>CM071613.1:19537630-20208630 GCA_036365135.1 Miichthys miiuy
GAACAGAAACTAGAGCACGGACTGTGTTTTATATCAGGTACGGCGCTGATATATACAACACTGTGTTTTATATTAACACATGCACAACATCAACTGCCTTTTTAACTGTGCTGCGGTAAGAGATACAAACACCTCCGCATGGGAAACGAGAAAGTCAGCTGCTGCTCAGGTGCCCTTTTGCAAGGCACTGCACAACCTCCGTTTGTTTCTGTGAAGACTCCCATGGCAATGTCATCTCAAATTATTCATTTGCTCACTAATTTTCTTTTCTAATTTTCTCATTTATTCTGTTCGGGGTCACAGTCCCATCTAAGTGGCACCAATAAAATTAATTAACCTCTGATTATCGTCTTATTAGATGGCTACAAAGGGAAAATGCCGATAAAAAGCAATACGGGCTCTGTAATTAAAAGGCTTCTCCATGATTTGTTTTAACCGCTTGACACCTAATGTCTTACACATTAAATTCAATTTACAAGTCATGCTGATTAAATAAACCAGATACAGCATGTTAATTGCTATTGTTAATAGCTTCATAGGTACACAGAGGCAGACAGAGCCGAGCTGCCTATTTCCAGACTTTATGCTAAGCTAAGCGAAGCTAAGCAGCCTCGTCTTTAACAGACAGATATACGAGCATGGTATCAATCTTCTCATCTTACTCTTAGCAAGAAATTGAATACGCGTGTTTCCCGAAACTATTTCTTCGAGCCTTCAAGATCTTTAAATCCTTTCCTGTATTAAACGCTGAGCTAAAACCCATAACCAATGTAAAGGCCAGTGCCGGCCTCCGTGTTTTTTTTCATAGAGCAAGCGCTGACGCACCAAAATAACTTAAAGCGTGAGATATCATTTCACATTTCCCCACCTGCTGTGAATCTATTAGACTCCAACTGATACCGTGTCTACATTTAATGGTTCTCTCCTTCTTAATATCGTTATTTATTTGATATAAAACACAGAGAGTTGATGTCATGAGCAGGGTGGAGCCGCAGCAAGGATTGCAGAAGTCATCCTTACATTTCATTACCTCTGACGGCTAATATTTCCATTCACCTTGAGCATCCGCCGGTGTAGAGAAGCAACAGCAAACACACTCTATTGTCCAGTGAACAGCTGGCATAGAGCACATGCTCTTTAGCCACCAGCCTGCTAGAAAAATGACATCCTTAAGTGAAAACAACCAAATCCCAGAGCAGGCTGAATTATTGATCACTTGGAAATGCCACACAAAGCCTTGTGTGACCACACAAGAAGGCCCCTACTGCAAAGAGCTGCTGGATCACATTGGCCAAGAGGGAAATGTTTGGTTATGAGCTTGCTGAATTTAAGTTTAATTAAGTAGACGAGTAATTTTGTTAGGAATTGATTTTCTTAACATCCGAGCAAAACTCGCACACCACAGCTGAGCCCACTCAGTACACATCAACACAGCAGTCAAAGCGAACACTCGTCACACTTGGTTTATTTAACCCAAATATTTAAATTCACCATTGGTGGACTGATTATGCATTACACAGTGAGTGATTTATTGCAGCAAGTAGTTGTCAACAACATTATGCAAAGCACATGCACATACTTTGTACGGTGCGTACGATATATGAATGAGCACATCACGCGTTGATTACACCCCTGTGGAAATGGACTGTTATTCATTTAGCATCAGGGCCATGCAGCTCATGAGTCTTGCTGCATGTAATGTGAGAGAAAATGTGATTCATATTGTTAGAGGATTTACAGTTTCATCCATAATGAGCACTGTGGTTGGAAGAAAAGCACGAAAGTACTGATGTAACTATTGATGTCGAGTAAATTGTGCTGTGTCTGCATGTAAGTGTGAGAAGTTAATTATCGGGAAATGGATGTTGGCATTCACGGACGTGGAAGAAGCTTGTTTGAGGAGAGTTTTAAGCTGATCTTTGTTTCGGGTCTTGCTTCTTGTTATTGGTCCCTGATTAAAAGGATTACTTCTGTGTGTGTGTGTGTGTGTGTGTAGCAGTACTTTCAGCAAAAAACTTCTACAAAGTAGTGAGTTTGTTCCTGGTTAATTGTCTGTACAGATGTGAGGGGGAGTAAAGAGGGGATAAACATTGTGTGTGTTGGCCAGACAGACGCAGATGAAGTCACTCTGTATTGTATGTCCAATTGTAATCTGAAACATGTCATGGGTTCTTTCTAGGACAGTAAAGAGATAATCTGTAGAGACAGAAACATGGATGTTGACAAGCATGAGCTCATTGCTGTAATACTGTTCTCATATTGCTGTCTGCTCTCTAGAAGACCAAAACGCTTTGCACTGATATTAGTGCACTGACACACGACCTGTTCTGTCATCTTGGTGTGTCTAAACCTGTGTATGAGTTCAATAAGGCACTCAGTTATCATCATAATGTCGTCCTGTCATTCTTTCTCTTTAGTCTAGATTGAAATAATCTCTATAAACAGACATCTGCACATGAATCTGAAGACAAGCGACCAGGATTTTGTCACCCGAAGTTTTCTGCTTACCATTTGTAGTCCGAGTAGTGTTGACCGGTCCCATTTGAGTGAGCTTTGCTTTGATGTCTCATGCAGTTTGCATGAGATAGCAAAAAAAAAAAAAACATGCAACCACGGAACACATTGGCTATTGCCTGACAACGTTTTAGCTTGATATTAGCTTAGCTTATAAGTTATCTACATTGATATGCAAAGGTCAAATTGCTAAGCAGAATGCAGAGAAAGTCTTGGTCTGGATGTCCGTTGGCTACACTGGAGATTGAAATAACTTTGGGGTGACTGATAACATGATATATCATCTTGATACGATTTCACTTAAAATTTATAATAATTATTATTATATTAATGAAGTGTTGCATAGCTCTTGCCTGACAAATCTCAGATTTTCAAGTTGGACAGAAATACTGGTATTTGCGGCTAAAAAATTTCAATCGATGTACACAATTCCAACTTATATTCTCTAATATTAGACAATATAAATAATAATTACATTTAATATGCTCCACTATTGATCTCCAAATTTCCATGCACAGATCAGACTGTACCACACAGCGTAAAGCGACACAAAGTCCTCCATCTCTCGATTGCTTGTAGGCATATCAGCTCCATAGAGAAAACACAAGCACACACATTCAAAATCTGTCCGGATGCTCCGTTATTCTGTAACTGTGGTGGCACTGAAAGGAGCGTTTGCATTTTTCTTTTTATCTCCTCCTTAAACCTCAAAGGAAGTGTGTGTGTGTGTGTGTGTGTGTGTGTGTGTGTGTGGTAGAAACTTGTGTTTAAATATGGAAACCACAGCTTTAAACAGTATGACTATTGCATGGTCTGGTGCCCAGTTATGATGATATGTTGATCCCCTATGAACCACAACACAGCCACTGGTTCTCATATTTATATAATCCTAATTCATGTTTTGTCAAGACAGTTAGGAAACATTAATAAACTGATTTGCTTTAGTAATCTGAGTAATTGTGCTCAGAAAAAACAACTATATAAAGTTTAATATTATGATTACTGCTCTGCCTGGATGCGTACACCTTCATATATGGAGCAAAGAGCTTTAATTATACAAAAATGCGAGCACTCTGTGCACATTCTAGTCCCATAACTATACATTTTGTATGGATGGATTATTCTCCCCATGGAAAATGGTACAACAATGTGCAATTAGCTTGTAATACATGGTAACTGCACTGAACGTGCTTTGGACTACAGGGACACGTTTACTTCATCGTAATCGATTTTAAGCTAATTATGTTTTTTTTTCTTTCCACGTTCAATGTTGCCTCTTTTAATGTTTGCGCGGATCCAATCACATGGAAATTGAATGCCTGATTTAAAGTATGTGCTGGGATCTTGTGGTCTCCCAGAGAGTGGCCTATTTAAGGCAATAATCCTCCTCGCTGCTACAACACAGTTATCAGCGACTGAATTTCTTCATGTAACTGTTTTTTTATAGATACTGAGAGAAATCGTTATATATTTTAGTGATTCCACCAGTTTACATTGCAGAAGGGGATCATTGCCATTACACTGCCAATAGACAAGTCCACGCAGTACAACAAGGCAAAGAACTAGATGACATGAGTTGAAGTTGAACATCAGAACATTTTACCACTAACTTGAATTTTGTGTAGTTCAGGTCAAGTTTCTTGTCTTCGTTCTCCCCCTGGTCAGTTAGAGATAAGTTACAAGGTGTGGACACAGTAAAGGCAAGATAAATAACTATGTGATGCGTTAAATCTGAAATGAATACTATGAATATGAATCTAATATTCTATGAATATACGAATAATGTTTTATTTTTCTCAGGACTCAAAACTGCAAAAGACTAATGGAAGTTTGTGGTCATTTTCCAGCAGCTCTTATTACCTTATCAGCTATTGTTTTGGAGTACAAAATTACCTTCAAATGAAAGCTGTCTGACCACTCCTCACTAGGTTACATGAGGAAAACACCACAGTAGTGTGGGTGGAGGTGCTCTGAAGTTTATCTTTGGTGTGGTTATTTGAGCTTGCTACCCTCAAACGGCTAAGCAAAACAACTTAGCTGAAACACGTGTTTTTATTACTGTGGTCGCGTGTTCTTAAGGTTCTTCTTTCCTCAACGTGAAACTTGGCTGCTTATTTTCACATTTCTTGATCAAACATCAAGTGTTGTTTGGTGAGCGACCACGCTGCTCACGGACCACAAAGTCTGCAGAGGTGACGTTAAAGCGTCAGCTGGGTCTTTTTAGACAGATGCAGGTTTGACGTTTCACTGCTTCAGAGTTTACTGGAAGTTAAACAAATATATAAACCAAAGTGGTTACCCATGCAGCCTATAAACAAAGTTGTTATGACTTTATTTGTGCCATAACACAGAATCATGTTGCTGTAACATCTACATCTTCGAGATAAAAAGAGTTGGTTACTTGCTGCAGAGTAAGCTCTAGTTTTTTACCGTCCGTCTTGCGATAGAAAATTTCTATCGTAAAACTGTCGTGCTAAATCTTGAAACAACATAAATATTGCAGTGAAAATTAAAGAGGAGAACCAAAGATAAACATCTCCCACATTTATGATGGTCTAATCTGAATTTTCTTCTCTTCTTCTTTCTTCCCTCTAAAGGTTCGACATCCTCATTAACTGTCACTCCACAGTACTGGTCTGGACGTCAACATGGGCCGCTGGGATCACTCCTCCCTCCTGTCCCCTGGCCTGAGGCTAGCAGTTGTCACAGTGATTCTCCTCCTCAAGCTCCATCCCTCATTGGCTGGCGCTCCCCCTGAACCGAACTTAGGTGGCTCCGTTTCAGCGGTGTCGACAAATAAAACTGAATGCAGCAAGCCTGAAGCATGTGCAAGGGGGGTGATCTTACCTATCTGGGAGCCCCAAAATCCGTCATTTGGTGACAAGGTGGCCCGGGCAACAGTTTACTTTGTGGCTCTAGTCTACATGTTCCTGGGTGTGTCAATCATCGCAGACCGCTTCATGGCATCAATAGAGGTCATCACATCACAGGAAAAGGAGATCACCATCAAGAAACCCAACGGGAAACCACCACGACCACTGTTCGGATCTGGAACGAGACCGTCTCCAATCTCACCCTCATGGCTCTGGGCTCTTCAGCTCCTGAGATCTTGCTGTCCGTCATAGAAGTCATAGGTCATGGGTTCAACGCTGGCACACTGGGCCCCTCCACCATTGTGGGCTCTGCAGCGTTCAACATGTTTGTGATCATCGGGCTTTGTGTGTACGTTGTGCCCGACGGCGAGACAAGGAAGGTCAAGCACCTCCGCGTCTTCTTCGTCACGGCCACCTGGAGTATCTTTGCCTACATTTGGCTCTACCTGATCTTGTCCGTGATCTCGCCTGGCGTTGTGCAGGTCTGGGAGGGGCTCCTCACGTTCTTCTTCTTCCCCATCTGTGTGTTGTTCGCCTGGGTGGCTGACCGTCGCCTGCTGTTCTACAAGTACGTGTACAAGCGCTACCGCACTGGCAAGCAGCGTGGCATGATCATCGAGACCGAGGGAGACCGTCCACTTCCTTCCAAGGTATGCTCAGAGGAACACCACTACTACTGCATGTCTTTCTGGTTTATTACAACTTTGGGTGTTATTTCTCCTGTAATAGTCCAGATTTATCGAAACCTGTTTTTGGCACTGCACAGAGCATATAACTGCTGAAATACATGAGACACGGATTCCTCAGATGATCATAATGGATGTTACATAATGTTGTAGGCATGGTGTAACATTAACTGCACTGACTGGTGTAGTTTTATCACAAAGCTTAGCTTCAGTGAGGTAGCTCACAGAAATGGCTGGTTCTCAATGTATTTTCAGCTAGCTAGCCACACAGTCCAATGAAACGTGAAGAGGAAAATCAGAAATGTTGATTAATTATATGCCAAGAACAAATAAAAAAGGAGTAAACTAGAATTAAATAAATTCAGTTTTATTTTGTTTGGTACGTAAATAAAAATAAATAAAAAATAAAAGCAGGAAATAAAAGTCAGAAGGCCCATTATTCAAATCAAAATCAAGACGCGTTCATCAAGAATATAGGAATCTTTTATTACATCTGGCACTAATAACATTTTGAGTACTGGTTTCATTGAAATTCTGCTGAAATTAAAATATGTATTTTGACTTTATTACTTGAGAAGCAGATGTTTCCTTCAACCGTTAACATTTTGGTAAAGAAGAAAGAAAGAAAAATGCAACTCTTTCTTATCCTCACCAGAAATAACTCCATGATGATGACAGCATTATAAGTGACAACAATGATTGTGGTATTTCTGGAACACGTCTTATCCAAGTGTTGAATTTCAGAAGCTAAAATTCCTTCATTAGCGTCGTATAAAGAATCTATCAGTCATGCTTTTCCAAAGCCACAGCACTTAGAGAACAGCGGACCGGTAGAAATTAATTAAGATGTCCTCATCCAAACATGCGGTGGAAAAAACAAAAGAGCAGATAAGGCGATCTACAGTATGTAGGCGGATGTGAGTTCATGAGTAATGTGTATCTGAAACAATTATCTGTATTACTGAATGGAATCGTGCCAAGGTAAACTCATGCCATGAAGCACATTACCACAAACACACACACACACTAATACTGTACAAGTATTGTCACTTTTTAATTTCCTGCTTTGACTCCTATCTGATACTTTGTGTGATGTCCCATGCAGCACATTGTACATAATCTAATTAAATCCCCAGTATCATGTTGTTCGGTACATTTGCTCACCACTCGGTTAATTTAGAGTCTCTCAGTATCTCTCTAACTTGCGTTATTATTTGTCTCATTTGTTTGATGAGATTATCAAGAGTCATTGCTCCATTTGTGCATGAGGAGTACTTTCTTTCAACTTCTGGCTAAAAGAAATCACTGAATTAAATCCAACAGCGTCCCAGAGGGGGACGCCTAATGATTCGCTGGTGTTTGTTTTGGGTGGGTTGTTTTTTTAAATCTGTTAGCAAATTATTGAGCAGAAACAGTCAGCCCTTTACCTAAGTCGAGCTGAGCTGATTCTTCTCAGGCTAAACTATAGTACACACAAAACAGAATCCTTCATCCTAAAGAAATATATATAGTAAGAAAACATTTTGGGACTAAGGGGACTGCAGCTGCAACTTAGGATGGGACTTCCCTTGACACCACAGAAACTATACATTTCTACCGGTACACATTCAGTTCTCAGTTAACCTCCATGATCGCACCAGATGTGCTTGCCTTGTTTGCCAAAGACTCAGATCAAGGGTACTTATTACACTTTTTTTTTTTTTTTCCGTTAAAAGGTGGACATTGAGATGGATGGGAAGATGCTGAACTCTCATGGTGTCGACTTCCTGGATGGTCCGCTGGGTTTGGATCTAGATGAGAAGGATCTGGATGAGGAGGAGACCCGGCGAGACATGGCCAAGATCTTGAAGGAGCTTAAACAGAAACACCCTGACAAAGAGGTGGGTAACAGAGTCAAAAGGACCTCTCGTAAAGTGCAGTTCAAACATAGTGTCATTGCTGCTGCTGTCAGGGTTGTTTTTCTCAGTGCTGTTTTCTTGTATAGGAAATGAAATGACAAAATAAGCAGCAGCAGATGACGCATTTTCTATTTGCTTCCATTATCACAGTGATTATTATGATGGATGCAGCTTGAGGTCTCATCACAACCTCTCAGATTAATCTAATAATGGTACATCTAAGAAAAGAAAATTGAAAAGGAAACCAAGCACCCATTAAATCAATATGTAAATACAAAAATACAAAGAACACGGATACTCTGATTCTGACATTGGCAATTAATTTTTTTATTCTGGCTGGCTGCCTGTCCTGGCATGATAAGCACATAGGAATGTGTCTTCTTGTAAACACAGAATATAAATTATAGTACTTCTGTCTACATATACATTACGGTACAGTGATAAGATATTATAACTGTAATTAATATAGCGTAAGTTCAAAGTGAAAATGTTTCACATGAAGATAAACAGTAAAACTTGACTCTGGTAATCGGGGAAACAGGGAAGAAACATGTCCTCATTGTCACACCTTTGTATTTGAAAAAACAACAACAACAACAACATATTGTAGCCATCAAATGTGGCATGACGAGGTTTGTTCTACTCGGTGCTCTTCTTATTGAGTATAATGGAAGCCGCAGACATCAAGACAAGCTGCTGAAATGACAACTCTTTTTACATGCATGAGAGCCTGCTGAAAGTGGTTTTATGGTTTTGGCCTCATTTCTCATCTCTGTCTCGCTTTCATACTTTGATTGCTTTGACATTGCAGGTCTTATTTTATGTCTTACTGTAAGTTGGGCTACAGTATTGGTTGTTGTTGTAGTCCCGACCGGCTGCACATGTGTGTGCGTGATTGAAGTTGGATCCCAAAGTTCAGAAATTGGTCCTCCTTTCCTCACTACTAGCCGTTGTCTTCAGAGAGATTAGCTAATGCAAATGTTAGCCAGCAAGCATAACCAGGCGTTTCTCATAATCTGCCCAGTCTTTATGTATTCACTCCCCTGTAAAAAGAATGACATCATTACCCTTTCACATTTGTTTATTCAATGGTTAGATGCTGTTTCTCTAATTTATCACAAGCAGTAATTTAGATCAGAGATGAAGCAAAAATGACCAACTTCACTTCAGCCCATGAAAGCTCTAATTCTCAGACCAAAAAGTGATTCACCTGATTGGATGACAGTAGAGGAATACTAGTGGGGTGAGGAAAAGATGGAAAGGAACAAAAAACCTTGGGACAGAGTCAGGAATTCAGTGGGTTTCTCAAGGAAATCTAAGCAGGATGGATGCTTGCTGTCATGTGAGCTTGGACCTGTATCCTCTTGTTGAACGAGGACTTCTATATTATGAAATTACTCTGCAGCCCATATTCCATTTGGCACGTCATGTACAGCTGTGTAAGACCTCACAAAGGCTTAGATAGTCTGATTCATATTCCTCAGAGAAACTCAATCACAAACGCTGTTAATGGAAATTTCACTGTTTCTCTGTCGGCATATTATAATGGTATGACTCATTGTAAGATCACTGATTTTAGACTGTTTCTACTGTTTGATTCATCCAAATGGCACACCGTTAAATCTTATTTCTCCAGACGAGCTAGATGAAGCTTTGTGATTCAGCCAGACGAGTTGTTGTTCGACGATCTTCTCTTATTGAAGCAGACAAGATGACAAAGAAGGCATTCTTTCCCACAATATGATTACACCAGCTGTCTGGGGGGCTTGATTTCAGGTGGAGCACCATTTTAAAACAACTGCCATGTCCACTGATCATGCTGGAGAAAATGTCTTCACACTCGTTGTGTACCTTCATGTTTTATCTTGCTAGGTGGAACAACTCATTGAGCTTGCCAACTACCAAGTCCTGAGCCAGCAGCAGAAGAGCCGTGCTTTCTATCGATGCCAGGCCACTCGGCTGATGACAGGTGCTGGCAACATCCTGAAGAAACATGCAGCCGATCAGGCACGAAAGGCTGTCAGCATGCACGAGGTTCGCTCTGATGCTGGTGATAACGATCCCATCTCTAAGGTCCTTTTTGAGCCCGGTTCTTACCAGTGCCTTGAAAACTGCGGCACAGTGGCAGTGAACGTGGTGCGACGTGGTGGCGATCTGGGCAAAACGATTTCCGTGGAGTACCGCACAGAAGATGGCACGGCTAATGCTGGCTCGGACTACGAGTTCACAGAAGGCGTCGTGGTCTTCAAGCCCGGTGAGACGGTGAAGGAGATCCGCGTGGGAATCATTGACGATGACATCTTTGAAGAGGATGAAAACTTCCTGATTCACCTTTCCAATGTCAAGGTGATGACGTCAGAAGGCGAGGAACCCGAGGAAGGCGAGTCAGCCAATCACGTGGACTCGGTGGCGTGTCTCGGCTTACCCTCCACAGCAACCGTGACCATCTTTGATGACGACCACGCCGGCATCTTTACGTTTGAGGAGCCTGTATGCCACGTGAGCGAGAGTGTTGGCACCATGGAGGTGAAGGTGCTGAGAACGTCGGGGGCTCGCGGCGTTGTCATGCTGCCGTACAAGACGGTGGAGGGAACAGCACGAGGAGGCGGGGAGGACTTCGAAGACACTCACGGCATCCTGGAATTTCAGAACGACGAAATCTTGTAAGTACCTTTAAATTCGGATCATAATGATATCTGTTAAATTGTATTCGTGCAGGTATGTATCAGCTTCACTGTCAGCATGTTTTTCTTGATTATTTTTCACACTCTTCGTCAGTGCGATGTTGAAAATGTTGTTGCTGATGATGTGAGAAAGTGAGGGCGTGAGTGTGATGTGGTGGTCACGATGAGCGGCGAGGCGGACTGCTCATTGGGGACTCAACAAAATCAACAATTCCCCACCCCTTGATACTTTTTACCTTGTGTTTTCTGCTTTGACTCATTCAATCTCTTCTTTTATCTTCATCAGTCTATTCATTCCTCTTTGCTTTGGATACTGCTGCTGTTTTCTGTGGGTTTTATTGATTCCTACACTCGCTGTATTGCTGTACAGTCAGCACAGTAGGTTTAGTTTGTGAGTTGCGTGAGCCAGGAAGTTGGGAAACTGGGTTATTTGTTGGATGGTTAATGATCTGAATTTTAATTAGAAGGAATGTCAGGACATGGAAATTGAATGAGAAGTATTGAAGTTTCCTTAAGCAAGGCACTTAATGGAAAACCAAGAGGAGCTGGCACTGGAAACGGCACATGAATTACATAACCAGCAGGGAATGAGGACGATGCTAAAAAGGAGCATATATCTAGTCAACTTAATTTGGATGCACAAAAGCTTTTTAAGAAGATGCCAGTTGCCCTTTTAGGTGGCTTTATACTGTGAGAACATCCCAGAGCAACCACTCACGCAGCAAGCTAGAGGATTATTTGTTGTCTTTCCTGTGTGAAAAGAACTTGAAAGTCCATTTAAGGATCCCCGCTGTGAAATGCTGCAGCCACAGTTCAAAGCTCTTCTTAGCCAAACGCAGCGGCCTTATTATCAGATGGTGACTCCGCTCCATGATTGCTGTTTGACCACATTTCAGGAGGCCTTTTTACCACAGCGGTGCTTTTTGCTCACAGCCAGCTGCTGTGCTGTGCCGTGAGTGTCCTGAGCCACTCATAGTGTGAGGGATTAGCTCCAGCTATCAGCCGAATGTTTGCACAATGCTGCACACTCTGGCTTGAATCCAAACCTAATTTCAAAGTCTTCTTTTGTTCTTTAACTCTTTTATTGTGATAACTATCCCTTGCTGTGAATACATACTTGCGTGTTTCTTGCCACACGTTTATTTGATCATTACTCAGCAGTTAGCTGGTAATGTGATACTGCTGTTCACTCTGTAGTTGAGTCAGACGAGGTCGTCAGAAGAGGAATTTGGTCCAAATAACAGCGTCAAGTAAATGCAGATAATTAGAATGCACATGAACCTTTAGTTAGACGTTCATGTTGTCGGTGTTAATATATTTTTGTGGTTCTTATAGCCATTTTGTGTATTAGTAGGATACATTGTCTTCGGGATGACCAGCTGTTGATTTGAATCTTGTGTTTTTTTATCGACCGCCGTCACATGGATGCCTGCGTTGAGGTGTTCGGTCGTGCGTTGTGTCCATACAGCTGTTGAAAAGGTGTTTCCAGTGTTTGTGTTTGCACCAAGCTGAAACGTTTTGAATCTGTTTTGACGTGGACACAAATATAACTAAACTACACACACACTCCATATGACAATGTTCTCATAATGAGAGGTGACGTTTCACAAAACACTCAATGATTGTTTTCCCTAAAACGCTCAATAAGGTAGGCTACTGGTCTTTTTCTGTTTCTCACACACACACACACACACACGGCAGGGTGGGCGTGTTCACGATGTCACCACAAATTACTGTTTGCAGTTAGTCTTTCTCATGGCGGCCTCTAGGCCTGTTCGGTTTGTAGCTTTAATGAGAATGCAATAAATTTCACAGCTTTCAGCCGTTGGCCTTTTTAATGCTTGGGTAAGTTTTTTTGGGAGATGTCAGCAGGCTCAGAGAACGCCTTGGACCATTTCGGTTTTACAGAATATTGGCTAAATAAATATCTTTTAAAATTTCAAGTGTCTACTAGTACTGACCCACTGACCTTCACACATACCCATAACTGCTTACAACTATATTGATGGAGTTATTTTATTAGACTCACTTGACTGGAACAGCTTGGAGTTTTTAATATTGAATTTTCAACGTTACTTTGGGATTATTATAAATCTGTTCATAGGTTATGATCCTGTGGTTGTAGAGTGTGGTGTTGGGTTTCTTTGGTCATTTATTTGTACGTGCTCATTTTCCATCTTTGGCTGCTTCTGCGCCCCCAACCGTCCAAGTCGAGATGAGCTGTCTTTCATCCATTTTTGCCGTAAAATCTTGGAAAGGGAAGTTTTTCTTTGTCCTCTTGGAAGGCTTGAATCAGGTGGTGAACTGCTGCTGCTGTGGGCCCTCTAAAGCAAGAAATATTGGATGTCATACGGAACAATAGAAATGAACACGCCTCGACTTGGTTTAGATATGCAGCTGGGAAGAGATATAGAGCGTGTGTGTGTTTTTTGCTGGCACACATCAGTTTTTAGTTGCAGCAGATTGTCCTGGAAACCGAAAGTTTGCTTACAGTGCTTGTTTGAAACTGTTTGTGAGGATGAAGCCTTGTAATGACATGAAACAAAGTCTGCTTTCATGATGAACGAATGGGGGAGATGCTGTCTTAGTAACAGTAGTCTAAAACTCTCTCCCTTTCTTCTGTTTTTGGTCAGATTCGAAGCAGATGTCTGCAGGGCTGGCTGTTTCGGCCTGTGGCAGACTACATAGTTTCCATAGCTTATAGCTCTTACAGCCAGGACTAAGTGGGTTTTAATAACACTTTGTCCAAATCAAATGATGGACTATCCTTCCGGCTATCATGGTTACTGTGTGTGTGTGTATTCTTGTGTATACTGTATGTGTGTGTGTGTTTCCAAGGGAAAAGACCCAGAGGTGGAGAACTGTGACTATAAACTATAGTACTAGTGTCTGAAGTGAAAATAATTTTCGACCATGCACGAAGAGAGAGGCCATTTTGTAACCAGAAAATTACAAGTTTGATTCCCACACACAGCCCCTCTAAATCAACTAAGTATAAGATGCTGGATTGTCCATGAAAGCACCAACAAGGTGAGCTTTCAAAGCAGTGACTTGGAACTGTGTTATGACACACTTTTAACTAACTGAACATGTATTTTGTTGGATTACTTATAAGTTTCAAGTCTCTACAACTTGATTTTCATGAATTGGACTGAGCCCTGTGGAAAATCATCTTAAAACATCCCTAATGGTTTGTAGTTGATTAGCCATTTAATTTTAGTTGAAGCAGGTTGTCTGACTTACTTATTATCTGCTAGCCATAGCAAGGGTTACACTGCCCTAAATGTCAGACAGTTTTCAAATTTTAAGACCCATACTTACTTTCAGCTGCATACAGTAGGTATTCATATACGTAGGGAGATGATGGGTTGTGCTACGTCTTCAGGTAAAAGTGGCACACCTTTAATGCAATGTGAGTTAAAAAATAGCTGCTGTAGACATACAGTAGCACTGTGGCTGTGTTGTTGACAGAAACTGCAAGCACAGTAAACAAACACAGTACAAAAAGTAGCCGATTCACTAAATACTGCCACATGCCATTTATAGCCTAATTAGCAACATTTGTCCCAAGATAGGATTGAAAATATGCATTCCCATAGAAATACACAGTGTATGTCATCAATGTGCCACCAGGGCCCTGAGTATGTCTCTACAGGGAAAAGCTGAGGACGTTTTTGCTGCAGAAAAAAGAAATTACAAAATAGCTGATCTAAATAGGACTGCCTCCAGGCTAATTCTACCCTGATTCTGTTTCTCAGAGAGAGAGAGAGAGAGAGAGATGCAGGGAGGGTACATTTATATAGATACGTGAGTGAATAGAGGCAGTGATGGGAGGAGGGATGACAGAGAATGATGGAACGAGCAGAGGAGGGAGGGAGAAAGAAAAAAAAGTTTTAGACATCTTAAAGTTTTGGACTTTTCCTTATTTACCATCCCTGTCTCTTTTTTTCTTATATCCCTTTACATTTCTCTTTCTCTGTCCGTAAGAGGCCCTGTGCAATTTGTCTCCGGAATAGTTTGTGAAGGCTCGCCTGGTGTGTTCTTTGAGAGATCGAAAGGTTTATGTGTGGGAGCGGGAGAGGGAGAGAGAAATAGGACGAGCGCACAGACAAGTGCACGGCACTCAGCAGTGTCAAATTATCTCAGTTTCTGTCTTCAATGCAGTATGTCAAAGAAAATGCCAGTTCAGTCCTGCATGTGTATGTTTGTGTGTGTGTGTGGGTGTACTTTGCTGTCCACCTTGTGGTGTAATGCAGCAATACAGACGGCGGATTTTGACAGGCCTGTTCAAGTATTTCATAGTACAGCTACTACTGCGATTACAGCCCCTTAATCTATGACTATACTGCCATTTAGTGTTATATTTGTGATTAGTACTACTGCTACCTTTCTTGAAAGAAAATGTCTATAAAGCATCCCTAGAGTACAATAAGTGAGATTGTATCATTCATTTGATGTTAGTGCAATCATCTGTTTCATTTTTCATCATTTGAAGATAACACGTGTCTCTAGAAACAACTGAAACTAAATGAACATTAACTTAACTGCTCATACTACTACAGACATACCTGTCACATGATGAGCAGTTTTATCCAGAGCACCTTCCAGCACCCTAAGTGGCGCTACTTTTATTATAGATGGTCCTGATGGAATTACCAGACCACTTAATGCAAAATAGGTCAACGATTAAACTTTTTTCTTTCCATAAACCGTATTTTTAGACAGAGAATAGGACGGCCGGGTTGAATATGTCCGCTGTCATGTTGGTTTGTGAAATCTGACACCATGAGTCCACGACGTATGGTTCATAAGTTATCAATGATGTAGTCTTTCTGGGGCAGCGAGCCCTTGTTTCCCACGTACAGACACATTAAGGTCAAAAGAGTTCAGAAAACAGAGCACGCAGGTGGCTGCGCACAAATAGACCCACATTTATGCACACGTGCATACTGACACAGGTGGCAACATGTCGCAAACCTGAGCACCCACGCACTTGTTTTTGCTATAGCTTGGTTTTGACTTGTTCTCAGTTACTTTTTGACCCCTTGAGGTCACAAATACACGGATCACACAAACACACAGAGCCAATTATGCAAATTCCATAAACAGGCAGCCAGTGGAGAAACATGGTACAGTCGAGAATCAAATTAGGCTGCCTCCTACACACACACACACACACACACACACACACACACACACACACACATACAGCAGACTGGGACTTCACACTCCAATAACCAGCACAGATTGGTCTTTTGAGATGCTTAAAAGCTATAGGAACGTGGGTTGTGTGGATGCGCAACCATGCATACTTTTGCATATAAGTATGCATGTGTGCGCTTTTTAAAAATATTGTCATTGTGCAGATAAAAGTGGATTTTGATTTATTTTCTGGTTCCACTCTTAAGATTCAGGAAAAAAAAGCTTGTGGCTGGCTTGGTCGAGTTGATTTGAGTTGACTTTCACTGTGTCGGCTTGACCAGTTAATGCCAACTAGTCATGCTGCTGAATATGACAATATGCATTATTTCTCTATATGTATTTTTGATTTTTTTTTATTGTAGTTTTTCTTTTCTTTATGACACTCAGGCTAACACTCAACCTTTTCTTAATTCAGCACGAAGCTAAATTTGAGTATCGACAGCAGCAGAAATATCATGTTATGATCAAAACGAACGTGTTTGTGTGACGTGTCGTCCAGCCTCGAAAGGGCTTTATAGTTTGAATTATCACACCCAAAGGTGCGATAAAAAGCTGGTTGTCATACAGAGGGGGAGGATGCAACAAGCAGGTATTTGGAGTATACTTACACCTTAAACGAGCACAGTGCTAAAACACCTTCAGACCAAAGTCGAAGTTTATTTTCAAGATTAATTCGTCAGGACCCCACCTGAAAAAAAAAATTGAATATGCTTGAAAGAATCATGTGAATATGCACTGGAAGAAAAAGAAATCACTTCAGCCAACACACACACACACACACGCACTCATATCAGTGAAGCATTAGATGGTAATGAGCCTTGATGAGGTTGTAGGTCCCGAGCGCACACATACACCCTCCATCCTTCTGCAGCAGCAGTATCATTAGTAAAAAACACTGAATTCATTAGCAGAGGAAGATAACAAGTGTAGCGGGAGAGCCATATTTATAATGGACAGATGATTAAAACTGTGAGTGGGTCTGCGTGTATGTGTTTTGCATTGATTTGCATTTGTTTTAATAAATTCTTCTGTGGCACTGAACAGTGAAGCAAACTGTAAAGTAATATCTGCTCGAATCTCCCTGCAGTACGTGTACACAGCACACACACGGACAGGCTCATGTTACAGAGTACATGGTGATCACACCTCTGCTGGCAGGAGACACACACCGTGCGTGTATTTGAGTCAAAGCATTAAAGCGAACGCGCATGTGCTTTACCGCGTAACACTACTGCTTGATACGCCGATTACACGAGTAATCGGATAACAGAAAACAAGCCAGCTATAATTCTGATGTTTGGATAATCATTTTAGTTAATCTAGTAACATTTCCTGGTAGCAGCATGACAAGTGCTTAGATGTTCTGATTTGATTTACAAGGATGACATTCTGTTCAGAAAGAACAATAGATCAAATGGATAATGAAAATTAGAGCTGCGGAGACGTGTGGACCAGGAGTTAAAGAGAAAGTGTAGTAAACATTGTAGTAGCATGAGAGAGAGGAAAGTATAGAGACTGACATCATGTCTTGGCGTTTTCTCACTAAGCTTTTATCTCGGGCAGGCTGCCACAATTTTTCTCATGAAGGAGAGTGCAATCAATGTTTCAAAATCCTTTGTCGAGGTCATTAAGTAGTTCGTGTTGTGTTTCATGTTTCGTTCTGTGTTTTCCGCTGCGTGATAGATACACCAAAACTGACGCCGACCAATTACTCGAACAGAAAAGGATTGATTTAAGCTTCATTTAAAATGAACAGCGAAGTTTTCAGCTCTACTCGCGTGATTGTTCGGGATGTTTGAGTGTGAAAATTAGCCTAGTCTGTCTTTTTTTTTACTACTGAATCAAAGGGAACGAGAGAGAGAGAGAGAGAGAGAGAAGAAGAAGAAGAAGAGAAAAGAAGGGAGGGCAGGTCAGCAGCTTGACAAATGAGCCCTAACCAGCTGCCTCCACAAAACACCATCGCCTTGACAACCGCTGGGATGGAGAGAGAGAGAGAGAGAGGGTGTAGGGTGAAAAAGAGACACTCAGGAAGGAACAGACGGAGAGAGGGGATGCAGAGCGAGAGAGTGATAAAAGGCACAGGAGTGAGGAAGAGAGGAAAGAGGCTGGTCGGCTGTAGAGGGATATATACACACCGAGAAAGCAGATGGAAACTATATTTTCTCGTTATTTGTTCTTATTGCTGCCAGATGTGTCCTCTGGTTGGGTAACTTGTTGGTAGCTGATTTTGGTCTATCAGTGTGAACAAGAGGGCACGAGTCATTTTGCTTTAATGAAACGAGGACTCTTACGGCTGCTGAACTAGTACTCGATGCACTGTTAGAATCACTTTAGCATCCGTGAAGTTCTTGGTAGTTTTCTGTCGCCTCTAGACTATCCCTCTACACCCATTTGCCCTGTCATGCCCCGCGGTTTACCTAGAAAGCACCTGTGCTGATATAGAATAACTGGTTCAAGTCCAAAGGAAATTCAAAGGAAAAGAGCAGTTCCACCCAGACTCGTGATTTACAGTAAAATACAAGGCAAAAACAGGACGCCAACTTCCTTCCTAACTTGGCTGAGACAATGCTCGCTGATTTCACTGACCCTGTCACAGCTCCTATTTACAACTGTGTCATCCAGCGCATTCAGCTGCTTGAAGAAAGGCTTACCCCGTTATACAGCCACACCCATTTCTCAGTGACGGCTCAGTTTACAATTCCTGTGCACAGCTCGGGAATTCAGCCCCCGAAGCAAGTATAGCCAGTCGAGCCAGCTGAGGGGTGATTTTTCTTTTTGACATCTGACTTTGTGGCTGGGAACGGTGGATCTTGCCCACAAAAGGCTCACTGAGAGGAGGGTGGGACAAAGCAGTTGGTGTATAAATCTCAAAGAGAGGACAAAAGGCTGATAGGTCTGCGTGTGCTCGCCTAAACTTAACGCTTACACTCAAGGCTTTTATTGTGAAAAGCCAAAAGATAAGGCTTTATCTCATATCAGAGGATGCTAGTCTTAAAGGATTATTCGCTAAGACAATGCGGCAAGGCAAGTGGACTCTTGCTCTCTTGTGAGGACTTGACTCTGCTTTGCTTCATGTTATGGGACCAGAATCAACGATTAACTTGCCTTGGTGCTTGGTTTATTGGTTGATGTTGATGAGGGTGACATGATCCAGATTCAAACCTGTGGCATCACCTCATGTACGATCTGCATGCCCGGTTCTACAAGGGAAGCGCTTTAATAAGAGTGCTGGCGTATTCCCCGGCCTGTCTGCCTGTCTAACCTAAGTAGTTTTAATGGATGACTATGAGCAGGCTAATACTATTATGCTGATGTTAATTTTTTGGCGAGCAGGGCCATGTGATATTGGAACCGAATCTCACCAGGTTATTTATCCCCCACATTAGTCACAGAGACACCACAGAGGCAGGAAGACAGCCAAATATGTGTCTGTCTGTGTGTGTAGAAAGAGAGTATGAAACTGGCAGGTCAAGTGAAACCGATATCCCATCATTGTTTATGTCCTGGTTTATTTCAACTGAATGTGTTAAATGTCTTGTTTTAGAGTACTGCCACCTGAAACCATCAGACTCAGGTCGCGTTCACATGTCGGGTTTTGATGTTGTGACGTGAGAAAACGGACTGAGCCTGTATGCTATCCTGGCAAACTTAATGGTCAGTAATGGATGTAAGGAAACCTTGCTCAAGGGAAACTTCCCAGAATCACCATGTCATTCAGAGAAGGCTTCTTCACTATGGGAACAATATGACCTGTACGACCACTTATCACCAGCTGTCAGGACTCATCACAGTTTCATTTGGGATTATACCATTTGAACTGAAGGAAACAAGTTCAGGGTTTTACCTGGCCATGTTTATCTGGCCGATATTAGGGGAAAAATAAAGCAATATTTAATTTAACAGGTGCAAGCAAAGTGATTGTTATTATAAGATGTTACAATGTCATGAGAAAAACCTTCTGTGTGTCCAAAGTAAGCACATATCTTAATCTTTATTGAAGCAATGACTGAAATATTACTCTGGGTCAGGTCAGGTTGTCATGATGTCGATGAAGGCTGGGTTCATGTCTCAGTTTTATGCCATTAGCTTGTCTGTGTGTGTGTGTGTGTGTGTGTGTAACTTTAGAGACATTTGTGGAAGGAAGATTCTCTAGTGTGTGTCTCTTTCTGGTTGTGCATGTTTTCAATTTGCCCATTAACACCTGTTTCGCATGCAGAACACACTCCTTCCTCTCTCTTTTTTTTTTCTCAGCATACCGTTCTATTAATGCAGTGTTGCTGCGGGTAACCGCGGCAATGGCTGGTGCAGTATGCGGTCAAACACTGCCAGTTGTAGTAAAAGCTCAGACCATTTCATGCTCTGCTGGGCCTCTCTTTCTATCTCTCTCTTTCTCTCTGCCGCCTATTGTACTGCACTGACGGACAGAACCAGTAGAGAGAGAAATCAATGGAAGTAAAGAAAAAGTGATAGAGGAAAGACCATGGAGCAATGAATGGAGGTGAGAGAGGTAGAAAAAAAAAACGGAAAGAGACTAACATGGGTTAGAGGGAGAAAGCGAGATAAAAAGAAACCACTCGGAGAGAGAAGCACAGGCAGGAACAAATATACTTCAACCAAACCACAGAGCAACGCACTGTTCTGCATTTTTTAAGATCAAACCCCGGTCTCTTAACACAGTTCTCTCACCTCCGCCCTTCTTGCTCCGTCTACAATGTCTTGCGCATACATCTTCAGCATATGTATACAAAATTGCCAAATCAATTATAATACGTTGACATGTCCACCTCAGACAAACGAGACCACGGCGAAGACATTTTGTGGCCTATTTCACGGCAGCGACGTCCACTAAAGGGACTAGTGCGTATGATTTAGTGGCATCTAGCGGCGTAGCTGCCGACTGCAACCGCCTCGCCTCACACTCTCCTTGCTAGCGGGTAGCATGAATGATGGTGGCTGGGAAACTCACGAAAAAATTCTCAAGGCCCTGTTTTGAGTCAGTGTGTTTAGTCTGTCCATTCTGGGCTACTGCAGAAACATGACGGTTCAACATGGTTGACTGTGGAAGAGGACTCATCAGTAGATATACAAGGTAACAACTGCATAACAATTCTTCCTTTCAGGTGATTATTCACTAATGAAAACATAGTTCTAATAGAGCTACCTAAATCTGACACACTGGACCTTTAAATCACGTTTCCAATCAACCAAATTCAACCATATCTTTATGTCAACACATTAAACAACACATATTTGCTTTGGAAGGGCAGTACCAAGAATGTTTTTCAGATACCACGATGTTGTACATAGATTTTCTGTATGTTAAGTAGCTTTGCATACCACCCGCATGACTCGGTTTGATCCAGGCTGAGAAATCTACATTTATATTGTGTTGTACTGACTTTGACTGTTGCATGGCATTCCCCTCTGCATCAGCTGCACGTTGTGTTAGCATGCTAAACTAACATGTTAATTATGGTAAGCATTATACCTGCACACCGCTGTGCTTAAGCACACTCTCACAGAGGCACTAGCATGGCTGTAGATCATTAGTCTCATTATACTCTGTTAGCATATTACTTTGGAAACTAGCAACCTTACAGGACCTAAAGGCAAGTGAAATGATCCAAAATATTTCATGGCTCGCCCCTTAAACAGTCTTTTCTCTCTTTTCTGTGTATTTTATTGCACAGGGAAGAGAGTGACTCAGTAACTCGGCTTTGCATTTAAAAGTAGGTATTGTTCCTCTCTTCTTACATGTTTCTCTTCACCTCCATCTCACTCCATCCTTTCCTTTAAGTGTGATAAACACAGACATGAGCTTGCAGTGAGATCCAGCAGCACATTGCTGATGGATTGGACCTCTTAGCTGGAAATCTGCACTGTCTGTCTTTGTGCACTTACCCTCACTTTTTTCTATGACGATTCTCTGAAGTCACAGGGTATCTACAAGTACTTCTCATCCGTCTCTGTGACTGTTTCTCTCTCTCTCTCTTTTTTTCCTCCCCTTCGTGAACATAATGTGTACAGCACATTGACATAGCCAGAATAGTTTCGGTCAGTTAGCAACAAGGAGAAGTTTTTCCAAAAAAGGATGAGACTATGTTTGGCCACATTGGACTAATGCTGGTACAGATGTGGTTGATGATGTAAGAAGTCCAGTGTTTGGCAGCTGATGTGATTGTGAATATATCAGGGGGAAGAAAAATGACAGCATGAGCCACTTGTTGGCACTCAGGGAGGGTCGGTAAAAAGATATACGGTACATTTAAAATCCTTGTAAGGTGAGTTGAAAGGAAAACACATTTAGCCGCTGTCTGTCGATATTTATTAATTAGTATTTGAGTCAGAGTTGATCTTTTTAACAATCTGAAGCAAGCACTCTTACTTCAAATGTCACTTTGTGCAACTTCTACTTTCTCAGTTGTCTTAACTTAGCAATCAGTGGCTTACTGGAGACTTTAATGCACGTTCCCACCCCTAAATGCCTGTTAATCAGTGCCTGTTTGTTGCTTTGATAGCTGTGCTACGTGAGAAAAAACAGCCAGTCGGAAAGGTAAATGATAACACTGTGATAAAAGTGTGTTGCCAATGCCCTAAAGGCAAAGAGGAGTGGCTCTGTATATGGTAGATAGCCAGGTCACATCCTCAAATGAGCTAAGACAATGTGGGCGGGTGAATTGTTAACATCTATTGGTGAGGTGTCCTGGTGGTAATTAATCTCCCATGTGTCCGGCAGCAGAGGCCTGCAGTTGTCCTGGAAGGAAGCCTCCTCAAAAATTTAATCAAACAATCGGGAATACGTGACGGTGTCCCGCTCGTGCTTGAATACGCTACGCTGAGGAAATCACTTGTACATTCAGTTTATGTGTACACATTGGTCTATACTACTTTTTCACATGCATTACAGTGAGTTCAACACTCCGACATTTCAGCTTTTCTCTCATTGAACCAAACCTTTTTGTCTCTGATTTCGCCCGGGCTGCTGTGGGAATATCCTGTTAATGAGAGCAGCAAAGAAATTTACAGCAGTGCTAATGAGCTACCGGCTTGTGCAAAGTGAGACAAAAAAAAAAAAAGTCTGAACTTGAAACTAAAAGACAATATTCTATACGGACTCATTAGTCATACAACAGTTCCAGCACTGTGACATAGATCTTTTACTTTAATATCATATGCCTTTGGTAATAATTTAATTGTCTCTTTGTTCTGTTCAAACCAAGGATCTGTATGTCGATTTTATCGCCAGCTTTGCATTAATTTATGCTTCCAAATTGACTGATTAATGAACGAACGCTGAGCGTAGGCCCTGTGAATGAATTATAAGCAGTAATCTTGGGTAAACTAATCTGGATCAAACCTTTTTAAGATGAGCGTGTACAATATATGAAGTGTAGGTGAAGTTACTGTGAAATGCAGTATGTTTCAATGCCAAGCTCGATATTCTGACTCTCTGCTGGATGAGGTGTTTTATATGCAAATCTCACAAAGCCCACATGCAGAAATGCATGTGTTTCACTGATAAATCTATTCTACAGTGTACATTCGCCAGCATTTCCACCCAAAAAAAGGCTCTGTAACATGGAAAGCTTGACAAATCCAGAAATCTACTGTGATTCAGCTGAACAAAGCGAACGTAGCAGAACGAAATGGGATGTCAGAGGACGACCTGTGAGGGGAGCCGAGAGCTGTGGAACTTAAACTGATTTGTGGTTCTTAATGGCCCAAAACACTGCAATGAATTTGACGCAAGAGAGTGAGTCTTGCCTGGAGCTTTGCTGGGATACAGTATGTGATAGCAGTCACGCTGGGGGATATGACACACACACACACACACACACACAGAGTCCCTGCTCCTCTTATTGCTGCTGCATTAGTTGCTGCATGGGGATAAAAGGCACACACAACAAGTGCCATGCACTGCAAGTATACAGTGCTTGGACAGGGAAGAACACACACACACACACATGCTTGCTGCAGCAGCTGCAGTGCAAGCTAATCTGTACGAGCTCCAGTGTGCAGAATCCCTGGCTTACAGAGATCTGATAGCAATTCATCTGTCTCTCTTTTTCATCTCTTTCTCACTCTGTGTCTCTGTAGTGTTCAAAGCTGTAAATATATTACATCCACATGCTCCCTCTATGAAACAGGCTCATCAGGAGAATCCAGGCTCTGATCTTTGATTGGTTTCACCTATTAAATCCACTTCAGTCATGAACAGGGATTTAGATGAAGAGAAGGAGGAGCAGCTTAGCGATTTTTAAAGCCGCAGGGAAATAGAATCTGCGATTGTGTCGTTGTGTTACCCTTTTTAACCAGTTCACAGCAAAGTCTATACAAGGTCTGCAATCGAGGAAAGAAAACACAGTTTGGAAGATTAGGTGCTGTACATCAGCTGTGGATTGCGTCTTTAAAATGCAAAATTCCGCGACGGTGGCAAAGCTTTTCCCTGCCTCTAGATGAATTTTCCATGTAATCTATGATGACAAGATGTCTTTGCCGAGGACAATGTCTGGATTCGATGCTTAGTCACCGTCTCGGACAGTCTGTCACTGGCCTTTTTCTCTCCCCGTGTCAAAACTTTCACAGTCATTCAAAAACATATTATGTGTACCAACAGTAAGTTGATTTCACAATGATAAATAAATCAAGTTTGAACTTTTGATTTAACAGAAACTCGTGGAACAATGTGGGCAGTCTTGTTTTTTCTTCACTTTCTACATGTTTCAAAGGCATGTAGGTGTGCAGGAGCTTCTTTGTTTTTTTTCCAAATTACCAGCAACCATGCGTGACTCAGATTCCGGTTTCTCTCCTTTCTGCTCTCTCCCACTGCACACAGCAACACAGCCTGGCTCCTGCAGTCACCAACATACCTATAGCTTTAACCAAAAGGCATTAAAAAGTCATGATGAACTGGAAAATGAGCTTTCAGTTATGCTCAAGTTTCCAGTCTAATAAACTGCTTCCATGAAAAGATCGTAAAGTGTTCACTGTGTGATAAGAGGTGAGTAATGATGTGTGTGTGTTTGACGGTAGATGATGGTCAAAGGAGCCAAAGAAATCATTGGATTTGTGACAAAACGTTTGGTGACCTCACTTACACTTGACAGATGTGCTGTGCTAAGCTTACCACTAGATGACTGCTTCCTTCCACTCTGTCTTCCTGTTTCTCTGGAAGCTGACTGACAGCAAATAAATGACTTTGACAAACACTTGAATTGCACTTAATGCATGCACGTAGCCACACGCAAACATCTTACCTCTTACATACCAAGGTGAATGAAATCTCAGAGGGAGATCAGCCCTGGAAATAAGAGGAAACCCCATGTGAGGTTCTCAACCCTTAACCTAAAGATAAAACATCTGGTTTCAAACCCTCAAACCAAAACCAGCCATAGAAGTGAGTGAGTCTGTGATCACTTTAAAACCAAGGGATCTTAAAGCAGTAGCTCGACATTTTTGGAAAATAGCCGTATTTGCTTTCTTGCACAGACTTTGATGAGAAGGGTGATATCACCACCATGTTTGTGTGGAATACCGCCAGCAGCCTCTTATGTTAACTTAGCATAACAGTGGAAACAGGAAAACTAGCCTGGCTATGTGCAAAAGTAACAACTGGATCAGGCCCTTGAAAGTTGACTTGACATGGTATTGTTGTATTTACCAAGCATAGGAGTGGTCTCGATCCCGATTCTAACGTTCAGAAAGAAACAGAAATATCACATTTCACAAATTCCCGGCTGTGCCATTAAGTTTATACTCCACCCCACGAAAATATAGAGCACACTAACACAGACACATAAAAATGACTCTAGCCGTTGTCGCACTTTGAGACCTCTTGGCCACAGCGCCGTGTGTCACATCTGTGTTATGATGTGGCACTGACAGCTTTTTTCTGACATTGCTTTTGCCCTCAAGCTGGTGTTCAAACTGCAAAGTGTACAAAACCCTGCAGACGAATTTTGTTCGCGTATATACGTAAAAGAGACCCAGGCTGCAGCAATGTTTAGCTCTCTGTCACGAAATAGCTTCCAGCTTAAGTTTACTGGAAGTAAACATCTCCACATGCTGCTCCTGAGAGACTATGCACTGGGAGGTAATTTTTCTGTATATGTATAATGCATGTGTGCATGTACTAATATTATGCAACAGATAAATTACACATAATTCGTAATGTCATTTTTGGTCCTTTGGGATACGACCCCACTAAGTTCTCCCGCGATCCCAGGAATAAGAGTATAATTTGGGAATTCCAGCTGGGAATTGCTTTGCAGCTTCTCCCGACCTGGAATGTGAGAGTAGACATACAGCAGAGGGATTTGGTGTGTGCACGTGTGTGAGCTCTACCTCCACGTCCTCATATATCACTGAGCTGTCATAAGCTACCGTTGTGTGGCTGCCGCAGGATTGAACCCAAGTTTAAGGCTGACAGCTTATCATTTGTCCTCTGTGTCATGTGTGCGGTTCAAGGCCTGCAGGGAGGCTGGGTGTTGCAGTAGAAAAGTTTGTACAGAGTGTGTGGGCAGCAGGGTAGCACACACCGATCCATCTTTACAAGATTTTACATTTTCTTAAAACAAACAAATTGATCTTTTAGTGGAGGACTGATAGCAATCCCTTGTTTTCAAGACAAATCACCCAATTTCATATCATGGTTTTTTTCTAAGCATATTGGAAAAAAACAAAATAAACCAAGCTTAATTTCTCTGGAGACAACAAACAAGAGACTTTATCTCAAGAGATTTTGAAATTTTCCTCCATTTTAGGAGCATTTTAAGCATCAGAAAACCTGTAGACCCTACATGGACCTGCACATGACAGGCTATGGGCCACCACTGTTTTCAGGCTATAAAAACACTAAAGACGGTGGCCATCTGGGAGAAACCGACTAGACTTTAAAGATTCTCCAGAGAGTGGAATACATATATTTCTTTTAGAAGTTAAGGCTGGAAAATAGACTCTCTCTCTGGAGAATACCATTACTCATTTTAAGGCTAAAGCCTAATCTATTTAAGTGTCTCTTGACAAATGCACCAGTACTTGTGTTTACTTCCTACAAGGTATTCTAAAATGGATTAAACTTTTACATTAAAATGATGAAAATCGAAACACAGACAGTTTCTAGTGTTCATCGATTTATGTATATGTATTCATCATGGTTCCTTACCCTCCCCCTGTGCTTCCTGTGTAGACAGGAACGTGGGGGTGTCTGTAAGTTAGTTAGGGCTAATTGCAGGTCTTTAATGAGATGAATGGTGACTGATGCAGACCAGACTCTTGAAGGTCAGCTGGGGGCAGCTCACCTGATTAAGAGGAATGAGCCTGTTCTTCTTTCAGGTTATTTTGAGGTTACCGATAATAAATGGATGGATCAATAAGAAGAGAAATGGAGAAGAAGCTGCTGACACTGATGTTTTGCTATTTAAAACTATTTAAAAGTCTGATTTTTAATTACAAAAACACTTCTCATCAGGGTGGAAAAGCCCCCAAATGGCAATAAAAATCATAACCATAACTCTCCATGGAAATGCAGGCTAATGAAATTCTTTTAGCATTAGCAGCTCTTAAGGCAGAAAAACCCACCACATCTATATATATATATAAAGGAAACTCGGATAATTGGCTGCCTTTGGATCAAAACTGACACAAAATATGACATTTAAAGCTGCTTTACATACATAAAATGTCAGCTATGGATTTAATTCAAGACCAATATCAGTAATTTGATGTGTCATCCTGATAAACTGTATACTAACAAACGCAGGCTATCAGACTAGAGAGGCGGCCGGCAAAACATGCTGAATAAAATGAAAAGAGCGAGTCTAGAGTACAGAAAGAAAGAGAGAGAGACGCGAATAAATCCACTCTCCCATCTATCAAGAATGGCAGGTTGTCTATATGTTGAAGGACTGAGATATCCCACAATGCCCTGGTGGCTATGCTGCCTGTCTCCGTGGTGACAAGCATCTCCCAGGCGAGCCATGATTGGATGAACGGACTGTCGGGCAGGAGAAGCCCCCTGTGAATGTGTGTGTGTGTGTTTGTGTAAAGATCTATGACTACACTTACTGACAGTGAGGAACGCCCTCATGCCTACGTCATACTTGCTGCACTGACTTACAGTCATGTCCTGGAGCCTTGCCCTGACCATAACTATAACTGGTACATGCCTACATCCAACTTCAGCCCAAGCCTAGTACACCTCAAGACTTAAAGTCCAACAGAAATCACCTCACGTAATCCTGCTTTGCAGTTTAAAATAATGCCAACGTGTTCTTAAATGTCAATTTTATACTTTTGATTATTAAACAGAAGCAAAAAAAAAAAAAAATCAGAAATGCTCCTTTTGTCTGGCTGGAGAGGCGTGTCATCTTTGTTTGATTGACAGCAGCTGGCAGGCTGCCACAGTGCAAACTTGCTCTGTAGCCTGCAAGCCATGGGCAGACAGAGTGCTGTTAGTGGTATTGAAGAGTGAGGACCGCACCAGCACAACTGAGCCAAAGTGACATTTTCAGGTACGTTTAGACGCTGTTTAGTGTGCTGCAGCTGAGCAGCTAATTAGCTGTTTAGCCCACAAACCGAGGTTAGCAGTGCACTTCTCCCCAGTGAATGTTTGTTTGGTGGCTTGTTCAACCTGCCATGTGTAGGACTAGAGGTGTGCTCGAGGGGGAACCTTTGCCTACAGTTGCACATTTACACATCCAGCAGCCATGGCAACATCCATTTTGAATTTTGGTTTTGGCTACTCGATGAACTGCTCACCCGCCGTTTAGCTTTGTTTTTGTCTGTCAGCTGCATGTTCACAAGCTAGTCACAAACTTGTCTGTCTGCCAGTTGGTCCTGGACAAGGCGACGTACACTGGATTTATCAGAGCTGAAAACAGCTGCCTCATGTGCCTTGAAATGAGGTTGATAAGAGTTCTGGGATCTGCTCCAGAAGCAGGAAAATCTCATCCAAAGTCACAATGACATGTGTAACAACTTAAGTGAATATACATCCTGTTATGATGAAAGGTTGTGGAACAAGGAAACCCGAATCAGGGAAAAGAGTTTGTTAACAATGGTGGAATTGCAGGGAGGACAAGATGGCAGAGGGCGTGCAGAGAGGATGGCATGGCTGGAAAACAACAAGGAAGCCTCAATGCTAACCCATCCAGAGAAACAATGTCCATTATTATAATATGACTATAAGTTTGTGTGGTTCACAACATGTTTTTCAGTTTTTAGCCGTCTTTAATGAATACCATTTCCCATAATTCCACAAGATATTTGCAACATCATGGCTCGGCAGTTAAGGGCCAATCAAGTAGCCATGGATAACCCAGGTTGTGACAGAGAGGGCAGAAAGGGAATATATGATGTCCAATGGCACTGGTTTATTAATAAACTCTTTAATTATGTTAAAATGGTGAATAGTTTGAACTTAAATAGGAAGTACTGTCGTAGATACTTGTGTACCTAAAGCCCAAGGACGCATTTTCATTAAGAGAGATGAAAGGAAATCTCAATGGGATACTGCATGGTGCCTGAAAATGACTGCCTCTCTAAATGAGTGCGGTCATTGCATTGTAACCGAGAAGAATACGTGTGCCTTTTCCTCCTGATAGAAATATATGGACTGTGTGTGTGGCATTGAAGTCCCTTGCCAAAGAGAGCCGTCTTTAATCTTGCTAGAAGGGCAGCACCGGTGGAAACACAATCCTCTGTAAACACACACACACACACACACAATGACACTGATTTTCAGGGAAGGGAGTCGCGGATGTGATGCTGTGCCGCCTAATATGAACTAAACTGTCTATTGAGTTTGTCTGAGGGCTGTTTGGAGCTATTTGGGTAAAAGCCTTTGTGGTAGTAAGCTTTCATATCGCAGCATCCTTGTTCGAGTTTTTCAGCTAGGTTAAGGGAACTAAGCAGATTTGATGGAATAGTTTAACTTAAAAAAAAAACCTGCACGGAGGTGGATTTGTTGCCCATGCTTGTGATCCACGCTTACAGAAACATGGTGTCCATGACGAAGCGTTGTTTTAGTTTAATTATCGTTTGAATTCAGCTGTAAAGGGCCATGACACCAAGTGTTCAGTACTGTGAATATAAAAAGCAGTAACCTTGCTATAGGTTGCATAATTCTGCTGTTATACTTGTCTTTTTTTTTTTTTTCTGTTGGATTATTGCTCTGAGCAACACAGAGCTGAGCAGTAGTATTGTAACATAGTCAGGCCAGCGGTGGATGTAGGCTATCAGCTGATCCTGTTTCTAATGTAGCACACTGACTCCCATGATGCTGCAGAGGACGAGAGAGCGGGAGAGAGAGAGAGAAAGGCCTCAGGCTCTCCTTCCTTTCTTGTTCTCTCTCTCTCTCTCTCTCTCTCTGTCTCTCTCCCCTCGTACGTCCTCCTCTCTACCACACTTTCACCCTCATTTTAACTTTCTCTCAGGGATACTTTAAGTCTTTCATCACTCCCAGCTCTCTTTGAACTTTCTCTCACTGTTTCTTTTCTATCCCTGCCCTTGTAATACTCAATGAAGAGTGTTACACCATGGTAGTTTTCAATGGTTTGGGTTCTCTGACTGAATAAGTCAAATCTTTAAAAGGTCGTCCCCATTTGTCAAATGGCACATGTAGATCAAATTGATGAAAATGACTGACCCTGACCACTTTTGACCACTAGTAGTGTTATGTTTTTATGCATGGCTCCTTGTTTTATTCATAACATTATATCGAGGATGTACATTATAGGTTTCAACAAAGCAAACATAGCCACATATTCACCCTGTGTGTAGTATTTCCTAGCTATGCCCAGTCCTGTATAACCTACCATCCTTAGTGGTACAATTTGTCATTGTGCGACTCCAGAGATTATTCTAACAGCCTGCTATTGTGTCCCATTTAGGTGTAGTTGGTGGTAAATTGAGTCTGCACCCGGTTCTGATAAAAGGCCACCATATTTCCAATTGAACAATTGACCTTCTTTAGTCTCGCAGACTTCAGAAGAGGCCTTTCCTGAAATGGTGACAAAGCTGTTGTTTAATTGTTTTACTCTCATTCAGCGCAGTGTATGCTTAAGTGTTAATATAGTGTATTTATCAGCGGCACATGAAAAAGGTTTGAGCATGAGCTTGTGGTAAAAAAAAAGAAATCAAATAAGTGTAAGAAAGGCCCGTGAAAATAGAACTGAGTGGGCAAAAAAAAGGTTTGATAATCCAAACCACGCTTTTTACGTTTCACCCTCGGACATTTTATTTTTATCAAATATTTGTGCGTCAGCTGGACTACTGCCCCGCCCACCCCCACCCCCACCCCAGGGATCAATGTTGGCGGAACGTGGGTGTCTCTGACATGTTTTTTTTGTTTTTTTGTTCTCTGTCAGAGAATTTTATTTCATTTGATTCAAAAACAAGCCTGGAAAAAAAAAAGTCAGATTGTTGGCACCGCTCTCTCAGCAAGTGGGAGTAAAGTGACAATCAATACAAACCACTGCATCAACAAAAGGTAAAACAACCAACATGGTATTTAAAAAGAAAAGTGAATGACGGGGAAGGAGAATAAGCCGTGCTCTGAAAGACCTTCTGACAATATCCAGTGATGGAAAATGGAAATGGAAACTAAATTGACATTAATCTTCGTGATAAAAGAGTGTGGCCAGTATGCAGTGCAATATCATGGTTTGTATTGCATGTTTCTATTTCTCAAACAAGACCAGCAATCATATATATTCATTTCTTTTCATGCACATGGATGATTTCCGTGTTTTCCATCACATAATATTTGATATATCATCTGCAACCCTTTTTAAAAACATAGCTCCATCTCTTTCTCATTTACTGTCTGTTTATAATTGCTTGGATATACTTGCAAGCTGAATAAGTGACAGCCAGACAGTGGCTAATATAGAGCTGTATATGGTTTACAGACACACACACACACACACACAAACACACACACGCTCTGATTGGCCTACAGTTGCCCTTCTGTCTGTTGTATGTCACACAGAGAACAAACAGGGCCAGGCAGACACTAGCCATGCCCTGCTGTTTGGACACAAGTCTGTATATGTGTGTGTGTGTCACATCCCCTGCTGTTTGGCAGGCTTGATCAACAGCATTTGGAAGAGTCTATCTCCTCTGGTGGAGATGTGTTAGGTCTTTCTGTGTGTATCGAACGCATCGAAAAACTGTGTGTCGCTTTGTGCCACTTCCAAGCCTTTAAAAAATAATAACCCTAACCCTCTGCCTCTGCCTTCCAGTATACAGTAAAACCAAACTTTTCATGACCGGCACACACACACACACACACACACTGCACTGCCAGCCTTCTTGGCTTGTCTGTTTTCCAAAGATCTCAGGCTGCAGTACTTTAGATTCAGTCAAATATTGATGGAAAAACACGCTCTGATCAGTCGCTGTTGTCGAAGCCTGGGAAGAAAACGCACACGTTATATGTGAGAGTATTTATCTGAGTGGAGCAAATTCTACTATAAATAGAATTTAGTTTTCCTTGAATGGAGATCAAATATGTGTTTTGAGTATGCAAATGTCTCCACTGGCAGCTTGAGTCATTGTCTGCCTGAGAGAGCGACTTGAAAAACAAGGAATTCCACTTCACTGATCAGATACGCTGATTTTCCATAGGATTAAATGTGAAACGGTCCAGACCACACAGAAAAATATTAGCTTCCGTGTTTCTTTTATGTCTGTTCATGCTGCTCTTAAAACGTCCGATGTTTGTCACTTTGAGAAGGACAAAAAAAACACTTAAAGCTTTAGTGTTGCAGGGTGAACATGGTTTTGCACTTAGTATATCATCTCACCTTTTAACCCTGAAGTAAACACTCCAAACCAGATGTTAGATTTAGTATGCATATAAGTCGTACGTTGACGCTGTGTGCAGTTTTAGCCCCCAAATTGCATCTGTGGCTGCGATTGAGCTCCGCAGCATGTTAATAATTGAACTGAGTTTTATCCTTTGAGGCTATGCATATTCATACACTTACTTTGCTACTTCGCTAAGAAAGCATGTGCACGCAAATAAAACAAACTTTACACTGCACTTGTCCCCATTGTGCCATTTGTAGCTGCGCTTGTCGGTTTGATGGCGTTTTGTACACAGTTACACGCACGCACACACACACACACACACACACATACTGTTCACAAAGTCGCTTTGAGGAGACCAAGAAAGAGGTGAACAAGGATGGAAGAAAGAAGACAGAGAGAGAGAGAGGAAGGAGGGAGAGAAGAGAGAGAGAGCGAGAGGTGGGGTGGGCAAATGAAAAAGAAGTGGAAAGAAAGACCGAGCAGAAAAATCCCGTTTCCATTGCTTCACACAGAGAGAGGGAGAGAGAGGAAGCCATAAGGAGGATGGCAAAGTGACAAACGTCTGGCCATAAACCGAAGCCAACAAGAGACGGATCTTAAGGGAGGGAAGGGAGGAAGACAGAGGGAGAGAGAGTAAGGAGAGAGAAGGAGAAGGAGGGAGAGCAGAATATGTAATTAAAGCTGTGATTACCAGGGTCTGAAATCATTTCTCCCAGTCTGCTGTGTTGGACTTGGCTTCTGGAGCATCTCTGGAAACTCTAAATGACATCAGTCATTTCACTGTGTGTGTGCGTGTGTGTGTGCATTGTATTTGCATTCCCTGGGGTCTTTTGTGTGTTCAAGTGCCTAGGTCTTTTTTTAAATTTCCTCTGATGTATCATATTCGTGCATGCGTGTGTTATTCACAGTTCAGGTTTCCTCGGTGTTCCCCGGTGTGCGAGTGAGAATTTATCGTGGATCAATAGAAGCCCCTGACCCTCTGGGAGAGAGAGAGGGGGTCAGTGATAACTGCTCATGTGAAATGAGACCTTGTTAGACACCTTACAGTTGACTGCGCTGATCCAGGACCAGCTACTGGACGGATGGATCAATCCCAACGGGTCAGAGTGTCGACTTCACACAGTGTCATCGCAAGTTCAGTTGTATTCAATTCGATCAATCACTGAAGTTGATTGATTCGTCTGAAATCATAATACTGACTGATTATATTCCTCGGTGTAAGCCAATGGAAATAATATTAGTTATTAATTAGTATCGTCGTCATCATCATAGCGTACTGAGAAAACATACTCAGCTTTGGATATTGGCACAGAATAAGTACTCCTGTTACTGTCATTTTAAGATGTATTACTTTACAATGAATGCAAAGTTGCTCCTCTTCCTTTCCTCTTCATTGCTGTCATGTTTCATATCTAGTGAATGAAAGGGAATATGTTCTTTAGGTTAAAGGGTTGAATTCATATTTTAGATTCTTAGTCATCACAATTTTTAATCCGTTCTGTCAGAGGCAGGTTTAGTATTTGACAGCCCGAGCGTCGAATCTTCTTTCTTCTCCCGCTAAAAGGCTGCTGAAATGTCACCATTCTTTCGTTGCTCTCTCCTCCTCCTCCTTCATCCTTTATCTCTCCCTCCTCTCCTCCTCTTCCTCCCACCATCCTCTCATTTGTCCATGCATATAAACACCCCCCTTTGTGTTTTAGTAGCAAGCTGTCACAGATTTACGTCTCTCTAAACAAGAAGGAGAGGGCTACACCTTTCACTCCCTCCGATACCTTCGCTGACAAAGGGCGCTTGTAAAACATGTGCACGCCGCCGCGCATACACACACATGGAAACACACACGCACATTTATACAGACAACCACACACCGCAGGCTCATGCAGGTATTCAATTAGTAAGACTTATGATTATTGCTTTAGCATGCCACAGAAAACACTAAAAGGCCTTAGTGCTTTGCTGTTCATTTCCACTGGCTCTTTCTGTGAGTGTGTGTGTGTGTTTTGCAGTGTTAGCATGCTAGTAGTTTCCAGACCAGACCGGCTCTATTTTAAGACTGGTGCAGACATGAAAAGAAGGAAAACAGAACATAAAGATATCAAATGACAGGAGGGAAAGAAGAGGAAGAAGAAGGTGAGAAAAAGGAGGTAACTTCAGATCTGAACGGAGGAGGAGGTAATTAACGCGGCCTACCAGAGAGCCTATAAGTTCAGGCTCAGTTAGACCCCTATAGCCTTCCATCCCTCCCTCTCTCTCTCTCTCTTTCCATCCCCCTTTCTCTCTCTCCCTCTCTCTGGGGACTCTCTCACAGGAATGTTTCCATTCCCAAGCATTCAAAAAAAGCCGAAGTTGCAGGGGTCAGTGCGTATGTGTGCGCATGTTTATGTGTGTTTGTGTGTGTTTGTCTGCCTGCCTGCCTGTGTGCATATTTCTGAGTGTGTACGTCAAAACAGAGTGCGAAAAGGAGTGTGTGTCAGTGTGTGTGTGTGTGCTGTTATTGATCAGGTCTCTCCTCCATCATTGGTTATCGGAGTCGGCAGCAAGCCCAGCGCACTACTCCACATTACTCACTGTCCACACACACACACACACACACATCGGCTCTCCATCAGTCCCTTTTTCCCCTTTCTAATAGCAGATAATGTATTTAAATGAAAGTGGGCTTTGTGACTCCACAGGACTATAAGTATTCAGATTGCATATTGAGGTTCTGTCCTCGGAGTCCAAAATATAGCATCCTCATCTCCATCCTGATCCCTCCCTGCTCACAGGAAGCTTAACTTAACCATGTCCAGTCTATCTGCACATTGCCATCTGTAACATACCTCAAAATCCTGCCTGTCGCGTCTTCCTGCTCGTTTTTTGATGTCAGTCATACTCCTCGTCTCACCTCTTCAATTCTCCTGGATGTATGAAGTGGATCGAAAGTGGAAATCAATGAAGGGCCGCGGCTCTTTCGCGCACTCATCTCTGCTGACTGTCACATTGAGAGCAGACAGACACTATGCTGTTGAGCACTCAGCAGGGAACTAAATGGAGCCCAACACAGTGAACAATGAGCCAAAATGGAGTTGAATTGTGAGACGTGTACAAGAAATAGAGTAAAGTAATGCCAACGAATAGAATAAATGATTGGTTCTTGTTGAAATTAGGATTGTACAGTGCAGTATTGTCAATGAAGTTCGGGGTTTTTTTCATGGTTCAAATGTTCAGTAGAGTCAGCATGGGGTTCTAATGTTCAGGTGAGTTCATGCAGACAGCAAGAAGACTCTACTGGATGTTCTAATATCTTAGTAGACTCTATTGAGACAGCAGGATGTTTTTGTCTCTGTCTTTGGAGACCGTATGATGATCTAATGATTTAGTAGACTCTCGACTTACAGATGCTATGGAGAGCAGGTGGTTGTAACGGCAACAGTAGAATCTGCAGAAATAACAGGAAGTTCTAATCTCTGGACAACAACAGGTGCTTCTACTGTGCAGTAGAGTTCATGGAGAAACGGAAATAAAGGAGGTTCAAATGTTCAGTCAAGCCCAGAGAGCAGGTTCCACTGTTAAGTCGAATGTGGAGACAGCTGAAGGTTGTGAGAAACAGCAGACCCTATGGAGGCGCTCTAGGAGATTGCCACTACAGCAGAGGATTCTACTATAGACTTGCTTAAGACGGAAGGAGGTTATGCTGTTCTTTAGTCTCTGTTGAGACTGTATGAGGTTATAGTATAGAGGTATAGCAGAATTTCTGGAGACAACAGAAGGGTCTACTGCTCAGTTAATGAGTTCAGGTCCCAGGACGCCAGGCCACACCACTCATGTCTGCACTGACTTCACAGTGAATGGACGATGAGTTTCACTTCATTATAATGCGGAGTCAGAAGGTCCTGTCGGGGGTCTCAGGTGGTTACAGAATGAATTACACTCTGGCTCCTATTAAATACTATGGAGTTCATAGGTTAACATTAAATACACACAGCTCGGTGTCTTCGACTCTGGCTTTGTCTCTCTCTGTCCTTGGGTCATTTGAACTCATCACACAAGTTAATTTTGTTCATAACTTGCAAACAAAGAGTTCAGCAGAGCCAGATTTTGAACACTTTGCTATGGGGTAACACCACTCTACTATCACATCCAAGTGCCTCAAATGAAATGCAGCTTTTGGCCACTTCCAAGCTGTAGTAATGAGTCTGCTATTTGCCCTTCACATGACATTTAAACATGAAAATTAGTACAAGTTGTGTCCTTATTGGGTCTTTTAAGGTGGTTTCAACATAATCCAGTCAATCAGTGGTCATGAGCACAGCTCTGTGGTTTGTATTTATTATTCCACCAGCAGTCCTCAATGTTTTAGAAGTGTTTTGTATCAGAGACCCTCCTAATGAACTTTAAGCCAGTCCTCTGCTGGGAAGCAGCATGATACAACATCTGTCATAACACACACACAGTCACACACATTGGTACGCATGTGGGGACACAGAAAGAGCAAGGCAACAGGTGTGTTTGCTATCGCATGTTAATGAAGTCCATCCTTCTTTCACTACATTCCTCACTCTAAAAAAAAATCCCAGATTTTCTCCACTATTTGAAATGTCTCTTTTCTAACCATGCAACATTTTTCTTCGTCATCTTTTCCATTTCAGTCATTCAGTTTTATTCCATCTGTTTGAATTCTTCCTTTTCTCATCTCATTTCCTTTTCCACGCATCTCTCTCTGTTCTCTTCAACCATGTGTCTAATTTTATTGGGAACCGTATCATCTGTTATCTACAAAAACTGCTAAGACTATTGCCGCTTCTTCAGTTTCTCTACCAGATTTCACCTTCATCTGGTCATTTTTATGTCTCGTTAGTAATGCAGAATATTCATGTTGCTCTTTTTGATTTATGACCTGAAGCTTGAACTGAAGTTGTAAGACACTGAAGATCGACGTGTCAGAGCAGCGACTAGAGTGGAAATCTACCTTGTCTGGTACGTCTAGGAGACAGATTTTCTCAGAGAGTGAGCGGCCTTCCCGTTCGTTATTCCCGCCGGTCATTCCTGCTGATATTCCCAGCAGTATTCTGGTTAAAACGGGGGCAGCGATCTGTTTCCCAGCGGATACCGCCCTGCTTCCGTTCCCCACTTCCACTGTCCTGGTTCAGCCACGTATTAATAGCATCTACCTACGGCGATGTCTGAGTGTGTGTGTGCGTGTGTGTGTGTGTGTACGTGGGTGTGTGTCTGGATCTGTGAGCGCATTTTTGGACAAAGGTGGAGTGTAGGAGACAGGAAGTGAGAGCCGGACATCTTCCTGTTTATGAATTTTTGATTAAAAATCAATGAGAAATGCATCATCAGTGTGTTGGTATTGGTAAACTGTAATGTCAATCACAAACATTATTCAAATGCAACATATGCCTGAATTAGCTAGCTTGTATTTAGCATAATTTAAGGTGCTTTAAGCATCTGTGCAAAATATCACCAGTTCCTGATTCTTATTGTTATTACATTGAATGTTGTCTTAAATGTGTTGTCACAATCCTTTAGTTAACAGTTGATTTAATGTTCAGATATGGTCTGATGACTTTAAACCCAGCTTAGTAGCATTGCTAGCATTCCTCAGAGACACCAATGGTTACTGTTAGCCACAAGCTAACCACCTAATAACAGGCTAAGGCAGCGTGTCGTCACTTTAAAACAACGTTTTCCACAACAGCTGGTAGGAATTCCTCCGGGAAAGAGTCTTTATGTCTGTGGTTCACAGCATGTGTGTGTGTGTGTGTTTGTGTGTGGGCATGAATGAATGTTGTATTTGCGTGCTGTATGTGTGTATGTCTGATGCAATAGGCGTATCATCAACAGGGGAGCAAGCATCATGCTCACACACACACACACACACATACACACATGCACACGGACACACAGTTTCCTGCAGGCTTGAATCTTTAGTGCACAGTCAGTATCACAAGAGGGGATAGAAAAGCAAGTACACACACACACACACACACACACACACACACACACACACACACACACACACACACACACACACACACACACACAGTCAGCCTCCAGCCTCTTTAGTATATTATGGATTTGACCTCTAATATGCTAATTCTCAGGGTGCAGTGGGTGTTTACCAGATGCACAATCCCACTCACACACACGTTCATGTGCACAACTGCAAATTCATGTGAAAACACACTGCTGCAAAGCTACTAATGACAGAGCCTAATGAGAAAAAATGCTCAGCATAAAGCTTCTGTTGAAATGTGTGTGTGTATGTGTCTGTATCCCTCTGTCCCACCAAAAGATAGAGAGCTGTGGAAAAAATGGACATAACTATTGGGAAGTCTATTAAACTGTGCAACGTCTGACCTAGATAACATGTCTCGACGTCCACGCACATACACACATTAACTGCAGATGAATATTTTATTGCTCTGATAGAAGCATCTGGTCTCAGGTGGCTGCAGATTATTTCATATCCGTGTTTTTGGTGTTTATTTATATGTCTGTGTCAGTTTTGATATGTGTTTAACAGTTTTATGTGTCTGTATGTGCCGCTCACTTAGATGCAATCAGCCTACTGAAACCACAGAGATCCAAAACAGAAAAACTCCACACAGTTCCAGACCAAATGGAGTCATATGAAATCTATAAAAAGAGATTTTTTTTTACATACAGACTGTAATGTGTTGTTTCTTGGGCTTCTTGTTTAGACTACCCTCTGTGCTGTTTTCTATTACAGCCCAGATCACGGTGTTGTCAAGCTCATTTGACTGGATTCTGTCCTGTTTACTGAGCTTCATTGCAGCAAATTGAGTTTTTCCTTACCATCTGGATGTTTCGGTCATTGTTTTGGCCTCAGTCGTACAACATCCAAAACTCATTTCCTCTCACATATAGTTCTCTGTCAGTTGTCTTCCTCTCCTCCTGGCTGTTGCTTTCTCTCTCTGCGCCACCTTAACATATCATTGCTAATCATCTCCCTCCACCAGCTTACATAATGCACTGCCTGCTGCAGCTGGGATGCCTTTTTTAAGGCAGTAGAAGAAGAAGAAGAAGAAGAAGAAGAAGAAGGGACTCCAGGAAGAATGGCAAACAAAAAAGCTCAATACCGACTCGCTCAGTCAGTCTGCAATTTGTAGGAAAGTCTGATATATTTTCTATGATGGTTACCTCAGAACATCTGTGATAGCCATGAAGACGGTGTCCAACCAGCATTGTGGTGAAAATACTTCCCATAAAAAGATGTCCCAAGTAATCCCCATCCTTTTACATGTTTCCAGTGCACTCAGCACGCCGATCAGATTATGTTTCACGAAAACAGCTCACTAAGAGCAGACAAATTCATTGAAATAGTGGAGCTCTTGAACACACAGCCATTACTTCAGGAGAATATGTGATGCACTTTAAAGCAATTTGAATGCTTTGACGGGTGACATCAGGCAAAGACATGCAATTTAATTATAAATATATCTGCTGTATATTCTTATACATCAGATAGGTGGACAAATTGTCCCCATATCTACTAATGCACTAGCATGCCACTCAAGTGGAACAGATAACTACCATGCCGGAAAATGAATCTAATCTGCTGCAGAACGAATGGATAATATTTGCTTACAGAGAGAGAGAGACGATGTGGAAATAAGGATGACAAATCAGAAAAGTACTAATGGAATACCGTGACGTTTTCAATTTGTCTTTGGCTCTTTTTCAGGCCAAAAAAGGTGTCTCTGCTCTGCTTCCAATAAGCTCAGCAACAATGCAACAGCAATTCTTCTTTTTCTAATATACTATATTAATAATTTATTGTTTATCTGATTTAATCATTACTGTAAGTGACCCATTAAGACGCTTGAATAGAGACAGAGGAGGAATAATACCGTATTTGGGTCGGCATCCTGTTGAAGAAACAAAACTCCTAATCTGTGTAAACCGTTCTAAGATCCAAATCTTCCCAGGAAAACAGTTATTTGTTTTGTACCAGGCGTGCATATAAAGCAGTGAAATCACTCAGTGACATCATAAAACTCCAGTGAGTTGCCTTTCAGAAGAGACCAAGATCATGCCTGTAATCAAAAGGGTTCGAGTACAGTAACCATTTTATTTTAGGTATGTCACATTTTCCAAACGCAGTAGTCAAATAAAAAAGCAGTTTTCCTCCATCCTTCCTTCACCTCTCTCTCTCTCTCTCTCTCATCCCTCTCTTTACTCCTGCCCTTTTCTCTCCCCTACACCCTCCAGTTCCAGTTCTGCAGCGCTGCGTCTCTCCTAAAACTCTCAAACTTTATAGCTTTTTGTTGAATCAGCACTACCAGTCCTCTCTACATGGTTCTACTAATCTCTCTGACATTTCTACAAGTCTTTACCTCCCTCTCTCGCTCTCTCATTTCCTCCTTTCTTTCACTCTCTCCCTCTGTAAAACTTTTTTTTTTCTTTCTGTCAAAGCAACATTAGCAGGACTGCGGCAATCCTTCCGAGCCCGTCACACACACACACACATACGCACATGAATATATACCGTTTTTCTCGCATTCATAAATCACACACAGAACATACATAATCATAAACACACCTCTACTAACACACATGCACATTTCCGCAGGATATCAGCTCAGGCTTGAACTGTGGCAGGTGGAGGCGAGCAGGGGGCTTTGTGTGTGCATGTGTGTGTGTGTGTGTATGTGTGCATGTGTGTGTGTGTTTTACTGTTAATCCCCACGACGATACGAGTGATTAGTGTGCTGTTTTTCCTCTTCTCGTTCGCCCCCCCCCCCTCTGTGTCTCTCTACTCACATATCACAAGGCATTCTCATCAGACTGTCAGTGGATGGGATGCAACAACTATTGTGTGTGTGTGTGTGTGTGTGTGTGTGTGTGGCAGTGCAGAAGAGTTGTTATTTGCCCATATGGTGACAAGGGAGGAGATGAAAGACACAAAAGCAGGAGATTAAATGACATAAGTTAGCATTGGCTAGTTGTGTAGGGAAACCTAGCAACAGTGAGCCATTAACAAGCTCCTTTCTGTGGTGTTACAGTGAAATCTTGGCCAATGAATAAGCGTTCGCCCTCTCTGGCTGGTCCTCTTTGTTCCTCCATAGAACCATGCCTCAACAAGGCTTAATGAGGACTGTTTAGCTGTATAGTTGGATTCAACTTAAAGCGGGAGTAAGTACTGAAAACCTGTTACGGAACACTAGAGTAAAGCATGATTGGATCTCTGTGGCCGTGTTGCGGAAATGAGGCTAAGATCCCTCCTGCTAAGCCGCAGTTGGTGTGATATTGTCAATCTGGGCCGGATGAGTAAGCACTGTTTGGCCCCCCTGCAGTGTGAACTAAAGGCACGTCTAGTGAAGAGCGATATGACCACAGCTATGAAAGAAAACCACGTAGGACCATAATGCGGTCCGCTTAATTTGTATTAATGCATACTGGAATCGAACCAAGAGTTAGTGTTTGTGTGTGTAAGTGTGTATGAGTGTCTGTTATGTGAGGTCACGACTTTGCACAGGTCAGTGGACCAGCTGTCTGTGTGTGTGTGTGTGTGTGTGTGTGTGTGTGTGTGTACAGTGCTTGGCGTGTTTGCAAACATATGTCATTTCCCTGTAGGAAAACTTAACGGACCGTAGCTGAAGCAAAGCAATTTGTGTAATTGAATAGCTTGAAAGACTACAGATCCCCATATATATATGTGTGTGTGTGTGTGTGTGTGTGTGTGTGTGTGTTGGACATAAATAACCGTAGTCTGGACTAGAGAGCATGTTTGTGTAGGCTGTGGTGCAAACTAAACATACACACACATATACAGTGACATAAGGGGCCTGCAGTTTCCATCCTGTATACTTTCACTCCTCAAGAACACAAAAATACACTCACTCACTTTCTTTATTTCACTCATTCACTTCACTTTTTTCCCTTCCATATATATCTATTTTTGCCTGCTTGGTCATATGATCATCTTTTTAAGTGGATACAGTGAACTTGTTAGCAAACACTTGCTTATTTACACATCCAGCAACGTTACCTTTCATTGGCAGTCGTGTTTCTGGCCACCTGATAAATAAAAATCCAATACTTGCTCTACTTTTAGCTCCGTTTTCGCCTTTCTAACTAACTCCTGAGGGGAATATCTGGATCTTTAGTTGATAAATGCTCCACTGGCTGCTGTTTGGGGCTAAGCAGGTAATGTACAAGGGGTTTCTTGAGCAGCTGCCCGGCGCTGCTTTTCGAACCAATTCCTAATAAAGCATAAAGGTAGTGGAAGAAAACAAACATTCATTTGCTTTTTCTTTGCCAGCTTATTTAAAATTTGCTGAAATTACATAGATCCATTTGGATGGAAACACGGTTATTACCACACTGTGTTCCTGTGGACATTGAAAACAGGGATACGTAGCCAAAAGTATGAAAATAAGACCCAGTAAAGCCAAATTGTCCTGTAAATATTCAAATGGTTGAACGAGCATGGGTTGGAGACAGCAGATGTTACTGCTAGAAACAGCCCGACTTATCCGGCACAGCAATATGGGATCAGGAGCTCGACAGTACGAATCAGTGGCTGTGTGTGTGTGTGTGTTTGTATACATGCAGTTGTGTTTTTGTGTATGTGTGTTTGTGCTATATCCCATTTTAAACCTCACACTTTGAGAAGGGGCTGGCCCGTCACACTTGTTAGACACATGCACACACACACACACACACACACATTTCAGAGCCTGTAGCACTGCTCCAGCTGTGCTTTAGCTGCCCCCACCATTAATTTGTCTGACTTTTCTCTCCTGAGACTGCTGCTTGTCACGGCCCCATGCCCTAAAAAAGACCCTCTGTGTTTCGGCTCCCGCTGCTTGCTGAATCACATATATATTTACATGCAGAGATGAGGCTGCTGTGATAGTGGTTCAGCCTGTATTCTCCCCATAGAACTTTTTCCAACATTATGACTTGTCTAGCAGCGGAGGCACAGGTTTAACAAAATACATTAAAGGCGGCTTTGTTCCATTTGGGGGTTTCAATAAGCCATGACATTGAGCCAGCATGCACTACGCAAGGGCACTGGAACTGGCAAACCTAAATGGCATGCACACGTCGCTAATGTTATTAATTACACCTGTGCTTCTACTGCTGTGACATTTCAAAATGTCAGCTCTGAAAAAGGTCTATTTGCTCGTCAAAGCAAGTCAGTTTGGTGGCTCTCTCTTTTAATAATTGCATGCTGCACAGGAAGTGATGCGTTTTACACGATATTTCTGATTTGTTTTGATTCTGAGAAAAGAATGTGACCTACAGAAAATTAAGAAAAGTCATTTTTTACCTGTATTTGTTATCAGGGGATATTTGAAAGAGTAATAATTAAAAAAAAAATAATTTATTAGATGATCATTGTAAAATATACAGTAAACTAGTCAAGTCTAACTCATTTATTATGATAAATATAAGTCTTAACTTTTAACATTTTCTGGGAATAGCAGATTTATATTAGTTACTTTTAAATGTTTGGGTTAATTATTTTCTCAATATTTTTTTATACTTTTTTTGTTTACAACCTATATTGTCTAATTATTGTAGTTCTTAACAGTTCCTGTATTATTCTTAATTTCACCCGTATCTACAGTTACATTTGTGCATAGGGTGTTTTTGGTTATCAGTTTGTGACATGACCATAGACATTTATTTACATGGTCGTATTCGTGACGTCACCCGTAGAAGAGCCGTTTTGAAGCTCGGTGTGTGGTGGCTCTACCTTCTACCTCTTCTGCCTCCCGGCTCATCTAAAAATGGGCAAAGGCGTGATCATTGGTGGACCTGAAGTGGGCTGAATGACACCTGACTTGTTCTGTAGCCAGCCTCAAGTGGACGTTCGAGGAACTGCAGTCTTTGGTACTCGCGCCTCGGCTTCACTTCACATCCATAGAGCAAACAGTCAGTCAGAAAAGAGATATTTCACGTTATTTCCTAACAGTCTCGCTCTGGTGTTTCTGTCTCGTTCAAAGGCAGATGTTTGACCAGATGTTTGTGCTTGTGCGTGTGTGTCCGTCATCACTGAACCCACACACACACACTAAACTAAGCCCTGGGAGCTAATGTTGAGACCCTTGGTGATGTCAGCCATTCATTATGAGGTTTTCCTACTTGTCAGTCAATTACTCATCCATTCCCATCCTTCCATTCATTCAAACATCATTAACTTATTCATTCACTTTTGTCTTTTTGGAAATGTTACAATAGTTTGTTCATTCATTATCCATTCAGTTGTTTATCCTTTTGTTAATTCTTTCATTATTTTATGCGTTCATCCATATTCAGTCATAGAATCATTCAATCATTTATTCATTCATTTTCACTCATTTACTCCTTTTAATTCAGTATTTTATTATTAATTTGCTCTTCTTCTACCTATTCATTGTTCCACGCATTAAACCATTTATTCATTCAAATAAATTAATTTATTCCCTCAGCTATGAACACATAATTGTCTCTGCATAATAAACGCACATTAGTAGAGTCATTAATGTGCTCCCTGAACCCACCGAAGGGTTGCTCGCTCACACATCCCCGGCCATTATCCAGGTTTAACGGTGGAATATACAGTAAGTAAGAAAGCAGGAGGCACCATTAGATGTGTCTGTAGAAAGAATACATAATTTAACATTTAAAAAGATCTCTACGTAAAGTACATTAAAAATAACCTTTGCTCTGCAGGTTTACTTTGATTGGACTTATTTGAACTGTAAGTGCAGATATGGATGTGCTGTGGTTCATCATGAAAACTCAGATCAGCCTGAAGCTTCTCTCCGAGGACCAGATGGGTCTATCGGGCTGAATCACACATACATAAAAACACTAAGACTGTCTGTCTGTCACCGCCATCCTCTCTCAATATCTCCCTCAGTTTTCTATTCATCTTCACTCTGTTGGTTCATCCATGTTTCATGTATGTCTCATTGTCGACGATAGCTTCACTGATTTTCAGAAGTAACAGCAACATTTTCAGCATAAAACATCCACCATACAAAACAGCAGATCACTTTATTTTTGTCTACCTCTTGTCACCTTATTCCCCTCCTTCACTTTTCCCCCTTTATCTCTTTCTGTCTGACAGATGTGAATTCTCTAAATCATCCCCTACATCCAAAAACCAGCCTGGGAATAGAGAATCTGTTGTTTTTGTCAACACACTGACGTTACAGAGTCTGTGAGGTTTACTCGGTGCTGTGGAGGATTACCCTCTGATCTGACAATGCTGGGAACAATAATACTATAAGCTCAAGATCTGCTGTGTTACTCTTGACACTGTTGAAATGCTGCATTGAGCGGGAGATTTTAACACAGTGTCTGTTTTGTTATGGAAAATGAATTCATAGCACACGAACACAGAAGGTTTCCTAACAGCACATACCACAATATTTCCAGACTGGAACACTGTTTCATGCCTTCCTGCTGGATTTATACAACTTTTATTATCAGGTGCTTTTTATTCTATGATTTAGTGTTTAGTTTGTATTAACATTACATTTTTAGATTTTCATTTTGGGAAATATTCTGCTTTCTTGCCAGAAATTTACCTTTCTCTAACAGTCTGTCTGAGTATGGCGCTGGAGCCAGTAGCCAGTTAGCTTAGCATAAAGACTGGGAACAGGGGGACACAGTTAGCCCCACTGTCATAAAGTAACAAAAATCTGCTCACCTAAAGCTTCTCTGAAGCTCGCTGATTACCACATTGTTTGTTTAGTCTGAACATGAATGGGAACCATGATGTTGCCAGGCAACCAGCTGAAGAAATCAAAGCACCCAGCCAAGAATTAGTCCAGCAAATAACCCTTGTATAACTGCAACATAGCATTATCACACTTTGTTTTTGTACAGGTTAAACAAACTAGATGTGACGTGTTAATTAGTGATCAAAGTGGCTGCCGGCTCGAGTCTCATATTCTTCATTTTTATATATTCTTGAAGTGAATAAGCGTATTTTTTCCAAATGTCACACTGTTCCTTAAGATACAAACAGAGACAAAAAATGTATCAAGGTCAACAGCTTTTCCGCAGCGGGTAAAACTGACGAAGCAGACTGCAGGCAAGACGACACACAAGTGTTGCAGTCGAGAGAGAGAGAGAGAAAAAAAGTGTTGCTACAACTAGCCTTCAGGCTCTGTAAGATTCTTCTGATCGGCTGGACGTGAAGCAGCTATACCTGACAGCCAAGCAGACCAGAGCAGAGGGTTTAGAGACTAAAGATAGACTGAGAGTCCTGAGAGAAAACCAGCCCTGCTGAGCTCTGACACTTCCCCATAAACACGGAGAGAAAGAGGAAATCCCGGCTAAGGTTTGATTTTAGTAACGTATGACAGTGCAGGTCCCTCCACACCGCCTCCGCTGTCATCTTTTATTCATCCGCCATTCTGCAGATTCATGTTTCATGTGGTGTGTAAGTGTCTGTGTGTGAGTGTGTGCTGACGTGGGGAGTGATTTTTGTGGAGGCTAGAAAGGTTTTTACCTTTTACGTGTGTGCGTGTTGAAGTTCAGTCCGGAGGTATTTGCGAATCTGTGCCTCCTGCATCATCTGTGCAGCTGACTTGTCACACATCCACGTTGCACAGTGGGTAAATATGCTGTCGAGTCCGCATGGTGTTTAGAGGTCAGCAGACTCGTCACACTGTCTTTATTTTGCGTGCACGGCAGTTGTTTCAGTCACATGTAGATATTTTTAGGAGGAGGTGACGTTGCAAGTCTGAGATGTTTTTTTAAAGTGACGCTTCATTCCTCCTCGATTCAACCCAAGTAATTTCACAATTTGTGACTGACACTGCTTATATGGCCTCGTGACACTTGTGTGTGTGTGAGTTGGGAAGCGTGATGAATGGCCATGCAGCTGCTCTAATTACTGGAAACTGCATGGTTTAATTTAGTGACCAATCAGAGCAATTGACAGAGAACCAATTAGCCACAAACTAGCACACTAGTATGTGTGTGTGTGTGTGTGTTTGTGTGTGACAGAGATGGCGAGAGAGCCAGAAAGAGAAAGTGTGTGTGTGTGTGTGTGTGTGTGTGTGTCTGTTAAATGAGGTTAAAAGCTACTTTTGGAAAGCAGAGCACTTGGATAAATGGTTACAACTTCTTGATTGCTGGGTAATTTTTTAATAGATAAGTGTACGTGCATATGAGTGTGTGTGTGTGTGTGTGTTACTTTGTGTGTGCACGTCCAGAATCACACCATGTCCAATTAAGTCTATGATTGGTGTGTAACAGCTTCTATTTTAAACTACTATGACAGAAATATGAGCAGGGCGTTTGATTAACCTTCTTTCAACTAGAAGCCCTAATGAGGGGATTCATGTTTTCAGCAAGACATGAGTGAAGAAAGATCATTCAAAAAAAAAAAAAAAGATCCGGTGACATCTTTTATTTCTTCCTGTCTTTAACTTTTGGCCAATGTTTTTGAATTCACACGTGAATTGTGTGAAACAGAAGAAGCAGCACACACCGCTGTTCAGACCATTCCTCTCAGATTTGCTGAAATTGACGCATCCATCTTCAAAATGTGCCACTGGTTCCCCGTTTAAATGATGGATGGCACGGACAGATCTGCGGGATCTGTAGTGTGTGTAATGGATGTTTCAGAAGGAGTATTTCTAAAAACCTCCGTATACGCCATATGTGTGTGTGAGAGAGCATTTTAAAGGGTACGAAATCACCTTTATCATTATCTCCTTGATCTGTCTCTGTTTCTCACTCTCATTTTCTCCACCTCTTTCATCTCCAGAGTATAGATTTTAATCCCGGTCCACTCCTGGTGAATATTGCACGCGGCGTCTAGCCTCAAACTGGGATGCACTCAATGTCAAAAAAATGCTAGGCGGACTGAGAGCCGATCCCTCTGACAGTAACAACACTCCAGAGGGAAATTAGTGCGCAAAAAAAGCTTAAGTTCTGTTTATTACTGTGATTTATATTTCTATATCAGCTGCTCTGCCTCAGCAACATTAGAAGTAAGTTCAGTGAAGTTAGAGAAGATGATGATGAGGTTTGGTCGATGCCTCTCATGTAGCATAGAAGAATATAGTTGAAGACGTGGCTCAGTCCACTACCTTTCCCAGTCAGACGGCTCTGCAAAACAGAAAGATGACTGAAGTCTGCACTGACGCTTATATTCCACCTTTTCTTCATGTATGTTTGAAGAGTAGAAAGTCTAAACTATAGATAGATATGTATGTGCTGAAGGCTTTCATGTTCGCACATAAAAACACCATGGATAACAAGACAGAGTAACAGGTTCAGGGTTTCTGTTGTGCTCATGTCTTTCTCAATGTTTCCCGTATTTCAAGACAAAAGACAGGACAACAGAACAACGAACACAGGATCATTCAAAAGTTTAGCTGAAGAAAGGGATGTAAGTTGTCAGATGTTGTGTGTGTGTGTGTGTGTGTGTGTGTGTGTGTGTGCGCGCTCTGCACTGTCAAACTGTAAAGAGGTATACAAGGTGAAGTACAGAGACAGAGACAGGGAGGTGGTGGACGCCGAATAAGTTCCAAGTATCCCTCGTCACTAAACAATATACCAAACTATGGAGGCAGAATGATCTTATATTTTGTCATTTGATAATCATGTCAGCTCTTTAGCTTCTAATATCAGAATTCATTGCATTTCTTCACTGAGCCGATGGCTACAGTATTTAAAATGTGTCATCCCCCCACATCAGTTTAAGACGGTATCTGCCACTGATGTATGTCTCAGCTTATATCCTCGCTGGATTCCTCCCTTGCTCTCCCCATACTTAATCAGTATTGATCTCCACATGCTTTGCTCTCCCTCCATCTCTCCCCCTCTTCTTGGATATCTCAGATCTTATCACTTCCCTTCATCTTCTTTTTCCCGTTTAATTTCCTGTGTCCCACCTATTGCCATCTCCCGCTTTGCCTTAGGAGTTCAAATAATGTATCTGTTGTCCTTTTTTTCTCTTTTTTTGCCCTCCTTTTATTTTTCCCGTCCTTACATCGATCCTGTGTTGGCTTGGATCTCTTTCTTCTCCACATCCGTCCCATGTGGCACCTCTGTTAGCCCAGTTCAGTCCAACTTCTCTTTGCCTTCCTCTCTCTGTCTTCCCTCGTTTCTTATTTCACTCCATTCGATTCTTATCTTGCTTTTTTTTTTTTACAAGTCTCTCGTCTCTTTTTCTCTCTTCCCGGCTTCATCTTTTCTTTCCATCTTTTTTTTTTTTACTTTGTTGACTTTGTGATTATTTCTTTCTTTCTTTCTTTCACTGATCATCGTTTTATTCCCTCCTCACTTCTTAGATTTTATTTATTTATCCTCATCTTCCCTTTCATTGCCAGCTTACTCTTTCTTTCTTATTTCTTCTTCCTCCATGCATTCCTTCAGTTCCTCGAATAACTTGTTTGGATCTCGCTGTCCTTTTCCCACCTTCTCCCTCTCTTTTCCTTTGCTTATTTTCATCTTTCTCTCCATCCGTTTTATCATCTTATGTCCTTTTTCCTCACATCCTTCCCTCCTATCCTTGAGCACCATGAGTAACACAGTTTGATCCTTCTATCTCTCTGCGTTCCCTCCCTCCTTTTTTTTTTCAAAGCCTTAAACAAATGTTGACTCTGCTCTCGATCTCTCAGCTCTCGCTTCTTTCCTTTTTTATATCAACACCTCCTGTAGGCTTCTCTCTTTTCTCCACCGCTCCCTCTTCCCATCTCTCTGCTCTCTTTCTTGAATGTCTTACCTTCATCCCCTCCTCCACGCTGGGCAGAGATTAGATGAACGAGGAATGGGAGCAACTGTCAGACAAGGTCTCCGTCTCACACACACTCTCTCTTGCTCTCTCTCTCTTCCTCTTTAAAAAGCTGAGGAATTTAAGTAGCATTTTATTGATTGTTCCTTCGAGGCAGCGTTTTCATGTGGGAAGGAGATATGTGTGTGTGCGTGCTTGTGTCTGTGTTTGAACACTTGCACATACAATCAAACACTGCTGCTGCTGGCCTGTGTGTGTTTGTGTGTGTGTGTGTGTGTGTGTGTGTGTGTGTGTGTGTGTGTGTGTGTGTGTGTGTGTGTGTGTGTGTGTCCATGCAATCAGTGCATTATGCATGTAGAAGCTTTTTTCTGTCTGTCTGACTTGGGTTACAGTTATCCATCAAGAGCTGTCATACAATACTTTAACAATTCAATAACAAAATTACATGATGAAGACGCAATATAATAGACAGTTTTCAAAGCCAAATAAACAGTTATTTTCCAAAACAAAATTATGATATGTACTCTGTATCAGTGTTTTTTTTTTGTTACGTATTATTACTCATATACTGGATCTCATCATGGAGTTACTTTTAAGGACATTTTCCATCTCGTGTCTATGCATTTTTTAGCATTTCGCATGTCATTTAATGGCGTTAAACACTGTTAGAGCCGGAGCATTTTATAAATTTTGGATGTGCTGGGAAAGACAAAGTCATGTGACCTTCGTCATCATGGTCACCTGTATTGTTATAGTTTTTTTTTTTTTTTTAGGTTTAGGAAGAGATCATGAATTAAGTGAAATTAAGGAAGTTAGTTACATCAGTTAAGTTATGTAGGCCTTTGTAAGTTAAGTTCCATCATGTACGTTAAGTTTAATACAGAACAGATAAAGTTAGCTAATGTAACTTTACGTAATGACCACATTACTTTAAAAAAACTACTAATTTGCAGTTCAATCAGAAGAGACAAGTGAATTATTAAAAATGGTTTATTATAAAAAGATGATATTTGATGATTGGCCCTGAGGAAGATAAATCACACGTGGGGTCCAGACATTGCTGCTGGTGGCTGACGACTCTGCTGAGGCTGATGGCAAATGGAATAACAAAGCCAATATGAAGGAGATGAGGAGAGATGGAAGGGCACGCACGAGCATACAGAAGGCAAAGACAGCGTTGCTGAATGGCTAACTATGCAGGTGTGTCGCTTAGCTATTGAATAGATGAGAACAGCCGATAATACGATTGAGAGCCCCAGATAATGACGGCAAGGAAATTAGCGTGTGCATGCATGAGACGAGTGAATGGCAGGATGAAAAGAGAAATTGATGACAGGCCTACAGTATATGCGAAAGAATAATCTTCCTGACTAAACAGAGCTTCATCAGTCTCCTGGATGAAAGTCCTGTGTTTGTTGACCCATCCATTCCAACCTATTCCTGCCACATCACATTTTTTTATGATGTTTGCGGTTAAAGTGACGCACCTTCTCTGCACAATATAACTCACTAAGAGATTAAATGATGTGAAATTGGATGCGAAAAGCAAAAAAGGCATTGCAATAACACGCAAAGTGACTTAAGTCACTGGCATGATATTCATATGCCGTTTGGTGAGACCAGGCTGATAGTTGTTGTTGATGTTATGAGTAATAGATTCATCTAGTTATGAAAAACAGCATTTCTCTCTATGGCATTTGGCTTTTTTTGGTTTTGGCTCTAAACAGAGCATCATGGAATTCGTGGAAGTAAAACTTGCCCAAACTTGGCGAAATTAGAGATACCAATGACATTATCTGTTCCTCTTACTTGTGACAGTTCCAAGAAAAACTAATTCAAAGTATCTTAGCTTTCAGGCTACAACACGATCCCGTGGGAACAAGATAAACGTGTCAATATCAATAAGTGCGGTTACAGTTAGTGTTGCACTCTTCACTCCGGCCTGCAATGCACTCATCACTTGCTGCTGTTCATTTTTAATACAGGAATCAGATCTTTTTTTATGCCGTCATCTGCAGGTTGGTTCAAAGTGTTTCATTTCTTCTTTCCACCTCTTTAGATCTCTCTCTTTTCATCTTCCCATCATTCCTTCCACCTCTCCCTCTCTCTCTCTCTCTCTCTTTCTCTCCATGCCGTGAGTAGGCGGACGCTGTCGGAGGTGAGAAGTGAGAGCGCGAGTGTGTGCCGGCAACCATGGCAACCCTGTCCTAATTGGCCAATGGCCTGGCAGGATGATTGTCAGCTGTTGTCAGTGAGGGCTGTTCATGCAGACAGGCAGCAGGGTTGGGCAGCCCCAGATGGGTCCTTTCAGATACGAGAAGAAGAGGAACAAGGAGAATTTATTCCCTTTCCTTCCCGTTTCTTGAGAAAGTGAGGCTCATGTTGGAGCGGATTACTTTTTTTGCTGCTTAGTATGTGGATCTCAGGTGTGTAATTGTATGCTTGTGGCTGTTTAGTGTGTGTGTATGACAGCAAATCCCCCCCCAAAAAACAACATGTGTGATGTTCAAGCCCTCAAGCAGCTATAGAAATTATAACTCACTGATCATTTAGTTCATTTCTACTGACAATCGCTTCTTTTAACCATGAACGATCATTCACTAATCTAACCCAATTGGTTATTACTGTAACCATGACGATGAAGGTTCCCTAACCATAACAAAGTTTTTTATTTTAACCCCAACCCTAAGAAAGAAAACTGCAGCTATTCATGACTGTTGTGTGTTTTTGTACATCTACGTCTTCGTGTGTGTATCTGTGCGTGATACATGCTGATTTTCGCATGGATGTTTATGTGTGTGGGTGTTTAGAGAGTTGATGGATGGCTCTGCTTGGCCTCTGACTGAGCCAGCATGCTTCTGCTCATCATCTTCTTTCACTTATGCTCCTCTTTATTCATGATGGAATCAGCGTGGTTCAGCTCTCTCACTCGTGATTTAGCTGTTTTAGGAGTTTTTATTTGTTTCTGATCGGACGCTTGCTCGTTGCAGCCTTTGTTTTGCTCCTAATGATGCAGTTTACGTGCTCTCTGTACGTATATTGTTGTGACAGTCTGAGCTGTAACGGATGTTACAACTAACACTGACTCACTCCGTGTGGATGTGTTGAGAAGACCTTTACAGTGGTGAACCGCTAAGATGTTTGCTCTACAGAGACTGCTGCACGTTTGGAAATGGTAATACACGACTTGTGCTCTTTTCGTAGCACTAACACAGGTCACACACACACACACACACACACACTCAAACAAACGGAAATATGATTTTCCAGCCAAGGAAGGGCAGACGGAGCCGATATAAAGATGTTTTCCTCTTCATCACTCTCCTTTCTCCTTCTCTTCCTCTGACTCAGTGTGTACAAAATGCTGAAGGAAAGAGAATCAAAAAAAAACTGTCGCTCTCTCTCTCTCTCTCTCTCTCTCTCTCTCTCACACACACACACACACACACACACACACACACACTCACTCACTCACTCCCCATGTATGTCTCACTCACTTTCTGTCAGTTTCTCATTGTTTAGAGAAGCAGTGTAAACTAGCTGCATATTTTCCATGACTTCAGGCTCTCGCTGCAGAACAACCTGCCTCACACACACACACACACACACTGATAAGTGTAGGTGCACATACCCCAAAAAAAGAGGCAAATCGTTATAGTGAAATCACAGACCGGTTCTGGTGCGTACAGTATACAGTGTAAGTGGAGCACATCAGTCCCGTGATGTGATAGTACAGACTGGAGTTTTAGCTGCTTCGCGGCTTTTCTGTGGAAATCCATGTTTAGTTTCACAGATACTGAATTACGTCAGAGGGAATAAGAGAGAAGATGTGTTTTGCATATTTGTCGCCATAAAAAGCAAATAACCAAATAAACAAACAACACATGGATTCCTGAAAGTTTCAGAAAGTGGATACATGTTGAATCAGTAAGAACGATAACTGAAAATAATGGACAGAGTTGATATGGTAGCATTTTCTTTACAGAGTCCGTTATTTTCTATATCAGAACACCTCAGAGTGCATTGTCGTTGTTATCACAGCTACTTCAAAGGTGCAGTGCGTGAGGTTTAAGGGGATCTATTGGCACAATATTCATTTGTGTGTGATAACTTGAAAATAAGATTCATTGTGTCTTTTATATCCACAGAGAAAGCAGAGCCTCTTCCACAGAGTCCACCATGTTGCACAGAAAAGGACCCATTTTTTCTGGTTACCTCAGTTCAGCGAGGGTTACCTGTTGAACCACCAAGTTGTGTTGCTATGGTAACCTGCAGATTACTATAAAATAAAGAGCCTTGCAAACTTGAAACTCATGATGTGCTACGTTAGAGGTTTCAGTCAGCCAATCAAAAACAAGCAATGTTGTCGTCTTAAAGTAAATACAGTCAGTGCAGTAAGTCAAGTTGAAATCACTTGTTCTGAACCACAGGGACACACACTACCATTACAGGCATAAATAATACACACACGTGTGTGCTTTCAAGACGCACGCCGTCCGTCCCACCACTGTTTTGTTGGGCTGTTTAAGAGGCCTGTGTCGGGCTGTTTCTCCACTCTGTTCTGCTTTGATGTGGAACTGGTGCAACACTCCATCAGGGAGCATTAATATTATATCACCCCACACACACTAATACATGCCCATGAGCAGATGCATTTACACACACACACACACACACAGACTCAATTCCTTATCACACATACTGCACGCTCAGACTGCTGCAGCGCTTCACTGCGGCAGTCTCTCTCTCTCTCTTTCTGTGTGTGTGTGTGTGTGTCCTCTGTATCAATAATAGAAAAGGCTTATTTTGGCTTGAGGTAATTGGATTAAAAGCCACTGGGTTAGCAGATAGATGGATGGATAGATAGAGAGTACTTGTTTTACTCCTTGAGTTTGAATTGGAAATTTTCCACTCTGCTCCCCTGTCCCTGTTACGAAGTGAATTAAATCAAATAAGAAAGGAGAGAGAGAGAGAGTGAGACGGTGGCAGGAAGGGATAAAGAGGAAGGAGGGAGTGGCAGAGAGACCTAAAGAGGGAGAGGGAGGGAGAGGGAGGTGGGGAGTGGGGCTGCGGAGGGTGAAATGGGGAATCCCTCACTAGATCAAATACAAATACACCACATGTGAAACTTACCCGTCTCCCTCTCCCTCTTTATGTGTGTGTGTGTGTGTGCAGGACAGTGCTTGTAACATGTTAAGTGCTTCCATATGAGACACACACACACACACACACACACACACACACACACACACACACACACACGTGGGGGAGTGAAAAGTTTCCATGTTTAGGCTAAGTGAGCTTTAACATGACAGATGTTGACTGTTACTGTAGCACTGAAGCCTACTGTGTTCCTGTACGCACACACACAGCCCTATTTTTAACCTCTTTTTTTTTATGACTTTGTGAACAGAAAGTGTAAAAGGACACACACACACACACACACACACACACACACACACACACACACACACACACACACACACACACAGTCATTTATGGATGGAAAATGTGTAAGGACACACATTTACACGCAGGGTTTTCTCTGTGGTGGTAAATTTTCCAGTGGCGCTGTTCTCAGTCCAGTCCATCCACTGTTTCTACCTTCTTGTCTTCCTTTCTTTCTTTCTTTCTTTCTTTCTTTCTTTCTTTCTTTCTTTCTTTTTTTACAGCAGGTTGTAGAAGAGTCCATGTGTTGCTGATTTGAATGTTTAAACACAGTTGACAGATTGCTTACTTTGGTTTATAAAATCTTTTTAAAAGCAAGTTTGATAAGGTAAAAAAAAAAATTTAAAAATTGCAATCTGTCAAGCCAGAAAACAAGGTGGTTGTTTCAGCTTGTGGAAATTTGGGATTTTGCCTGGCAGCGGAAATATTGGACTGATTTGATGTGTTGCTTACTGAGCTGGACTTCTGCAGGGGGTTTATTTAATTGGCTGAATTTTCAAATATGAGCACAGTAGTTTTACAACACCAAAACAGTTCTGTTTCTTGTTGTAAACTATCACAAAAACCACTAACTGGAAATCTCCCTCTGGGACAGCTGAATCTAACCTAGAAGCTTCAATTTAACGAACTCTTTTACAATAAATGATCATCTCTCACACAGCGAACATGCTGACATTCTGCCCTAAAGCCTTCCGTTTTAAACATTATGTAAACACAAAGAGTTGTGTCAGATGTTGAGGAAGACATCAAACAGCTTGTAGTAAGCCTGCTGCAGCTGTATGCAGAGGAGAGCTTTACTCGGGCTGCTTCAGAAGCCGTTCTCCGTGGAAAAACCTGTGCTGCATCTGCCGTGACAGATTGGGGTTAAAATTTTCCTTTAGGATGCTCGGAACAAAAACCGCTGAAACATAGCAAAAAATAGATGCGACCAGGGTTTTAGTATATGATATCCAGCACAAATTTATGAGCACTCACGTACACAGTAGTCTACAAATATTTAAATGCTCTCACAGGCAGAGCTCTGGTTAGCATAATCACAGCGACACTAAGCAGATATTATAGCTGAGGATGGCTTACATGAGAATACAATTTATTCTAGCAAACACACATACAAAGAAAACACACACTAAGGAATCTTACTTTTAAGAGCCAAATCATCTCCAACAGCCAGGGGTATGGTTTTATAAGGTTGTTATTGTATTCTTGTTCTTATGAATTAAAAAAAAACAGTTAAAGTGCAGATTAGAGCCGACAGCACAGATTCCCAGTAGTATTAAGAGCGTAAGAAAGGGCAATTTAAAAGAAAAGCAACACTGCTGTTGTTGGCTATGTTGACTCGAACTGGTTTATTCAGCAAACGAAACATGACAAGACAAAGTCATACATTACTAATCTTTCTTATACAAGGAAACAGTCTAGACCAATCAGATGTGGAGGTACAGTATCCAAAAACAAAAATGTCATGGTTGGAAGATGATACACAAGAGTATCTCCTCCTCTCAATCTCCGCGTATGCTTCAATCGTCTGCTCTAACCAAGTTGTTTTGCCTCAACTATTTCTCTCTCAGCTCGTCCATCACCTACTAAATTATCTCTCCCTCCCCTCTCTGTCCTCTTCACCCTTTGCCTTGACCATCTGTACTCCACAATCCAGGCTTCTTAAGACGCCTTTCAGCTCTTCAACTTTAATCAGCAGGTCCCTGCACGGAAAAAATGAAATTGAATCTTGTAAGGCTTCGGGGAATTTCAGTACTTTTCTTTGAGTCTTTTTTTGCAGGTCCAGAAAAAAGACATAAAATATCCTAAACTGAAAGGTTAATTAACATTTAAAGTCTGAAGTTTAGAGTCAGCCAGTCAGTTTATTTTTCTGACTGGTGAGAAGAAAAATGAGGAGAGAAGAAAAGGAGAGAGAGGAGGAGGAGGAGGAGGAGGAGGAGGAGAAGAGTGAAGCAAAAATGTGTGGAACAGAAACAGATAGTGACAAACAGTTTCAGCATCTCACTCGTTATTGTGCCTCCTTTTCATCTTCGTCCTCTCTTCACTGGCGGTGATGCAGTAAAAAATTTAGTGCTTTTGGACACAAATATAATGAAAAGGCATTCATGGCACAGTATCTGTTCTGCTGCAGGAGCTGTACTTGAAAGATAAGTCTAGCTATATTATTCTTATTGTCAGCAAATCCCATGAAAACACTAAAAGCCAACAATAAATTGATCCTACTAACAAGTATTGCCTGTGTTGCTATAGCCAGATATCTTATTCCTCTGTGCCACAGAGCTCCATTGTTGTACAACACTCCAGTTTTTGTTGAGTCGATCCTACATACACTAACCTACCGCTCCAAAAAGTGTGTATTAATCCACCGCTTAAGATAGTCCCCAACAAGTTGTTTGAGTCGCATTTGCTAAAATTATATAATTATATAGAACTATATATATTTTGTATGTGTTTTAAAGTAGGATGAGCTTCATGCAACTAACGCATGTATGTCCAACCAGTTAGTGACCAGACAGTAAACCAAGCCGCCAGTCAGAGAATCAATAAACCAGCAAGTCATTTCCATTTATCTGTCCGTCTTTATCCCACTCAGTGTGTCCCCTTTCTTTCCATATACTCTGTTCTCTCCATTTCTCGGTCTCTTTCACACAGTCTGTCGTCTCTCTTGCCTCCATCTGTGCATATGTGTATTTGTGCAGGTGTGTAGGCGTGTGTTGTGATCATGGAGGTGAAGTAGCTGTGCTAAAACGCTGGAAAAGAAATCTGCTTTCACTGGACTGTACGGAGCAGATTGTATTTCTTTATTTTTCGACTAAATGATTTGAACTTAAAATCCAGCATCAATCAAAGTCCCCCAACAGACGCATTAGGCCACAAAGTTTTCATTTAATTATATTTTGTACGCTGCTGATTCACTCTTTGAGTCGACATTTCTAAAAGTGCCCTGATAGACTTCGAGCAAAGTCAGTATAGTGATATTAAAGTTTGTCGTTTGACTGGTGACACCCTGGATCTCCCTTCAGCGCCCCTGAGGACACCCAAACTTGACTTTTACACTCTACTGCCCTAATCAACACAGAAACTCATAAAATATTTCCCTGCTGTCATTGCAGTCAAAAACCGAAGCAATTCCAAGTTAATGCAGGGTCAAATTTGTCCTCTTGTCACTTGAACTTTTCATGCTTCAAAGTGTGGATGTGAATATGTATTAATGAGCATCTGGGCACATCAGATCAGATAAGTACTGGCAGTGTGAAATAATAATTAATCACTTAAGTGAGTTTTGGCACCCTCGCAACCTGTAACCCGGCACAAACCTGTGACAAACGAGCAGAGTTATTAACTGAAGTCCAGAGCGTCGGCTTTTGGAAAGAGTGCTGACAAAGTAGGGGATGTCGGCGCTTGGGAAAGAACTCAGTATGTCCAAGAAGCATACAGGCAAGTGAATGACACACACTGACACAGTGACACAAATCCATTGGAGGATCTACGGTGTCATGGAAATGCTGAGAATGGCCAAAACGGAACACTGGATCACAAAATCTGTCAAATCTGCCAATCATCTGTGGAAAAAAATTCATTAATTACCACATCAAATTGTGCTTTAACTGTATTTTAAAGTAAATATTGAATGACTCAACAGGCAATCATTTATTGAAGGAAATTAGTAAGTTAGTGCCTGATGTCTAGATATGTTATCTTCTTATATTAAACCAGCTAAGTACCTGTTGAAAACCTTCTTGCAGTGTACTGTAACATGCCGTACATGCAGTTGGAGTATCTCGTGTCACCCAAAAAAAAAACAACACAGTAAACACAGGTTTAGAGAGGACACATTTTGTCGGTGCTGAGCTCTTCCTTTCTTTCTATTTCCGTTTGTGTTCCTCGCCTAAGGCAACCCAAAACTCAGCGTTTTAAATGTCAGAGAACGCAGAGGCCATCGGTCTTGCAGTGGAGTAAATACTGGCTGCTGTTTATCAAAGGTCACATCTTTATCCAAAACTCACCATTCAAACCCAAAAAAGTTCAAGACGCAGTCAGGAGTTATACTGTGTCACATTATTATGAATCTTACAAGTGTAACGGCTCCCTAAAATAATGATTTACTTCTGTCATGTCGAAGGAAGACTGGAAAAGTGTCACCAGTCTGTCAAACTCTTTAAGGATCTGCCAGATCTGCAAAATGTACACTAGCTACCCTGTATTCACTGTGTCTGCGTATATGTGTGTGTGCTTGACAGCCTGTAGTAGCCTGCAATTCCCCTGGCCTGAGAGGAAGGCAGGCGACCATCTTGGCTCATAAGAACAGTCGCAGCAAGAGACTGGAGAAATCCAATAGGCCCTTAGAAACAGACTTGGATGGTGTGTGTGTGTGTATGTGTGTGTGTGCTTGTGTAAATCCCATAGGTTTTGTATGATCCAGTAAGTCCAGACTGCAGGTCATTGATCTTTCACCAATAAAGCCTCAGCAGCCAGGGTCACATAATACGGCATCGATCGTTGACAGATAATCTGGTTTTTAGGTTGCAGCTGGCCTCAGTTGACCACCATGTGTTCAGATCTCTGAGCTTATTCAGGAACATGCTTGATTATATTGAGGGATAACTGTATTTATGGTTGAATAATGGTCTGCTACATTGGAATAAAATAAATAGGGACCTGCACAGGCATCCTATATTAAAATCAGGGATGCAACGTACCAAATCACACTGACCTTTAGGCAGTTAACCTCACACGCTCTAAACGGTATTTTTGTCAGGAATTGTTAATATGACTTACAGCTTCAAAAGCAGCACATATGGTTTAATTTCATGCCAGAGTAAATGTTTTTATCTCAGATGCTGTACATGTTATTTTTGTAATGAAACCCTTCATCTGTGTAGATTCAGAGCCGCACAGGTCCATTACTCTGCGCCAAAAACTCCTCAGGTTTCACTTGTGAAACCTCAGCAGTTCTATTCTGAGACGTTTGATGCCATCGGTGCCTTGCTGCCTGGAAAACAATGCCAGTATACTGTGTGTGTGTGTGTGTGTGTGTGTGTGTGTCAATATATGCTGTAACATTATAGTCCCCTTTTCAAACTCCATTATTGTGGTGTATGGTTGTGGTGATCCGTGAATACAAATCTAGTTTTAGTCTCTCGGAAAGCGTCAGCTAAATGCCAAGAACTGTGCAAACTGTAAAAGTAGAAAGAACAAGAATGTGTCTGAAATCACACTTACCCATAAACAGCTCCGCTTTCACAGTCATGTACATAAAGGCTGTCTTCATACACGTGCATGTATGCGCTTACAGACCACACACATGTACTTTTCGCACATTCTCCCGCCCTCTGCACAGCAGGTTTGACACTTTGCTCCAAATGTAATTTTCCAGCCAATTAGCAGCATCATCGCATTGTTAATTTTCAAACCCCCTCAGTGTCTCACTGGTCTGGGAATGTAGAGGGATGCTGAGCTCTCTTCCCACTGGGAATCCACCTGTTCGTTTCATCCTACACACTATACAAAAGCAGTATGCTCGTCTCTCTCTCCATCTGACTCTGTTTTCTGGAGCTTGATTTGAGTTAATTTGATCTCTGGTTTCTCTAGTGAATGAAATAAATAATGATTATTCTTGGTCACTTTAGTGTTATTCAGTTATTAGACATTTATGTTGTAAAATACTTGCTAAACCACCAAGACCTCCCTGACATGTGAGACAATATGACGGCTGCATATTTAAATCTTATTGTGGTTGTATTGTAATCAGAATATGGCTGTGATATGACTTGTGGCCAGTGCAACAAGCTCTAAACAAAACATTGGCGCATTAACACCTTATAAAGTTTATATGGCTAACGTGTTAGCCAACAGTGGCCTATTTACAAATCCAACAGACATGGAGCATTCATTTGGAGTCATGTATCTGCATCTGTTCACTCTACTTTTAGCTTTGGTTGAGTCTCCACGAGATCTGAGGGAAATATCTGGCTCCTTAGCTGCTAGACGCTGACATGTCTGTCTGATGTTGGAGCAGGAAACAAAGTTGAGCGAGAGTGAGAGTGAAGCAAAACAGTAAAGTTGTGGGCCACGAAACCAAAACAATAAGCTGAAAGACGCTAAAATGCTGCAAAGAGCTGAGGGGAATAGAACACTTTTTAGGTTTGTATTTATTGTGCATTATATTTAGCCATTTTCCCATTGTTAATGACATAAAATAATACAAATTGTTTGCAGATTTCAAATACAAAAACAATGTCAACTTTCCATCTTACATTTTTGCTCAGTATAAGCTTGAAAGTTCAATGGAAAGTCCTTCTCATTTAACAAGTGTTGTGTGTTTTATAGGAGCAGGAGAGGTGGAGGGAGTTTAAAAAAAGATAAACAACAATAACCCCTAATGTTTAACACAAATTGAACCCCATGCACCTTCATTTGTTAGCTGCTGGTTGGACAATAAACACCAATTTACCTGCTTACCCATAAGTCACCAAAGTCACCCTCAGACTAAAGCGGATAGATTCACTTTAATGAGACCTCGGGCAGACAGCTTAAGAGCATTAAAGCAATGGATGTTGTTTTTTTAGTACATTTATATCAACACGGTGACTGGGCAGCGGTTTAGTGTTAATTTGCATGTCACTGAGAAATCCTCCTGGCTGTGTTTAAGAATCTTTTTATTTAACGAGTGGCACGAGAGGCAAAGTGGGAGAGAAGAGTTGAACTCCAGGAGCAGATGGGGTGATAATTATGGAGTCGCTAATGAAACAGACCAAAGAGGAAACAATTTCTCAGATGGTTGCGCGAACACAATCTTGCTTACACGCACACACGCAGACCACACACATATACAGATATACAGTGCAGTGTCCACAGTCCTAAAGCTCTGATATATCACACACATATACACATAGATGGTGCAGTGAAAGTGTCATCCTACTGTAGATTAAATGTAAAGAGGTCAATTTTCAGTTGCCTTTCTGTTTGTGACGTGTGTCATTTTAAATGCCAGTACAGCTGTTGTAATAATCATTATTTATATTTATGTTGTCAAATTAGTTTATGCCGTGAGCGTAAATTAATGACTTGATCTACGGTCTCAGTTCGGCTGCCCCACGATTTACTGTACACGCCTGTTAACAGGGAGATTTTATGAGCGCAATCAAGTCGCTGTGTCGGTTTTGTTGCCTGAAAACAGAAACGTCAAATGATCATGTAGTGCAGGAGGTCTGACCCACTGAGACTCAACACAGGAATCAGGCTGTCCCTGTCACTCCAGTGTGTCTAGGTTTGTCCGCCTTAGTCTGGACGATATCAGTTCCATCGTCTTGCAGCATTGCGCGTTTCCGGACAAAACAGGCAGTGAACAAGAACGGCAGCGGGAGCAGTGTAAGTTCGTGTTTGTGCAGTTGCCAAGTCACGAGTTGTTTACCTTCCAGGCGAGGTCAAAGATGCTCTAAATCTCTATATCTGTGCTTCTGTCTCTGTCGTCGTGCACAGTAACACACACGCATGCACACACACGTTACATAATAACAGTATACATACATCCTACACTTAATCCCAGTGCCTTGATCTGCTGCTCCCGGCAGCATTATTGGTTTCAATATTCACTTATCCATAACAAATTTGTGAAAACTGCACCACAAATCAGATGGAAGTCTCAAAATTTCTCAGATTATAAATCTTAGGATGGACAAGCATTCACTTTTTTTGTGTGTGTATTTTTGCTGACTCAACACTCCTGATAATCTATGTCACATTTAGCATCCTTCTACCTTCACATATAACCTCCAGCTAAATAGAAAAACATTCATGGAGACATTCTGGCAGTCAGCAGAAATAATGTCTTATTTTACCAGTAACTGCCTGAAGGTTTGAATAATTGGTGGTGTAGTGTTCAGTTTTCTCAATAACCTGTTCAAAACTCTGTGCATAGCACATTTAGCATATTTTTAGCTTTTAGCATATTTTGCATGACATTAATTTGATGCAGTTACAGCGTGACAGTTGGCTTTGTGTGACTGGCAGTGCGTGTTAGTTTGTGTGGGAGAGTGTGACCCCCCCTTCACCAGGTAGGTGTTGGCGTGTGATTGACAGGTGTCCAGCGACATCAGGGAGGAAGCAAGCAGTTTGTCACAACGTGCGTCCGTCACTGTCACATAATGACGATGTTAGTTATTCTAAGAGCGAGACATGCAAAGTTTCCTCCTTGTCGTGGTGTGACCATGTCTCATGAAGTCAGAAATTCAGTGCTGAGAAACCCTGAGGAGGGGTGTCGTTTAGCTCAGTTGGTAGAGCAGCCGCCCCACGTATGAAGGCTGCGGCAGCCCAGGGTTTGAACCCGACCTGTGACTCTTTCCGGCATGTCATTCCCCATCTCTCTCTCCCACATGCCTGTCACTTTTCAGCTGACTCTATTAAAAATAAAAGCTTGAAAAAGCCAAAAAAATGTCTTTTAAGAAAAAAAAAGGAAAGTATATGACATCATGATACAAAGAAAAGGTGGTTAAAGCTGGTTTAAAGGTCCAGTGCGTAAAATTTGAAGGATCTAATGGCAGAATTGAATATAACATAACATTTTCAAGGTAAAATCACTTAAAAAATAAGCCTTCTGCAGAGAGAGCAGGTCCTCTCCATGGAGTCAGCCATGTTGCATTGCTATGTTTCTACAGTAGCCCAGAACAGACAAACCAAGCACTGGCTCCAGGACGTAGAAGGGGATGGCAGGACAAGGGGTATTCAATCGATTGCACTCGATGCCACTAAATCCAACACACTGGAAGTTTAAATCTACTTTTTAAAACCAGTTGAAGACCTTTCTGTCCCTGACACAGTAAGTAAGCTGGGCTCTTTACATGAAAAAGTGTAAGCAAACTGTACATTTTCTCAGGACTTAAAAAAAGATACAAAACGCAGTATGACTTTGAGTTATAATTTGACTTTGGCCACGCTTCATTTTGGCACTTTAATTTGAACATTACACCTACTATCAAGCGGCTCCAATGTGCCAGTGTGCATTCTTAGTTTCCAATGATACAGCAGCATGAGTAATCATCAACAGTCGGTGTTCTGTATGTAGCCAAAAAATCTATACTTTTCACAGAGCAGATAAACTTCCATGCTCGAGTAGTTAATGTCCATCTGGGTTGGGCTGATCTAAAGGTTAGGATGAGGGTTCAAAATGGGGTCAAGCTGAGGTTTTGTAGGGGGTCGCAGCTGAACTGCCCTTGAGCAAAGCCTGAGGCTTCTTACAGCTCAATACCTCGACTTTTCCCTTTGAGACTCTTGCTCACTTATGGAAAGTCAAAATCTAAAACTTTAACAATAAACCAAGACTGACTGAAACCAATACTAATGGATTTTCTTTTTGCGAATGAACGGTTGGCCTGCAGGGTAGCCCAGGAAATCAATCGAATGAGAAAGACTATTCCTGATCAATACTAGAGCTAATCTATTAACCCTGGCAGCTGCAGGAATGAACTGCCTGTCAGGACTGACATTTAGTGCGGGCAACAGAAACTCAAGCTGGAATTCACTTTTATTTTTATTGACCGTCTTTGTTGAGGTCCATGTGCTGAGCAGGCACTCTTTTAACAGACAGTGATATATGAGTGTGAGGACACACACACACACACACACACACACACAGCCATTCAGCAACATGCACATAGTTCATGTACTATATGGGTCACGCATCTCCACATACAAATACTCATGTATATAAAAATACAATTCAAGGCATGCATACATGCAGGGTTAGTGTATATTTGAACACACACACACACGCTGACCCTTGTACTGTCACTAGCAGGTGAGACAAGTCAAATGGCAACAGTCAGTCAATGTCTCATTACTGACCCCGATGAATTTTGAACCCAAGCTCACACCCTGGAGAGGTGTTAATGCGGAGAGAGAGTAAATCCACTGGAAATGTGAATTTACCTCAAACTGTTCAGTTCATTATGTGAAATATATTCCAAACAATATTTCTGTGTTTCATAGCCTTTCCCGGACACTCACTGGTTTTTGAGACCAGACCAGAACATCTTCAGTTCAATTTGCTTTTCCTTGTTGACCACACTGCATTATTTTGGAGACTTTGCTGTCTTTTAAATATGACATTTGTGTTGATTTAGCCTCATTCAAGTGCATTCCTGGTTTCCTTCCACATACTTGCAGCATTTGCAGACTAAATGAATCCTGTATTTATTTATTTGTTTTTATTTCATCTGCAAACTGAATGTTTATACTGTACATAAGCATATGTAAGGTATGTTTTTAAGAAATTATTTAAATTGAATTCGTCATGTGTAATCAGTTTACTGTCATAACAGTTACTATGACACTAAATATTACTGCTAATTAGCATAAAACATAACATGACCGAGTTTTGTTGCAACTTCTTTTTAGTTTCCACGGTTTTTCTACCACGTCCACTATCAAACTATACAGTAATGCAGTGTGCATCCATACACAGCAGCCGGACGTCCTATAGTTGATTTATTTTTACTTTCATTTTATTGTGCAAATTCCTTGATGTTATTTTCTGAACCATCTGTGACACACTAACTGTAGAGGCCGTCTGTTGCTTCGAGCAGTGCAACGCTCAGTCCTGTCTTGAGGGAAAGAACAGTGGGGTCAAAACTCTGTGTGCGTGTGCGTGTGTGTGTGTGTGTGTGTGTGTGTGTGTGTGTGTGTGTGTGTGTGTGTGTGTGTGTGTGTGTGTGTGGAAAGAGAGGCAAGCTCTGTCAGTTTGTGTAACAGGTTTAAGCCAAAGGACGGACGATGCCAGAACAGAATGCAAAAACATTTGAGTTGGGTTAAATGAGTTGAAATGTGCTCTTGGTCTGTTTAGAAGAAAAAGTCTTTTGGGCTTTGATGTTCACTCTCTCTCTCCCTCTTCTCTATCTTTCATTGTGTATGGTTGCTATAGCGATGGTATTCATTGTGGTGTTAGGTAGAGGCCATCATTTTCTCTGCTGGACTTCAGGCTACTGTTAAAATACTGTATGTGCTTACTGTTTGATACCTTTGGTTCATTTGGGCTTTGTAAACATGCATAGCGTGTTTAGTGCTTTAATTCATAGAAATACTGACGCAATCAGAGAGGCATGATGTACGGGGAAACATGGAGAGAGAGAAGGGGGAGGAAAATTGACCTGTCTTCCCTAATCATCCATCTGAATATAACGATGGGCCAAGTCGTTTCTCAGCCGTTACCACGTACAGCCGGAGGGAAAGCAGAGAATTAAATGATCGGACGTGTTTTATCAAGATGTGATTGTAATCTACAGGACCTTTGCTGATGTGATTGCTTTCCATTAAATTTTTTTTCTCTGCGTCCGGGGTCAGTGAGAGGAGCCACACATTAAACTCGCCCTGTGATTATCAGCACAATTAGAATTTAGCGTTGATAGGAGAACTGTTTCTAGCCAGCAGGCTCAGTTTTGCATTTGGCCTTACTTCGGTTTGATTTCACACAAACCAAGGCTGCTTTTACCAGTAATCAGATTAGTTCAGTTACAGCATCACACTGTTATCATCTGCAGAGCGTCAAAGAAGGCCTCTATCGAGCTTTTTCCAGCACTTTCCCCTTTATTTACCGCATCAGGTGATGTTGTAGTGAAGAAGAAAAAAAAGATATCTATGTGCCCAAGGAAAGAATAAGCAACGGTCTACTTTATATTCTGCTCACCGAAATATTTCAAGCTCGAAAGGCTGGGCAGTCCTGTTGCTCCTGACTGATAACAGACTTTGATTTCTTAAATGTCAAGCAGACTGAGCGCAACTGTCCATTTGAGGTGTAGATCTGAAGAGGGCTGTGATCTGGCTGTAAGCTGAATGTATCTTACTTAACCAGTGTGTTTAAAAATATGCTTAAATGGTTTCGTTAGCAAAAGGGAGGTATCCTCTTGACATTGACAGACCTGCTGTCACCCTCACTCTCCCTCCAAACGGCTGATTTTCAGTTGAAGTGTTCAGCCCAAGTGGCAGAGGGGATTATTTCAGACTCAGTAAATTGGCGAATGTCTCTTCTCATCTTCCTCCATCTCCCTCACTCTTTGATTCCTCCCCTCCAGTTCAGTTGATAGATATGGCTTTTTTTTGGTATTTAAGCATACCAGCTTCGGCAGAGTGTTAATCACTTTTTAACATATTGATTCAGTCGGACATGGCCTGAGGAATGACTTACTATGAATTCTCAATTAAGTTTTATCCTTGCTCTTCATCGTGCAAGAGGATTCATGCGTTCTTTTGAGGTTTGGTTGGCTTTTTTTCTCCCAGCCAGACACCTGAGGAGGGAAACTTTACTTCTTTAAAAACAGCAACAACAACAACAAAACTTCCAGAATGATTGATTGCAGTTAAGCTGGTGGAAGGTTTCAGACTTTTGAATCATATTTTACAGCTCTGCAAAGATGAACAAACACAACTTGTTTATGTGCGTGCCAAAATGCCTGCCTGTGATTGGTTGACCTCTTCCTGACCCTCAGCCAGTCAGGTGGCTCCCTCGGGGACAATTTTAGCATGCTAACCTCTGCTCACCCCAGTCACAACCTTCCCTCTTCTCTTCCCGTCTGTTGCTTTATCTCATTGTCTTTGTCACTCGATTGTTTTCTTTCTCTGCTGTCAAACTCTGTTCTATACTGTAACTTTGATTTACAGCAGATGTCCATGTTGCAGTGTAGCTCACCAAAGCTACATATACTCATTTTTTTCTGTATCATCTGATCTTTTTTTCAGTATCATGCTCTCAATCACTCTCTGGTTACCTCGTTTCTGTCCTGTCAGTGTGGTTATATGATCCACGGTGATTTACACAGGTTTACGTGTGAGCCGTGTTAGACGTGCTTTTTAAAGAACGCGCATAGGTCTTTTTATGTCCGGGAAATCAAGTAATGTGTGTGTGCATTTACGACTGCGTGTTGCAGAGTGTCTGGCATGCCTTTTGTGTCAGATTTCATTCCTGTTTTCCGGCTCATAAAATGTGTGTGTGTGTGTGTGTGTGTGAGAGAGAGAGAGAGAGGAAACTGTGGTCAGCCAGATATGCTTCCACATTGGGAAGAGATTCATTTCACCTTGTCCGACAGCATCAAAGAGCCGAACACATTCAGACAACATTTCTGTCACACACTGAACAAATCCCTGACCTCAGAAGTATCTGTTCCGCAGACTAAGATTAGTCTGCTGCTCATGGAACAAGATCGGAAGACGGATACATTAAAACCTAAAGGTTAAGATTAAAAAGCAGGGTTTTATTATTATTATTATTATTATTATTATTATTATTATTATTATTATTATTATTATTATTATTATTATTATTTTACAGTAGATGGCTCATCTTTGAATGATTGTTGGTTTTCATTCTGTCTACAGCAGAATCACATCTGTAAAACCTCTTCATCAACATTTTTACTCTGTAATTTTACAGTAATTTAAATTTGAGTTAGACTGGTTAGCTGTACCACTATCTCCCAGATTTGTATTTACACTCACTAAAAGCACAATGGTATTAGCCTTTAAAAGCCCTTCCTTTTAATGCATCTGCACAGTTTTGCATACATAAATACAGCCTTTCTAATTCAAGCCAATGTATTTAGATGAATCAATATTGATTGTTTTAGGGAAATCGAGGCACAGTTTCTTCACTCTGGCTTCATTTATTCATTTCATTCCATTTATTGATTGATTAACCTGTTAGCACAATCCAACCATGAGTGGTTGAAACGAGAAAGAACAGAGAAAGACAGAGATATGACTGTTTATCTTCCCAAACTGTCCACTCTGTATACATTCATCCATGTATACAAAACCTTATAAGGAGGGAGATCAAAATGTTACTTGTGTGAATGCATTGGCCTTATATGGGCATAGTACAATGTGTTTTTACTGTACTGTATTTGGGGGATACAGATAGAAGAACACATGCATGCGTTATCTGCCCTGCATCCGTGTTCTAGTCATTCCTGTTAGCAATTTTAGGTATTTTTACCATTTCCATGCCAGAAAATATTGGGGTGAAGGTTGCCCCACAGCTGACAAGGGCACCCATGGATGATCTCTGCAGTATTATGTAATTAAACAACGTGACATTGGTGAGCCACTATGATTTTTCATAAAGTTCATATGAGCACTTATTTAACAGGAAACCAGCGTGTTGGTTCAACGTAAACTCATAAAACTGCCAATCAGCTGGTTAGGAAATGAGTTCCCGCTTTCTGACTAGATGCACTAGATTATGAGCCAGAGTCGGACCACTTCTTAAATCATACTTCATCTGATCTAAGGTAGAGTCTTATTTACTTGCGAGATCAGAGCGTACTTTTTTATTATGAAATTTGATCACATGGTGTGCAGTACATCATAGTCCCTGCAGGATATAATAAAATAACACTTCTGTACAGTATGTGTTATTAAATAATTATCAGAAAGATTGACAGATACTGAATTGGATAGAAAATGATCTTGTGTCTATCTATTGCTTATTTGTCTTGTATTTGTGTTTGTGAATGTTGTTGGTGCAAGATAGGATAGTCAATAAGACTTTCAAGGTTGTTCTATAAATTAGTCTTTGAAGGACAAAAAAGAAAGACAAAAAGTTGTATGCTGTGCTTCAAAACTGTTGTCATCTTTCTTCCCTCCTCTCTACCTCTCTTTCAAAATATCCACTTGTCCTGCTTGCGGCCATCCGTAGGCTAAGTCATTCAAGAGAAACTGGCAGCAGAGCCGTGGAGCTGTCTTGAAAACCACGCCACGCTGGCCACACGTTGCTGTGGCAACAGTCCGACCCCTTTCTCGTCTCCTTCCCACTCCGGTGCAAAGTGGAGCTGTGAACTGGCAGCCTCACAGCTAACTGAACTTATGTTGTGTCTTTTAATCACACAGTCGGCCAAATCTTTCTCTTTCATTCTTTTTTTTTTTTTTTTTCCTCTAAACCCTGATGGACTCACTTTATGCTAATAAAGAAAAGTGGAAATAGAGAGATGAGTCAGAGGAGAAACATAGATAGCTACATAGATGTTTGCATCTTGGCAATACATTTTAATTAACTTGGTTTATTAAGGTTTACACACTCAGGTCAGTTGGTATTAAAGCGATTGTGAAGTGTCATGTTGTGCCAAAAAAGCTCTTTGAATTGACAGAGAAACAAGTGAGGGAGAGGGAGGAGAAAGTGAAAGTTATTGTCATTGAAGCATGCCAATAAAGCTTTCTGAAGTGAACTCAAAACAGAAACACTGAGAGGTGGTGAAGAGGGAGGTGAATGGGCTTCTTCACTTCATGCCAATAAAATTCATTTGAAAATTGGAGGGGAAATGAAAGAGATTTGGAGTTTGTGTGTAAGTGGCAGAAAGAGAGGCTGGCATTGCCAACTGGAATAGTGTGCCATTGTTAAACCTAATCAGCCAACAAGGGGAGGAAGAGGAGGGCAAGAAGGAAGAGGAGGAGGAAGAGGAAGAGGAGGAGGGAGGGTTTGAAAAGAGGGGATGAGGGAGTGAGCCACTGAATCTGTAGATTGAGAGAAAATGTCAACGGGAGGAAAGGGAACGAGCAAAAAGAGTTTTTTTTTTCCTCAGAAGTTTGTAAAGGAAAATGGCAAAGAGCAAGTGGCCGACAGAAAGACAGTGAGGTTTATTGTATGCTTTCCAGCCCTGTGAATAGCTCAGCCATTTGCTTTTCCCCTGCTGTCCTTTGTGTGGTCAGACTCAGCACCGGTGACCGGTCCACTGCTGCAGGTCACACATGTTCACTGTATGGTTTTTTGTTTTATATTAAGCCTCCAGGCAGGAAATAAATAAGTACTAATCAGATCCAATGTGCTTCAAGTTTAATTTCTAAAGGGCACACAACACTTGAATTTAAGTCAGACCTTGAAGTGCTCTGTAATGGCACTTAATATTAATGTGGTAACAATGTCTCCCAGAAATTATGTCTATATTCAACTACTTTGTTTTGCCAAATTTGTTTATGCTGTGAGGCTCCCTTCATCTCAAATATTTCCTGGCATGGAAGCATTGTTATGCAAAACACAAAACTGCTGTTTTTTTTTTTTTTTAGTCAAGGAAGTGTAGGAAGATGATTTTGTTTGGTGGTGGGCACGCAAAGGAGAAGAAATAGCAATGCGTTTACAAAAAAGAAACTCTAAATCTATAAACAAAATATTAATCAAGGCGGAAGAATGAAGTTTTATCCAGTCAAAGCTTGTTTGGCAGGATAAAACTTGTAACTTAACCTTGTTTTTTCTCACCTTCCTCAAGGACCCTAGACCTGACCTAGTGTTTGGTGATGTTAGATGCATTTGTAATGCTGGGTGTGGTCAGATGTGAAACAGGCTTGAAACTTTCAATTCAATTTTATTTATATAGCACCAAATATTAACAGAGCTTATCTCATGACATTTACCAGATAGAGCAAGTCTAGACTGTACTCTTTATGATATTATTTACAGAGACTCAACAATTCCCACCATGAGCAATCACTTGGCAACGGCGGCAAGGAAAAACTTCCTTTTAAGAGCAAACCTAGACATCTGTCGTGACTTACAACCACACAGAGCAAACAGGTGTGAAGTTACTCTTTAAGTAGTTACATCAACAGCACTTCTGTCCTTAATACAACTTTTGAAAGTTGTTGCGTTGGGTGAACAAAGTGATGATTTGTTTTTTTCTGTTAGTTTGTAATAAGAATGAAAAATGAGTAGAGACCATAACTGAAATACAACACATGACAAAATAAAGCCTTAGGTCAACGTATCTGTCTAAGTCCTACACACTGGACCTTTAAAAAGATCTACAATAAAGTATAACAGTATTTTATTTTGAGAAATTAACCCAACAGTAATAACAAAAACAACAAAAGAACACACTAACACTGAGTCAAATAACTCATAAGTCTTGGGTGGTTTCTGCCCACAGGTCTTCTGTTGCAGAAACAGCACGGCAGAAAGTTTTTAAGGACTAAAGATCAATCCGAAACGGAAGAAAGAAACTCAAAGATTTCCATTTGCCTCAAAGTTACATTTAAACTGTTTTCCACTTCACAGATTGTAGTTTATGTACTTGTCATAATCTATATGAAAGTAATCTGTCACTTTCTAACCCGGGTTTTACCAGCTGCCCTCTCTTACACTCTACACTGAATTCAACTCTCCTTTCCTTCCTTGCACACATGTACACACAGATACTCACACTGACTCCCAGACACACACACACACACAAAGTGACTGATTGAGCGTGTAATCAAAGAACGAGTGAGAGAAAAAAGAAGGAAAGTAGAAAAAACTAGTAAACACACACGCGCTAACATATAACCACAGGCACATACATCAAATACACACACACACACGCTGGTGAAATGTAAGCCGGGAAATCAAAAGTTGACTGAAGAGTAAAATGGTTTCTTGCTGTTTTAAATGCATTTATCCTGAAAGGAGGAGACGCAGGGATCAAGAGAGTGAATCTCAAAAGCAATCAGTGAGGGGGGGAGTTAGTGAAAGGAGGTGTAATAGACTAATCCCCCTCTACCTATTCAGCAAAGATGGAATTAGCTTCACCTTTTTATCACTAACAACCTTTGGGAGCAATGAAACACCTGTAACAGCATTACATATGTAAAAAAAAAAAAAGGGATTTGTTCAAAATGGGAGCATTTTCTCATATGATCATGATTAGATCCCATTTGACAGCCACGCACATCATTAATGACTGCATCTTTCTGGTGTGTGTGTGTGTGTGTGTGTGTGTGCATCTCTTCAAAGATGACGATCTGTATCCGTGCAGCTGTATTTTATTTTTTAGTGGAGGAAGCATTTCTGCCTTAGAAGTTGTTGCACGTGGGCTGATGCGGTGCAATGTTGCAGAATCTTCACCCACAATGTGCTTGGAGGAGTTTTTGTAGTAGTGATGTTTGTTATTACGATGTGTGAACAGGATTTTGGACACTTTCAAGAGTTGCGTCTCTTACCAATTCAACATAACAAAAGAAAAATTGATTTCCAAAAGTTATCTAATAATGGACATTTCTAAAGTATATGCAAATATTATTAAAAAATGATATTTGCCACAATTTGCCACATTTTTCTCTGCAGGAATTGAAATTTGTGACTGCCTGTGCCTTGTCAATACTTTCATACATAGCAACATATTCTCAAAGCAACTGAAAGTGATGCAATCTCACTGCGTCATACACGTGAGAAAGTCAGAGACGAACCTAAAGAAAACGCAGATAGAATTTCTGTATTCATGGCTGTCTCCATCGAAATCATCCGTCCTGCTTTTTGACATGCCATGTTTTGTTGTTTGGGGATATGGAAAAGGAGCTCACAAACCCAGGAGGGAGGTTGTTATTTTAGTGTGAGGTGAAAGTGTTCATATCTGACATATCAAAACTATGAAACCTCAACTTGTCCCAGTGAAACTCTGCTGAAAGTCCACGGGATTTTGCTGTCATTTCGGGAGATGGGAGAATGAAAAGAAGCTTCAGACTGCTGGGTTTTGAAAGTATCAGCATGTCAGAGTTCTTTGAAAAACAAGTACCAAAACATATCCAACGCGACTCTCCAAGGAAAATACTAAAACATTTGTCTGTACTTTTTAAACTGCAAGATTCAACAGTCAAATACGAGCTTTTCTAATCACCTGGGAATGTTTTCATCCATGTTTTGCCACATGTTGGAACAAGCTCAACATGTCAATGAAGATGTTGTTTTACTTTTTCAAGTTTTCTCAGACAGTTGCAGTGTTGTTTTCCAACACCCAAATATACTGTAGGCAACATGACATGACATCAGCATATCGAGAGATGTTTGGTGTCTGTCCCTCATGGTCATGGAACATGGTCTTCTTCCTAGAGCCAGAAAGTGATTATGCCAGGCCATAGTAGATTTAAATAGAACCATGTGCACTCTATGTTACTTGTGTGTAAAGTAAGTCGCTCTTTCACTTTAAAAACTGGGAAATCAGCCCAGAATACAGATTAATCACCTTCACATTTTTCTGAAGCACATGTTTTGCCAACCCAGAGAACCAAATCTCAAAAAGCTATTTAACTCGGTATGTTCGGTCTCATGAAGCCTTTAGAGGTCGGGGGGATAGTCTTGAATATGATGAGGGAGCAGTTTGTGGAAAGGAGGTATTTTCACTTCCACAGTTGTGGCTTGTTGCTCCAGAGGCTCTTCAGTCCACTTGGGTCTGCGTCACTCTTCATCAGCGCTGATCCCATCGTGCAGCTTAGAGCTCATAAATGGCCTGGAAATGATGGAGCGCTGCAGCTGGTTTGGCAGCATCAGCTGATTAGTATTCATATCCTCTCTTGGTCTTTTGCTGCCTTTCACACACACTCACACACACACTCTTGCTCTCCCATATCTCATTATGTACCAGTTGGGTACATATAGAACATTATATATGCACCACATTGAAATATAACTCACTTCCTTCTCCTCTTCTTCACTAAGCTCTATTTTCTTGCTTTTAATTGCAATTAAGGAACCGCAGTTTGTGTGTGCGTGTGCGTGTGTGTGTACATTTTGAAGTGTTTGTTCAGTACTTGTAAATTGCTGAGCTCAGCCATCTCTCACTTAATCCTGACTGGAATAACTAAAAACATTATTAATTAGTCTCTCGTTCTCTCTCTCTGTCCAATTGTGTACATCTCTGAGCTGAATATTGCAATTTTAAGCCCTATGGACAAACGTGAGGAAAGAAAAGCCTGGTTACACCAGCACTTAAAATAGCAAAAATTAGATAAAGTCAATAGAATCACCACGATGAGCTGATTCGTTTGCACTGATGACGTAAATCTGCACAAAACTGACCGATAGCATCGTGACAGTGCTGACTTTTAATGGACCAGAGAGTCCAAAATGTAAGAAGTTGCTAATTAGCTTATTTTGCACAACCTACTTTTAATTCAACCTCCTCAGTCGGAGTATAAACTGCTCCATAAAACATGAGTGATTCACGTACAGTTAAGGCAGGACTCAATAGAACAAATACATCTTTTAAATAAACCACGTGAACTTATTGTCCCGTCAACAACCAGCTTATGAATTAAAATCAGTTCATGGTGCTGACATGGTAACTGCCCGGAGAGATTTTTATCCCTCTTCAATAGCTCTTTATCGAATTAAGTGACGTCTAATCCGGAGAAACAAAATGCCAGCGGGAAGTAAACGGCCCAGTACAAACAGAAGTAAAAGCATATTTAAGGTTGTTAGAGATCACCAACTATCCCTGTATGTAGTTATTAAGCTTCATGTCTATTGCACACAGATAAATGGTGTATGTTTTTGAAGAAGGACAGCTCGTGTCAAGCATGCAGACACATGTAGGTGCAGACAATTTAGCTGATGTTGCAATCCAGATTTCACTGAAACACTTTGAGGGTTTAGTATTTCTCAACCATATCACACAAACACACACCTACTCTCTCTCTCTCACACACACACACATATATACAAAAAAAAAGTGTTCAGCTACCAAAAAAGGACGTCACTTATAAACATTTTCCATCAGTTCCTGGAAAGTCAATATGTTATATTAAGTCAGATTTACAAGCTCCTCAGAGATGTTTCCTGTGTAAAGATGTGTGTGTGTGTGTGTGTGTGTGTGTGTGTGTGTGTGTGTGTGTGTGTGTGTGTGTGTGTGTGTGTGTGTGTGTGTGTGTGTGTGTGTGTGTGTGAGGGAGTCCCCAGGATATTCCAAACTCCTTATTAGGTTAACAAGATATACTGCAGATAGGAATGAAGGGAGAGTGAGATACTGCAGAGAGAGGGAGAAGATAGGGAAACTCCCTGTGATGATATAAAATAGTTTAAAAGACACAGAGGACACACACACACACACACACACACACACACACACACACACACACACACACACAAACACACACATACACACAAACACACATTACAAAGATGTAGACTTGCTGCTGTTTATGGCTTAGCCAACTGTTTTGCATAGTGCCGTCCAATAAAAATGACCATTACCATAAACATTATTTTTACAGCTCTGTTCAACATCAGACAGATAAAGTGACTGTGCTGAGAAAACAAGCAAAATGGCTGTCACTGCAGTTTCTCCACGACTTTCTGGCTCAGTCGAGGAAGTTGTAAAAGCCTCTCGATGGAAGCAGAAAACCGGTTATCGAGCTAAACTTTTTTTTCTAGAATGGATGCTACATGTTACAACCTTCAACAGCTGGCTACTGGAAGCTTCCCAGTCAAAACAAACCTTGATTTATGTTTTCTCCCTCTAGGCATCTGAGAGTTTAGCCATAACCATTCATACGTTTTATTCGTAGTGAATATTTTTAAAGCATACCACAGGTTTAGGATTGATTTTCCTTCCCTAAGGCAGCCACCAGTTTTCATTCATTAGATTACAGTATAAAAATGAACTTGCAGAGACCTGCAGAGATACACAGTCAATAACAGTGAAAATTTTATTCAGCTTTTTTTTTTTTTTTCAGTTATGGTGTTGTCACAAGGTTATGGCAGTGTAAGAAACGTTTGGTCAGTGGTGCATTCAAGGAAACTCTGGCATCTCTGATCTGAGTGAGAAATGACTGTGATGCAGCAACCTTTTTAACAAGAAATGAACAAAAACTCACAACACCTTTCATGAGATATGTAGTTTGTGGATGTGATGCTTTGCAACAGCTAACAAAGCCAAATCTAGAACTTCAAAAACATCACATATGACACAAAGCAAATAAAATCCTAATGAATAAGATACCAGTGATGTGATGTTGGACAGTTTTCCCCATGAAACAGCTACCCGACAATGAAAACTAGAAATGCTATTACTCTTTTGTTTACATTTGGTTTTAAAGGTCCAGTGTGTAGGATTTAGTGGCTTCTAGTGGTGAAGCTGCAGATTGCAACCAACTGAATACCACTCGCCTCACTTTCTCCTTTCACTTTCAAACATTAAGGAGAAACGACGTGGCTGTGAAACCCAAAAACACAAAAGGCCCTGTCAAGAGCCATTGTTTGGTTTATTGTAGAAACATGGTGATTCATTCATGGCTGACTCCCTCTATAGAGAAAAAAAGGGCACGTTTTCAGGTGAATTCAAACTAATGCAAAAATATTACATATGAATGTTATATTCCATTTCTGCTTATACATCTTACACACTGGACCTTTTTCAAATAAATATCACAGATTAATAACAGCAGGGACAGAAAGACCCAGAGATTAATTGTCAACCATGTAGTTCATGTGGGACTGACAGCAGGTGTGTGTGTGTGTGTGCGTGCTTGTGTGTGTGTAACCTTTTTTGTGTTTCCATTAGCCTCCATAAAGTCAGGATTATGTGTATTAGTGAGCAGACTGGAGCTTATTAGAGGAGGCCTGGCTGAGCGCTGTCGGCCTATTGTTGTGGTTTCCCACTGCGGCCAACATCATTATCAGCTTTGTCTTATAAAACCACAGCATGTAAACAGCACACACCCACACACACACACGCACACACACACACACACACTTACTGTAGTGCTCTATGTTAAGCTGTGTCACACGTAAGCATTTACACACTCCTGCTAATAAAATCACACATTCATATTTATATAAGTGCAGACACACACTTTTGTTCTCCGTATATATTAAACAGTGACGCCATAAACTGAAATAACACAAACTGTTATATACACACAACGGCGAATACGCACACACACAAACAGGCGCTCATGATGACACTCTCTCATCCATCCACACAAGGATGCACATACAGTATGTACACACACACACACACACACCCTTCTTTTGTTTAGTCTGCGACCGAAGTCCACCCACCGGCAATCTGTTCCTCACAAACAAACCAGTTCACGGTTTGAAAGGCCAGTTCTACACACACACACACACACACTCTCACACACATCTATCTCCAACTTTTCCAAACTCATATTTAAACAACAGTTTGGAGGAAAGTTGGAGCATTCGAGCACGCAAGTGAACACTCACATGTCGACTGTGTAAATGTGCTGAAATGTTTTATTTTCACAGCTACACACACACGCCGTCATAAATAAACACACAGGTTTGTTCCTTCACTGTCATGTTAATTGGATCTGCTTGTCCACTATCTTCCCTCTTTCCTCCATCTCTACACACACACACACACACACACACACACACACACACACACACACACACACACCGTCCAGCTGGGCAGCAACATTTTTCCTCGAACCTAAAATAAAGCAGTGATTCCCAAACTCAAATTTTCCGATCCAAATACGTCGCTAAGGCAGGTTGCTGAGGAGAGGGGAGTGACCGGCACTGCTGCCTGTTGTGCTTTACAACTTCCTGTGTATTTATGTTTGTTTGTGTGTGTGTGTGTGTGTGTGTTGTGTGTGTGAGAGAGAGAGAGAGAGAGAAAGGCAAAGGAAAGTGCTTTGTTAGTGTCAAATAAGTGGCATGAAACAGAGAGGCCCTTTGGACAACCACACACTGGCAGCTTTGTTTTCTCAGTTAGATACAGTAGGTGCATAAATCTAGAAAGTTCACTTTTAAATAGCAAATGGGGAAAAAATAACTCAAAGACAGCATGAAAAGGCTTTTACTTTGAAGTTCCTTTTCATAGTTGCAGAGGCAGCTGCATAGCTGAGTCATATGAAATGCTTCAGTATGTTGGGTCAATTAAGCTGATATTGATGACAGAAAAAAGCACAACTGGGGTTTTTATCCAGTATTTATACAGTATTTTACACTGACTATTTATCCATAGTCAGTGTATTACCTACAGCACACACCCCCTGTTTGGAGACACAGACAGGAGGACCAGCACAGAAGTAGAGCTATGCACTACTGTGGACAGGGTAAGCAGAAAACAGATTTAAATAATTAGCAGTTTACATTATATTTTGAGCATTTTTATCACTTTACCTTACCGTCACAGCTGTTCCCGAAGGGAAACTGAAGCATTTATTTTGCCGTCTCCTTTGACACAAACTGTCAAACTGTTTTAAAGCACCAAAGTCACAAAATAACACGAATAAACTAACTGATCAGGATGGTGGTGGACCAGCAACTTTCAGCAAATTACTGTTGTTGCTGTTCAAAGAGTCCGTCTGATTTAAAGAGAGCATAGATCAATGCTACTCGAACGCTACTTCATATAACCTCCAAAATCTGTCTTTTTTTGGCATGTTTTGAATAAATTTGCTCAATTTCTAGCACAAAAAACTAACAATAAATGCCACATATCTTCAAACCTGTTATGTTTTTTAGATCTCGTGTTCCCTCTTTGGATATATACAGTTTATTGTACAGTTAAGTGTCGTCATTGAACAGCGGAGACATGTGGAGAATTGTGATGTTTTTGAGCCAAGTCACGTGATCTACTCCTTTTTTTTTTTTTTTTTTTCTGACGGTCGCCACTTTCATGTCTCGAAGCGTCATGGCAAATATTCAAGATCCAAATTGCCGGGAGGACACCGGAGCCAAGAACCTGTTAAATCATTTAGACGAGGCTGGAAAAATCATGACAACAGAAGAACAGCCAAACATGCAAAAAAAAACTTGATCAGCAAAAAGGAAAAGTGAAGGTCATCAACAGGAACAGACCCACTGAAACTGTATTTTGGTACATTCAGACGATCACCTCTTGGCAACGGTGTGTGTTTGTAGTTTATGAACCCGATCAGAGTACTACACGAGTTTTACTGCCTGTTTATTCCATTATCTCTCCTTCTTCTTCTTCTTTTTGAATTCTAAGCAAGTTTTTTTTTTCTTTTTCTATTTAAGAGTTTCAGTGAAATGTTTTATAAACCCTGACAGAGGCCAAGTGTTAAAAGTGTTGTAGGGAAATCTTGTTTATGAAAGACAAAGAGAGAGAGAGAGAAACAGTGGCTGAAACAGTGGGAGGAAATGAGGAGACGGAGTGTGATGGAGAAGTGATGGAGTGGAGATTTGTCACAGCTGCTCACATGTTCACTTGTTTTGTTGTTTTTTTTTTATGCTTTTTTTGTAAAGTCAGATGGAGGACATCTCTGTGGAAACACAGATGAACACACTTTGTGCTCCCTGGAGTAATGTGTGTGCGTGTGTGTGTGTGTGTGTGTGTGTGTGTGTGTGCGCGCGCGCGCATTTTTGAATTCCTGCAGCTGAAATTCTTTCAGTGTGTTCATGTGTGGGCGTCGAAGCATGCAAGTGTGATACATTTGTGAATGCTGTCATGCAAGTGTGATACCACCTCTGTCTGTGTGTGAGCGTGTCTTATGGTATTTCTATCCTTGTGAGGACAATGTTTGGAAAAGTCTGGATGTTTAAGCTGGGCTTGTGTCAAAGAGCTTTCTCGGAGTCGAGGCCTGGTTTCAGGTTTAGGGTTGAGTTTAAGGTCAAATTAAGGGACTAAGGAATGCACTGTGCCAATGAGGGGCCAAGTACAATGTGTGCGTGCGTGTTAAGAGTGTAAATATCTCGTTTAGTGTGTGACTATTGAGTGTTTTATCTCACTGAAACACTCACACACTCGTACACAAACAGAAGCATTTGTTCACACTGCTCATGCGGTCTGTAGATTAAAATGTGATTGAATACAGACGCGCAAAGAGGCACGGCTAACTGCAAACAATGTCTCTCGCACACATTATTATACACACACACACACAGATATGTATATATACAGTGACACATACATATCAGCGTCGTGTGCGTACGGTGTGCGACTTCGCTCTCTCAAACACACTCACTTGTCAGTACACACGTGCGCACACACACAAACACGCACATCATTGGTCTGGAAACAATCTTCTCCACCCCTGTTGGTTACCCAAACATTGCGTTGCTATGGTAACAGGACAGCGTAGTGTACAGCCAGCGTGTTTGTCATGTGGAGGGAAGTGCATTTTGTGTGTGTGTGTGTGTGTGTTACATATTTGAGTGCAGGAGAGAGAGAGAGAGAGAGAGAGAGAGAAAAGAGGGGTGCAGATGAAGATGATTCAAAGTCCAGTTCATTGTCTGGGTGTACTGGTTTGACTGTACAAGTATGTGTGTGTAAGAATGTGTGTGTGTGTGTTTTTCCAGCGAGTTGGTCATCTGTGAAGTTTGCCAGCTTCAACAGAGGAGTCACCATTCCAGAGCCCAGCCCACAGTCTGTCACCGCAAAAGTTGATTCATTGTCTTTTTTTTTACACATATATGGAGAGTTAAATCACAATATTTGTTTTTTGTTCCACACAGAGTGTCATTTAAGTTTCCTCTGGTTTATTATCAGATAAAATCCCGTCCGCAGGCTTTTGATAAATTAGGTTAATGATACAAAAACATTTGTTCTGAAGCTGATTTGCTTTGGACATTCAAGCCAAAATCCCATTTACACATGGGGGCTGGTGCTGCTTTGGGTCCGTCTGTCATCTGCGTTCTCAATCCTGTGGATGTTCCTGCCATGTCTGTAATTTGTAAAAAGCTTTAAAAGTCAATCTTGCCATCTGAAAGTATTCGTCTCGCGATTCAGTCATTTTTAACAAGCCTTGCCTGATTCGTAGTCCGCCATCGTTTTCCTCCGCTGACCTGAGAATTAACGTGGGTGCAAAATGAAGAGGCGAGTGGACACGCGCTCAAAGAAGGAGCCAATCAATGGACTTTGTATGTCGCATACAAATGTGAAACAGAAACAGTATGAAAAATATCCAAACTCATAAAAATGACCCATCTGCTACATTGGTAACAGACCTTGTAATAATTTAAATAGCAGTAACAGTAATTATATTCCCATTGCTATTCCCAGAGCCCCTCCACTCCACTCCATCAATGGGGAGGTTAAGTGCCTTACTCAAGAGCGCCACCTCGAGGCCGGGCAAGGTTATACTCCACCACTTCTCAAGTAGCTGTGCGAGAGTTAACTAACAACCTGTTGGTCCTGAGCTCCTCAAGGCCAGAAGGTGAAAACTGCTCTCCATCTGCTGTTATGGGACAGTGATAGATGGGTTAATCCCTTTAGGGTAATGAGTTAACCCCCTGACATTTGTGTGTGTGTGTGTGTGTGTGTTGGTTTGCATATGAATCTGATAGATTAACCTGATTAGCGGGCTGCTTTAATGAGGCATGCTGCAGATGGCGAGGCTGTCAGTGGTAGGAAGTACAAATGTAGATTCATTTACGTATAATAGCCAAGTACAAGTTGAGGTACTGTACTTTATTCTTCAAATGTAATGTACTTCTACTGAAGTAGCCACATTTGAATGCTGGACATTTCCTTGTAAGTTACACTTTTCTGTGTGGAGTTTGCATGTCGTCTCCGTGCCTGCCTGGATCTCTGATTATTCTGGTTCCTCCCACAGTCCAAAGACATGCAGTTAACTGGTGACTCCATATTGTAGGTGTGAATGGTTGTTTTATGTGTCCTGTGATGAGCTGGTGGCTCGTCCAGGGTGGTGCATCCCACCTCTCGTCCCAGTGTCAGCTGGGATAGGCTCCAGCCCCCCCCCCCGCGGCCCTGATGAGGATGAGCAGTTTCCGAAAATGGATTGAAAGCTTCTGAATCCTTTGTGCACCAGTGCAGATTGTATGCTAGAGACAGATATGTGTGTGTGTGTGTGTGTGTGTGTGTGTGTGTGTGTGTTGTCAAATAGCTACAGTTATAGAGTGTTTACTTGTCAAATAGCTACTCAGTTAACAGAGTGTCGATTCAAAGCAGTGTGTGTGTGTGTGTGTGTGTGTGTGTGTGTGTGTGTGTGTGTGTGTGTGTGTGTGTTCCCCACCCTATAGGCCAGATTATCCTCTCAGATGTCTTTGTTATTGCCTGTAGTGGATTTAGATCAGAATATGGCTTTTGTTCCAGACTGGAAACCCAGATAAACACACACACTCACACCTATACACACAGGCCTGCAGGCACTCACTCACACACTTACTGTATACACACACATTGCATCCCCGCTCCACAGCGCTGTGACCTCAGATATTAGCTTCCCTACCAAATATGACCGAGGCCAAGTGCCACAATAAATACACACACTCTCTCCATACTGAATCGTACCGGTCGGTCAATAATAGGAGCTGCTCGGCTTCAGAGAAAGAAATCATTGGCTTGTCTTTGTTCATCGACATGTTACAGTTTACAGGCTGGTTTATTGCTGTTCAGTTAATCAGAGATTGAAAGGTCTAGAGTCATGGATATCTACAGTTTGTGTGTGAAAGATGAGACTTTGGCTTGTGGTGCAGATTGTCGTAATATATTACATCTCAGCAAGTTGTTGGATAGACCTGCAGAGATAGTTCTGTTGTTGTTTCAGTTGTGGTATACCGGCATGTTTGCTGTGATAATTCTACTGATTTCTCTCGGCTTAAATCACAAACTGGTATATCTCCGCTGTGTCCTGTTGAGGGTTTTCATCGCAGCAGCAGTCTGTTCTTTTCTGTTCAAAACAATCGCTCCTCCTTCATTGTTATTTTCCTGCTCAGTCTCTCCTTAAATTGCATCCTGTCTTCGATGATTCTTCTTCTTCTAATGTCTCGAACTTGTCTAAATGCTTATCTGTTCAACTTTGAAGTCAGTTCACCTTGAATTCAGCCAACAATGTGAAAAGAACTCATCTGCTAAAGTGCTACTTTTTAGTTAATCCGTAATGGCTGCTTATCACAACCTTTTGAATGCGGCCTTTTACAGTAGCGTTTCATGAAAATTAAATTATTGGATTGGCTGAATTGATGGAGAATTTGTTCTGGTTTCCCACACGCATCACAGGAGAAAATGGTTTATATATTTAGCTTTTAAGAAATGGCACACGTTCAGACTTAAACAGTTCAGATTATATTGTCAAACAGTCTTGTGCTCTAATGCTGAAACTGCAGGATGCTAAAAGTTTCTTGGTTGCACAAGCCAAATTCGTCATTGTGATTCCTGATTGATTACCTGTCAAAATGACTAATAGAGTTGATAAACTCTGTAGCCACTTCATTTAGCTTTTAGCATGCAAGTGATAACGTTTCTAAAAAAAACAAGACAAAACGGGCTGATATCAGGCTGGAGCGGAAGATTGAACTGATCCTTGATCAGGACCGCAGGCTGGCACAGCGAGAAGTTTATCAGCTCAATCTTGTCAGACTAATGTGAGCTGCTCTGATAAAATCACAGACATCAGATGCAATAGTTAGATGAAGTGGACATATGCAAACTTTTAGCAGACGTGAAAGTAAATTGGCTTGAGAAACAGCAGCAGTAACACTGTAGGAGGTATTGAAAATGGGAAAAAATGCTTGTGGGAAAACCAGCAGTTGCTCTTTCCTGTTTCCTCTTGGTTTTCCGGTTTCCAGCCTGTCCTATCCTCACTTTTTCTGCCTTCTCTTCTTCCCTCCTTCTCTTTTCCTTCCTCCCCTTCCTCGTCCCTCCTCCTCAGCAAAACCATCAAGGTGAAAGTCATCGACGACGAGGAGTACGAGAAGAACAAAACCTTCTACGTAGAGATCGGAGAGCCTCGCCTGGTGGAGAGCAACGACACCAAAGGTCAGGACGGGGCTCGTCCCTCGTGACCCTGTGAACGTTGACCCCAGAGTGTCCACCACGGTGTCCACGGAGGCTGCATGTTCTCGACACACGGAGGCACACGGGAGGAGATTTTGATTTAAACGTTCTCTCTGTCTTCTTACTGTGCCTCCTGATGTGTCCTTAATCCGACAGTGAACATGCAGCAGGTTGTGGATCACCTCCTCTCACCTCATCCACCACTCCGCCACGTGTGTGTGTGTGTGTATATGTGTGCATACCTGCTGTTTGTTTACCATGCATGCATTCACCACCTCCCTCTATGTGTGTGTGTACGTGTTTGTCCCATACAGGAAGACCATAACCATTAGGATCTTAGACCGGGAGGAGTACAATAAGCAGTCCTCCTTCTACCTCCTGCTTGAAAACCCCGAATGGAGACGCAGCGGGAAGGAATGGACAGGTGTGACAGCCAATCAGCACTGAGAATCCAACTGATGAGGTTTTTGAGAATCCTAAATCAACAGGCCAATCACAGAACTTGTTGTCACTCATCCATAAAGCGCAGCATTAATTCATAATGAAAGACTTGCTGGTGCAGTTGTTCCGTTAGCTGCACAGATTAACTGAACTGCCTCCCAATTTCATAATACATACTAATTTAAAGCACATGTTGAATATGCAGTGTCTTCACAGTGGAATGGACACTGCGTTGACCAACAATGCATTGTACAAAAGAAATGGAGGAGCCTGTCAAAGCTAAAACACGTGAAAACATCCTGTGAATGGTGATAAAATAGTTCCAGAAACGCTTCAGAAACAGTCACTTTAAGTTTGAATTGGCAAACTCGCACTTTGATTGAGATTAGCAGACATATTGTACGATTTACTGTTCAGTGTGTTCATTTCTTATATACTGTTTTTTCAGGAAGATGAAAAAAAAAATCGTTTTTTCAGAAACTAATTTACAAAATAAACTGTAATAAAATGAATGAATTAAAATCCATGTTAACACAGTCACCAGTGAACCACTGTGAACAATGTGTGGGTGGTTCAGAGCCTTGAGTCTCTGGTTGATGGCCACCTAAGTTGGTAGCAATAGAAAGGCTATCCAAAGCAATCTATCCTACAAACATGACATAACGAAACATCTTTTCATTGGTCAATAAGATTTTAAATAGTATACTAGAATTGGGACTCAGTTCAGTTCAACTAAAACTTCAATAAGATCCGAAGAAAAGCAGCACTGCCTGCGCTGGTGATTGACGGCTGAAGTGCAGCACAGAAAATTTCAGCTAGGCTTTTACTGATGAGAGGACGTCACAGACTAGGTGTGATATCCATCATCATGGACTTTGTGCAATTTGAATCATTTTATGCAAAGCCTAATATGATAGCCGCGACAAGAGCACTTTAAAGTTGGCAAGACGAAAAAAGCCACTTTGGAGCTGGCAACGCTACAAGGAATGAAATCAAAGCTTCAGTCGCCCTGATGCCATTTTTCTTAAGTGACAAAACGCAGTGCTGCTCCCTAATCGCTTATGTTTTAACAGGCCTGTTGATTTGGGATTCAGATTGAACACAGACTGGAGCCGTTCTGCTGCTCCCTTTCTTTACCTTTTTTTCCTCCGCTTTTCTTCCTCTGCTTCTCCTCAGAGGTCTGTACAGAAAACTCAGTGGGAATCACACCTGTCCTCTCCTGTCTTCTCCCTTTTCTTTTCCTCTGCCCTGTTCTCTCTTGGTTTTTTTTTTCCTCCCCTCAAGAGTTTTTTTATGCAATGAGATCTGTTCTCTGCTGGCGTTTGAAAATGTCAGCGCTCTCTTCAAAGTGTTCACATATATAGTGGTGCTCACACGTATGCAAGTGGCCAGATGCTCTCCCTGTAGACTGTTCTCAGGTCAGTCTTATAGACATACAACAAATACAAATCATGAGGGTGAGGCCAGAAATCAATTAATAATGAATTCTGTTAAGATTAACTATATTCAGTGTGGAATATCGTTCCTCTCTCTGCTCCTCTCTTTGCATCACTCCCTGCTCCTTTCCTCACTCCTCTCCCTGCATCACTCCCTGCTCCTCTCTCTACTCCTTTCCTCACTCCTCTCCCTGCATTACTCCCTGCTCCTCTCCTCGCTCCTCTCTCTGCTCCTTTCCTCACTCCTTTCCCTGCATCACTCCCTGCTCCTCTCCTCGCTCCTCTCCCTGCATCTCTCCTGCTCCTCTCTTCGCTCCTCTCTCTGCTCCTTTCCTCACTCCTTTCCCTGCATCACTCCCTGCTCCTTTCCTCACTCCTTTCCCTGCATCACTCCCTGCTCCTCTCTTCGCTCCTCTCTCTGCTCCTTTCCTCACTCCTCTCCCTGCATCACTCCCTGCTCCTCTCCTCGCTCCTCTCTCTGCTCCTTTCCTCACTCCTCTCTCTGCTCCTTTCCTCACTCTGCTCCTTTGGACTCACACAGGTAGTAATGACAAGCAGCTAATTAATGTAGCTAGCGCTACTTAGCAGCTAAAAAACGTACTGTTACCGTTAGCTTGAGAGGCTGTAGCATTTATTAACTGACAAACTACATTTCCTGCTAATCTCTCTCTCTGTACTGTTGCTGCTTTGTTCACTTTTACCACTTCACCGTCACTTTTTCTGCCCGCTCACTTGTTAGACACTGCCATAAGGAGCTACGCTACTCTACGTTACACTACCTACACTACTCACTACTCTAACGTGTATAAACTTGAACGTTAACTTTTACGTAGGTCTCCATTGTCTCCTTTCTTTATTGTATATGCTATATTATTATACACTACATTTTATGTATTTTTTTATTTCTCTGAATTAATGAGGTTATGATTCACTGATTTTAAAATGCTCCTAGTTCAAATGTGAAGATGCACATGGAGCGATGTGGATGTGTTTTCACTGGACTGTGTATCAGATGTGGTGTGTGTGTGTGTGTGTGTCCTCAGTCACATGCCACGTCTGTGCATCTGTTTTCCACTGTTAATCCATTATCCCGTCCAAGCTACTCATCTCCCTCCATTTCTATTATGATCTAATGTAATACAGTGTTGTGAAAACACGGCCATTTTCCACTTATTATTTATTGCCTTTCAAACACGCAAGCACACAAACAAATTTCAGCAATATTTTTTTATATTAACTATGAAACAAATATCGCTTCATGTTTTAGGAAACATTAGTGTTTTAACTGAAATGACCCACAAACCAAATGCATGTTAATGTGAGGCGGTAAACCAGCCCACCACAGTCTTTTCAGGTCGTTATCTAAAGGAGCTTTTATGTCCTTAAACTCACTTTAACTCTACTGGGTACACTCATTAAAAGTAGCTCTATCTCTGTCTCACACATAAACACACACACACACACACACAGAGCAGTGTTATCAGTGTGTTAATGGCAGCGGCGTGTGTTTACTAGGCATCAACGGTGTTTATAGTGATGAGGGGATCAAAGACAAAGGCTGGATATCACATTATCACAGTCAGGGGATCAAACACACCTCCGGGATACACAGAGACATACACACATAAACACACATAAACACACATAAACACACACAGTTTAGGGGCTGCAGTTGTTTTTTATGGTTCCCTCTGTGCTAAATTGGCCCTGCACGCCCATGACTGTGTGTGTCTGTGTAAATGTGTATGTACACATACTTATCATTGTGTGCTTACTTGTCCATACATTGTGTTTCTATCATCTGTATGTGTGTTTCATGATAGACCCTCACTATCCAGAGGCTTGTAGGAAGTTGTGCCACTCAAAAACAGCCGTTTTTAGTTATTTGTAAAGAAAAATGTTACTCTAATTTCCTTCCGTGGACAAAACTGATTATCAAAATGAATGAATTGTTTAGACACAAGAAGCGTAAACTCTTAATATTTAAGTTTAGACGGGTTTATTGCAGGTTATGAATGAAGATGATGTGCTGTAAAAGGGATGAGGGTAGAGGGATGGAGGAGTTTTGAGGTTGGTGTTGGCTGGTGGCAGGGAAGACAGGAGGGAACCAGGAGGGAACCAGGAGGGAGTTGAGACTCTGGGTTGGGGAACCATCTCTCTGCGTCTCTATGTATTAGAGCTTCGTGGTTCCTGTGTTTGAATGAAAGAGAGAAGAGAAAAGAGAGAGGAGGAGTGAACAGATAAGGTGTGTTTAAGTACTTGAGATATGGAAATGGGATGAGTTCAATGTGTGAACTTAGTTATAAAACTCCATCTAGTTGGAGACTATAGGTGTGAACGCGAGTGTGAATAGTTGATTGTCAGCCCTGTGATTAACTTGACTTGTCCAGGGTTACCCCACCTCACGCCCAACATTAGCTGGGATCAGCTCCAGCCCCCCTGCGACCCTGATAAGGATAAGAGGTTGCAGGAAATGGATAGATTATTAATTATTATCATTATTTCATCACGAAAATCACAAGAAACATACATATTTTTCATCAGTTTTGGAGGTTTTTATCCTTTTATTAAAAAATAATAGTACTCACCTGGTTGCATTAAAAACTGCTGGACCCAAATACTTCATCATTCCATCAACACATTAATGATCTGCTCTATGTTCATATATGAGGTGTGTTAACATTAGTTGTTAACACTGAGATATTTCCCCAATAACATATTTGCATTTTCAAATAGATAAATCTGTGAACCAATACGACGACAATAAGTGTTCCAGCTGAGATTTGGGTTTTTCATGTTCTTCTGTTCCCAGTTCTGAAGTGTTCGTTAGTGTTTACAGAGGCTTTGCTTTCAGCATGTTAACTTTTCCCTGACAGGGAGCACTGCAGAGAGGCTCTGGTACATACTTAATTTTCTCTATGCATTTTGGCACAATCCCACGTATTTTAAATAGGATTTTAAGCATCCTGCTCCAGAGACTGCAGCAAGAAACCCTACCAGAAGTTTTAATTAATGCATGAATTGTAGCTTCAGATATAAAATCCAGGAAACGGCATTAACATTCTGCGAGTGTAATAGTGACAAAACAGAGTCAGTTATTATTATTGGATTACAGCACGGTTATGTTTCATCTTCTAATTTCACATTTTAAAGGAGTGCCTCTGAGCTAGCGATAAAAGCTTGATGCTATTTTTTATTTTATTTTTTTCTTATTTCATTTGCATCGCTTCATTTCACTGTAAGCAACAGAGCTTGACAGGATTAATGTACTGCCTACACAAGTACCGGATGTGACATTTGCTGATATAAGGAGTTGCAGTTAGAAAGATGAAGAAACAGCGAAGTTCAGTCAATACTGTTGTTGCTGTTTGACTTTCCTTAGAGCAGGAAAGGTGTCTATTACTGATACTGCTGCACTGCACGTACAGTCGAGAGCTGCTGCTGGTTACGTGATATCGTGCAGCTTAAAATTTGCATTTCCATTATGCAGAGACGAAGCAGGTGGAGGGTTCAGTGCCTTTTTGAAAAGTCTGACAGCTATTAAAGCTTCATTTTTTTTTCCAAACTAATGTACCAAGTCTTTGGCCAATCAGCCTGGTAGTCATCATACTTGTGTTGTTTTTTTGGTTTTAGCTCCACCGCCGTTGCTTCCACTAGAAAAACAGGGAAAGTAGTTCCCGCTAGTTCAAAGCATTTGTATCATTTTAAAGTAAATTTTATCACAAATAATTCATGATAAAAATGTAGCTGTAGAGTTCCCGTTTGTTCAGGAGAGAATGGAAAAGCTTTTGATTTACTTTTCCATTAACCTATTTCACCCTCTATTTCTGGCAGAGTGTTTCTTCATGTCCTAGAACGCCTTTCAGCAGCCTCCAGAGAGCAGGTGTGAACTTGTATGCGGCTTTTGTTTGTTTGTGCAGGTGGAGCTAGATATTTAATATTTGCAGGTAGAGACAGATATCCAGTCATCTAGCAGTGTTGCTGAGGATGTAAACGCATCTCTGGATTCCCTCAATCGCGTCTTTTCTGGAGTTAAAAGCTGAATTCGCTGCAGGCTGTAGAAGTTTTTACAGATGACCCATGTGATATTGCAGGTTCTTGATTTGGTCCAGAGAAGCCTCAGGGACAGTGGGAGGCAGAGGAGAGTTCACTGCAGCCCGTGAACCTCCGTCAGTCAGAGACAGTGCAGGGTGAGGAAGGAACAGTGCTGAGAGGGAAACCAGCTGAAAACACATGCGCCCTGCAGAGGGTGATGACCTCATGTCCTAATACATACACACACACACACACACACACAAACACACAGTATCAAACGTGCACGGACACACACAGCATACACTCGTAGAGTAACATACATGTGCCCACACAGATGCGCCTGCATGTGAATAAATGTCTGACAGCAATGTCGTCTCCTCTTAATCCTCCTTTTCCTTATGTCCTTGTCGGCGAGCATGTGTGTGTGTGTCGTGCAACAGTACATAAAATAATTATCATGCTATTAAGACTGTGTGTGTGCCAGAACAACATAAATAAAATAAATTAATGGGAGACATGAGAGTCTTCATGTTTGTGCTAACCAAGGCTCTCCATATTTAATCAGAATGTACAAAACATCTGTCATGTACAAACTCATTGAACCCTCTGTTGTGATGTTTACAGTGGTAAACAGCATTAGAAACAGTATCATTAAGTCTGCCATTAATCAGTACAAATAATCACGCATATAAATGAATTTATTTGCATCCTCATTACAGTAACATGCAGACATAAGTAACATTTACTTTAACAATGAGTGATGATCATTGGAAATTAATGTAATTGTTTGATTGTTTAATCAGATAAATTACTATTATAATGAATAAAAGTGTTAATACGGGGTCATTTAAAAAGTATACGATGTCACATGAGATAGATTTACTCAATCAGGGATTAACAGAGTTCATCATCTCCCCTCCCCTCTATCTCAGCTTCCTCCTGTTTTTTCAGCTCTTCTTCTACCTCCTCCTCCTCCTTCTCTTCCTCCTACTCCTCCTCTACTTTCTCTTCCATCTTTTCATACCTCTCCATCCCTCCACTCCTCCAGAAGGCTTCTGCTCCTCGTCATCCTCCTCTCACTTCTCTCTCTGGCTTCTCTTCGCTTACATTTTATAATTCATGCTGCTAATTCCTTTTGCTAAATGCATTTTTAGGGAAACATAACTGCTTTCATGGCATGCTTTGATCTGTTTTTGGTTTGATTTTAGGCACTTTGGTGATCTTTTTTTGACCTCTTGGGGAGAGCTGAAGGAAAAGTTGCAAACACAACACTGACATTTCATCACCTTTTAATCTGACGATGAACTCGTTAGCTTATTTACACATCCAGCTGGTAAAGAGCAACATTATCATCCATTTAAAGTCATGTTTTTTGGTCATTTGGTAATATTATGTTCACTTTTGATCTCTACCGACCACTGAGGGGAATATTTAGATCGTCAGCTCCTAAATGTTCTGTTACGTTCACCAGCTCCTCTCTTAACTGTCTGCTTGCTGCTTACTGTAGCAGGCAGTGCTCTGTGGGTTTTTAGAGCTTTTCCACTAAAAAACATCTGCCTGCTGCTGATGAGAGCGACATTACGAGAGAGCAGTGAAAATGAAACAGAACAGTTGAGCTGCAAGCAGCTACATAATGAGCTGAAACTCAGTACAGTGATGATGCATTGTTATAAAAATAGTGATTGTAGCTGCTCTAAGGTCAGGGGAAAGTTGTGGTTTTGGTTAAATGTTAATAAAGTAGATTTATCTTGTGACAAGTGTATCGATAGACAACAATCTTTCCATAAATTTTTGTAGCCTGAAAAAACATAAAAACGTTTAGTCATACTTTGATTTCCAACAGCTGATATGATAGGTAAACAGACTGTGTTACTTAGGAGATACTGTGATAAAGATGGTGTTGAGTTTCTCTCCAAACATATCTGCTGTTGTAGTTTAGTTGTATATATCCTCTGCACCACTTTGACCTCTCCTCCCTCTCTCCTCCTCTCCTCTCTCCTCCTCTCCTCTCCCCTCCCCTGTGCACAAACAAGACTCAGTAAAAGTTCCATTCGTGTTTTCTCCTGCTGCTCCTATTCTGTCTCCTCCTATGGGACTCTCCAAAAGTGTGACAGAGTAGCAGCTCCTTCTTCTTCCTCCTCCTCCTCCTCCTCCTCCTCCTCCGTCCCCTGCTGTACTGTTTAATCCCGTCAAAGGCAGTGTCTTCTCCTGTCTCCCCCTTGTCTTCTCCCTCCCTCCCATCTGCTCATCTCATGCTTGACACAGTGCAGAAGTTTCTCCCCTCTACCCCTCTCCTTGTCTTTACATGTTGACAGTTTGCAAAGATATCACCCCTTCCTTCTTACTGTTCCCTCGTCCTCTTCTGCCTCCTCTGATGGAACCTGAATCCATCAGACATGACAGGGTGTTAAAATCCTCTCCTCCACCTATGGAGTCTCTCCCCCGATCCTCCGTCCTCTCTTCTCCTCTCCCTGTCTCCCTGTCGTCTTCCATCACGGCTGTGCAACTCTGTCAAAGCATGACAAGGTGTGAAAGCACACGTGCACACTGCTACACGCAGTGGGTCAGTACATATCGACTCATGTTCGATACGTCCTCCAGACAAATAGACAGATGTGCTAAACTAACTAAAGACGCCCCTCAATTCTAATGTCAGACAGGTGCCATGCAACCATCCAACAAACATTTTAAACTGTGTAAACTGGCTTTTGAATCATTGACTCTAATCTAATTGTTCCAAGCAGCCACTTGCATATATAGAATATATGACACACAAGGCTTTAGTTTCCTCTCGGGGCACAGAGAGTTTAATAAGACTTCAAACTGGAAGCCTCTCTTTGTAATGATTCACTGCGGTTGCAATTCTAGGGAATTACTTTCTAATGATTTTGTGATTTTAAGTCCAAATTAGCTCATCAGGGTGAAGACCAGGGTATTAGATGTTTGACCAAAACAACAAGATGCTTACTGAGGAAAAATAATTAATAATCCTCTTTTGCTGTTGGCGGCAGAAAGGTTTTTAAATGAAACAAAAAGGAATCAATGACACTTCTACTGGGAGAGAGATGCTACCAATTGTCCCCACATGTACTCATTTGTTCACAGTGAAAATAACAAGGCAGCTGTATTAACTTGGCAGCTACGTTGTCAAGGTTGCTAACTGAATAAGCAATGCGCTCTTCGTTGGGTTTTCTCTGGCATTTCGCCGAAGCTCACTTGGATTGAAACTGTATCAGGAAAGGGGGAATTATGGAGAAAGACAGAGAGTGAAGGATGAATATAACGTGGAGGTTTTCATACTGAGGACGAGCAGTGGCAAAGAGGATGAGATGGCAGAGGAAAATAAAGATTAAGAAAGGAGAAAAAATGGTCGGGAACAGTTATGTAACAAAGAGACAGATATTTTGGGATAGAGAAGAAGAAGATGTCCTTCTCATATTTTTGTCCACATATTTAAAGATACAATGTACACAGAAGTAAACGTGGGGGAAAAAATGGCACGTTTATCCTTTTTTGCTGAATTCCCAGTGTATTTAGATGTCAACAATATTCCTGCGTTTGTTCTCTGGTTGTAAAACACATTCAGTTGCATTTAATTGAATTGAGCTGCAAAGGAGCAGAGAGAAGAAGAAGAAGGACACCAGAGGTGGAAAAAAAATCAAAGTGATAAATGGTACAGACAGCAGCTTTGACAGGAAGCAGCATCTTACCCTGCAACTTTCAACCTCTGTCAGGGCCGTTTACACACACACACACACACACACACACACACAGAGGAGGGAGTGTAGCTAACAAGGATACTGCCCCGTCATGTTCATGCTACATGAGGCATCGTCTAGGCTGTTAATTGAGTTCATTAAATCATCATTACATAATATGTAATGGTGTAATAGTGCATGTGTGTGTGTGTGTAAATGAAGTCCATTGTGACTGAAATTAAACCATGAAGGACACGTGAGAGTGAGATATGCAGATGAAGTGAAAATGTTATCTTTACAACAAACAATTAAAAACAATTTGACACACTTAAAGAACTTTTAGAATTGCAATCTGTGCTATAGGTTTTGCAGTGCATCAGTGCATCCCAGCATACAGCAGGACATTCAAATAGGTGTTTTATTTGTTTATCATTAAAAGAAAAGATCAATCATTAGCGACACGGGCACAGAGCAGCGGTATCTTGAGTGTAATGTGTGTCTATTAGCAGAGAAAGTCTGAATATGTGTATTATTGTCTAAATATTTACACTGCATGTCTTTTTGTTGCCTCCCTGTCTGGTTTAAATAGTTAAATTTTACTCCATAACACGATTGTGTGTGTTAGATTGGATTGTTTTGATCCTCGATATTGATTTGTGTGAACGTGTGGATAAAGACTGAAGATTAATAACTGTGTACACGCCAGAAGTGAGAGACAAATTACGTTTAAAACACTGCAAGCCTGTTTATTGATTCAGCTCTGTTTAGATTTGGTACAGTAGCCAAGAAAAAGTGCAACTCATCTAATCAACACAGTTTTTTTTTCAACCATGTGTAGCTTTTTGTGTATTACAAAACCCTAAACCACATGGATTGATTTATTACTGATACATTAAAGGAGGCCAGTTTAAAGTCAAACATAAAGAGTTATGTTATGAAGGAAACATCAGCAGAAAAAAATAAAATAGACAGAAGAACAACAGATGCATATGCTATTGCACCATAAAACGATTCAATTTAAATCCAGTTGGACTTTAAGGACTTCTGTTTTGTTTGGTTGCTGCTCTTCTTGCCTTCGGGAGGCCACATCACCAAACTGCGCCTCTTGCTTATGATGGAGTCACAAAGTTTGATCAAAGTGCTCCTGGCAGAAATTTCCTTGTGTGTGTGTGTGTGAATGAGTTATAAGCCCCCCATGCTGTAACTCAAGTGTGGGGAACAAATGACCAACGAGCTGATGCTGACCCACAATGCACTGCATTATAATGGAAGGCAATTGCATGGATAACCGTTCCCCTGTGGAAAATTAGATCATGGCCTGTCTGTCTCTTTTTGCTCTCTCTCTCTCTCTCTCTGTCTGTCTGTCTCTCTTCTTTGATCCCAGCAGTCAGTTCAGGCTGTACAGTGAATCTCAATTACTGACATGCACCATAAAGAGAAGTAGGCCGCGTGAGGGACAGAGACAGACAGACAGACAGACAGACAGGGCTAATGAGACGATCGAGGAACTGGAAGTATGTTTTCAACCAGAAATGCTACTACAGCTATTGACCAGTGTAAACTTAATTATATGAGCTGAAACCACAAACACATCTAGATAAGGTGGATGCTGAGTAATTTAGATCATTTTGTTTACTTTAGTTCAAAGATTCACTGTCTTTTAACCAGGAAGCGACATGGCTGAGGTGACAGCGGTGCTTCAACCACATATCTTAGATGCTAACGGTTTGATTCTAATTCTAAAGACCCTCAGATAGATGCTGTCATTATACATTCAAATTGAGTCCATAACAACTGAGGCTGCTGGACACATTTTTAATACTTTAAACTTGACTTGGTTGAGATTCGAACAGATGGAACATGTCACAAGGACTTCTTTTGTTGGGTACTGCATCATTTTTCTTCTTCTCTATTCAGCCACTTTCTCTGCCGGAAACTTCTGGCTTTCTAATTATTACCCCAAACTCTACAACATTACCAAAACCTGATTGACCCATCTTTTCTTAACATTTAATAATCTGTAATTTTCATGTTTGTTTTCACGTTTGCACGCAACACTTCTTGGAAAGCAGCAGCGATATAAGGGCAAGGCCTGCTGCGTTCCTGTTCTAACACTGCTGTTGGTTGTTGTCTTGTGGTGTTTTCAGAGGAGCAAAAGAAGGAAGAGGAGGAGGAAGAAGAGCCGCTGGCAGGAAAAGATGACGAGGAGAGGCGCATTGCTGAAATGGGCCGTCCGATGCTGGGTGACCACGTCAAACTGGAGGTCATCATAGAGGAGTCATATGAGTTTAAGGTAAGGCAAGAGAGCGCGTTTGTGCGTGGAAGTCTCAGGTTAGTCGATCTGGAAGAGACGGCACATGAGTGCGTGTTATCATGTGGTCTGTGTCTGTCTTGGAAACTGGCTCCAGTACATTTTGTTTTTTTCCATTAAACTCCACCAAATCAAGTGACCTCACACACAGCTATGAAATGTTTATTAATTTCTTGTTATGGCGACCTGCACGCCACCTTGTTTCTGGAATAATTTGAAGGTAATCCGTTTCAACACACTTGAATCACACCAGTAAACACCATTCATCATTACTGGGGATGGAAACATCAGGCAAAACTGTTTTCTAAATGCAGTAGCTACAATATTAATATTATAAGTTCGCAGACGACATGGATACACACGAAACAAAATCGCCTCCCTCACGTGGTGTACTCACACTCACCTTTTCAGTACATTCAGGAAATAATTGTGTAATCATCGAGTGTGCGTCCTGTCCTTGCTCTCCCTCTCCGACTCTTAAGACAAGCGTGGATGTAATTACCATGCATTGCATTTGTGTGTGTGTGTGTGTGTGTGTGTGTGTGAGAGTACTAATGCATGTTCCTCGCTGCCGGTCCACCTACACATTCACTCTAGACAGACAGTTAATAACTCCCAGTAATAGCTCGCCACTTGACAGGATGCTATACTTTGTCAAGTAGTTTTGTACATTAAATTGTGTGTGAGTGTGTGTGTGATTGTGGAATTGGATCCTATAGTCATCTGAAGTACTGCCCATTGGCAGATACAACAGCGTGAGAGTGTCTGACATAACAGACTGAAGGAGAATGAAGAAAAGTTGCATTACTTAGAAAGTTCACTTGGAAGTTGAAAGTTTTTTTCCTTCAAATAAAACCACTAAATAACTAAAAAGTATCAACAACAAAGAAGGTGTTAATCAATCTAAATTTGAAAGCTAGATCTGTTTTTCGTCCCAACATTAGCTGTACAGTTGTTATCTAGCAAAGTACAGACCGACTGTGTGCTTGTGTGACAACTCTCTGACTTATCTCTGATCTCTCCAGGAACTTTGGTTCTTTCTCTTGTTTGAAGCGAAGTTGTAAAGGAAAGGAGCACGGTGTCGCTCTGGGCAAATTCACATCTACCATTGTCGATCCATTGCCTCGAAAATTCACTTCACGCTCAGCCTGAGTACACCTTTAATCCAGAGGCTCTGTTCTGCCAGTTCTGGAGACACCAGACCAAGTCCAGAAATGATGAGAAAGAAGTTGGTCTCTTTTTAAAAGTCTTAAAATTTACTGATTGTCATGGATTTCTTTGTACATATAATGAGTGATCATGACAGATGCAAGGGTGAAGGACCAGGTACGACATTTATAGTCGTTTGAGGGAAAGATATTTTGTATTATATAAAATAAATCCAGATGGGAGGAGAGAAAAAAGAGATTTAATGCAATGAATTATGGGTCAGGGTCAGCATTGTGTCTATGATGTCCATTTGTTGCCCTGAGCTGGTGTTTATAGCACATCATACTGGTGACATTGACCCACCCGAGGAGCTTGACATGTGCACACTTCTACAAGAGACACACGTACACGGATACATTAGCACATGTGTGTTTCACACCAGTCCAGCTGAGTCTAAAGGAATTATCCGATGAAGGGAAAAGAGAAATAAAACAAGGGAGGTAAAAATTTAAAGAATTCCACAGAATGACAAAGAAGATATTACAAAAACAAGCTGAGTTCGGTTAAATAAACACCCCACATACAATAGGCCGAGTAAAGCCGGTTGTGTGTGTGCATGTGTGTGTTCACAGCAGCAGCAGCGAGGCACTATTTACACCCTTAAGCTCAATTCAACACAATTAGCATCCCAGTTTCCTTCTGAAGTGGAGAGAAAAGGAGAGCACAATCCCCACCGCTGCGCTAATTAGTGTGCGGTGTGTGTGTGTTTGTGTGTGTGTGTATGCATGCATGAGTCTGAGTGTCTGTGTGTTATCTCAATGTGTCATAGTTTCTTCCTTTTGAAGAAAACAACAAAGAATTATAAATACTAGGAATGGAGGAGATAAGGAAGGAAACAAAGGAAGGCAAGAAGGAAGAAAAAGGGGAGGAGATGAAGGGAGAAGGGGAGTGCGCAGAAGAAAATAACTCTATAGTAAATGTAAATGTGTGAAAACTTAAATGATTGATGAATTAATATTGTATTCTTGACTCCTAAACCTCGTCCCCTGAAGAGTCTGTCTTCAAACCCGCAGAATTTTATTTTGGATGTAAGTAAAGATCCCAGAGTTTCTAAATATACCGAATATGCCTGGCTGAATTTGGGGGAAATGTTACATGAAATGACGCACATGACATCTTGAGTATCTTTTATTTGATTGAATGGTGCAGTCATGAAAACAAAAAGCCTGAAGTCTGAATATTTCACATGGCTTCTGGCAGCTGGACTAAGCTGGCACAAAGTACGTGACACTGAGTTGAATACGATCATTTTTGCGCCCTTAAAGTTATTTACAGGTCTGGTGTGGAAGATTTAGAGTAATTTATTGTCAAAAATGGAAGATAATATTCATAATTAGGTGTTCATTAGTGTATAATCGCCTGAAAACAAGAATTGTGTTGTGTGTTTTTGTTACCTTACCTTCCACCATGTTGAACCGCCATGTTCCTACAGTAGCCCAATACTGAAACCAAACCAAACACTCGCTCTAGATAGAGTTTCACAGCTACCTTGATTTCTCCTGTATGTTTGGATTGGGAGCAGTATTGGCGCAGCACGGTGGTGGTTAGCACTCACAGCAAGAAGGTTCCTGGTGTGAGTGTGAAGAGTTGTTTGTCTCTATGTGCCTTGTGATGAGCTGGTGACTTGCTCCTCTCGCCCAGAGTCAGCTGGGATAGGCTCCAGCCCCTGGTAAGGGTAAGCGGTTACAGATAATGGATGGATGGGAGCAGTATTCAGTTCACTAAATCCTCCACACTGGACCTTTAACGTGTAAAGCTGTACAGGATGTCAAAGGGTTTGAATATGTCATTATGGCACTGTAATACAACCACAACAGCAGGGTAAAGATAAACATGGCTCTGTAGTATAGGCTGTACAAGTAGTTTTTCTCCAAATTTAGACCATAAACTGTATATTTGTCTGCCCACCCTGGCCCCTGTGAAAGGAACTAACATCCAACTGACTTCTCCATTAGCCGGTCACTCCTTTCATCATCCGACATCAGAGATTCTGAAAACTTCTGTGCCAAACAAATGGCAAATGGCTAATTATCACAAGTGAATGATTTTATGAAATGACATAACATCTTGAACACTCAGTGAACAGGCTGGTTCTCCCATCTAACCATCAGTATTCATCTGTTCTTTGGCAGAACACAGTGGACAAGCTGATAAAGAAGACCAACCTGGCTCTGCTGGTAGGAACCAACAGCTGGAGAGACCAGTTCATAGAAGCCATCACTGTGAGCGCAGGTAAGGCTGGTGGAGAGAGATGTATGTGTGTGTTTATAGATTTAATAGTTCAGGTGTTTAAACTTTTGGACAACTGGAGTCACCTGAGGTTAGTTTGAAGAAGCAGATGTGTGTGTGTTAGTGTGTGGCATATAAACTCTTTATGGTATGAACAGCTGCAGTTTTACAGTTGAATTCTATGCGACCCACTGCTCTGTGCAATCAATGTAACCAAAAGTATCAGAAATCTCCTGTGTGCATGTGTGGTTTACCGCTTTAATGATGCAGATTGCGTCAAATAATGGCTGTGTGTAAAATGAAGTGGGGTGATTTCATGGCTCCATGGAATCAAGTGTGTGTGTGTGTGTGTGTCTGTGTGTGTGTTTCTTAATGGTTACTGGAAAGTGGACTGGCCTGGTATGATGGTTTTGGACAGGCAAACACCGACCAGATGGGAGATTATGTTGAGAGCAATTGTGGGAGTGATTGAGTTTCAGCCTCCGCAATGACAGAAGAACATGGATGTGTGTTTATATGGCAGGGATAGTATGGAAGCTAAGAGGGGACTATATTGTAATGATGATTTATATTTTAAAAAAATTAAAACATATTTCCACATAATCATCACAGAATTTGACACGTGTGTGTGTGTGTTATTTGAGTAGAAATGCAATATGCAATAACATAATAGACATATCTGTATGGGTGGTGCTTTCTGACCATATTAAAATGAAAATGTCAAAATGATACCCACCGTACAGTGAACAATTTTCAAGTGTTAATTTGAATTTGAAACTGATTATATACTGATTTATTGTCCACCTACAGTGAACAACATTCAAATTCAATAAGCGAAACAGCGCCCCCAGGCTGTTACATGTCACCACGCTCTTTTGGTGTCAAAATTAAAATGTCGTTTCTACAATCAAGGCGTGTTTTTAAACCATCAGTTCATTTCCTAAACCTAACCACCAAAAGTAGTTTTGGTGCCTAAAGAACACGTCATGCTATGTACATGATAAGTATGTGGGGTAGTTAATGTTGTGATACTGTCGCAGCTTGGATTGGTTTGGATTTTTAACTAAAATTAAATGTCAAACAGCTTTTCCATTTTCATTTTAATATAGTCATAGAACTCCCATGTGCCCATGTTGAATTTTTCCACAAATTACACATTTTCAAGTTTACATTACGACCTTAATATCGTCCCCTATAGGCTTCCATAGGGTAGACAAAGCAGGGAATATTTAACACCAATACCTTCTCACCGTCGAGATCTGCTGTAGGCCACGACAATGTTAAGGTCCATGAAGAAAGAGACGGAGAGCATACCATGTTAGAGATAATGGAACCTGCTGTGAGAGAGAGTATTATGCAGAGCTTGACGGAGAGAGAAAGAGAAGAACACGTGTCATCTTAAGAAGCCACTGAGAAACGTGTGCAGTGTAAAAAGAGAATGAATAAAGAAGAACGCAATGCATGGAATAAAACACTGCCTGTATGAGGACACAGTAGGATTGTGCTATGAAAAAATAGAACAGGAGATGGAAATAATTTATGCAAGAAATAAACAAGTCAGAGAGAGTGGTAAAGATAAAAGGACACGAGAAAAGCTGGATGTAGGAACAGAACAGAGAAAAGAAAAAGAGGCAGCATGTTTCTTTTTTCTGTCTCACTGCAGAATCTTCACAGTCCGTTGGACAGTAGTGGTTACTTGCCCTCTGGAGGCAGAATAACATTACTGCAGCTCATTCATGGAAAGCAAAAAGAACACTGCTGCGGTGTTTCTGCTTTGAATTTTACCTGTCAGTCCGACAGTTATGAGCTGTCGGTCATCCTGGATTCACAGCTGATCTCCTGTTCATTTCCACTCCACGGCACAACACTTCCTCTGTGGATTATACCTGCAAAAGTCAATGCGGTGTTCATAAAGAAGCAGATGTAAATCTTGTAAATATTGTTACTGTACGCCTTTGGTTTGAAGTAATAACCAATAGGAATAGCTCATTTTGGAAAATATGTGCTTTCGCGCAGAGTTAGAGAGGAAGATTAATACCTCTCTCATATCTACCTTAATAAGGCGTCAGCTGGTTAGTTTAGCTTAGTGTAAATACTGGGAACAGAGGGAAACAGCTAGCCTGGCTCTGTCTTAAGCTGAACAGAATCTGCCTACTTTTCTTGGCTGGGAGCAGTAAGTTAATTCTCCAATACTCCATGCAGCACATAACCTGTAGTAACAGTCCAATCTAGACTTTTTGTATCTGTACAATATTCAACAAATGAGATATAAAGTGTTTAGAGCTGCTGGTCGATGTTTTCTTTCCCCTTCGTTCCTGCTTTATGCTAAGCTAAGCCTGAGTCTGCTGCTGTTAAACGTGAGTCAGTCGTTAGTCTAACAGAGAGTCTATTTGGAAGCCAAAGGGAGCGACAATGGGTGGGTGATTAATGATTATTAAGACAAATTGCAGCATGCTCGTTTCCCACTGCTCAGACTGACTGACTAGATGAAGAATTCAATTTGACACTTTGATGAACTGCATATACAGGTAGCATACGTATTAAAATGGAGCTAAATATTTATTTTTGTGACATTGTTTGGTGTGAATTTTCTATAAAAAGAAAAAAAGCAGATTATTGGTGTAAAACGTGGTTGGACAAAAATAAAATCACCCAATTTGCTGCTGCTGTCTTGTGTGGCTTTGAAACTGGATTTCTATTAGAACATTGTTCGTCTATAGCCAGCTCAATCACTTCTGTGCCTTCAAATAACTTTATCCTGTGTGTGTGGATAAAGTGGTGTGTGTGCATGTGTGTGTGTGTGTGTGTGTTTGTTTGTGCTTTAGTTAGCCAGCTTGTCAGCCAGTCTTTGTTGGAGAGCTGATGCCATTAATGAAAAGGCCTGTCTTCACTCTCTTATCTGGGATTAGCTTGTCTCGGCTGACAGAGTGTGTGTGTGTGTGTGTGTGTGTGTGTGTGTGTGTGAGTGTGTGTATGTGGGCTTGTGTTAAAGAAAGAGCTGTAAAACGGCAGTGAGTGCAATTTCCAAAAACACACACACACACACACACACACACATTCATTAAATTGTATTCACACAGTGATTGAATATTCCGGGGTTTCACCATGACTGAACATTTATATGCCTGCAAACTGTAACGGGTCAACTGTGGCACACATACAAATCCACACAAACGGAGCTGACAAGCCAAAATCGGATGCAAAACCAGATCAAACCAGAGTTTGATTGGTTTTCCGGGGCCTTTTAAACCTGAAGCTGATGAGATCTGGGGAGTTCAAAGTGTTTGAGAGCCGATTGAATGCTTACAGATCAAACTGGCAGCTGATTGGTTACACAGACATCCAGCTGCAAACTAATTGATTAGGGTAGAAAGGCATTGCACCAGGACTCATTCACACTCAGAATGTTTATAAGTGTTTATTTGATCTCTGATGTGTGAGAAATGTGATTTTCCTTTTTTTTATTAAAAACACTTGAAACTACTAAATGTTTAATAGTGTGTGAAACATTTCAGATGGAGATGTTTCGTCACGTCTTTTAACTGGTATGCACACCAAAGAAGAAGAAGATGGCAGTTCAGTTATACATATCTCAAGCAGGGATTGTGGTCAGAGTGCAGATTGAGCCTTATTATTATTATTATTATATACAATATACTGTACAATAACTTAACTCACCATGACTTATGTCATCTTATCGTTGCTGATTAAATTCTAATCTTTAAGATCAAGAAGCATTAAGTGACTTAAAGTGGGTTTGTCCTTCACTATAGTCGACACTATCTCTTTTTCACCTCCGTTTCTCCGTATCTTCTCTCTTTCCATACATCCTCTGCTCCCCCTACATGCCTCTAGCACTTAATTGCCAAACACAGGAAGAAGGTCAAAGATTAATTATTTCTCCTGTGGAATACAAATGTGTTGAGCCCATCATGGAGGCATGAGGAGGAAATGAGGGAGTCATGTGACACGAGGCAAAGCCATGGTCAACTCTTCCAGGCTTGAATGTTTCTCCCTCGTGGATGGATGGATGGATGGATGGATGGATGGATGGATGGATGGATTGGTGGGTGCTGGAGATAAAAGAGAGAAAGGTGAAGCTATGGTAGAGCTATAAAAGAGACCAGAGGAGGGATTTAATTTTCTGGTCTGATGACAAAAAACATCTCAAAAAGTAATTGAAGTTACTGAAAGGAAGGAAAGAAAAAGAGAATGGACACCCATTAAAAAAGACTTTTCTGATGGATAGCTTAAAACCTTGCAACACCACAGAAGAAAAATCGCCCCCATTGTATTACTCCCAGTACTGCCTGCAAGGTGGGAAAATAAAAGGTGATTGAGTCAAGAAAGAACCACGATGAAGGACAATTAGGGCACTTTCACACCAGAGCTGTTTGGTCCGCTTTAAATCGACCAGAGTTCGTTTCCCCGGATAGTGCGCTTCGTTTGGGCGAGTGTGAAAGCTTGTTTGAACTCTGGTCTGCCTGAAAACGTGGCTCTCTCTGAACCCTGGTGCAGTTAGCTTACAGTGGGAAATGGAAATAGACCATCCAGCGAACCAAAGAGAGGAATCTGTGCAACCACAGCAATACGTCGTAGTCTCTCCCTCTCCGCTGTCTTTTTCAGTACTGCTACGTTCGTCTCACGTACAGAGCAACATAGCTCGCTACGTCTCCGGTTTCTCCCGGACTATCCTGGTGTGAAAGCGCTCTTAACGTCTTATATAATATATGTGTTCGAGCTGACCCTTGTTGGGAACGCACCATGTGGAACTTGACACAAACTTTTCTCAACCTGAGCACACTTATAACCCCACACACACCACTTATATAATAAGCCTAAATGGAGACACCCTGTAACTTGGAGGCTGATCCTTTAAACACACCCTGCTGGTTCGAGTGTTTGAACAAGTCCAGAGCTGCAGTCTCTGATACGGTGGTGGATTTAGTACACACCGATAAGCCATCTCTGTCTAATCTCATCTCTCTTTCTTTCTGGCTCTCCTCCTCTTCCTCCCTTCCTCTATCATGCTTTCTAACTTTCTTATCTCCTCTCAAACATATTAGATTAAAATCAAGATTAAAATGAAAGGATCCTCAAATAAGATATAAATTCCTTCTCCTAGACCGAAGACATTTAGAGTTTCTCATTGTCTCAGTCATCCTTACCCTCCGTCTCAAGTGTCAGATCGAGATCTCGAAGTAATCAGCCGTTGCTTATCATTTTATCAGCTCAATTAGGAGAAGATTGCAGATTTGGAGCAGCTTTCCTACTAAGATGGCAGCCGTAAAACGACATTTAAAGTCTGCCAAGGCTTAACCTTCTGGTCAACACATCATAACACCAATTTGGCAGTTACACCGACGTGCACATATGTACGCACACATGCACTCCGCAAACCGTGACATTCATCTCAACACAACAAACCTGCGTTTAGCCAGCCATTTAAGCCCTTCTGAAATGTCAGTGTGCTGGTGTACGTGTGTGTGTGTGTGTGTGTGTGACCTGTTTTCCCTTGTGTGTCTTTTTGTGTTTGTCACATGTTTTATGGAGAATTTTCCCCAGATAAGCTAACACAGACGGACAGGGAGAGATTATTCATGTGTGTGTGTGTGTTTGTGTGTTTGTCGTTTGTGAAGTTGTGCACATACAGTATGTGACAGGCCTGCCAATTTGCCATTTGGTGAGCAGCTTGGTAGTTTTGAATCCTTAATGCATTCGTTATCAATTACATGTTATTCTTCAAGAGCACGAAGGTTCTGCTTTTATCGTATTACATTCGTCAACAGAGCTACTGGTTGCTGTAATCTTTTTCTTCCTGCGGTCCCTTCCTGAAGCGAACACACTGCAAGATACAGAGAGAAAACAGTCTGTGTTATGCAAGAAATGCATTACAAAGATGGAAGTGGCATAACCTTGTTATAGCACATCTTCGACTATAGTTTTTGTCCTCTGAGACTGTCACCGTGCCACATCAGACGATAATAATTGTTGGCTAGGAGACATGGCAGACAACTGTCTTGCTCTCTTTTGTGATTTCACTAGGTGATCAGGAAGTAGGTGCCAGGGGCCGACCTCCCTGTACCACTTGACACCAGCAACGACAAATCTTTACAATCACGGCTTAATGACTGAAACTGAACCTGAAACCATTCATTGTCGCTCAGCCGTGAAGGCGTAAGGTGCATTTTTCCTCCCCAGTCGATAGAAAGAGGGTGAGTATGTGGGCGTACATGAAGTGTGCAGGTGCGATTCATTTGGTCTAACACTCCTGGTCAGGGTTAATGGCCACATGTTGAGTGAGATGAAATAAAACATCACAAACATTATAAATGGTTTCGCGTTGCCACGTTTGCAGTTGTGCATGGAAGACTGATCCGCGCTCCCGTCGGCCTACGTCACAGAAGACGTCAAACGAGGCGAGGGAAGGCAAACGAAATGCGTCATGGGATGCCGTGTCAGTTGTCATCCACTGCCATTTGTTCTCAACACCCCATCATGTTGGCCTATTAGCAGGCAGATTTTGTGTAGTCTGATCCTGGCATGAGGGAGGATGGTTGGGTGAACAAAGCATGCAACCTCATCACGGAAGACTGCTGTTCACAACCCATCTCCCCAAACCAGCCGTCAAATTTAGTTTCCTAAACCTAACCAAACCCTGACCTGGCGCGTGAATGAAATAAGCCCAATGTTAAAAATAATATCTTGGTAGTTGAAATGCACAAAACACCGCCTTCTTTTAAAGGGCATATTCTTGTTGGACGAGACGAGCTGAATGAGAGTACAGTCACAAACAAAGGGACAACAAGATGGAGGGAGGGAAAAAAATCGATGAAAAGGAAATCAGTGAATGGAAGAGGGATTGTTAGGACGGAGAGGGAGGCAGAGAAAGACAAAGAAAGAGTAAGAGATTGATGTGCAACCACTCCACACTCCACTGCCCTCTAATTACTAAGTCCACACCACGCTCTTCATCACCTGATCCTTCTGTGTGTGTGTTATTTATGTCTGTTTGTGTATGTGTCCACAGCTGAGGGAAGTCTACATACATAGTAGGTATTCAAGGAAAGAAGTAAAATAGAGAGAAAGGACCTCGTATCGTGGATGTTTTTGTCGCTGATATTACTTGTGTTCATGCCTGTAAATATCACTTGAATGTACAATAGAGACGAAGATTTCTTTAAAGGATAAGGATGACATTATTCTTCATTTTTCTTATTGCTAAATAAACGTACCAAACTCGCTGAACTTTTGTGACAGGCGCCGCTGCACGCTCTAGTTCACGTCACCACCTTTCTGTCCTCGCTGCGCACAAACTGTAATTTCCATCCGTCAGACAGTGAGTGTCAATGAATGCTCGACTCCGTCGGTGATTGATTATTTAATTGATTTGTTGACTGACTGACTCATTGGCTTGTCAAAAGACAGGCTCACTGGCTCATTCACTGATGGACTGTGCATGACAGCTGCTAAAGCGTCTGACAGAGAAGAGATAAAAACAAATTCAGTTCATTTTTTTATTTTTATTAAGGATGTTACGCAAGTTTGGGTCCTTGCTGGACAAAACGACGATGCTGTTTCGGGCTCATGCCTCATCAGGACTTCAAAGATTTTAATCGTGATTATTTTAGTTGCCTTTCAGTGTGCGTCAGAGACAGACAGGATGACAGGAGTGGAAGTGGAACATGAATATAAATATGTCAGCATGAGTTCTGTCAGCTATTCAGTCACACAGCTGTCATGCTACTGTTAAAGATCTATCTGTACGTTTGGTCAAGAAATGTAGATACACTAGATTCACTGTCTGTTTTTTTTTCATATCAATAAGACCGAAGAGGCTTTGAATATCATGGACACGTCTTCATAAATGCGTAAATGTTAAAAAATCTGCCGGGTTTTCAAAATGTGACTTTTTATTTTTGACTCTTCTGCGTGTTTCTGTGACTCGAATGTAATTACCAGTGGCAAAAACTAAACGCACTAATGAGAGGCACAAACTCTGGCAACGCTTGAAGATGCATGGATGGATGACAGACTATCTTGTTCTACTGTGTGTGTGTGTGTGTGGTGTGTGTGTGTGTGTGTGTGTGATATTTCCCACAGCACACTTGGGTCTGTGATGTTCTGGGTCTGAGTCTGTGTATCGCATGTCTGTGTGTCATTTTGTCTTTATGCCTGCCAGACCTCTGTGCTTTTATGGACACTGTCCTGTTCTCAAGAGTGTGTGTCCTTTTCTGTTGATCTGCAGTGTGTGTGTGTGTGTGTGTGTGTGCGTGCGTGGCAATGCCTGACATGAGTTATCCACTCTCTCTCTCTCTCTCTCTCTCTCTCTCTCTCTCTCTCTCTCTCTCTTCTTTTGTATTTGAAAGTGATTGAAGGATCATTTTAGAGCAACTGTGAGGTTTTCTGTGCGGCCATTGATGTGTTTGGTCAGTTTCCAAACACATTGTGTGTGTGTGTGTGTGAATGATTGTTACAAGTCCTCATATTACCAACAGCCAACAGCAGGTGGAAGTGAGCTGCAGTCCACATCTGCTCTGGCCAATAGAGAGCACAGCATCTGGGCACGCTCAGTGAAGCAGCAAGAGTGTTGATATACGTGTGTCAGATTAGGTATTCAATAGGGTTATCAATAATCAATAAAAAAAAAAAATGTGTGTCTGATCTCACACACAAAATGGAGTGAGGAAACTGAGAGTGACAGAAGGTTGTAGATGGATGAAGGAGATTTTAAAGGTATGAAGCAGGAAATTGACAGAGAATATTCCATTACATAAAGGCTATATCAGCAAAATGTGACCAAGGATGAAATGCGTGAGGCAGAGAGGAATTAAAAAAAACTACTTTATCAGTAAAACGCCTAACTGAGCATGGAAATAGAGAGGTGAGAAGAGGAGAGAGTCTGTCAGTGAGGCGTAGAAAGACAGATAGAGGAGGAGGGGTGAGGGAGAAATATAAGACACATAGGAGAGACAGAGAGACGTTTATGTTTCATGAATGTATGTCTGTAAAGTCTACAAACTCTACACAGATGATATACACTGTAAAATAATCATAACATAAATGGTCAAATCTCTGAAACAGAAACTGTAAAATCAAGTAAAATATCATAATTCAACTGCTAATCCATAAATGAACGGACATTTTCAGTGAAGGGTTTTGTAAACCGCTCTCACAGCACTGCAGTGCAATGAACTGTTTTTCCGTTTTTCTTTTGGCCGTGCTCATTTTGTCCGATTTTTAAATTCTTTCTTCCGATTCATGTGCTCTTTCTTACTCACTGGGTGTGGCCAGAGGCGCAACATGCCAGAAAGTTTCAGCCTCAAGAGAGCAGTGCAGCTATGTGTTCAGTGTGTTTGATATAATGAAAAACGTTTGCTGAATTTGTATCCAGAATTAGACTTGGAATGTAAAAGTATACAGAAATATGAAATTAATTAAAGACTTACCTTAAAACTGCGATATTAAATTGTTAGTATGGACATCTATTTCTACCTACTCCATGGAGCGCTTAGCGGGGCACCCACGTATTTAACAACCACACAGGAGAAAGAAAAATTAAAAGACAGAGACCAACAAGAGAGGCCGAGTGCGTGATAAACGAGCTCATACAAACATTAGCAGAAAGAGAGAAAAATGGCTCCATTCAGCCAGAACAGACTGTGAGACCTGCTGAAAGTAAAAAAGTGACATAACTCAGGTAGAAAGTCTTGTTTTATAATTCATTACCAAGTGTGTGTGTGTGTGTGTGTGTGTGTGTGTTCCAAACCATAATAGTGGAGCAGCCCGTTTCTCTCCACACTGACCTTCTACTTTTCATTTATAGTTGATGATTTGATTTGTTCAAAGTGCTCAGCCTGAAAAGGAAGCATTTATTTTTTATTACATTAAATACGGTATGTGACCCCTGAAGGGCCTTACTGTTACTGTTGGCCCTATCAGAGTGTATTAATCTTTGTGTTAACTCATGCTAATGTATAGTAATTGCACCACACACGAGCGTGGAACATGACTTGTGTTTGATGACTTAAATATCAGGCTGTATTACAACATTACACTTACAACAGAAGGTGAAGACTCCGTGTGTCAACAGCCGCTGCTAAATTTGTGGAAATGTTGTTTTCGAGATCGTCGTGGTTAGAAGTCAAGCTGCCATTGAATCCAGTTTTTTTTTTTGCAGACGATTTGCTGCTTTATTATATCTGTCGTGACATTTTTCAAAGGCTGTTGCATTCAGTCCCAAAAGACATATTTCAAAAAGAAGAGGTAATTTATCCATCACAGAAATAAATCGATGCACTTAAGAGTTTTCACATTTTCCTTTCCTAAATAAAAAATTCACAATCTCAACAAATTATCTTTCAGACTTACATACAGACAGTTAAAATTGCTGTCTGCATGTTTACTGTCAGTCATATTTGGATTTTTATTTTTCATACAAGGAAGCCACTTACTGGACTCTGGTATAGGCTTATGTCAGTAATGAATAAATAAATAAAATGATCTAAAGTTAGTCCTCTCACACACATTAGCAATGTGGATATGAAGGATGTGAAGCATATTCTCTAAACTCAGCTCAGTTTAGGGTGCAGAGTGGGTTTTTTTTGTTTTGTTTTGTTTGGTTGTTTCAGGCATTTGAATGCATCACCAGCTCTCAGAAAGGTTAATAGATCCAGTGAGTGAATAACGTGTGTGAAATCAATAAGAGATTATGGCTTTCACAGCGAGCTTCAGCAGGTAGTCTCATTTATTCATTCATTTGGCTAATTTATAAATGGAGCAGAGCAACAATAATACGATAGAGGAGTGTGTAGACTGATAATGGTTTGTGTGTGTGTGTGTGTGTGACTTTTTCCAATTGAGAAGAGTCATTTAAACTTCATGTTTTTGTGATTAAGCAGACAAAGGAGTATAAACAGATACACATGCACAACAAAGCCTAGCAGCATGTGGCTGTAATCCATGGCCTGAGGCATGATAATTAGACTATGATACTGACATCACACATGTACACACCTACAAGTCAGTGGATTAATATTGATCCGGTCCGTCAAATTAAGTCTGCTTATGTTTGTTTGTTTCTCTCTCTGTTGTGATGCTGGAGTGTACTTCTGTCACCAGAGACATAAGCTCATAATCTTTCTATCTGCCGGAGTCAAAGTGAGAAACACAGACAACACAGAGTCCTTTAATCCTGTACACACATAATATTAGCCCAACAAAGCTGAAGCTGAGTTTGTCACACACAGTGTGGCTAACAAAGTTTGATTTTGTTGTGGGCTAACTTATGTCGTACAGTATTCACTTTATCCTCTCGGGATTCTGAGGAGAAGTCTGCAGGAACGTATTAGCAAATTAGCTATTTGAAAAAACTTGACGTGAGTTTAGTTTAGTTTCATTGTCTTGTGATTTTTCATGATTACAAAACAAGACCTACAACTTCACTATTTTAATCAGATTTGATGACTAGAATCGATATTTCTTGATACAACAGCAGCACTGTTGCTCAGTCAAAAACGTTTTTTCACTTTTGTCTCCACTGCAGACATAAATATTCTGTAAACTGGATTATTAATGGGAAGCTTGAGAGAGAGAAGCACACAGCTTAACCTAAATAAGAACTTAATGAGCGAGTTTTGTGCCTGTAGACAGTCAGCATTTTGCTCAAGAACTCCTTTGCAGGTGAGAACTTTGAGGGTTCCTCTTCTCTAACCTCTCTTTCTCTCCCCAGGCGAGGATGATGACGACGAGGAGTGCGGAGAGGAGAAGCTGCCGTCATGTTTCGACTATGTCATGCACTTCCTCACCGTCTTCTGGAAGGTTCTGTTCGCCTTCGTCCCGCCAACAGACTACTGGAACGGCTGGGCCTGCTTCGTTGTTTCCATCTGTATGATCGGACTGCTCACCGCCGTCATTGGTACGATGACAGCTGAAAATTTAAATTTAAACGTTGATTTATTGAAGCTAATCAAACCAAATCACAACAGTTTAAAAATTATATTTAGTGTGTGTGTTTAGAGTGACAGGAAGGATGTTCAGATATTTATTTTTATCTTCATCAGGTAAGATTCGAATTGTATCTTGTATTTATCATTTTAGGAAGGGTGTTATTAGGGTGTGTAGAAGTAGTATTAAGTATAGTGGGGATGATGATGTTCTTTTCATATTGTTACAGGGGACCTGGCCTCTCATTTTGGCTGCACAGTGGGCCTGAAAGACTCAGTCACAGCAGTAGTATTTGTTGCATTGGGAACCTCTGTGCCAGGTGAGTTTGTGAACACACGCACATGTATGTTTGAACACGTACTGCTGTTTTTATTATCTTAAATATCCTGCTACCTGGACTTTCCACGAGCGTTATTCAAAGACCTTTCTCTCTCCGCATTTGGCATTGAGCTTCATAAGACCTTTATGAGCATAAAATACCTCAGGGTCTTCAATTTAGGAATGTATTTGTGTTCATCAGTCATTCCCGTCAGGGAGTGTACCTTGACATTTTCAATTCCTTGCTTTTATTACTAGGAGCTTTATTCCTCCCGTGTCTATTCTTTAGTGTGTATACTGCAGAATAAAAGAGACATCTTTTACAGAGTGTATCCCTCCACTGGCTTCCAGTATGAAAGCCTCATTAAACATAGCACTCCTTTAAACAACAATCAAGTGAAACAAAACAACACTAGCTCTACCGGAATAGGCAATGCAGATAAAGTTGTTGCGCAGAATTGCTCTGAAGGTGTGGAAATATCTGTGTAGGAAGATAATTGAGCACAACTTTACAAAGATGGGAGATTTAAATGCTTGTCTCACGTCGCAGGCGGGAAAATAAAGTTGTTTTTTTTGTGCTGCCTTCGCTTTGCTGATCTAATCCAGACAACAGGGCTTTGGTTGATACATTTTTTAAATTATTATTGTTATTTTATGATTATTTACCAGGGAATTCATCATGCGTCATTATTTATTACTGGAAAATGATGGTGACAAATTTGGCATTATGATATTTACATGCTTGCTTTGGTCTTTAATAATAATTTAAAGTCCGTGTAAAGGCAATTCTGAGATTTCGTTCAAAATACATTAAATATGTTGGAAAATAGTTGAGTCGAGTTAGAGTTTTTCACCACTTTTCAGTCCAGGATTTTGTGGGCGGTCCTTAAAGGGTGGCTCGATGACACGCTGAGGCCACCCTGAGCAGAGAGACAGAGATGAATTCATCTGAGCTCAGAGTGTTTCAAAGTCAGTCATGTCATTTTCTGAGCTCATCTGACACGTTTCAGTCGCTTCGTAATGGCTGCGTGACTGCTCCCGCGCGGGCGTGGCTTCAGCACATTCAGCAGAGACACTGCTCATTTTTACTGATTCTTCTTCTGGTCTGACAAACTCAGAACACATATTTATTCTTACTTGACACGGAATTTAGTGATTTTCATTTGCAAAGAAAACCTACCAATTTGTTTCATTTCAGTGAGATCATAAAACATGAGAAAAGATGCATGGCAGATGTTTTTCCCTGTCACGCTGAGGGAGCGTCTTTACCATGACTGACCCAGTAGTTCCCAGTGTCTCCAGTGTATCTTTATATGTGGGAGTCTGTTAGGGGAGACCGTGCAGTCTGCAGACAGCAGCATAGATCATCCGCTAAATGTGAAGAATGACCGACGACTGCACTGGCTGGCTAAATATGTTTTAACCTTGGCCTCAGTCTCCTCTCTCACACACACACACACACACACACACACACACACACACACACACACGCTGCTGACATGCAGTACATGTTTGGATGCTGGATGTATAACATGCAGACACATAAACAACTGTGCAACTTTAATTGCTTTGATGAACAGACTCACACTCTCATATATTATACTAACATATTAACACTTTAAATAGGTTTTGCACACACACACACACACACACACACCTGTACTGTGACCATGTGTTATTAGCATAGGGCCATTTATCATGTCAGGCTCAGGTGGTCTCTGTCCCCAGCTCAGGGGAAAAGGTGATATATGACATACAATTTCACACACACACATCTACACATACACATACAAACATATAAACATAAACTATATGTATACATAGATAGAAAAATGTTGTATTTGAACACACAAATGCACACTCACAATAGCATACACACACACACACAGCTGCTTGAAACACAGAAACACACACACACACACACACAATCTGGGGAGCTGCAGAATGGAAACAAAGTGATTCGGCCTTTCTAAGTCTCTCAGTCTTATTACTAGAATCTCCAGTCACACACACACACACACACACACAAAGAAACAGACCTCAAGTTCTGTGGCCATTACAGTCAATAAAACCTAATAAAACCTATCCTGTGCTGTGGTTCCATGATGATTAACCTCGTTTATCACAGTTAGCCAGGCTAACAACACACACACACACAGGAGGAGACAGGAAGAAAACAAGAGAAGTGGAGCTTTTAAAAGAGAAACTCAAGAAAGTAAAATGTGTTGTCGGTTTGGGATTACACCCTGATCAGTTTATGACTCCAAAGTATTCTGTGTATCGTTTCATGTTGGCCTCAGAATGAATAAATGTGAGATCTGGACAATAAAGCATCTATTATTATGATTTATCAATATAGAACTTGAGGTCAAATATGAAATATCGTATTTGTACTCGTGTTCGAGTAAGGCAGAAACTGCAGCAGTATAATCACATTAGATGAAAGCATTTTTTGACCTTTTCAAAATTTGTTGTGGCAAAATTGCCCCTGAACCTCGGGGGCATTAGGATCATTACAAGACATTTAAGTCTTAAGAAGACAAAAATGGAACTTGCTTGAGGTTACAGACGTCCTGGCCCAATTCTTTCAGCTGATCCACAGACAATTGGAAAAGATGACCAAGAGGATGATCAGTAGAAATCATGATTCGAGGACAAAAACGCTGCTGTCAAATTTGTCAGAAGGCTGAGACATGAGGAGCCCTCAAACGGCCTCATACTAAATTAGTCAGTGATCATAGAAACTAAAGTTTGTTTTACTTACTCTTGTATCTACAAAGGAAGGAATCTAGCTGACTCACTTAGTCAATTCACAGATTAATTGAGAGAAACTTTTAATTCTTTTAAAAGCATTCATCAAAAACAAACAAAAAGCAAACTGCTTGTGATGGGCTTTTCATTTTATCAACTAATTAATCAGCAATCAAAATAATAATTAGTTACAGTCTCAAATAGATTTATTGTTAAAATGTTGGCTTTCTTTTGAAAGACCACGTTCGCAGATTTTAATCAAACTCTCCTCAGTCAAAATAACTCGGAACATGATTTGTCACTAATTTTTATAACACCCAAACTGCTCAAATTTCCCCTGACCAACAATTTAATCTATGACTAAGTAATTACAAGAACTACGATCCAGATGTCCTTGAAATTTCCTGTGGATTTGGTATCCTAATGTTTCTGACCTCTGATTGCTCCTCCATTGCCACCATCAGGCAAACATTTCCACATGCGGGAAGATTTCCTTCGGTGCATCAGTGCTCCCCAATGAGCCCTTTCATTTTAAGAGGAAAAAAAGGGAGCAGAAGGACAAGATAGAGGAGGCAGATGGAGAGAATGTAGAGAGGACTGGTGGAATAGAAAGAGAAGAGAGCGAGGCACCGGTTGATTGACAGAAGCAGAAGAAAAGGGCAGAAAACTCTCCAGGGAGGCATTTTCACATACAAGAGCCTGCACAGTGGAACCTGTTTCACACATGCACATACACACACACACACGCCGCTACTGAACATACAAGCACCCATGCACTCACCCACTCAATCAGGCAAACAAGCACTCAAAGACCAATTGATGCACACTCACATACACGGCCATTTCCCAACGGATGAAAGCATGGCATCAGATTGGACCCAGGTGGTCTCATTCACCAGCACAAGCCGACAGCGTACATGCATGTACTATGCACAGAAACGCACACATACAGGAAAACAGATCCTCAATACACACACACACTTAAACGCAGCAGGCCTGTCCTTGAAGCTTTAAGGTGTATGGGGAGATTTATCTTTGCTGGACTCTTTCTCTGGCCCATTGCCTCCCCCCTCCTCGATCCTTTTTCCGGTCCTCCCATCATCCTCTTTTCCTCTGCCAGTTTGGCTGTCACTTCAAGAAAGCCCTTCCTCCTCCTTTTTTTACCTCTTATTTATCCTTCACGTCTTTTTTCACTCTCTTTGTACTGTATCCCTCGGATAAAAGCAAGAGCGCGTGAATCATTATCGAAGAGAAGATGGACAGAAAATTAGCAAGGGGAAAAAAAGAGTGCTAACTAACCGTTTGACAAGTCTTTGTGCTCTCAGAGAAGAGCCTGTTGTTGCGATATGGCAAGGTCTCTGCTGCTCCTTTCAGTGCAAAGAGGAAGACTGTACCTTTGGGGAAGCTGCTGTACTTTGGCAAGCATGAAACCAGGGGGAAATTTTGGGACTAAGAGCGCAACGCTGATTAGTTGTCAGGCCAAGATTTGTTTGCCCCTTCAAACTGAGATTCAGCCTTGTAAATTATTGATCTTGGACCAAATCCGGCCTGTGCTGGCTGCCAGCGACAGAACACTGTAACAGGATTAAAGATTTGGTTTCTAATTTAAGGTCCCCTGTCTAAATGAGGGGGAAAAAAGGATTTGCACACTGTTCCATATTAATAATTGTAAGTGTTCTGCATTCATCAAGAGCGTCCTTCTCTGTTACTGTGCTCTTGTGTAACTCACGAATGACTGCACGTCGAACTTTGAGCCAAGTGTACATCTGTAATGTAAGACTTAGTAAGTAACACAGAGTAGCACATATTCTATTATTAAGGACAATGCACTGTGATTCTTCCAAGGCCTTGCCTCTCTTAATCAACACATTTAATTAAACGACGCAGCACAGCATAGTAACAGAACAATAACTGTTATGAGAAAAGTTTGGTCTGACTGTGGCAGAAATGTAAAGCCTAAAGTCCAGAAGTTTTCTTCCTTTTGTTCACAACTAATGGTGGCACTAGAGAAAGGATGAGCGGTGAAACGTCTTCATGAATCTACAACCAAGTCCAGTTGCCCCAGATTTTAACCTTTAACCTTCACAGAACTCAGACATTAGCCTTTGTTCAATACGTAATGCTCCAATCAAAGAGGTTTCTGACTTACCTCAACACTGCTCGAGTATTTGGTTCCCACCATACTTGCAGTAGCAAGGCATTTTTGATAAGCATCCATAAAAATGCAAACCATGCCAAACTTTGATCTCCTTTTTGTTTCTCCGCCCAGATACCTTTGCCAGTAAGGTAGCTGCGATCCAGGATCAGTATGCTGACGCATCCATCGGAAATGTGACAGGCTCCAACGCTGTCAATGTTTTCCTGGGCATCGGGGTGAGTCCAGTTCATTTAAAGATTAATTAATTGATTCACAGCTGATGTAAATGCAGTGGTGCTTGAAAATACTGCTGCAGTAGCAACTGCTATCATGCATTTGTGATAACTGATATTTTATGAGTGCTCTCAAAAGTCCTGTTATTCATTTTGATTCTGCTGATGTCTGACAGGTGGCGTGGTCCATTGCTGCCATCTACCACAATAGCAATGGGAGAGAGTTCAGGGTGGATCCAGGCACACTGGCCTTCTCCGTCACACTCTTCACCATCTTTGCCTTCATCTCCGTCGCTACACTGATGTACCGACGGCGACCAGAGATCGGTGGAGAGCTGGGCGGGCCCCGGACTTCGAAGGTCCTGACCACCATGCTGTTCTTCAGCCTGTGGCTCCTCTACATCCTCTTCTCCTCACTGGAGGCCTACTGCCACATCCAGGGCTTCTAAGATAACGGGAGATGATGAAGGGAAGGGTGAAGAAGAACACAGAGGAAGAAACCAAGGGGAGGTGGATGAATGGATGGATTTGAAAATTAAGGCTGTCTCATTGATCTATCACTCCCTCCCTTTACGCAATAGATTGAATGACAAATGAATGGATGGATGTACAGATGAAGGAATGAAGGACGCATTAAAGCATCTTAAAACAGAATGGAAGGAAGAACGGATGCATGGAAGGACAACGACAAACAGGAAAATTATAGGAGCTAGAGAAATGGCTCAGAAGATGGAAAAAGGAATAAACTACAAGGAATACATTTTTGTCTCGATCTATAAATCCGAAACCAATCAAGTTGTCTTAAACCCATCCCCATTTTAAAATCATAAAACTAATCCCCAAATGTGTCCCAGCCAGCTCAATCATACAGAATTCAAAATGAGTTTCAACAAGACCAGGAGCGAAAAGGTTAAACAGACCATCACACCATCACTGCTCCTAGGATATGTGGCTTCAACAACAGCAATCCCGTTAATCCCACCTCCAGTCGGAGCAGTGCTACTCCTGCGTCCAACTACAGTAACAGGCATGAGTGAGACAGAAAAAGACTAGAATAACTGTATCAGTATGTAGATGCATGACCAGACGATAACTGAAAACACAATCAGAAGAAACAGGATATATTGCCACAACTGTTTAATGACAACAAACTTTGTGTGTGCCGGTGTGTGATTGTGTGTTTCTGTGCTTGTGTGTCGTGGGAAGATGGTCAAGTACTGTGAAAAAAAACAACAACAAACAAAAAAAAAAACAAAAAAAACGCCTCTCGTTTTGCCGCCGCTGCGTGAGACGGAATATGCTTTTCGTATTCGAGGTCTTTTTGACTGTCACTCTCTCAGTCTGTAGAAAAGCTGAGGAAGCCCCTTTTGTGGGAGGGCACATTCAATGAAGCAAAATGTTGAGGTTAGAAATGTAAATACATCGAGCTGAACGTACATTACGGCTCCACTATTTTCCTTCTGAATGTCTTGGTTACGCCATGCGCTCCTGATCGGGCCCTCTTTCTCTCTCTCTCTCTCTCTCTGTTGCTTTATACTGTAGATGTAAATGATTTAAGGTCTAATTTGAATCAAGAAGGGGTTAGTGTGCTTTTACCTTTAATAAGGCCGTGTCTGAGAAGACAAAATGGCCACTCTACCGTTTAAAACTGTTAGAGAAACTATTATCATTGCATAAATATTTAGATTAATCTTACGTGTTTGTTTTTTTAAAACTGTGGAATTCTGCTACCTGGTTTTCCACCAATGAGATTGCCAAGATCACGTGTCGGCTGTAACATTGCAATAGACTTAGGTACCGCCCTCTGTGAAACCTCCATAGGCTTGTTTGTTTCTTAGCTGCCTCTGTCATCGTTTATCTCACTTTGATGCCCGCTTTCCCATTGGTTCACTCAACAGCTTTGGTCAGTATCCCAGTGTGTCTTAAGCACCTCCCCTTGGCTGGTCAGTGGACCAATCAAAATCCTCAAGGGCTTTGTAAGAAACAACCACTAATCCCCCAAACCCTGACCCTTGATTTATAACTCTTCACATAGATTGGTTTTAGGGGCTATTTAACAGCCATTTGTATTCCTTAGACTTGTACACCAACTGCTCGTGGTTAGGACGTTGCTTCAGTGTGGCTTTAGGAGAAAAAAAAAAAACAAGATGACAACTTCATTGAGTGCATACATTGCCAGGCAGATGATCCACAGTTACCTAAATATTGGAAAAAGCATCCCTATGATCCAAAGTGCTTGGTCAGATGAGTCTTCAACCTTCGTTGGAGTCTTTCCCAGTTGATCATAAAGACTGCCACTCATTATGCTTATCATTATGCTTCTTAAATATACTACCCTTCAGGCATGTGGATCTTGAAGACTTAACCCAAAGGAAGCAGTGAACATCTGTCATTATATTGTTTTGTTTCGGGGGGTTTTATTCGAGGGCAAGCTTTTGCTCTTGAATAAAGAACTATGATGTGTCTGCATGATGCACCGCTTCACGCCGGCCTTTGAAACCAACCGCTGACATTTTACTTCAGCTGCCAAGTTTCTGAACATACGAGCCATCAGATGCAGGATTAGTTGAAAAGTATTTGCTGTTGGAGTTGAAGTAGGCTTACTAACAGATACGGGTAAATACTGTTGTACTTACAGTAGCCCTGTAGGGACATCACGCAGAGGATACATATAATCTCACACAGCCGGACTCAAGATCAGCAAGCTCATAGAGACTGGAGACATGGAGACAGTTGTTTTACACTTAGAAAATGCCCCTGTAGGTCCTGTATCACAAAATTAGTTAAACGTAGTCAAAGTAGCTCTATTACGGTGGAGTCAAAAGGAGCATGTTTAATATGAGATGATATACTTTAGGATCATTATCCGATTGGGTATGTTAAAATATATCTATACAAGTTACCTTATGCTTCTACCTAGTGGCAGAAATTGCATAGTGCAAAGAAGAGCTACATTGGGTCGCTGTTGTGAATCAGAACAAGACAGGAATTAAAGAATTACAGTACAATTATCCAACAGTAAATGTTATTAATTACTGAAAGCCATATGGCCAATTAGCTTCCGGTAATGCCAAAGGTCCTGCTATGAAGCCAGAAGTAGATGTTTTCATTTTGTCTGATGTAATAATCGCAGAAAGCAAAGTGATTCTCCTGGTGCACTGGTGTAGACACATCGTTCTGTCTCACTGATCTCACTTTATGATACAGGCAAAGATTTATCCGTAGTGTAACTGTATTGGTTTGAAGTAGATTAACACACATTGTCTCAGCCCTAACTGAATTTTAGACTTGAATTTGACCAAACGTCTGTGTGTGCGTGCCGGATCAGTTTCTGTCTTGAAAATTGTGGTTTCGAAAAACACTAGCTGTGCTGTTTCGGGCTACCAAACATGATCTCATGCAACGGCTAAGCTTCTTTAAAAACCCTTAGTCATGGACATAAACACTATCAACTCTCGAATACTAACCTTTCAGTGAGCCACAAATGCAAACAGACTGACAAGCTGACATTAACTGGCTGGGAATCGTCTTTCACGATTCAGTCATAAACAGACTAAATAAATCCTGATAATATTTCTATTTGTATTTTTGGCCAAACGAAACATGTGAAAGTGGCCCTGACCTGAAATATGTTTAGAATATGAAACTTGACTGAGAGGTTTACACTTCAGACTGTTAACTTTACTCGTTCAGCCAAAACTACAGAGATCAGAGAACTTACTGTATATGTAGGCATTCAAGTCCATAGTTTGTTGAATGGCACTATACTATATGCATCTAAATTGGCCAGAATTTTCCTGCTGATGTTGTGTTTTTTTTACTTGATGTATAATATAATAAGTAGTATTTTAAATGTCATCTGTAAAGTAAGTAGTCTGGGCTAGATGTGATCCATTTAAAACTTGGCAAAAGTCTTTTCACAGACAGCTTTCAACCCCTGTGAGAGAGTAGAGGTGAGCAGAGCCGTGGATTGGACGAGTTTGGCAAATCCACAGTATCTTGAGGATGACCTATATCAAAGTTCTAGGTTGTTGTAATCTGGGACGCATTACTGATTCACCAAATGATGCACCTGGAACAGAGAACCACTCCGGACTGACTGAAAAGTTCAGGAGGTGATGCTGCGTAGAGGTCAAACAACAAGGCCTGCATACTGAACTGTGTCCCAACTCACAAATCTAATAAATGCTCTGTACCATGCAGAGCTTCTTCTTATGTTCGCCACCAATGTTGCACAATTTGGGAACAGATTAAACAATAAAACATTCCAAAATTTAATTAGCCAAAAGTATAAATGAGATTTTACTTGTATTTGCCAAACTCTGTGCCATGCCAGGCTCTCCATTAGAGTAGTAGTTGTCTCGTGAAGGCCTTGGAGTGGCAGTTTACCCCTGTTTTGCCAAAGGGAAATCTTTCTATCAGATATTTACAGTCCAACCTGTAAAGGATTTTCTAACCAGTGGATCTTTCTTAAAACACCAAATATTATTCATATTTCATTCAACACTCTGAAAAGAGACAAAAAAATGCCTTGATGTTGTTTTAACCTAACCAGAATCTTTCTATTTAAATTTGTATGCATTTGTCTCTTCACTGGCATGGAGCTAAAGGTTTATACACTGTAAAAAAGTTATGCTAGCTTGCGCAAAAAGAAAAAAGAAAAAGAAATAACATTGTGGGAGCTGTTTGCATCTGTTTTTGAGTAACTTCAACAGGGTATGAATTATCTTTGAGATTGCTAAATCATGTTGGACTTACTTAAAATGTGCCTGCTGCCTATTTTGTCAGAGTGAACTTGTGCAGGAATGAAAAGCTTGCAGTAGTGTAGTTGTTTGCATCAAATTAGTTTGCTGCACAAATTTTTCCAGAAGCTGACATATTTCATTGATGGGGAAGTGAGTTCTTTTGCTACACCTGCTTTGTTGCACCGCCTCTTAGTGTATCTACCTTGACTTTGAAAGGTAGTCTGACGTGAAGATAATGGCCAATGACCAAGGTGGAAAGCTAAACACAGCGAACAAAATGTTAAACTGTGGCTCGCAAGTTTGCCCTCTTTACCTGGCACGATCGTAAGTACCCAACCAAGTTCTTTCTCTTCTAAAGCAACTTCTCCAGGCAAAGAATCACAATAGGACTTGAATTTAGCTTCCTGCCTTGGTTTCGACTTTTCAGGTTTGAAGGGCCAAAGGTTAGCCAAGCCACCGCTGTAAATATAACACTAAGAGCAAGCGAGGAAAAGAAAAATGAGCTGTAGACTGCAGTCATTTTTTTGAAACGTTCTTCTGTGGTGGGTTTAAAGAAGTGGGCAGGGTTTTAAATGAAGGATATATTGCACTGGTTCTTGTCGCTTATGTGAAACGGCTACTATGTTGATTCATTGAGAACATTCACAGAGTTGCTTCTGATGTCAACAACAACAGATTTTGTTGTGTTGTTTGTTTGGTTTTTTTTTTGGCGCTGATGTACACAATAATAATGTTGTACCCGATGTTGAAAAAAAAAAAAAAAATCCAACGGTGTTGAATCAGTTGTGAACCATTAACGACGTTGCTTCAGATGTAAAGATTGACGACGCGTTTTTTTGTTTTTGTTTTTGTTGCCTCGTTCACTTTTTAACTGACTGACTGTCTGTCCGACAGACTGAGGAATAAATTAATGCAACACCGAGCGAGACAGACAAAGCAACAAACGAAGACAAGGAAGGACAAACACCCCTGCTGGTACGAGCTGTGCTGACGCCATGCTGAGACGTCGCTACAGCGTTTTAATGTACTGTTGGAAGAAAAAAAAAAACATTACCAGAGCTATTCTCTACCCTTAAAGTAACATTTAACAAGTGCGATGTAAGAGGATGATAATAAAGAGAGGAAGGAGGAGAAGGAAGACGAGGAGGAAGAAGAAGATGAACATTAAAGAATAAAAAAACATGAAGTTACAGCCATACCTTGATTTCTGGGTCAGTGAGATTGAAATGGACTTCTCCTGCCCAGCATGTGTATTGTTATAGTGTCTATCCGTCCCTCTGTGTCTATCCTCCCTCTTTCTGTCTTTCTTTCTTGGTCTATCTGCTGCCAAAGCAACCAAAACAGGCAGCAATCCTTTTGTTCCGTCTTTTCTTCCCCTAATTCCCCCTCCGTCTCTCTCTATGCCATGTTTTCCATATTTTGGAATGTCGATGTGCTACTTGTTGACACTGTGCATGAATGATAACATGTCTGTATATAGTTATAGAGAATCGTATCCCATTCCCCTGGTGTTGACAAAAAATGGTTTGAATGTTGTACAGATTCAGGTTTTCTGTTCATCTTTTATTCTGTTCAGTTACATTATTATTATTATTATTTTTAATGTATGTAGAGCTTAAAAACAGTATGTTTTTTTTTTATTTAAACAAAGACGACAACGTCTTAACGTTTTGGAGTAACTTGCACATTACTGATTAATGAATTAAGGTTTTATGTTAAAAAGGCAATATCTGCTGTTATTGAATGAGAGATGAGATCTTAAAGGAGTTATGTATCTTAAAATAAATAATCTATATGGGAGTTGCATGGGTTATTTGTACAAAAAAAAAAAAAAAAAAAGACACTGCTTGCTACTTCTAATACCATGGCTGTATTCTCTGATAGAGGGTGAGGAATACTGTATGTACATCTAAAGGTTATTTTGTCATTAAAGAAATAATAATAATAATAATAATAATAATATTGTGTATATACTGTACAGTGTTATAAGTGAGGTGGACTATATGGCCATCACGCTAACCGTAGAGAATTAATTCTACATATTTATTTAAAGGAAACAAAAACACTCACTACACTCAAGAATGACATATATTGCCTTTTTGGAGAAGTTGTAGTTTGCTTAAAGCTTGTTTCTCTATCTCTGCCTCGCTCTTTCTACTCACTCATCCTCTCTCTTCTTCTCTGGCTGGTTTATTTTATCTATCTCCCCCCCACACCCCCCACACCCCCTATCTCTCTCCCTGTCTTCTGTTATTTTCCTATTGAAGTGGCATTTCAGATGGGCTTTTGTCAATCTTTTCACTGACTCAGACAGTGTCACTTTTATCTGACTGGCGTATGTCTGGCTGCTTATGCCTCAGCAGTATCTCCGTATCTGCTTGTGTTCACCCGTTCTCCGTCGGGGTCTTCTTACATGTATATCCATCTATAGTTAAGTACAATATATCTGCCTGTGTCCCCCATCTGTCTGCCAAAGGACTATTCGTCATCGTCTGTCTGGTAAATCTCTCTCTCTTTTCATCTTTCTTTCCCTCCTCCTTCTTTTTATTGCTCCACAACAACATCTCTTTTTTTCCCCTCCATCTTTTCTTTTCTTTCCCTGTCCATCTCTCCGCTCTCACAGGGTGTAGTCGGAAAATTCATGTTTGTCAATGTTGATTTGGTGTGTTTTTAAAATGGAATAATAACCGCAACAGTTATAATGTTGGTAATAATGATTTTTTTTTTCTTTTAATGCTTCGATTTTTCTTTAGTTTTTTTTGTTTTTGTTTCTCTTTTTTGCCGCTGTCTTCTGTGTGTGTGTGCGTGTGTGTTAATTTTCTTTTTTTTTTTTTTTTTTTTATTATTAATTTTTTGTTGAACACCAACTGATAGGAGGAAAGTTGTTGTATGTGTGTTGCCACTAACTGTGACTGCTCTCCATGGTACTTCTGATAAAACCAATAAAATAAAGTTTGGGATACCCTGTTTCAGAGACCCTGCAAGTCCACTGCCTTTCTGTGTGTGTGTGTGTGTGTGTGTGTGTGTGTGTGTGTGTGTGTGTGTGTGTTACATTCAATCTGTAATGAAAAAACCTAGATATGAAAGCTTAATCATTATGCAAACATCCATTAGAGTTTATATCTCGTGGAAGTAAATGGGAATTGCGACTAGCTTGTGTGTGTGTGTGTGTGTGTGTGTGTGGGTCTCACTCTCTCCCTCCTGTACAAACAAACCTACATTTTCTTTTATATGCTCAGACTGTCGATGATGAAAATGACATTTTCAGCCTGAATGGCTGACGTCTCATTAACTGTCATCTGACTTGTTCTGTCATTGTGTCAAAGAAGGAAACGATGGCTGCATCACCACTGAAATAATGAACGTGCATTGTCTTCATTTGCTGCTGCTGCTGCTGCTGCTTTTCCCTTCAACACATTCATCAATCTTTCTTTGTCAGAGAAAATTTAGAAGAGGTAAATTATTAATTTGTATTAAAACAAAAGATCCTTTCAACCTACCAAAGGATAGAGCACGGGGGGAAATTAAATGTTTGACTAATGGACTAATTAAATCTGCTATCTGTATCGAAACAGATTCAGAGTTCACATTTTCAATAATAGCGTAGCTTTAGTTTGCACCTTTTGCGTTAATTAGCTATTCACATTTGTAGCACTACAAGATGAAGAATTAGTTCATCCTGACATACAATAAACTCACTAATTTTTCTACATATTTGCAGTTTCACTCTGCATATAAAGGGATTATGTTGCTTTCTATGATTCTGGTGATTGTGTGTGTGTGGTTGGTGAGTGAATGCAGAAACACTGCACTGTGTAAGACTAAGCGAGACAAAGTACATAGTACGAAGCATAGACAGATTTATCCATCCAACAAACAGAAGTGAGTTCAAACTTGGCTCGAGTTGTCTCAAGTGCAAATGCTCCTGTCAGCCTCTGGTAGAGCTGCAGGCTTTTATCCTCGTTTCTCACTGACAAATGTAGGTTCGGTGCTCACTCAACATCTCTTTGGTCCACCGTCTCGCTGCAAAACAAACGTTCAAGTTCTGCCGCTGTGCGGGCTGGCTCAATGTCACCCTCTCACGGCTCCTGGGACATCCATCCATCCATTATTTGTAACCACTTATCCTTATCAGGGTCACAGTGAGGCTGGAGCCTATCCCAGCTGACGAGGCAGGGTACACCCAGCTGATCTCTGGGTACATAGAGACAAACAACCAACACCTACGGGTAATGTAGAGTCACCAATTAACCTACTAAGTGCATGTCTTTGGACTGTGGGAGGAAGCCAGAGAGAACCCATGCAGACACGGGAGAACATGCAAACTCCAGTGCTAACCGCTGCACCACCATGCCGCCCTGCTTCTGGGACACTTTAATGTGTGTGCAGGTCAAAATGTCTGCTGTGGAAAAGGCCTATAGATGGACGAAGTGCTACAATGTGCTGAAATCTGCAAAGAGCGACTGTGTGTGTTTTGCAGGACGGCGTAGGACATCGAGCTCATTTCAAGCTAAATTTAACACTGCAGAGAGGTGCGGGAAAAAGTTAATACGTTTAAAATTACATTCAGCATCCACTGAAGAGCGAATCAAGCGGAGCGTTAGTTCAAGCAGAGCGCTGAAGTCACACTTGCATTAGCTGATTGGCAACACCTGTTTCATTCATGCTTCACCAATCACCGGCTTATTCACAGCTCTGTGGCCACCAGCTGATTAGTAATGTCCAATCATATTCATAAAGGTGTGGAGCACAGCTGATAAAATGTGACACTTCTCACTGTTACTATGCTGATGCACTCGTGCCAACGCTGTTTGCTGCCTCAGCTCCCTCCACCAACCTCCTCCTTATGTGCCATATTCATTTGGTACTGTTGATTAAGATGTGTGAGTTAAAAGGGGGCTTAGCTCTCTAACAGAACACCGTTATACTCGGCAATTAGCTGATGAACTGGACATTGTCGAAAAGAAAAAGTGGTCGTTGACCTTTTCCCGAATAGTTGCTGTGATTATGACCACGCTTCTAGTCAACCTTCCCGGTGAAGTGGAGGGTCAAAGTGGAATTTGGCTGTGATAATTACAACCTGCAAAGCAAGTGAATGGCATGCGTGTGGACAGAAAGTTACAGAGCTGGTCAGCGGAAAGCTTTTACCGTCATATAACATCTGACTGATAGATGAGTGTTGGGTTTTTCTCCTCCTACCACGCTGCCACTGTGATGGATCAGGCCCGTTCTTTGTGAGCGACGTGATGGATTTGTCCAATTTCAATTAAATCCTCTTCCTGTTTGAGAAAGTTTTTTTTATTATTATTTTATACATAAGTTTGTCTAGTATGTCTGCAGGAGACATTTGGTGACACATTTTTTATGTCCACTGCATTGGAAAAAGCGTATGTATGAGTGAGTCAGCATATTTGCCACAGTGTGTTTTATGATGTTGTTTCTTGTGTCCAGGTGTTTGCCTTGACTCTTCTCATTACCTGCCCGATGCTGCTGCTGCTGCTGTATGTGGCTAAAATCTCATTATGCTGTCACATTTGATTTCTAGACAGGTACTTGTCTGGATGGCCTCTGCTTGCAGGTTTAGCATGCTGAGAAACAGTGTGTGAATATATGTCTGTATGAGTGTGCATGGTTGCTCCTGAACAATGAATAATGCCGAAACTGACAAAAAAAAGTGTGTTGGCTGTCAAACTATACAAACCACTTAGTGAGAAACAAAAGTACCAGGCTTGAGTCTTTGTTTTAGCTGTCTGTTAGTGCTTAAAAAAACCCATACATTAAAAACAAGACATTCAAATTCTGCTATCTATATTATATAGTGCCGAGATAAACCTCAGAGTAAATGTTTAAACTTTTAAGTGGCGTATGAAATTCCTCAATTTGCAGACAGTAAGAAAACCATTTGGTCTTCTGGTTTCCTTGACAACATTTCAAAGGTTTTGCAAGAATGATAACCCTGAGACTGGCTAACCATTTGTCACTTTATGACAGTGTTGACTCTAAACAGACATCACACTGAAGGAAAAAGTATTAGTTCCTTGTTCTGGATACACCATGTGAACCAAATGCATAAAACTCAGTATGACGGATTATCTCGTTATCATGGCGCCTGTCAGCGGGTGAGCTCTATCACAAAGTTGTGTCTCAAAGTTGATGTGTTCGAAGCAGGAAAATAGACCTTTTTCACAGCAGCCATTGTGACACAGGTCAACACAGGTGTTTCTAATTATACTAATCAAGGTTCCGTCCCATTTATTGCAGCAGAGCCTTTCCTGACTCTGTTTAACCTGAATGGAACGGGATCTTAATTAGTATCATTGGTAACGCCTGTGTTTACCGTACTATTTCATGTCAAAGTGGAGGATATGAGCGACGTTGACAAGGGCCAATTTGTGATGGCTAGCCAACTGGGGTCTCTAAAAACTGCAGCCCCAATGTGGTGTTTCACCTTATAAAGCGTTGTTGCAGTACACCCTCTCATGGAAATGATATTGCCTGATGGCAGTGGCCTCTTTCAGCAGGATAATGCACCCAAAGCAAAAATGGTTCAAGGTTTGAGGAACACAACGAGTTCAAGGTGTTGACCTGGCCTCCAAATTTCAGATCACATTCCAATCGAGTGGGACTGTCGGGCAAACAAGTCCGATCAAAGGAGGCCCCAACTTGTAACTTACAGCGCACCTTCAGAAGTCTAATGGAGCCCTTCACAAAGACCTACACAGTATCAGGTGAGTGGTTATAATGTTATAGCTGATCGGTGCATGCTTAAACTTTATTTTTGTTAGATAAAGCAGCACGTACGAACGTTTCTGTTTCATAAATCTCAAGGGCCTCATTTCCACACTCACAGTTAGCCATAAATGTGTGAAGAAACGTCCTTAAACAGCTGTTTGCATATCATTCTTGTGCTCGCTTCATCACCGATTAGACCTGCCAATGAGAAGCTGTATAACTTCATTGAGCAGAGGTCTAATCAATAACTGAACACACCTGTGTGGGTGTGCAGGGCCTTTAAAGTAACACTGAAATATTTCTGGAGTTAAATAAAGAGGATTAACATCAATTTCATCTCTATGTGTTCAGCTAAGAGATGGTCCAGGATGTGTTTTGCCTTGCTAGCTCAGAGACTAGGACTGGAAACATGGTGATGTAACACAGTGATGGAAAGTGCTTCTCTGTGTGGGTTGATGTTTTATCTTATTTGTCTGTATGCTGCATACGGTTTAATGCAACTCTTCTACTGGTGCCCTTCACAAGCGTAACACTTCCTCTGAGAGGGCTTTAAGTGGGTATGCTACATCTACAGAATAACAGGGAAAATGCACAGTGACCCTTTATATTTTATGATGTCAATCAAACATTATTTCACTGGCTAGACATGAATTTGTTCCTCATACAAGCCTTCACATTCTCTGTGATTCTTTTGCCTTATTTCTGTCTGAGTCAGACATTATTCTGCATGTCTGAGAGGTCCACGATGACATCTCGGACAGCATTGGAATAATAACAACTGCCAGACTTGTGCACGGATTTCTTAATAGAAACACGCTGTCAGACATCCAGGAGAAACCTGCTTCAAATGTCATTTTAATTTGCAATGGTGACACTTCTAATGGCCACAAGTATTATTATATTAAATTATCTGTCTTATTATTACCAGCAAGTAGCAAAAATAACACACACACTATTGGCCTGTAGAAGCTCAGATTGTGTGTGATTGTATCTAATAAAAAAACACACACATGATTTAAATCTTATCAGCCTAACCATGTTTGTCTTGTATCCCCATCTCCTCTGTTAATGTGTTAATAAAGTTAATTGGTGACTCTAAATTGCCCGTAGGTGTGAATGTGAGTGTGAATGGTTGTTTGTCTCTATGTGCAGTGCGATGAGTTGGTGATTTGTCCAGGATGTAGCCCACCTCTCACCCAAAGTCAGCTGGGATAGGCTCCAGCCCCACTGTGGATCCTCATCTGTGACAAGTGGTTACAGATAATGTAATCATTGGCATTTCCTCGACTTGATTACTCTCTTGTTTTGTCCTGTGTTCTGACAATTTCATTTTCTTTTCCACATATTTTTCTCTCTCCAAACAAAGTGGCATTTATGTGGTGATGATCATGTTGAAAAATAATAAAAGGAGGGAGGGCGATGTCTGGATGTCTGGGCAGGCCAGGAGGTAAATTTTTAGTAACGGGGCTGTCACTTTCTCCCAGAACTAAAGGTCTAGGTCAGGCATCATCAGGCACAATACTTCACATTTTCTCCATTTTCGTCTGTGCATATGACTAGCTGCTTGATTGACAGGTTTAAAATAAAAGCATAGAGTACTTTGTGTGGAATCTTTTTGTCCTTGGGGGACTTTTAGTAAGTCTAACAATTATTATTCTTCTGCCAGTAACAGAACAGGTAGTTGTAATTAAAATTAATGTTTGACTTTCTGTGAGCATTTTTATTTCATCATATCTTTTCTTTTCCTGGAGGAAATGGGCTTAAGTAATTCTTTACTATTGACCATGCTTTAAAGGAAAGTTCCAACATTTTGGATTTCTGTTGTCTCGCTGTCTTTGTACTAAACTAGTCACATACATCACATCATAAGTCAGCAAGTAAGCTAATTTGCTGCCTTTGAAGAGTGTGTATCCTGTAGAACTGGCTTTTCTACCTGCTCTGCCTCAACAAAAACAATACCACTGCCTAGAAACCTTAACAAGCAATGATATATGGCGCCCTTCCCTCCTTTGTTTGTTTGTTTTTAATACCCAGCTGTGCATCGTGTTCACAAAAATACAAAGACACCAAATGAAATTTCATAGTCTTATTTATTCTGTGTCAAACTCAAATAAACAGGCTTGTTGGATCTTTTATACATTTCTTTGTGCGCATTCTGGTGGGTTTTACACTTAGTATCCTGTTCAGTTATACAAGTTAAGCGTCACATTTCTTGCCCTTGCATGACTTTTTGGCCAGACATTTGACCAGAAAACCAACACACAAAGAGAACTCTCTGAAATTGTACTTTCCATCGTTGTTCTTATCCCCCTTCTCCATGACTTTGTTCATGTCAGCCTCGCAGACTTTAGCCTGGGGAACATATTATTACAGTTAACAGCATGGCATGCAAACGGAACAAGTGGATGTGCTGTTAATGTATAGATGTGTTCATGTAAAGCGACTGTGTCGAGTTTCTTACTTTAAGATCAGGGTCTTCGATTTCCGTCTCAAACAGCTTCTTCAAATTCTCCTTCGTTATCGTGCCGTCATCAGCATACTCCTCAAACATCTCCTTCATGGATTTAATGATATTTTCCAGGCGAGCCATGGTTGTAGCTGGACAAAAAGATTCAGGTTGATTTTGAATAATTAGATAAATAAACACAGGAGTTAATGTCTTTGAAACATGGAGTACACGCACAAAACAACATGAATAGAAAATTAAGTTTTGTCACTTTTTTTGCGGACAATATATTGTCAAGTCTTATTAAATCTCTTGAATTAAATATATATGCTGTGTGACTAAAGTTTGCAGGTAATAATGTAAAAGTCAGAAACTCAACTCTATGAAAGAGGATGGCAAATACTCAGTTCTACTTGTGTTTGCAGTGGTACACAATAAAACTGCAAAGCTAAGAAATTATTCTCAAGTTTTAGACAAATAATAACGCTGCCTGACAATATTTTATAATTTCTGTTATTTCACTCCTTCATGCTCAGCATCTGAATATGTCACAGCTATGTCTGTCTCTCTCACAAAACCCCCTGCCTCCGTATCTTCCTTTCTTTCAGGACTCACCTTCGAGTTCACCAGGTGAAGAGAAAACACGTCCGTGTCACCAGCTTGGTCCCAGATGAGACTGATGTCAGACTGAAGGGAATGTCTTCTTTTATAACAACAGACACACAAAGGTCTTACACTTTGTACATGCATAATACACACCTGATGAGTCACGTACTGTATATGTTCTCCGCCCTCTAAACGAACTTTACTAGTCCTCTTGTGACACAATACATAATGTGCGGCATTAACATGTCTGTTTTGTTTGTTGAAGTGTTTTGTTTATAGGTGGAGTACATTCTCACTGGGGAATGCTTTTTTCCATTAATTATAAGGTGGAGTCTGTTGTGGACAGAACTCTATAAGCTGTACAGTGATTTCCTCACACTAAATTGTTGGTTAAAAGTCATAGCCGTGTGTTTGTGTGTGTGTGTTTGTAGTCATGTTAGAGCAGGTGTTTCACGCACATGGAACAGATTGAAATTAAATGTCAGGCAAATACCAGAGCATGAACTCTACCCCAGATCCGGCGTGCGTGTGCTTGGGTGTATGTTGTTGTTGGGTGCGCTCCCATTGCAACTGCCATCATTAGTGTAGCAGAGGTCAATAATATTCTGGCGGCTGCTGATGTACACGTGCCTGCCGTCTACACAATGTTCAACCTTTTAAACAACTACCGAGAGATGTAATCATGTGCAAATATTCCTGTGGGGATGCCAGCATGGTTTAATTCCATCCTAGAGACGGCGCGTGTAATTGCACATGCATGTTTCTGTGAGTTTATGCATATTCCTCGCTCACGACAATAATTGAAAACTTTTTTCCCCATTAATTAAAATGCAGCAGATGTTTAGGTGAGGAAACATGTAAGAGTATTCAATGTGCGGATGCATGTTTTTAAAAGGTGTCCAGAAAGAGCTGATTTAATTTTTAAATAGCCTTAACTAACAACAGAAGCTTATCTGAATTTCATTTTTAGCTTCAGCAGGCATCTTTTAAAAATTCTTAAATTTTAGAGATTTGAAAGCGTCCATGAACACACCAACAGTCCCCGCTCACAGCTGACCATAATGGACCTTTGATAAATAAATTGTTCACCGTGATTGATTATCTATTTCAAGCAGGTTCCAAGTCAGTGCAAGTTAATTTTCCCTTAGTGAAATGACTTGAATCCAAAAGCTGCCTTGAAGGTAGGAAATCAATCTAAAAGGCTATACTGTATGGCTCTGCAATAACGTAAAGTGTATCCAATTTGGAGTTAATGGCCTAAAACATGCAAAACCAACAGTATGGTGCTTTAACTTAAGTCTTATTCAGCTCATGAAGCTGCACTAATCAATACTTTTTATAATGATGATGGATCAAATGACTACGCATAATGTGAAAGATGACGCTCGTAGTGACAAACTCACAGAGATTCAAAACTTCTCAGTCCTCTTGTCTACTGAGTAAGTAGTAAGTAATATTAGCTGGCTGCCAGGTGTCGTGTTGTTGCACTTGCTTGATGTTTGGCTGTTAGCAGTTTCTGTGTCACTTTAAATTTCAAGACAGTTACCAAGTTAACACCTGGACTTAATAATTAATAATTTGATTATAGTTCTAATTACTCTTTACATTTTTACATCATCTTCCCTTTGCTAATATGTCAGGACTGCAGGTCCATTTCAGCAGCTGTCAGACCCTTTTGACTTTAATGACTTCCTTCAGCTTGACATTTATCTAATGAGTGAGATAAAAGAATGAATGAGTCATTTCTTATGCACCTTGTGTTTACGAGCTGCTGTGGCAAGTAAATTTCCCCAGTGTGGGATCAATAAAGTCTATCCTATCCTATCTTGTTAGATTGTACCTTCGTGCCAGTCACAATTTTCAGAGTTCAAACTGTTTGGATTATTTCCCATGACAGGTTTCTGTATTTCCTTTTGCCACTCTTTGCTCTTGTCGCTGGTTTGAATCTGATGACTGTTGATTGTTTGGTCAGTCAAATCTGACCAAACTACACACACAGTCCTGATGAAGCTGATTAAATATGTTTTTTAAATGTGTCAAATTCTAAATAATCTTTGCTTATTTAGTTTTGAATATCGTGTTTTCACAAGGTCTACATTTCCTGCAGCCATCTTCCACCCTCCATCCTGTTCTTCCTGTTTTTACACCTGATTCTTCCTCTCTGCTTCAATCTCTCCTTCCCTCAGTCTGTCACACTCTTTGGTTGCTCTCCTTCTCTCTGCATTCACTACTCTTTCAATCTTTCTCTCTCTGTTTCTTATCTCACTTGCTCGTCTTCCACCCTTTCCCTTGCCAGAAGTTGATGACCAAGTCCTCCTCTCTTTGACTTGCACACGCCCACACACACACGTACACACACATTATCAAAACACAGCTAAGTTTACACACTGGCACATCCACCGACACAAACACACATGCAGCGTACGCACACTAACACACACACACACACACTCTCGAGAGAGTGTAGGTTACTCTGTGTCAGCGACTGTTCTCTGCTGAGAGGCTGTGGGCGGCGAGATGATGTCGAGTTACTGTGGCGATTTTCTGTTGCCGCGGCGACGCTTCCACGACAACCGGCCGTGGCATACAAGCGCAGACACACATACTGACAACCAAATACACACTCACTTAGGCCTGGACACACACATAGATCTAGACACAGAGGCTCTTTACTACACCTGTATGTGCCTCCCACATAAACACAGCGCATCAGGTAGAGCTACTCTACTTTGTTAAGGACAGTCTGCCCCTCTTTGAGTTTTATTTTAGATGTGGGAGTCAACCTTTGACCTTTTGTCCATACATGTCTCACCAGAGTTTGGAAGGTAGAGAAGTATATAGGATAAGGGAGACAAAAGAGACATCACAGAGAATAATTTAAATCCATCAAATTTCAAACAATCCAAAACGCTCCTGTGCTTTATAATCCGTTAACATATGCTAAGTGGTGTTATAATAACTGTTTTGTTTTTTTCTTTCATGATTTGCACCAGAACATTTGTATAATATTTCACACATCTACTGTAGGTAAAAATGTAAATACATATTTTCTAAGGCAGCTCGAACAACGGCGTTTTATACAGTCACAGATGGAAAATATTGCTGTTTTATTTTGCATCGATAAACACAAAGTGTGTTTGTGAGTTTTCTGACAAATCAGAATCAAGTTTCTGTCAGTATATTTACACACCTGCATTTTACTGGATAGATTCAGACATACAATTTAAAAAAAAAAAAAAACAAGGCTGAGAAAAGATAGATAAACACAAACATAGGAATATTATAAGTGAGTGAAAAAATATGTAAATATATATAAAAACATACAGTGTCCATATTCAAGTCAAGTGTTTCTATAAAAAAAAAAAAACTTTTATAAATCTGATTTTAAATGAATAAAATATAGACAACATCTGGAGCATCATCTCTATAAAAAATACGATGGCCATCTTTAACAATGATTACGGTGGCAAAGCACGTTTTGAAAAGTATCTGAGTGTTTCTTTTTTTTTCTTGGATCGATGCGAGTCAGCTTTTTTCAGTTGCTGAAATATTCTTCATCTTGATATCTTTTCTGCATACTTGGCTATGAAAGAAACATTTTTTTACCGTGCCATTATAAATCAATCTGAACTGGGCTGAATTGCCAAAAAAAAGGTGGTATGTGCTTCAAGAATAAAGCCAGAGATTCCAGGATAATAGCTATGGATAGAGCTGTTTGTAAAGATCAGAGATGTGAAGTAAAAAAGAAAGAGAAAATGCAAAAACACATAAAAGCTGTGAAAGAGAAAAATTAACAGAGGAACAAGAGAGAACAGGCGCTCTGCAAATTATTGCAATTCTCTATGAATCGCATGTACTGATTTTCATTAGTGTGTGTGTACAAAACCAGTCAGATTTTTCATTATACTGAATAATAAAGTCACACTAGTCTGATAGCCTGTGGGAGAAAAGGAAAAAAAGAGAGAGGGAGGAAGAGAATAAAAGAGCGAGAGAGTAATAACACCAATCAGACAGCATTAGCAGAGCAGAGACCAGTAATTGGAGCTGTGAAGTGTGACTCATCGACAGCTAGCGAGACCTAACACACACACACACACATAATAGAAACCATCAACCACTTGTACCGCTCTCCTTCTTTCTTTCTGTGCTGCCATCACTATTATTCTCTAAGTAACTGACACACCTTCCTTTTGATGCATCCTTTTTTATCACTCATCCATTTTAATCCACACAGAGACGCACAGTATTTCACACACGATTGAATTCTTCACATCTCCATAGCGTTCTCTAATCTAGACATGCATGCAATCACGCACACACACACACACACACACTCTCCAACTCTTTCTCACACACTCGAGCCAACACACCCACACACACACGCACGCACGCCCTCCCTTTCCCGGGTTGACATTCACACAGCGCTGCCAGCTACGCCACATAAGAGCTCCTTCCTGTGCTGCTCGCCCACCTGCTGCATCGCACACCATAATACTGAGAGAGAAAGCCTCTTTTCAACCTTTCCGAGTGAGGAACACTTAACGAAAAAGGCCATCTCTCCTGTGAGCGTCACTCAAAATGTCCTTCTTTGAGCATGCATTTCCTTTCACATACAGCGCATAGAAGGAAGGTCTTGTGCAGGTTTGTTATGCTTGTGACCTTTCGACAGGAGCGTTGTCCTAAAAGAAAGTCACAGCCGTGTGATTTGAGTCCATCTTTCCACCAGTTCATGTACTTTGATGGTGTCAAATGGATCAGTCCTGCATTAGGTCACTTCAGTTACTGTTTATTACACATGATATGAGCATAAACACTGTATGTTCACTTTATTACGAGCCTCTGTTCACATTTACAAGCTATAATCAGGCCCCAAAATTTTAAAGTAGCAATCAGTAACCATAGAAATGTGTTTTGCCATGGCGACACTGTTGCAGAGCTGTGACAGATTTCATAATATGCATCATCAGATATCATGTCAGCCATGTGCAAATATAGACTTAAGGTTTCTCTCTGGGGGGAAATGAATTTAAATTTAAATTATATTATTGTCAGCAGCTGGCTGCGCTGTGTGCGGAGTTGGATGTATTTTCCTCCATTCTGTACATTGGGACATCACTTATCTGTAATCATATTCAAGGCAGAAGTCTTGTCGCACATCCTCATGTCTGCTTTTTATTCATATATAAATATATATAAAGTCATAACTCTCCTGTCATTTCATATATATTTATATATATATATACATATAGCATATCAGCATATATATATATATGGTCTATGTATATTTATATATTTGTTATATGCCTATATCTATATATATATAGATTTATCTATATATATTTGCCTATTTGTTCTTATATCACTGCAAACAAATCAGTCAAACTACCATTCAGCTTCGATCCATCAGTTTTAAGCTCTCTGAATACATTACAAACAACACTGCGAAAAGCTTTCAAGTCATTTCTGAGTTTAGTTTAATGTTTCTCTTCAATAAATATCTGACATCTTGTGATTTCTGCTGACGGGTCATGACTTTCATGAACTTGTTGCACCATGGAGACTGTGATCGAGGCTCTCATCCGGCTGCGTCTCCACAATACTCAGTTTCAATCTTTCACCTCTCTGCTCACGTTCCTCCGCCTCTTCTCGTCCTCCTCCTCTCCTTTCTGTCTTGTCCTGTTTATCACCTTTTCCCCTGTCCGCTGCTTGTTCTCCATTTACGCCCTCTGTCCGGTCTTTCAGTTGCACTCCATCGCTTTGTTCCGTAACATTTGTCGCCCCCGTCTTGTTTTTACATCCGTGTTGAGTTCTCAGCGTTCTCAGATTGTCATTAGCCATGGTAAAGTAGTTCTTCAACTCTGCCACGGGTCCCTTGTCAGAGAACAAATGGTCCAGGTATGCCTGGGCGTATTGATCTGAGGTGAGCAGGTCAAGGTTAATGGCAGAGGACACAGTTGCAGAGGTGTTATCAGGCCCAGAGACTCTCCTTCTCCCTGTTAAATGAACTTATTTCAGTTAAACACAACTTGAATGAGAATTATGCAGAAAGAAGAAAGTTTACCTGTCTCTGTCTCCATGGTGGATAGAGGGATGGTCACACTCTTTCCTGTTTCTCTGTCTGTCACAGTAAGTCCAGTCATGGATCCCTCCTCTGGCGCCTCACTGGAGGGGTCACGTGATGCCAGAAGACCGCCTCGACATTTCACAACACACACAGTACTAGACTTATAACGCCTATGATGAAGAGAGAGGGTTGACAGGATGAATTGGGAAAGAACAGAAAAGTAAAATCAGCTAATTATTGTATTTTCTTTTTTCTTATGAAACTCTATGATTCATCACTGCAACATTACAGCGATGAGATGCTGCGGGTGTAACAAAAAAGAAAATCCATTGATGAAAAATGCATTATATTTTGGCTTTTGTGTTTTTCCCCCCCATGTACTCGCACACCGTTGATTATGCCATGATTGCAGTCCTGTCAAACTGAATATTGTTTCTGAAAGCAGCAAGTCTAAATGTAAGCTCAAAGTTTAGGGCTAGACTTTTCTGACAGGCTTTTTTTTTTATGTTTTTGCTGTCAAGTCTGGAACAGGTTGACGAGCTTGTCTTATAGTTGGGCTCTGTGTGGCTGTGGTTTCCACTGCCAGGCTGCTTTATTAGGCTCCTGCTTCCTCAAAAGTGCTAACAACATGGTCTATATGCTGTGTAGTGCACTTCATGTATAGGTTGTGCAGCTCGAACAAAACATCAGCAAAAAGCACACTGTGGCACGGTGAATAGTTCATGCAACTTGCTGGAGAAACATGTTTTATTTTTAAAAATTTTAAAGGTAGATAAGGATATTTTTTAATATCCTTATCCACATTAGTGACCCAAATGGGCATGCACATGTGGCATATGGAGCCAATACCCTACAAACTCATCATAAACATGTCGGCTAGACAGCTATTACAAAGTGAAGAGAACCTCCACTATTGTTAATTGGTAGATTGTCACATCGACTGTATTACCTGTAAGCAGGTATGATCTGTGTGAGATCTTCCTTGTATTGCTCCAGCGCTGCCCTCGCAGCCAGGGGTTCAGTTTTACCCTCAAGACCAGCCAGGTGAACCAACATCTGGGTGTTAAAAGCTGCTCCGCTGGCCCAGTGCCTCAGACACCTAGAGGACCAGATAGTGTAAAAAACAAAGTTGTTTAACTCTCCTTGTTTGTTCTGTATGTATGATCTCATTTCTGCTCACCTCTACTGTATTCTCTCACCTGGAGTTACAGTCTCCCCCCAGCAGACCCGTCTTCAGCTGGGTGAGGGTGAGGCTGAACTGGGCCTCAAGTCTGATGGAGTCCTGGATCAGCTTGTTTTTGTCATTCAGATTGATCCTACAGCGCTTCAGGTACTCCTCCATCACCTCCTGGAGCTCCCAGACTCTCTGCTGTAGGTGAAGATCGTATCAGAGTGACTTTTTTTTGGTAATCCTAAACTTTCTGTGCCGTTCTTGACCTTGCTTGATGTTTGGGTGTCGGCAAAGTTGTCAGCTCACTAGTTTTTGATCATAAGTAACCATAATCATAACAAATATATGTGTGCAACTGTCCATATTTATTAAACGGCATTAAATTTCACTTTGTTTATTACTTGTACAAATTCTCTTCATTGTCTTTTACCTGGGACGACGATGACCCCGCTGACTTCCCTTTCATAGCTGATGACTGTTTTGAGGATGTGTAGGCCATATCCATCACCATGGTAACCACTAATCCCACCAGGCCGGCGAGGCGAGGCTCATCTGAGAAGGCTGACAATCGGCCAATCAGATCCCTCAGATAGGTGGGCGCCTTGTTCCCGATGTCGCCCTGCAGCTGGATGAGAAGAGACAAACTGAAATGTTTTTTTTTTCTTGTAAAATAAAAATTCAAAGTGCTCTCCTCATCCTCCCTTTTAACAAAATAACTGTGAAGAGCATTTTATCATCATCATATTGCTCCTTGTTGACCATTGTATTGATCTGTAACCTCTTTACAATCCCCATCAGGACCACAGTACTAATACTGAGTGGTGCAATCGCTCTTTCTTATCTGTCTCAAGGCAACAATGTCTTTCATTGTTCATCACAATCTGTACTTCATGACTGGATTTAAAGGGGAAATCAATGAACGGTCCACGTGCTCAGTCCACTTGAGAAGGAACAGATCAAACCCACGTCTCCTCAATGTCTCGCTTACACAAACTGTCACACTTTCTTTGATATGTTAATAACCTGTCGCAGTTGTTCCTGGAGGCCGGCCCGGGAGTTGAAGCTCTCATCGTGATTGGCCAGGAGGACAGGGTGGACGACTCCGAGATTAGGTACAGCACCGGCTTCCAGCATGGCATCATAGAGGAGAGAACCGATTGCCTCCTCACTTGAGAAAGCTCTTCTTCTGATGACTGCAGCTGTCCCATAATGGTATTTTTTATGCGTAGTTAATATTCCTAATTTATGGCAGCATCTGAGGAAGAAGGGACATGAGGGGAGATAGTAAACTACAGGTAACAAAGCACAAAAACAAACTCTGGTTGGTGAATAATAGGTGCAAAGAGGGAACCACACACTCAGATGACAGATCAGTGTAATTACAGTCTATGTATTTGCTCATATAACACCTTTTGACACAAGTTAGAAATGTCTTTACAGTCCACACAACTCAAGACACAAATAAAACATATATGTTTAACTCATCATATCATCAGGATGTATCATTTTCCAAATACCTCCAAGATAGCACCCTGACATTTCACACTAATATTCCAGCAGCATGTCAGTCACATCTAATCTCTCTGCCACCGCAGTGAGTTGTGTTTTTTAGGCAACCGGCCTCTTTGTTTCCTCACTTCCTCCTCCTTCCTGTACCCCCGCCTACTGCAGTGAAGAGATTAACCAAGACAACACAGCAGCAGACTGTAGCTCAGCAGTAAATCTAGACCTCCCCCTGGCTGCACTCACCAGGAAATACAACTGCTGGGAACGCCGGGGAGAGTTTGTCATGTCTTTAAAGGCTCAGGACGGCCTGCCAGTTTGGGTTTTGTCCAAGTAATCTCCATGTTTAGGATTTAAAACCTCAGAAAATAGTTGCACTATCGTGCTATCATTATGTGAATGCATGATAGTGAAATTAAACTAATCCTCCTTGTGCTGGGGGACTCCCTGGAAAAAAGCCAGAGGTCCTTGGGAATGAAAGTAATAGCTACAAACTCTTTATGGCTGTGTTAAACATTGAAAAATAGGCCAAGGGCTTTCAGCTTTTTTTATTTAGCTAAATGGAACAGTGGCCTTGGTGGTGGTGGTGGTGGTGTGATGTTGATTTTCTTTTTTTTTTCCTTGATAAAATATGGGGCAAGGGGATTTGGGATTTTATGTAGTGTGAGAGATGTTCTTTGTTAACTGGGACAAGGGCTTGTACACTGCCAGGCATCAGAATTTAGTGTGTAGCTAAATGAAATGCCCCCACACTGTGTTAAAGACTGTCGCTCAGGTTAATGTGCATGTCTTGACTGTTAATCATTGAGATTAAACTTGCTAGACCTTCCTCCTCATACTGTAACTCTTTTTTTTTTTACAGTGTTTCAAAAAAAGGATCTGAAACTTTTTTTTGTCTCCTTTTTAATTAGTGTGCTCAGTTATGTAATATCTCTTACATTGAGCATCGCTAATAGTGCAAGGACCTTAATGTAAAAAGCCATATGTCTGTCTCACGATATAAGCAGTAACATACAGCAGCAGCAGTTTTAGCATTAGCTTTAGCATCTTTCAATTCATTGTTTTAGTTTTAATGTTTGTTTGTTTTTTTTAATTAACTATCAGAGGCACAAAGAGGCTAATTCTCAAGCATGCAGGTCTGCCAATATGCCGCATTACATTTTCTCCACTGTAACAGTCCCTTTGAACATTGTGCCATCCTCGAGGGCACTTTATCATGTTTTATCTACAATAGAGGCATCCAACAGGGCACTTTTGCAATGTTTTTTTCATTTCTGGGGGGCAGTTGTCTCCCCGTTCTACCACTTCTCTCCCCACATTCATCAACCTCATTTCCAGACGCAGAAGAAAATGATCCTTTAGCTGCTTAACAGTCAGATCTAATGACTTACCTTCATTAGACAACCAGAAACGCAACTCCAAATGAACGTCGCTTCCTAAGTGCTGGATCGTAAACAAGCAACTGTTTTCTAATTAGTCATATTAACTTTATAAAGCGATAGCGTGACAATGTTATGTTTGCAAATTGTTCTACTGCCCTCGAGTGGCCAGCAAATTAACTAATACAGGTTTAAAGGACGAGGGAGAAGGTCACATCAAATTGTTGGCAACTCTGCGGGGAGGGCGTCCACCACACAGTCTGTTCTTTTGCCCAGTTTTACAACAATATTGAGGCTGAAATAAACTAAATAATAGATGCTGCATTTCAGTGCACACTCTCTTCAAGGCCAGAGGATTTATTTCTGGGTAGGACAGCTCAGTTACTCTCTCACCAATCTCATAAGTACCTCTTTAGAATTGTAAGAGTAACAGCACTTAAGCAGATCACCTAACTTGGCTGAAAACCAAGCGCACCACAAAGAGGAAAACAGGTCCTTTTTCACATGTGACGAGTAGAAAACGCACAGGTGTAAATCGTGAAATGAACTTCACTTAGCTGCTTCAATTTCAGGGTCCTGGTATTCTGCAGGTCGGCTAACTGGCTTCCTGGGACGCTTGACACGAACAGAGCCATCATTAAGTCAAAACACCTGCTGTGAGAAAAGGTCTGAGGAAGGAGATGATTACTGAAAATTACAAAAGGGAGATGAAGAGGATAGGGTAAGGAGTTTGGTTCTTTTATTTGAATTAAAATTCAGTGAGTTGAGGAAATGAAAGATCAAGGAAAAAACAGCTGAGAGATGGAGGCAACTGCTCACAGCAAGCACACCGAGGTGTCACAGTGAATCTGACAATGATGTGTTGATGTTTAAAAAATTGAAGACCTTAAGCCTTCAAGTTACACACAGCAGGCTGGAAACAAACCATGCATGAACCAAGACACACACACACACACACACACTTTTCCTAATTTCCTCCTCCTCTCCTCCTCCTCTACTCTATACATCTTCCTCTCTCTCCAGTCTGCTTTCCATCCTCCTGCTCTTCCTCATTTCTCCGGTTATTGTTGATTTTGATAGCTTCTGTCAGTTTGATGCTGTTTACTGGCTGAGCTCTACCACTGGGAATGTATGTGTGTGTGTGTGTGCATCTCTCTCTCTCCACGGATGCTTGGCCCTGTTGACACACTTCACACTCCTCTGAGAGCAGTAAATATTTAAATGTGCTCACGTCACACACATATACACACACATCAGCATCTAGAGATGGGTTTGGATGCGCACATATGGTTATGCGGTGACGATTCAACGCTCTCTCTCTCTTTCTCTCTCTCTCTCTGTCGCTCGCTGATTTTCGCTCTGTCCCTTTGTAAAGGTCTCATTTCCATCTGGGAGTGAAGTGAAGATGAAAGGACAGAAGGTACAGAGGAGGGCAGGAAAGGGATGAGGAGAGAAGAGAGAGACGAAGGAGAGAGGACGAGGAAAGAAAGCAAAAGAAGGGGATAAAAAATAAAGTAAAGGGGATGGTGATTGAGGGAAGGAATGGGGCGTGACGGATTGATTTGACCTACCCTATGAACACACACACACACACACACACGAATAGTCTGGCCTTTCAAACAGCCTCTTGAAACCTCAATGAATATTAATAATCACACACAGAATGTGTAATTTCACGTGATAATGCCACTTGGAGCTAAAGTTTACTTTTCTATTAGGGAGTGGACCTATGACATTTTACTGTATTACAATGTGACTGTCTACATACACTATGTGTGCACGTATGTGAGCAGCAACTGAGCACATGAACACAAAGGGAAGTCACTGTATGTGTGTGAAATCCTCTCAACCCACAAGAGTGTTTTTTAACAGGTTTGGAAACAGTTTCAGTTTAATACTGAGCATATACGATCTGCGTAAACAAACAAGACCACCAGTGAGAAGATGTTTGTTCTTAATTGCTGCCACCGGGTCAGATTCAGTTGCTTTTTTCTTCGAAATCATTGAAACAAAGCGATGAAAACACCAGAGCTTTTATCAGCAGGAGTCAGATTAAAAAAATAAATGAAAGTTCCTTTTAGAGACTTTAAATAAGACGTTACAGGGAATGTCTGGAGCTTCCACAACACTGAAATTGTTCATTAGCCCTGAGCTTTACAGTTTACAGCCAAGGCTGCACTCATTAGTCCAACATGATGAAGTTGTAAAAGCTACTATTCATACTCTTCCCTCTATTTCTTTTTTTTTTCTCTCTGTTCTGTGCCTCATCATCATTTCTCTTCTTTCCTTCCTTCTCTTCCATCCTCCATCTTCCGTCTGCTTTATTCCCCTCCCTCCCTCTGATCATTTACGGGGTGTGGAGGAGAATAAAAACAAGTTTAATGTACAGTAATACATCACCGCATGGCTGGTGTGCCAGGGCGGCATCCATTTTGTGGAGCTGTTGTGCTCACTTAGCAGCAGTGGGGCTAATTATTTCAAATGGCAGCTGTTGAAAGGAGTATTAATGTCTCCTTTCTACATGGACACATCCAATATTACAGGTGGATGAAAGTGGTCGCAGGATAAACTTGAAAGAGAACGTGAAAAAGGGGAAAACTGAATTGTATCTTGTTGGGTAAAAGTCCCATAAATCCAACTCTATTAATTTTAATTAAAGCTGTCAGTGGTGAAAGGTACTGTAATCATCAAACACACTGCAGCCCATAAAGTTTATATCTGTAGCATTTGGATGGTAATTACGTGACACACAACGTGTCCAGTATTTTTTGACAGCAGAGACGCTGAATGTAAATAAAGAGATTGTTATGAAAGGTACTTGATATTGATTCAGGAGGTTTTCCAGATAAAGACTTTAGGTGCTGAATGGATGATGGAATAAAATGTATAAATGTAATGTAGCGAAAAAGAGGAGATAGTAATGATACAGTCAGAGTACTATTGTCTACTGTTCCACCACTTTGGTCCAGACTGAAACTCTCAACATGATCAGGTCATAGTTTATGTGTTAAATACCTTACCTTCCACAAAATGGATTGGCACAGACACTTCAGGGGAGGCGCTGGCTCACCATCCCAGCCAGTGATGGAGTGGTGATGCAGACGGCCGGGGAGGCGTCGGCTCTTCCTAAATATGGCGGGAGGATTTTTTTGAAAGGATGCTCCAGGAAGGTTCAAGGCTGATTGACTTGAGTCAAAATTAATTTTTCATACTTACTTAAGTTAATCTCAACAGGCACACAAACAAAATTAAGTTAGAAATCGGAGCAGTAGCATCCAGTGTTCCTGTTGTTTTGACCCCTGTGAGTTCCCCCAAATGTGGGAATCTCAACTGTATGATTTCTGATGGTAGGAGACTGAGTTTGAGCTCTCCGCCAATCATTGTGTGGAAGAAAAACAAATCCTCATTTGTTGCCAACTTCTGAGTCAGAGTGACTGTGGGAATGCTCATTTGCAGGTTGTGTTTGCCCAGAAAGTAGCAGCGTCACTGTGCAGCACTGCAAGCTGCGCATGGCGTACAAGTAATGACCCTTAATGGCAGCCCCAAGAGGGTGTGGCCTCCAAAGCAAGAGGCACCTAGCTCTTGGATTGTGTCTTGTGGGCACCATTACGTTGGAGGCCTTTTTTTTAGTTCTGACTGACAGGTGGGGATGTCCAGGTATTTAGCCATGGTCTGAATGACAGCCGTTAGAGTCACCATCGGATGGCGATGCATGTGATGGCTAGATAGATAGCTTGAGTGTGAGGCTGCTGGTGTACAGTCATATATAGTGTCACTAATGACACCTGATTATTCAATATAAGCAATATCTGGCCACTATCTTTGAGCATAGTCAATCAACATTAATTTATTAAGCCTTCAAACCCTCAGATTCAGGCAATGTAGCAACATAATTATTAGATGTTTCTATAAAATTAAGTAAGTAAGTAAGTAAAAGTGAAATTGTGTTATAGCTATAATATCTATATCTATAAGTGTCATGAGGTCCATGAAATGCCATCTGATGTATCCAGCACCTTTAAATGTGAATGATTTTCTACAAAAGACGAAGAAACAGCTGTCTTTCTTGCATGAGTCTCATTTAATCTGCTTGTACACACACACACAGCACACACACACACACACACATTTGATCACAATCACCTCGGTATAAAAATCAACCGGTGAACCTAATTCACACCATAAAATCATCGTCTATCATCCACAAATATCTTTTGGTTTAAAAATAAATTCATGCATCTGAGCATCATTTATATTTCCATGTACAGTATGATACAAATCATGTGAAAACAAAAGAGCTGCACACGGAAAAAAAAACATTTACAAACAAAAACGGATCTCAGTGCAGCATTTTACATCTTCAACAACTACAACATTTATTTAGTTATTTAGTTATTTTTGTGGACGTTCCTTGGCTTCTTCTTCTTTTTTTTTTTTTTTTGTTGTTTATGATCGAGTATCTGCAGCCGTCATGGAGAAACACACCACACATGCACTCTGCACAAACACCATGTACATCAGACTGTTCAACGGCACAGTCGAATATAGTCAAACATGTTTTCTTTTCTAGATTACAGGAACTCAGTGTGCAACGCTCATCGTCACAACAACAACAACGTTTTTAGACATCCATTTTTTTTTTAAAACTACGGCAGACCAGAGGTGTGTCAGTGTTTCGGACTTCAAGTTGTTCTGTCAAGGAAACTATTTAAAGTTATTGGGCTAAAAATCTTCCCGCTTTGTTTCTTCTCTGCTGCTGTGACCTTAGCAGGAAAGAAATATTCCCGTCATCTGACTGCTGTAATCATAAAACTATATATATATTTTTTTTTTTCAGGCTGTGGTGTGTCACATCATTAAACTTCAGTGGCATTAAGAAGAGTGTGTCGGCGGTGAACGAGTCAACAAATCAGGTGTGTAAATCTCTGGATTTTTTTTCTTTTTTTTTCGTCTATTCAAACAGACTCTTGACACTTTTCACAACAGTTAATATTCAACAGTTCAGACACGGTAAACTCATCCACACTTTAGATTAGGCATAAATAACATTTAGATACTTCAATAAATATTTCTCTTAACATCCTCGGATGTCCTTGTTTTGCTTTCACGATCACGATGCTTTGGATGTTTTCATGTCTTTAAAAACAAAAAAAAAGCAGCAGCAAAGAAAATGTTTTTGTGTCCATTTTGGATGAATGAAGGTTTGAACATTCTCAGTGTAGCACCAGACGAAGTACAAAATAAGCTCAATTATGGATTAAAGAAAAGAATAAAACAGCATATGACATGCCCCCCCCACTCTCCCCAAAGAAAAGAAGAAAAGAAACAAACACAGGTAGAAAGTTCCAGAAAGGCACTTAAGTGTGATGATATCCGACAACAGACACAGTAAAGGCTCTTTGAAATGAAAAGTGACTTTAAATCAAATGTCAAGTTTCTTTTTTGAGTTACAGACAAACCCCAGGAAGTTTCTAGAAATATGAAACTGCATCAGATCTTTTACAAAGCAAACGTTTCTCCCAGTCCAGTGTCTCCTCCACAGTACAGAACGTCCTCAAGGATTTGCATGATTCCCAACAGCAGTTTGTCCTTTAAATGGTCCCATCACTTTTAAATGTCAATGTGACCTGAATGCAGCGACAGCAGCTTGTCTTGAAAAGTTCTGAATCCAGGAGTCAGATGTATAAACACAAACCCTTAGACAGAATCTAGTGGACCTTCATACCAATGAGAAGGTCACAGAGAAAAACATGAACACAGAAATCTCTCAAACTTATTCAACTTCATGTCAGAGCCAGCACAGAGGGAGAAGCTGATGGAGAGAATATGTTTTCAGGACCTCTAATGATTGGGATATCACTGTCAACCCATAATGGTTCTCATATGATGGTACAGGTGTTATATATAGCGACAGGTGTTTCGTAAAAAGCTGCTCTGGGTTCGGCGAACCTCCACGACGTGACGAAACACTGACAGGTCTGACGAGCGCTATCGTAAACCAACGATTAAAGGGCAGCTTCAGCGTTATTTCAAATCTTTCTTCAAATAATACTGACCCCATCCTGTCAAATACAATTGTAAGGCTCATGTTGGGAGTCGGACAGAGCTTCGTTAAACACAACAATGAGTACGCACAACGTCATGCATATTTCTGTCTGTAAGTTTTATACATCTGAGCCCTGGACAGCAGGAAACTCTGAGCTGCTTCAGATGGTTTCTGCTTTTTCTTTGTGTGAAAATCCAAAATGTTCTCGTGTTGACGGTCTCGTGATCAATGAATGACCTGAAGGTGCAGTTTGTTTGTCATGGTGTAAAGCAACAACACTGTAAAAGCCTTCCGGGTAGAAGGAGATGGATGGAGAGCCGAGCAGGACAACAAGTCAAATCAACAAATCTTCTCCTTCACCACCACGTCACATGACCATGGCTGGTTTCTACCTGGGCAGTTGTGAATCCAAATGAACCATAAACAAATATGTTTGTTTCCCTGCTTCAGTTCAAGACCAACGAAAATCATCTAACGTTTCCTTGCTTCTTCTGATTTTGGCTTTATGTGTCTTGGTGGTTTGTTCATGTGATCCAGCAGGAAGCGCCAATCAGAACAGAATCTAAACGTCTTGTCGCTGAAATTGGCTTTGTGTTACAGCAGCAAGTCTTCTTCCTTCGTAAGAAACTGGCGGTCTAACAAAGACGTTCGGGTTGTGGGTTCGATTCCCTGTGGATATTACTTGTTGGTGCTGTGAAGGCGCTTTGGATAAAAGCGTCACCAGACGGCTGACATCTGTGTTTACAGGCATTTCCACACAAACACACTGCAACAGACAAACAGAAGTTAACACAGTTTAACGTTAGAAGCATTCTGCATGTGTCATTCGTAGGAACAAAGCTTTATTTATATATCACTTAGAGACCAAGCGGCTGTGAAGTAAAGCCAATAAAGTGCCGTTCCTCAAACCGCCACTTCAGGCTGGGTTCAGTACGAGTCTGTCTCCATAAGCCCCCATATTAAAATGTCCAACAGCAGAAATAAAGATCTATATAGGTCAACAATGTAAACCTATTTAAATATTGAATGTTCAATGGTTCACCTGCAGTCGTCTCCTCCTGTGCTGATCACGTGTTTGTCTTCGTGGGAGAAGCGGATGTTGGTCACATGAGCCGAGTGGCCGAGGTAGCGCTTGTGTTTGGCCTGCAGACATAAAAACAATATTCCCATTTCTCTTCAATAAACAATCAATAAATTATCTTTTTTTTTTAACTGTCTTTTAAAGAATGCTGTGACTTTTGATATTCGCTGATACTTTTTATAAAATTATGCCCCTGTTCTAACCCATCCAGAAAATAAACCGATCATTGAAATACATGGGAGAAGCTGACATTTCTTATGTTTTCATTTTTCCACACTCTTACTCAGTTTGTCCATAAACAGCTCCCATGTGCACTTAGTTATATTCTGCAGACTCTATACAGTCATGTTGGACAGATCTTTAAGTCAGCCAAAGCTCAGCTTTTGTGCAATGGGGCACTGAGGACTGACAGAGAGCTTCGTCACATGGTGCAACAACACCACCTAAAGCTCAGTATCAGAAAAAGTACTGAGCTTGTGGTTGACTACGATGCTTAATGCAATGCAATGCTTTGGATTTGAAATTTCAAAGCGTGGATGCTTCACACACAGAAAAAAAACCTGACAGCGTAGAAGATCCAATTACCACAGCTTCAAGATTTCCAAGACCAATTCAGGATCCTTCTATTCCTGAGGTATGGTGTTAATAATGGCCAGTAAAGTGAGAACACTTTGATGTCACAGTGATGCTGACCTTTTGGATATACAATTTCATCACATAATCATTTTATCCCATTCATTTGTGTGAGATTTTGTCATGTTGACAAAATTCTAATCAGTTCATCCTTGTGTCAAAGTGGACACACTGCGTAACTACATACAGACGGACACCATGTAAACATGATGCCTCAGAAAACTGTAACTCACAAACTTCTCTGTGCAGGGGAAGTCGAACAGTTTGATCAATCCAAAGTCGTCGCCGGTGGCGATGTTCAGGCCGGCGTGAGACACACACGCGCAGTTGACTTCAGCTTTGTCTGCGTTTCGTGGCCAAATCCCCAAAACTTCATCTCCCAGGATGCTGTGCGAGAGAAGACAGAAGACGTGAACTCACTTTGATCTGACAACATTAGATGGTGATGATGATCAATAAATCATGAGCCAAATAAAACACAGAGTCAAAATCAGGTGTGTTACCTGGTCCAGGTTGCCCAGGTGATTCTGTCGATGATAGTCTGGTCGCTCACCAACTTCCCTGAAGGAACCTCAAACACCTGCCGCTTATAAGCTCCTGTGGACACCTGACACACACACACACACACAGTAAAACAGGTGTCAGCAGTATAAACCGGCACGTTTTGGACTTTGACATTTTCAAAATACATGACTGATAAACGCAACCTTGATATGATCAAACAAGTACAAGTAAAGTGTGAGGATTTGAGCAACTTTGACAAGGCCTAGATGACGGACTCTCTAAAACTGCAGCTCCTGTGGGGTGTTTCCAGTACTTATCAAACACGTAAAAACAAGGAAAAGCGGTGAACCGGTGACAGGATCATGGGCGGCCAAAGCTCACTGATACATGTAGGGAGCAAAGGTTGGCCCGTGTGGTCCACAGACGATCTACTGTAGCTCAAATTGCAGAAAAAGTTGGAGTTTTGATAGAAAGGGGTCAGAACACATGTAGAGGGCTGTGTAGCTACAGACCAGTCAGAATTTGGGATTCCAGTTGGAGCAATAGAAGAAGGTGAACTGCTGCTAACATCTTGGTGTCAGATACCACAGCACACCTTCAGAGGTTTATTGGAGTCCTACATAATATTAGGCAGGTGGTTATAATGTTCTGGCTGATCGGCGTATATGTGTGTATGTACCTGTATATAACAGCTGTCAGCAGAGAAGTCGAGCTGCAGGATGAAAGCAGGGATGTCGCTGCAGTAAACCAGTCGGTTCAGACTGGGTCCTCCACTCACGTCATAAACATCCACCGTGTTCTCCACCGAACCGACTGCCAACAACCGCCGGTCCGGACTGAACCTGCACACACATACGCACACTTATTGTTTATTACATATGTAAAACACATAGTACACATTTCTAACTTCTGTTGTATTCGTAAAGGCTGCTTCTTTTCCGTTTCTCACCGGATGTCTTGAATGGCAACACTGCGGTCTCGTTTCTTTGCCCACATCTTCAGCGAGTTGGCGAGGAGGAGGAGAAACTCGCCGTTCTTCATCCCCACCGCTAGCATCTCTCCGTCTGCGCTGTAGCTCACACACCGGGCTGCGTGGCCGAGACACACCTTGTTCAACAGTTTCTACAGAAAGATGGTTACAGATGATGATTAGATGATTATATCTAATATCTTAGGCACATCAACCGAGTGAGATTCAGACTGTGTGTTTGTGTGCGGGTGTTTGCCTTGTCAGCGAGGTCCCACAGTCGGATGGTGGCGTCGTCGCTGGCGGTGATGCAGAGCTCTTTAGCCGGATGAGCAGTCAGACCCCAGATTCCTCCCCGAGCATGACTGTCCAGCAGTATGTTGGACGCCGCATTCTTCTCCCCAACCTCAATGATTTCCCCGTCTTTCGTCCCCACCAGGATCTTACCCTGAAGAAGAAGAGGACGGGGTTGATAAGGAGGACAGAAGGAGGACGACAATTGAGGGATGAAGCTCAAAATTCAAAAGTTCCCACCTTGCCTCTGCAGACGGATCGGACGCACTCCACCTGCTGTCCCGTCTCCAGCTGGAACGCTCGACAACGTTTCATCTCCTGATCCCAGAGCTTCACTGCACCGCCCTCCTTCGTCCTTCAAATTTAAAGTTTAAATATCAAAAGTTTTATGCTCTCATCATTGCAGGTACAGAATCACATTGCAGACGGATTGGTTAGCAAATTACTCACGGCCTTTCTTTGCCGCCGGTGACGATGAGTCCGTCTCTCAGTGTGGTGTACATGGTAAAGACCGGACCCGTGTGGGCCTTTGCCACCACCCTCAGCAGGTAGTGATCCCGCCACACGTACACGTCTCCATTAATGGCTCCGGTGAACGTCAAGTTATTCTGCAGACACACATTTAAGAAGAAAAAGTCCCTTTTTAAGTGACTGAAGCTTAAGTGTAATAAATATACTGCCATAACTGAATCAAAGTCAATATTTTTAATCCAGCTGCAAGCTTCTTACGATGGACTCACATGCCTCTTAAAAGTTCAATATCTTTAAGTACTTGTGTTGTTCCTCATTTATGCAGCAGGCAATGATTTCTCTGAACTTTGTGTTGTTTGTTTGTGACATCTACTTTACGTTGTATTTTAAATTTAGCAGGAATTATTGACGAAAGCTGAAGAGAATTTGAATAAAAATTTACTTAATAGTAAACTTCCCCAACAAATATCACCAACTGCAACTCAGATTTAGATTTGTAATTAATTTCCCGGTCAGAGTCGTGTCCTCTATCAGGTGATGTGAGCAGTGAACTCACAGCACCGAAGGCGACAGACAGCATCGTCTGCATCCTCCCGTCCTCCACCGTTCCCACCACGCCCTTCTTGTACATCAGAGCGCCGCCGGCTAGTGTCCAGAACTTTACATGTTTGATTCCCACTGACACAAACTGGGAGTCAGAGTCCGGACGAAACTCCACCACGAAGATCCGGTCTGGGTGTCCGGCTTTACTGCACACCTTGGATCCTGCAGAAGAGACACCACGATTATTTCAATTCATACATACATATAGAACATTTAATAGTAACTAAAACTGATGTTTTTTTGTGCTAATGTGGGTGTATTTTCATGGTTATTGATCAGATGACAGTCTGACCTTCCTGCCAGCGCCACACAGTGATGGTGTGTTCGGGTTCCACTCCGACAGACAGCAGCAGCTTCCCTGTGGCGCTGAAGTTAACGTAGCCGACGCCTTTAGTGTGAGGACAGCGAAGGATGGACAGAGTCTGTTTACTCATCGCATCCCACACGTGGATCGAAGGAGTGGTGCCTACGTTAAGATCACGAGACACGAGGAGAGAGGATATAAATGCAGGTTTTTATTGTGCTGCAGGAAGTCACAAAAAGTTGTTGGACATAAACAGAGCAGTTAGAGGGATCAATGCAGCTTACAAACACCCTGAGAACCAGATTTAAAGATCATACCGGTGGCATCTATTTGCTTTTTTTTCAGGCAGCCGTTGGCTTCAGTTGATGACACAAACAATCAGCAAACATGGATGCTGGGATGGCGACCATGTTAATTTCAGTCTCTTGTATTTCATAGTAAATCTCCCCAACAGATATCCCAACTAGCACCAACTGCAACTGCACGGCTCTCAACTCAAGAAAGAATTCAATCTAAAAACTGACGGGTGATTTGGAAAATGGACTACACCTGCCTCTGGGTTTCAAGGTGTCTGTCGAGGAGGGAAAGGCGTTTGCGGTTTTGTTTTGTTTTTTACCTGGGAGTTCACTGACGTCACCTGAGGTGTTGTGAGAGCGATGGTGACAAATGAGGCCAGCCAAAACACACACGTACAAAAACATAAAAAAACAAAACAAAAAAAAGCAGATAAAAACCTGAAGTGAGTTTTTTCAGACAGGCTAACGTCAGCCATGACAGTTAATAGAGATATTTATCGGTGTATCGGCTACAGTTACAGAGCAACATCATTAAATTGGAGTTATGTTTGTGTCACCTGATGAAAGTAACAATATTCTCTCACTTTGAGCTGCTTCGGGCCTCCACTAACTCTTGAGGTAAATACTATATCTGTCTGGGGGAGTGTTAGTATTTGTACCACAGAGGATTTCAGGCCCAGGGTGTAGGTCCAGAACTGGAGCTGGGCAAGTAGGGTAATGTAATTAGGCTTAGACTGAAGGGGACGTTGACGGAGGAAGCTCCGCCGGACATGAGTAAATCTGGGACTGACAAGACCGACACATCAGCAAAAAGAAAGTAGTACATAACCCCTGCCTTTACTGACACCTCCTAAATCATAATTTTCATACAGTCCCCTTTTTACAGCCATTTTTAAACTGACTGATCTGCGTTCATATTATTATTCCGTTATTTTATCCTCTCAGTGGAAAAAAAGTAAAGCAAGCAGGTTAAACATGAAGCAGAGGAGAGAAAAGCAGGACTCATTTAGTACAGACGAGTTAGTAGAGAAACACACCGCCATGCAGAAACACAGTCACACACACACACACACACTCAGTGTACCGATCTGTCCTGTGGCGATGACGTTTTTGTATTTGGGGTGCTGATTGACGGTCAAAGAGAGGATGTCATCGGTGTGTTCCAGGTAGAAACTCTGAGTTCCTGCAGCAGATAAAGACACATAAACACATCACGCGTCACATAGTTCGATCTCCACTGTGAACCAAAACATTAAAGTTGTGTCAGGGCAGATAAACAATGAGCTGAAAGTCACTCTAAAGCCGGGAGGAGCTGTAGATTTAGGTGATGATTTTCTGGAGGTCAAATGAGTGTGTCGCTGCGGTTACCGTTGCTGAGACTGTGGACAATGGCAGTGGCGGCAGTGTGAAAGACGATGTCTGTGCCGTCGTTGAGGTAGTGCAGGTTGTTACGACAATCGAAGCCCCGAAAACCGAACACATGATCCAAAACCAGGTCCTACAGACGGAGGAGACAGAAGAGACGGGTAAACAGGAGGACAGACAGAGAGAGAAAGAGAGACAGAGGCAGTGAGACAGGCATACCTCGACCAGTCTCTTCTTCTTGGAGACGTTGTTCTTCTGGAGTTTCTCTGGGTGAGGTGCTGCTCGACTCACTGGAGGCCTAGAGATCAATCAGTCAGTTAATTAATCAATGAATCAGTCAAAAAAAAAAAGACAATCACACCCCAACGTGCTGAAATCTGGAAGACAGACAGGTGGAGGAACAGTCAGCGAGACAGACATGAGACGGTAGAGACAGACAGGTCAGCCACAGACAGATGGCAGACTGTGAATACTTGTACGTCATGGATTAAAGTAGTGATGTTAATGGTAGTACTTGTACTGACACAGTGGAGTTAGTACTTTACAACCTGATCTGTCATAATCGCTGACCTGATTACTGAGTACACATGTTCCAGTAGTAGTAGCAGCAAAACACTGTTAAACAATACTGCAAATACTAATAGCAGTAGTACTAGTGTGGTAGCAGTAATAATAGTATCATGGTTGTCTAATTAGTAGTTCAGATTTAACAGTATTAGTAGTGCAGGTAGTAGTAATAGTCTCAGTGGTATTCACAGTAGTAGTAAAAGCTGTAATCATAGTAACTATGTAGTACCTGTAGTGCTTAAAGTACTTGTAGTGCTGGCAGTGTCAGTAATATTAACTAGCTAGTAGTAACTTTAGTAATGCCAGTGGGAGTACTAGCAAAAGAAGTAGTAGCAGTAGCACCGGTAGTGGTAGTAGTAAGTGTAAAAGTGTCATATTGGTGCAAGCAATAGTAATAGTTGTATTGATAACAGTAGTAGCAGCAAAAAGCAGCAGTAATGTGAATAGTAATATTTACAGTAGTAGACACAGTAACAGCGAATTAAGCAACAGGAGTAACGATATCATAAGAACTACTCTGTAGAATAGTAGTAGTTTTAGTCATAGCAGTAGTAACAGTAGTAGTTACTGTATAGTGGAAGTAGTGTTAGCAGTGATAGTAATATTAACACTAGAAATAGTAATGTGAGCTGTAGTAAGTGGAAGTAAGAGTAGACTCAGTAACAATACTACATTATTATGGTACTACTTTAGCTGGAGTGACAATCTCAATGGTACTAGTGCGACAAAGTATTTGTAGTAGTGCTAGTGCGATAATAGTGATATCAGTAATGGTAAAAATACTGGAAGAGAAAAAAGCAAAGGAGTAAGTAACAGTAAAAATAGCAGGAAAAATGAGTATACTGTAGTAGTAGTATTTGTTGTAATATCTGTTTTTGTAACAATAGAAGTACTATAAGCAGTAGTAGTGGTATTACTACTTGAAATAATGACAGCAGCAGTTGTATTGTGGTACTACAAGTAGTAATAGCAGTTATACTAGCATGGTAAGTAGACGTGGTAGTAGTAATAGTATGGTAAAAGTAGTAAGTAGTAGTAGTAGTAGCAGTCAACTACGTCATAAAAACTACAAATAACACTATCATCAGTACTCATTAATATAACTATAAAAACTATATTCACCCCTCTGATGAGGACAGTGTGAGGTAATGCCAACAGGACTGTGGTACAAATACACACACGCACACACACACACACACACACACACACAATGAGGCACTACAAGGACAAACAGTAAGTTTGACAGGTGGGCAGGTGTTACCTGGATCCCCTGGACAGCAGAGGGACAGAACCAAGGTACAGAGCTTTAGAAAACACACACACACACACACACACACACACAATCACACGTGTACACCTTACATAGCAACACACTCACTCAACACACACACACACACACACACACACACACCCCAACATCATGCCTCAGAGAAATTATAATGTGACTAGCAGTGGCTATAGCTACATGCTAACAAAATGCTAGCATGCTACTGGTGCTTTCTATTTATTTTCGGGCTGTCAGGCTAACATGCTATCGGAGCACAACGGCGCCCCAAAGTTCAGCCCAGTTGAACCCGACGACGACGAGTGCATTGTGTCTGTGAGGGCCTCAACATGCACAGGCAGTCTGAGGATCAGGTCTCAGTCCTGGGTCAAGAACAAACTGTGATGAGGTGAGTTCTTTGTACCTGCAAAACCTGCTACAGGGAGATTTTATTCGGGGCCCATAGAGTTGATATAGTTGATACTGAACCCCACTTTTGGACAACCACATCATGCTTTGTGGGATGGAAAATGTTTTCTGGTTTTCCCTCTGAGGTTCTTTGGCCGCTCGGCCTTCAACTGTCAGAGTTGCTTGCTTGGTGTTTGGCTGTCAGTCAAGTTGTCAACTTGCTGTCCATATTCATCACAGTGGTAATAAACTCTGAATCTGGGGCCGCTAAAATGCCGATTTCTATGCAATGCTGATGCCTTAAGACCGCCTAAACAGGGCTTTAGATGCTTCTTTGCAGAAAGCTGTCTCAGGTGGGATGAAAGAGTGATAACAGAAAACAAGTGCAGGCTGTGGAGGGAGTGCCTCGGATAACACAAAACACAAATATGATGGCAAGGAGGATTAGAAAGAGGAGAGAGGGACACGGGAGGAGGAGAGGGAGAGGAGGAACAAACTCGGAGAACGTCAAGGATGAGAAGAACTGGGAGGATCAGAGAAGGCGAAAGAAAGAAAGAAGAACACAAAGAACTGAGTGACTTAAACATTAGAAACACTTTATTCTGACAACAAACAATGAAGAGAATTGTTAAATGAACTGAAATCAATAAATGCTGTGATTGAAATATTATTCTCTGATGCTTACACTACAGCTGTACAGACATAAAAACTGTATACAGAGAAGTCCTATGTGCCTTTCTCCTACTGAAGGTTTGATTCAGTGTCTACGATAGAACCTGATTTTATTTTGAAATGTGTCATGGTTTCTCTCTTCGTCATGACATTCACCAACGCTCTCTTCCTGTGTTATTTTACCACATTTTAGCTGTAGTCTGACATGTTAGTCAAGTTATTTTCTTCTTCTATCTTGCTGTTTTTGTGATGACCTATATATATACAGCACATTTATCATATTGACATTTTGCCTGTCTGAACATCATCTACACGATAAGTATCAGGTCATACTTACTTGACAATGCCCTGCCTCCAGGGGAATGCAAGTTAAAACACAATAAAGATATTAAGAGTTTCTACAAGCAAGGCCACAGAGCAGCAGCAACACTCAGGAAGTAAGGGCACCACAAAGGGACAAACGCATGTGTCTTTGGGTTAGAACCACATGAGGGTACCAAGACTCCTTTAGGCAGGAACTTAACGAACCGAAACCTGGAGCTGCCCGTCACATGAAACCGGAAAATGTATCTTACTGCTCTGTAACGATAAACAGATACACCCCGATTTGTGGGGCGTTCCTGTCGTGGAAAAGGCAGATTTTTGTGTGACCCTTGTGAAGGTTCAGTCTCTTCAGCCTGTGAGCTCTGAGTCTTGGGAGGCATCGATCCAGTATTTTGAACTTGGAGTGCAGTACTAATATTTTAGCACTAGATGTCGCTGTTACATCTTGTTTCTGTGAAATCGTTCCTTTATTTTTAAGTGTCACCTAATACTTTTTTCCCTTTTATAATATTTGGCCGTTAATCATGTTTCAAGATTGGACAACTGTACCCTTCAGAATAAATTTGTACCTTTAAGGTGGCCCTTTGCTGTTGAGTGTTTTGAAGACAGAAACTCACTGACATCAAAAATTATAACAATCTGTTAGCGTGTGCACAACAAACTGAGCCATGAAGCTTTAATAAAGGGACAAAACAGAAGTAATCGATCATGCAGAAACACGTTTGTTCATGCATGAGATGCAAAATCCTTTTGATTGAAACAAACACACACACACACACACAGGTACATACACTCAATACAAACACACACGCTAGGCATAACATGAATTTGTTCATACAAAATGCGATAATACGCACAGTCTCAGGGTCAACAAAGCGTAAATTAAAGTGAAATCACAGCTTTTAATTGTTGATTGTGAAGTTTAAAGCTGCACCAGGAGCTCATACAGACCAGAGAAAGATCCACAAATGTGGGATTTACTTCCTCCTTTAATGAAAGCATTTAAAGCCCCATTGTGTAACATTGTAACACTGTTAAACAGATGACTTTCAGAACCACAGACTTCAGGGAGTGTGTGAGCTTCTTATGTCAGTCTGAATGCCAAAATCACAGCAACAACAAATCTCTTATTAGCTTACATTTCAGACTCTCCTATCAACAACTCGCATGTACTGAGTTGGTGAAGTCCCCCAAGGACCAGCAGGTCAATGATTCAATGATTCAATGCTTTCTTTGCCTCTTCACGCTCACCTAGAAGCTGCCTAACCACAGGCTGGGGTTTTTATATGACTTGTATTTTTTATTTGTAACAATATAATGTACAAATACATCTTACATCCTTTCCCGCTACTTACTCCCACTCTGTGTACAATTCAGTGACGCGGCTTCATGGAAGAAAGTTTAAGAAAACAGATGAAATAACATGAATACACATATTAATCCTGAGTACAGGTCAATACTTTATGAACATAAATCCTTCTGAAAGTTATGTATGTGCCTCCACCTTGCCCTCACTCTTAAAAAAATATAATAATCTTCCTCACTTAAGCCCATATTTATTTAACAGTCTTTGATATGATTCAAGCTATTGCCGTTATTTATTATTTGAGACTTTCTTGAGAATTTACAGAATATTTCCTCACTGTCCTGACATGTGTTCACCCCTGTCACTGCCACAGGGGGGCGCCCAACATGCAAAGTTGTCTGGTGCAGCTCTAAACTCTGGACCCAAACTGGGTTAATGAATCTGGTGATTAATCTGTTTAAATTTAATCTGTTGTTATGGTAACCGTGTGTGTGTGTGTGTGTGTGCATACCTCTCCTCAGCAGACAGCTCCTTCAGCTGTTGGTGAGGTTTGGTTCCTCTCATCTCTCTCATGCTGACAGCGTACATCTTTGTGGTGTAATCCACAGTCTTCTCCCGTGCAACGTCACTGTCGTAGCCTTCACACATAAACACATTCATGAATTTGGAGTTCTGCCACCTAAGCTTTGTGTCAAAATGCAGTGAAGGTGCAGTCATAATGGTCAAAAAGTCGAATGTGGACACTTCTCGTCCTCAGGAGTCACTATTTTGACTACGTAGCAGAAGTGGAGGGAACACTGTTTTGAGTTTGCAAACCATCTGTTGAGAAAAGGTGAAGTTGATCTATGGCCAGTGAGATTTTGTAGTCTTCATTAGATGAAGATGACAACTCTATGGATAAGGTTTGGTTAGAGGAGGATCATAGGTTTGGGTTTAAAATAACACCCACCTCCATCCTCCTCGATGTCGTCGTCCGACTCCTCGCTGTCCACGGGCGGTCGGTTGTCACGACACAAAACTCCATCCCCCTCTCCGCTGACGCCGCCTCCTCGCTCCCTCGCCCAGATCATCAGGGCGGTGTCAGCCCCGCCCACTGTCAGCAGGGCGGAGTCGTCCTGAGCCCAGCGGACGTTGGTCACCTGGGCGCTGTGGCCAACGTAGCGCTTGAAACGAGCGTACTGACCCTGAAGAGAGGAGGAGATGTTTATCTTCTAAATGTTCACATGTAAAGCGTGAATCTACACAGTGACAAGTGACTGTGTCTGTCGTACTCGAACAGGGTAGCTGAACAGTTTGAGGAAGCCGAAATCGTCTCCGGTGGCGAGCAGCGTTCGATCTCTGGTGAGCGAGGCGGCGTTTATGTCGGTGATGTCGCTGTGCGTCGGCCAGATTCCCTCGCAGCTTGAACCTAAAACACACGTCCAACTGGACCACTCGATCCGCTCCAACTACAAACACACACACACACACACACACACAGGTACAGACAATATGCATAATGCAAACAATCACTCATAAAATATAGAAATAATCCTTTTTGATCCCCTGAGGAGAAATTCACAGACCTCAGAGTTTCTGATGGTTTGTCTTTTTCCTCTCGGGGCCTCGAAGAAAAGTTGCTCCTTGGCTCCTGTGTTCACCTGCAGCAGTTTACCTGCAACACACACACGTTTGAAAGAATAACACAACTTTGGTTTACAAATTGTGAACTTAAAAAACCTCCTGAACTCAACTTCAACAACTCAAGACGGCGTGGTGGCTGGATTCAGATAGTCAGGTGGTTGCACTACGTGGCTCCTCGGTTCGCTCTTGTTTCTTCTTCACAGCAGGAAAAACTTCCCTGTTCTGCTTCTTCAGAAAGATCTTTTTTTACTCTAACTGTTGATGTGAAGCCAAAGTCTCTCAAATACTTGGTTGGGAGGCGTACAAAGCTGCAACAGCCGACTTCTTCTGGATATGTTGTTGCTCTCTCCCTGCATGCTGCAACTTTTCCCTGTCAGCTCGACTAACAAGACAATTTGATTGCCGACCACAGGATGTCAGGTCTCAGTGGTGGCGTTAGTGGGGAACCTTGGCTGCTTGTCAAGATCTGTTCTCATTGACCATCTCATTTTCTGGAGCCCAGACTGATGTTCTGTCCTTGGTGGGACAGTCCTGCACCGATTGTCCCACCGTTACAAATTGGACAAGCTGCTTCTGGTGACATTTTATTTGCCAAGACTCTCATGCTCTCTGTGAGTAGTGCCAGACTCCTACTGCCTTGATTTCACCCGACTTCACGCCCCATGAGGAGCATTTCAGAAGTGTTTTACCCACCAGATTTTGGGTGTTTTATTTTGAAAACTGACCGGATTCTCGATGCCTTTTTGTGTCCGACTTCCTGCCAGCTCCATCTGCTCTGTGCTAATTAACACAGTTGGTCGTCGGTTCATTCAAAAATAGATCACCAGCGATTTCTCTGCCAAGCAGAGCGCAGAGATCCTTCTGGGGCGCTTCTAAAGCTCGCTGCGGCGCTTCTGGTGGAAGCACAATCATTGTCTAGAACGGCTGCGATCAGCAGTCATGCCCGGTGAAATCAAGCTGCGAGCACCTGGTCGTGCCACCTCCTGTCTTGGCTGTCTTGTAAACAGGATATTGTGGAGATTTCCCTGAGCCAACAGTTCTCTTCTGGGCCAAACCAGTTTGCCAGATTGGCTGGGCTAGGAAGCGTGTCAAATGTGGCTCTGATTAAAAGGCTCAGTTTTGCCAGAGGGTTGTTCCACAGGTCACCCCGTCCCACTGGTCTTGGGAGGATGCCTTCTCAGCTGTCCACTGGCCTTGCTGACGTTGGCTAACAGACTTTATCAAGAGCTTGTCATCCTCCATTCTTGTCACTTCCATGACCATCAACTTCTGTTGTTTTTTTTGCCGAAGCTTTAGATCAAAACCTCCCGCCCAGATCACATCTTCCTTGTTGGATTCTTTCTCGCTGTAAACAACCTCTGCACACTGAATGAGCATCAGATAAAGAGAGAGAGCACTGTGTGTTTACCTCGAGCGTCCCAGTCGATGTGTGTGATGTAGCTCGACGCTCCTTTACAGATGCCCACCCTCTTACTGCTCAGCACGTTGTAGATGTCCACGAAGCTGTCGTGTGACGCCACAGCCAGGAATTTACCGGAGTCTGAGAAAATGTCAGATAAAAGTGAGGATGAGTTGATATATAAAGCAACATTGTGGTCAGATTTAAAATCAATGGAGGATGAGATGAGGTGAAGAGGAGTGTAAAGCAGAGGAATGACAGAGGTGAAAAGGCTGAAGAGGACGTTGACAGAAGACAATCTGCGACTGACTTTTTAATCGTTGGTGATAGATTCATGAAATAAAGTGAAGTGAAGTAAGACAGACGCCGGGCTGGGCTTAAGTTAATTAGCTGGCTGCTTATGTTGCTGCACTTGCTTGATGTTTGGTGTGCGTGTGTGTGCGTGTGTGTGCGTGTGTGTGTGTGTGTGTGTATACCTGGGGTGAAGCAGACATCAGAGATGGCGTCACGTCGGTGATGGAAACTCAGCAGATCCTCCAGCGTGTCAGCGTTCACCACCAGCACGCCGCCATCGCTCAGACCGACTGCCAACGCCTTCCCGTCAGGAGAAAAGGCACAGCACCGACCACCTGGAACACGAACGAACACACACACACACACACACACACACACACACACACACACACACACACAGTTACCTTGATGATTAATAATTTAGGTAATCAGTTGGTTTAGTCATGTGTTGATTTGAGGATTCCTAGACTCAATATTCTGATGTCCTTGTGTGGGATGTGACATCCTGAAACCAACGTCTGTCCAGAAGGAAGGGAATGAATCTCAAAAACCGATGGATGGTTAGTAAAACATTGGCAGTCTGATCCTTTATCTGACCTCTCTTCAGCTTGCGGACGGCCACCATGCGGTGATTGGCTGATGTCTCCCACAGTCGCAGGGTTTTATCGTCGCTGACGGTGGCACAGACGGGGAGGAGGGGGTGAGAGGCCAGACCCCAAACCTCACCTTCCATATGACCCTGCACACACACAAACAAACCAATGTGGATATTCAGAGACTTTCTCTCTCTCTCTCTTAGCTTCTTGAACTTCTGGTTCTAGAAATGAAGAAGCTGCCAAGTCCGGCCGCTCCGGATTCTTCTCAAAGAACGATGACCTGGACGACTGAGATCCTTCACAGACCTGTGTTTGTACCAGTGTGTGTCAGCATGTGTCCACACGGTGGCAGTGTTGGATAGAAGAACTTCTACTGTTTCTGTACGTGACAGCTGCTTCACTTCTAATCCAACAGTTAATTAGATGAACCATAAAGACCGACATAGACCGAACATGAGTCACAAAACTACTGGCTCAGGTCTAATCACGGGGATGGCTGCTGAAACAATACAGAACCTAATTAACACACAAACACATGTTTATCTTTAAACAGTGCTAACTATTGTAACGTGATTTTAAGTCATTAGTGTAACAACAATTCAGAGGTTTTTCTTATTTCCCTTCACTTCTGAAACCAAATTTACTGCAAGACACACACACACACACACGTCAAGTCACCACACAATGTTGCATGTCTCACAGCATACCAACATCTAAAAGCTCTAAAAGTTGCATCACACAGGAAACACACGAATACACAAACACACACTAAATTTAGTTAATCTAGATAATGTCTCCTCTGTCTGTGTGTGTGTGTGTGTGTGTGTGTGTGTGTGTGTGTGTGTGTGTGTGTGTGTGTATGTGTGTGAAACTGCTGATCGATTTGCAGCAGTCAGCCCTCCTCACCATGGAAACAGGTGCCGCACCAGACTACCAGACATTTAAAAATACACACACACACATTCACGGCATGAGCTAAAAAAAAATTATCATAGAAATATTGATTAATTTGACCTGAAGGAACTGATTAAAACAAGCAATCTCACTACAAAACCCGTCTATAGCAGCTGTTCTGGCACTTTCAATCAATATCACATGCCCTTCCTCCCAGTTGTCATGGAGATGTAGACGTTCAAGAACGAGCGAGCTTTCAGTCTTAACTTTTTAGGTCAGTGTGAACGAGACGAGGACGATCATGAGATGTGATCGAAAGATCCGGAACAGCTACTAGCTGTGCTGTGTACTGTAGTCAGTTTAAACCATCATTAGTTAGATAGTAACAGCACCTGAAGCATCAGTCTTGTTGCTATGGTTACGTGCTGTTTAAGATGCCCTGAGCTCTCCGAAGTTAAGCTAAACTGTCTGAATAATGGACACCACACACACACCACAAACCTGCACCAGCAGTGTCATTGGTCCGGTCTTGTCGATCTCCAGAACTTCACCGTTTTTTGTTCCCACCAGGATGTGACCATGACCCAGAGTGATGGCTCTGATGGACGGGTTGTCTTCCAGCAGCAGGCCTGCACACACAACAAGTCCTTTAATAGTCACTAGACATGTAGATATTCATAATATCCAAAAGAGTCTCTTATCCAAGAGGCTTCTTCAGCTCTTGAACACTCACAGAACAATGACCCGGACGACTGAGATCCTTCACAGACAGGCAAACTGATACTTTTACCGCGTTTGTAATGGTGTGTGTCACCATGTGTCCACCTGATGGCAGTGTCGGATAGAAGAACTACTCCTGTTTCTGTACGTGACAACAGTTTTGACTTTGACTGAACCATAAAGGCCTGACATGGTCTCAACTGATGACCGACCATGAGCCTCAAAACTGTGCTTGGCTCAGGTCTAATCCCGGTGATGGCTGCTGAAACAATATAGAACTTTAGCGCACAAACACGTTAACCAACAGGTTACAGCTTTACTTGCTGCAGGTTGTTCAAGCAGCCTGAAAAGAATACCTGCAGACACTGCTCAGGGCTTAAATGGTCACACCTCCTCTGCATGTCTATGAATATTATTTAATACTTAAGTAAATCATTTTTAGTAAATAGTTGAAGAATTAATGCATACTCTTTAACGGACCAGTGTGTAGAATTTAATGTCGTCACCATGTCACAAACTGTACTGGCTCAGGTCTAGTTAACAAGTTCAGGGAACGAGTTCAGGGAACAGAAAAAAATATGAAATAGTATTAACTAGTTACTGAAAAAAGTCTAAGTTACCCACCCATTTCCAGAGTGGTTAAGATTCAGAGACGGACTCAAGGGCCTGGTTAAAACCAGGTCTACAACCAACTAGTCATTTACACCTCAAAGGAAAGCACACTGGTTAAAATAAGACCCATAACCTCTGATCGTTTGAACCGTCAGGGAACTGGTCTACGCACAGTGGAGAGTAAATAATCTAATAAAACAGCAACAGAAAATGAAAAACATCCATAAGTGACACAACATCAATATTCAAACTCTGCTTTTTAATGGAGATAACTAGATTTAAGTGGTATAATAACTGTTTAAGCCCAGCCCTAGAATGGCCAAATAGGTTGAGGTTATGTTGTTGTTAGGTTGAGGTTATGTTGTGGCTAGATGTACCTTTGGAGCCTGGGGAAAGCGCTGCTCTCTTGATGGCGTACGTCTTCAGACAGCGGTCAAACATGTCGTCCCACAGCTCCACCACGCCGTCCTTCCCACCCGTCACAAAACCCTGAAAAGAAATTATTTCATGAGTTATTGATGAGTGGCGGGTACAGATCTTGGCTCTGCCAAGACAAAGCAGAAATATGACAACCATACTGATGCTTGAGCTTTCTCTCTCTACACTTTCTTCTCCCTCCCTCCTTTCTTCCTTCCTTCCTTCCTTCCCTGCTCCCTTTCTTCCTCTGTGTGCTGTCATCCGTCAGTCTTGTCACCCTCTCCTATTTTTTCTCTCACGTCCTCCCACTCAGCTTGAGATCTTCGGATCTGTTTGATGTTTCTTCTGAAGACTCTCACACAGTCGATGTCGTTGGAAAGAGTCTTTTTGGCTTCAAGAGTCACAAAACATTCCCTGAACACTGATGATAATAATAATAATAATAATCATAATAGACATTCTGTAAGAAAATACAGCCTCTTATCAAGTCACATTTGGCGAGAAAAGATCAGTTTATGATTAAAATATGAACTTCCTTTCAAGACCACATCTATAGTGAATTATGAGGACAAATTATAATGCATTCATAATGCTTAATGATACTCATAAACATGTATAATGCTTTCTGATGCACAGCCATAAAACATTGTGATTTTAAATCATGTTGATGCTACACACAAATGTAATCAGGTTAATGGTGTCTGTCATTTGCACGTCTGTTCTTGCATGATGTAACTTTAGAAATATGTAATGCTTCATGGCACTAAGTCACACACACACTCAACAGTGGAGTGTTAGTGTTTTTTTTTTACAACAGCTGTTTTGGACCACCGGGAAGTAGAGGATCTGACGGGGAGTGGAGCAATTGTCGTGACAGAACCAGAGCTGGGCAAGCGGGCAACGTGACCTAACCACAGCGGCCTCTATGGACATTATGAACAAGGAGGAAGCAACTGAAGGGCACGTTGACGGAGGAAGTTAAAAAGAGAAAAGGTGAGAGTGAACGAGCTTGAAGACTGACTTTTAGTCTGGTGAGAGCTTCATGAAATATAAGAGAGAAAGACAGACACTGAGCTGGGTTGGACTACTAAGTAGTATTAGCTGGCTGCTATGTCTTATGCTGTTGCACTTGCTCTGTGTTTGGCCTCATAAGTAATATAATCGTAACAAATGAACACGTACAGCTGCCCATATTACAGTGGTATTATACTCGAAATAACAATTTATACGTAATGTTGCTTTAAAGGACGTGAAAACAATGAACAGAGAGAAAAAGAGCGAGAAGAAAGAAGGAGGAAACAGATGAAAGAAGAAATGCTGAACACCAAAAAACATTTAGACATTCCCGTTCAAAAAGAGAAAAGACCGAGTGTAGACGAGATTCAAACACACACACACACACACACACACACACACACACACACACACACACACACACACACGTTGAGCTGACAGAATGTAAAGGCATCATTAGTAGGAGGAGGATCGTCTGGAGAGCCAGTCACACTGTTTTAATCAAAACCTGTTTTCATCCGAACACTGCAGTGAGTCAACACACACACACACACTTTATTCTCAGCTGATATTCATTCACTTTAGATTTTAATAATGATTGAAGGTCAGTCTGTGGTTGTTCTGGATTAAGTGAGCTTTAAAGGTACTAAAACTGTGAGATGACTCACTCATGAAGTCTTAGTTTAGAAAAACAGTTAACAATCACAATAAGATAAACATATTAATTAGTATGATTGGGTGGTAAATAACTAACTTTACTCAAGTCTGTGAAGATTGTCAGTCGTCCATGAAGATGTTTGACCAGTTCTGACAGGCTGGTGGGTAAACCCATCTATCAAGCCTTGGTGGGATCTCTCACACACACACACACACACATGTCCTTCTCACCTTGTCGAGGGAGAACATGGCGAACACGGGTCCATCGTGGGCTTTGACTGTTTTCAGCAGCAGCGGTTCTTTCCAGATGTAAACGTCTCCTGTGGCGGCGCCAGAGAACACGAGCGCCTCGCTTCGACCATAACACACCGACATCATCGTCTCCGGACGGCCGATGCTCCTGAACGCACCACGCCTGAAGGTCAGACCGCCACCTGGAGGACAGACAGAGAAGCACTTGAACGTTACTGTGAACCTGTTTGCAGTGTTTCCAGCTATCACTGGATCACTTCGATACTGAAGATCGCAGATCGTACAGTGACTGTAGTAACGTGGTGGTTTAACATGGCCATCTGTAGATTTAAGTCTCGCTCTAAGGTGACAAAAACATAATGATTCTTATTTTCAGGTGATTATACACTAATGAAAACATAATTATGAATATTATATTCTGTAAACAGAGCCCCCTGAATCTGACACGCTGGCCCTTTAACTGGCTCTTTTGGGACACCGGCTGTTGCAGCAGCAAAAGGTCAGCAAAGGACAACAGAGAATAAATGACTTGATGAGGTGAGAATATTGGGACTTACAAATGGCAAGTGTAGCACCAGAATATAATAAAGTGGCAAGTTACAAATGAGGAAAGAGGAATTTACACCCCTAAACCCCCAAAAGTCATTACAGCACAACAGCTAATGTCATTTAAAGATACTTTTTAGAAACTTCCTCCCTCGGACATTAATCATTTTTTCCTCTGAACTTCACCCTCAGGTCAAACTTTAACATTCGAAAGATTTCCAAGCACAAGCACATGAACGCTACAGTGCTGCAGGAACAAGAGTGAGTGTGATGAGGTACTATGAATCTGTCAGAGTCAAACATCCTTCCTGAACTTTACCTGCATGTTGCCAGAACTGGATGTGTTTGATTCCCACTGTGACCAGTTTGTCCATCAGCATGGGATTACACTTCACCACAAATATCTTCTCTTTATGACCCCTGCAGAAAAACAGACACAAGCATGCAGTAAGAATGCAGAATAAATATGTACAGAAATGAAATAATAATAAATAAATAATAAAATTAATGAGGTTAATTAACATTAACAGTAATTAAAAGTATAAGACGGTAGCTCTTATCTGCTGCCCTGTTAAAAGCAGCAGTGAGGGCAGTGGTATCAGTTTCAGCAGTAATGGGAGCTGTTTCTGTTGTAGCAGTAGTAGTGATGGTGTCAGCAGGCGTAACACTAGTTGCACTTTTACTACAACAACAAATAAAAGTACCAGTAATAGTAGCCGCTGTGGTTATAAAAGTAGGTCTAATTGTAGCGCACTGACCTTGCAGCATTTTTTTTTTTAACTGTAGTATTAGTTGTAGTTTTTTTTAAAGTACCTGGCAGTAGCGAGTTTCTCTCCCCTCTTCCAGTCCCAGACCACAATCGAATGTCCGTCATCGACTCCCACTGACACCAGACTCTTTCCATCAGCTGCATCAGGGGAGAAAACACACCAGAACCTTTTTTTACAAAGAAAAATTAATGTAAAGACCCGAACCCTGATCAGAAGCAGTTCTTTCTGACAATGCTGAGGCTGAGGCTAATGGGAATGTGTGCAGGTATTAGGTCATTAAACAAAGTATTGGACACATTTATGATGGTTCAGACTGAAAAGTGAGGACTCTTAGAGGTAGTATAAACTCATATCAGTCCTCATAAAGACACACCTGAGAAGTCCAGAGCACACACTCCTCTCTGGTGGAAACCTTTCAGCAAAGAGAGACACTTCAGAGTTTGGACGTCCCACACATGGATGGCTGGGTCCCTCCCCACCTGCACACACACACATCAGATCCTTCACGAATCCGCTAAATGATTCAAGTAAACAGGATTCAAATATTTACAGATACTTTATGTCGGGTGGGTGGGTGTGCACCTGTCCTGTAGCAGCATAGTCCTTCAGCGGGTGGATGCTGAGGCTCAGGATGTCGTCGTCGTGACCGAGGTAGAAGCGCTGGCTGTGCAGCTGTCGGTTGTAGACCACGCCTACCGCCGCCACGTGGTACAACACCTCCCCGCCCTGAGTGTAGAACAGGTTGTTCCTGCAGTCGTAACCACGGTACCTGCAAGAAACAGTGACAGTAGTTAACAGCAACACAAATTTCAAACAAGAAATGGGGTAAGTTAAAGGAAGTTTTACATCCAATCACTATAATGATGGTAATAAATAAATCAAACAATGCACTGACAACTTATTGATATTCCTGCAGTCGTGATCTTGAAATAAAAACCTGAGTTCTCTTTGTCTGAGACCAAGACAAGAGAGTGTAAAAACGATTCTGAGACGAGACTACCTATCAAAAAGTAGTCTTGAGGACGGCCTCCAGTACTACAACACTGCTTTTAACTTCACTACATTCGTCTGTCAGATGCTCTAAATTAAATGACCCAACAGTTTATACAAGTACAACTGAAACTATTAGATAATTAATTAGTTGATCGTCAGGAAACAAACAATCAACTCTTTTGATGTTAGTTGATGAGCTCCATCTCAACTCCAACAGTAAAATCCTGCTTTTACATGAATGCATGAGTTAGAATCAGCTAATCAGATCAGATATAACAGTAGACACACACACACACACACACACACACACACACACACACACACAGACAATCTAATATGTTACCCGTGCACAAACTGCAGCCGGAGGCCTTGATCTGGTCCTCTTTGTCTCTTCAGAGATCCGACCTGCTGTTTCTTCTCTCTGCTCTGCTGTCGCAACTGAGGCAGATCTTCTTTATACACCTACATAAACACACACACACACACAAATGTTATTGTCCCACGCCTACAAAAAGGCTGTTTCATTATCCAACATGTTCATATGAAAGTGTGAAAAAAAAAAACTAAATATGGATCGTTTAACTTTTTTAAAAACCGTACCAGCTGTAGAGCTTGTTTGTTGGCAAAGTTTGTTGGTAACAGAGAAAACAGGTTCAAGTTTGGGAGAAGTAATGTGATGAAAGATTTCACTGCAAACCGCCTTTTAGATTATAATTCTGTCCTCATTGTGGGACAAGTGAAAGGTCAAGCGGCTCATTAAAATTGTTATGAACAATCCTGTGGAAGAACATTAATATCCACGGCTAATTTTATGTTGGATGTGGGGTCGAGGACGAGGGGTTGTCAAGGTGTGAGGTTAGATTAGAGAGTTGTCGACACTCGTGCGTCAAAGCTCGAGTTATAACTCACTCAAATCTGAACACACAGACATGGTAAATTATAATAATAATCATGAATAAATATGCATAAATCTGTTCAAAGATGCTAGAAAATAACACACTTGCCTCAGAATTGTCATATTTTTACGTTTTTTCCAGCCTCAGATCTCTCAAAGCATTATGAGGGTTGTAATTTAAAATCTTATAATTGTGGAGAAGATGAAGAGCAATAAGATCAAGATCAATAATCTTTGACATTACAAAATGTGTCTACTTGACATTGTGTGGCCTGGCCATAGAAATTTGACTGCAACTGTAAGAACGTCTAACGCGTTCATCATCCATGAATCATCAAATAATAAATCATCTCTATGAAACCCTTCATTAAGACACAATCATCAGTAAATCAGCTCAACATTAGCACATGCCATGCAGTGTTCGCACAGTTCTCTGCTTTTCTTCGTCGGTTAGAGAATGAAACTAAACACATTCTGTAGTGTTTTCGCCCTCAGCAGAGAATACGCCTGCTCATTTTCCATGCAAATTATTCTGTTGAGGGTGAGTTGGCGTGTTTCAGCCGTCTGAGAGTTTCACAGGGAGAGACTTTGCTCCCAGGAGGTTTGGGACTGGCAGCGCTCCACTTTCACGCTGCTTTCCATCTACAAAACTGCATATTTCTGGAGCGTCATGGTGGATCAGCGCTGTCAGTTACAGAGCATTTCAACGTGACTCGTATCAAGACTCCCCATTTTGTCCACATTTCTTATTTTCTCTTCACTTGGTAATTATTTAAGAATTAAAATCTTCTTCCTCTAGAGACATTCAATTCTCTTTTGACCATTTACCTCTTCTGTTTATCTTATTTTTGTAATCATCAAAATGTAAAATAATCAAAATATCACAATATGAAGCGTTGCAAAGTGGTTGTAAAGCACTGATTACAAGAGTCATACATTTACAACTCAAAAAAACAGCTCTGTGATGAGCTAAAGACTAACATTCACAATAATATGCTGATGCTTAGCAACACATTTACCACTTTCACCATCTTCATAATTACATTTTTACAACTGAGACTGAAGAGAATGTGATTAGTTTTGCAGGTTTTGTCGTAAACCAAAGTATTGAACACATTTAAAATTTGATTTTCTGATGATGACGATTCATCCTGAGGGAATCATGAATGCCTGGACCACATTTCATGGCAATCCATCCAGTAAATCTTGAGACATTTCAGTGAAAAGGTGTACAGTTTTATTAGCTTGAGGCGTTATTAAAAGTTATGGGATAGCTAAAGTTATTAGGGCTTCATCTTCTGGGGACTATGAATATTATATCCAGAGGGTGAGAAGACATGTGACTGTATTAAATGCTAAAAATATCAACCTCAGGAGGAGATATCATTGGATCACCAATTTTAGTAGGATTATGGAAATCTGTGAAATGATTGTTGAGATATTTGAGGCTGGAACAAAATGGTGGAACCCAGAGCAATGCCGTTAGGAAGAAAAGAAAATGGTATAAATGAAGGGAAAAAAGAGAGGAGGAGGAAACTGAAGAGCTGGTTAGGAAGTAGGACAGTAAGAGAGGGAGAAGGAAATAGGGAACGAAGGATAAGGGAATACAGTAGTAATAACAATTTCCTGCTCTTTCTAATTAAACTTTCGGATAAATTTGTCTGTAAAACACACACACACACACACACACGAGCTCTATCTATATGCAGCACATTATTGTGACATTGGTGGCGCCTGACAAACAGTAGTTATAGGGACGTCTGCCAGGCAGCATCTGGCATTGGAGATAAGGCGTGTTTCAGGATTGCCATGGCAACCACTCCGAGCCCCGCTGTGGCTGGTGGGAATACGAACAAGGAGCTGTTACAGTAGAGCCTCCATTAAAACACACTCAGTAGTAAAAACATTCATACATGTCCAAAGCTGCTCTGGGAAACAACTTTGGAGCAGCTGAGGGTTCAGTGTCTTGCTCAGGGATTTGGGATCACCATGGAAACTACACCAGGAAGTCCCAAACGGTTGTACCTGTCTGTCGTAGTTGATCTGTGTTTCCTGCTCAATGTCGGAGTCGAGCTCCGGCACATCCGACACATCGCTGTCCGACTCTTCACTGTTGGAGTCCCCGTGGCTGTCTACAGAGGAGACACAGGAACAGACAGACAGAACATAAACACAACGGTGAACAACCCCAAACATTTATTACGCTGCGTTACCGAGCGTTAGTTCAACTGAAGCTGTGCATGCACAATTTTATCTAAGTGCTTTGATCCTGGTTTTAACCTTTGTTAAACCTCATTATTATTGTCTGTCAGCAAACCACTTAAGGGTCCCTTGGCCATCACAAGGACAGGAAATTTGGAACCATCTATCTATAGGACCTTTCTAACTTTTATGGGAATCTCTCAATGAAGAGAAAGTGGGTTCCTTTACAGAGATCCTCTAAAGCCTATTCAAGAAAACTTGGAATTAGAAACTTGGAAATCTCGTGAGAAGAAAACCAAAGTACACATATGAAAACCTCTAAAGGCTCAGAAAAACCTGAACGATAGGAACTCTCGCAATGAACACAAGGACTTCATAGGAATCTCTGAAACAACCCACAGGACCCTTGAAACTTATATTAGGACGCAGAAAGCCTTCTCAATACACTCTCATTAGGACTGCTATAGCCTACTCCAGACAACCTGGCATTTATTGGACGCTTGAAACTCTCACAGGGACCTCTAAGACATACCCAAGAAAACCTGGAATCTGCTTTCAAAAGGACATCCAAAACCTAACCCAATATACTTTGAATTCTCATGAGGTCTGCTCAAAGTCTACTCAAAACAATCTGGCAGCTACTGGACCCTTAGAGAAACCAATTAGAGAAGTGTTGTCTACTCTTCGTAACATACTCTACCCTTACTTGAAAGACTAATTTGTTCCTCATCATCTGCTTCACTTGTCTCCCTACCTTGTATGTTAAGATCCGGTCCTCCGTTCATGACCGACTCTGGTAGAAACCTCCACTGGAAGAGGGCGTGGTCAGCACCACCCGTCGTCAGCACCCACTGCAGGTCATGTGACCAGCGGACGTTTGTCACATGGGCTGAGTGACCGATGTACTTCTTAAATTTGGCTCCTTGGAGAAAACAAGCTGACATTTAATAACAAAGCAGAGAGAAGAAAGTACAAAAAACGACAAAGAAAGAAGACAGACAGAGACCTTTCCTCAGACAGGGGAAGCGGTAGAGCTTAACGAGGCCGAGGTCGTCTCCGGTAACGAGCACGGCAGCAGCGTGATTGGCATCCACAGCATTGATCTCTGTTAGATTAGAGTATTTCGGCCAGATGCCGCTGACTTCTGAGCCCAGGACACCGCTCCAAGATGCCCAGCACTGACCTTTCACTTCCTCCTTACTGATAACCGGCTTCCCCACTGCAGGAGGACGAGGAAGGAGAAAACAGCGTGTTATTGTGAATTCTGAAATAGCACATTTTTATGTTCTATGACTCATTTTTCATGTATTATTGTGCACCGGTTTATCCTCTATAAATGCTAATGATAACAAAGTGTCTTATTTGCACATTGTATCACTTGTAACAGGCAGGAGCGAGAAGAGAAATGTGTAGATGGTGCAGATTTTAATCTTCCATACAGAAACAGCAGAGCTGGTTTCTCTTGGTTGAAGATTAACATGAAATCAGTCTGCAGTCTTGTATGTGTGCGTTTTCAGTTTATCATCTGAAGAAATGTTTCGTTGTATGATCCCATCTTCCCTTTCTTTCCTCCTTCACTGACTCATTTCCTTTTTCTGTCTTGAGCGTCAGAGAAGTCTCAGTATAATAACCCCATATTTAAATACTATTTATGTTTTTTTATGTAATAGGTGTTCTATCTTCCTTATCTAATTACCTCTCTACAGAGCAGTTTTCTTTATTAGTAGGGACAATCTGCCATTCCTGCACTGGATTCTAACAGCCTTCGCATGGACGCGTGATTAACAGGAAACAATACAGCGAGTAATAAAGCGTAATTTTATCCCATTATGCTTAATGTTCACGCTCCCGCTTACAGCTAAAGATAATGGAACATTTCCTATTGCTGCCATTTCATAATGAAAGCGTACAACAACAAAAGAATTGATTTTAATTTGTCGGAGCTACAAGAAACAGGATGTATTTGTCACTGAGCGCTGTCCAAGATCAAAAATGCCTCCACAAAACAAGATGACAGCCCCTTTTTTATTTATTTTTTTTTTTTGTCAGGTAGTAATGAAGAGTCGCAGCAGCAGCCACGGCGAGCTGTAGACCTCCAACAGCTCCTTGGCAACATAACCAACTAATTTGACTGCTGATGCGGGAAAAACATCGCGTTGATGGAAAAGGTAACACTTGTGTTACCATAGCAACAAGTAAGTAAGTATCACCAAATCAACCAGGCCTGAGGAGGAATTTAACTTTAAAAACATTTTCATCTCACCATGTTGGAATGTCACCACAGTGACACAGAGTACACCGGAGAAATAGTATAGTACATTCAACTTATGAATACATGCATGAATGTGACAGTGTGTACGCATGTAGTGTCATTACACACTCTCCAATTTTTCAGGTCCACTCTCGGACCAACCTATCTTCTCCAGGTGGGGTTTGTTACACAGAACCATCTTGTACCAGCTGATGGGATGAACCATCTGTCAATCACCGTCTATCACGGGCAAACATCGATCCGAATCAGATCCATAAAGCGATATCACACGAGAGGGGAGCGATGTGAATACCAGCACGGCCATGATTCAGTCGTAGGCACGAGGTGTTGTGTAGGTTTACATGTTACCACAAGCCAGCTGCTTTATATCATGTGTGCAACAGGAGGCAGGAAACCTTTGGTGGTAAAAACAAAACTCCTCAACTGCCATCAAACACGCACGACAGACAGTAAGTTAACAGTGTTTTGAGTCTGTGTTTCCACCAGAAAGCTCTTATTTTAATGAGAATCTTTCGCTGGTGGCGAGTTCTTGAGTTGTTGAGGCGACAAAATCCACAAGATGAGATCTTGGTCTGGATGCTGACCCTTTAAGTATAGCATAGCTGTTTTGACATCATCATTTAATGCCACCATGCACCTTTATTAAATGACAAAAATGGTTCCTGGTTTGAGAAAATTCCTTAAAATTTGAGGAGCTTTCACTGTAGGAACTCACTGGGCATTCGGTAGAAGAGGCGTTCTCCAGCTCCATCATTGGTCTGCAGGACTTTGCTGTCCAGAGACCAGTCCAGATGTGTGATGAAACTGGTGGATTTACTGCACTCTCCTACCTGCAGGCAGACAAACACATATGTAGTTAAATCATAAAATGGTACATCATGCATATTAGCAAGGGAGCTTTTTAGTAGTTGTTAGTTTGAGTTTTAAACATCTAACCATCTCTAACCATCCCTACCTTCTTGTATCTCTGGGCGACAGCGTAGATGTCCACAAGTCCGTCGTTGGAGCCGACAGCAAGGTACGCTCCGTCTGGAGAAAACTTCATCTCATGGATCACCTCCTTTCTGTCTTTGATGTGGACAACCTCCGTCATGTCTCTGAGACAGACAGACAGACAAAAGCATCCTCGTTACATAGAAATATTAGATTAAGTAATGCAGTTTGCACACTGTTGAATTTTGTGAGTGTGTTTCTGACTTAGGCTACCTTCAGGGGACACATGTCAGACTAAGGACAAATTAAGTGGGGACATCTGGTCCAACTGGGGACAAGCTGGGGAAAAATCTGACTTTGGTTCAGTGGTTAAGGTTAGGTCTCAATGAAGTCTATGTAACATGACATAAGTAAGCGCAAACGTGTGTGTGTGTGCGTGTTTGTGTGTGTGTGTGTGTGTGTGTGCGCTACCTGACTCTCAGCACAGTGAAGGATCCATCCTTCATGCCCAAAGCCAGCTGGTATCCGTCCACGCTGAACGCCACGCTCCGCACCGCCTCCTCCATGTTACAGCGAGCGATGAGGGCATGATCCACAAGACTCCATAGCCTGACACACACACGCACAGTCAGATATACAGTATGGGTACATAAGATACACACACCGTTTCCACTGCAATAACATAACAGCCCATAATTTTCTTTAAAAAAAACCCTCTCCAGCTTCAGTTCTAGATTCCCCTGTGTTTTATAGACTGGTGGTTGTAATTTCAAAACATGTAAAAGCAGCTCCTAACACGGAGAATAAAGGGTGTATCAGTCCTAATTTCAATTTTGAGTGAAACATGAAATACAACCCAGGACGTCCAGTTTAAGTAACACATGATATGTTTAAGGACTTATCAGAACCAAAATACTGAACAACAGTTTGTAAAAGAAACAGGACTTTACAACTCTGGACAGATATCACAGCAGCAGCTTTTATGTTTGGCCAAGAGGATACAGTATTCACATTACAAAGCAGTGTAACTCCTGCATCGTAGGTATTTAACTGGCCAATGCAGCACCTTGAATTGTGTTTAACTTTTATACATAATACATCCTTGGTCACAGGGTCAGCTAAACCTCTTCTCTGAGCTCATGAATTCTGTATACTCTTCAGCAACTTTTACTGAAATAATGTAGGACTTGACTGATGTAGCAAAGGGTCAATTAAAATAAACAATTATGTATAAAAGAAAATGAGGAAGCCAACAAATGAGGTCAGCAGACGGTAACAAACATGTCAGCATGTTCCTCCGTCTTTACTGCTCTTGTTCCCATTATCACCTGTGTTCAGCTGACTGTGTGTGTTTATATAATTGGTCTCTGAGGAATCTCCTGCAGCAATGAAAGAAAACGGTGAGCAGATGCCAGACTGGCGAGCAGAAACCATTCGACTCCCCGTGCTCGTTAGCTATCAAAGGGAAGCTTTTGAGCTCAACTTGTGATCCACCTGTGGTTAAACTGGACAGCTCCCAATATGCGAGTCCAAGCACTGACCTGACGGAGCGGTCGTCGCTGCCGGTGACAGCCAAAGGTTTCTTGGGATGAACGTCCAGTGCCCAGAGCTCGCCTCGCTGTGTCCCTGCATGATCAGTAGAGGCTTGTCCCGATCCTCACCATTACCTGGACAGACAGGACAGGTCTTAAAACTGAGCTGACTGAAACATAGTTACATCTCTAAATGACCACCGATTTGATGGTGGGTCTGGTTAGAAGATGTGCAAATAACACTCCAATGTGTAAGTACCAAATGCTTCATGTTGAACTACTAATGAAAGTTGGCAATCAGTCAAATTTAGCAAAGCTTTGACCTCCAAGTCTAAATGTTTCTGAACTACAAATCACCAGGTTACTGTTTCCTGGACCAATATGGATGTAATTAAGAGTTACAGGGAAACTTTGGTATTTTTTTGTGCCCAACTGTCCAATACGGACAACACATTTTAAAACTGGTTCTGGTACTGAGTGAAAAACAGTAATTTTATCTTGTTTCTCGTCTACGCGAAGTTTCACTTGTCAGGGTGAGAAACAACTCAACTTTGGTTTCTTGGGCACCAAGTTGAAGGTTTCCACATTTAAACCAGGTTATGTGTGTGAGGACCTCTGACCTTTCAGCTGAAACACTTGTGACTTGATATACTCTGGTATTCTGGAGTCACAATAAGGTTAGCCTAGCTTAGCATGATGAGAAATGCAGAAACAACTACTAAGTATCTGAATATCTGTTTATGCATGTTCTGTGTGTGTAGTGTGGAGGAGGCTACAACTGTATTTCGTTGTGCAGATCTCTAATTATTTACTTACTTTGTTAATTATGTTTTTTTTGTCCTGCTGCTGCACAACAAATTGCACCTCAGGGATAATAAAGATTCCTTGATCCTTGATCCATGATCTTGAGCACATAATCAGGACTTCAGGAAGCTTTATTCAGTCACTGCACACAGCCGTCATTTGCCAAGAAAAGGTTCCAGCTCATAACACAAAATCTTACATCCATACATTCATAAAAATAAAGTGTTTTTCTTGTAGAACATCACTGACTAGGTATCACAGTTAAACCGACAAACGTAGTTATAGTGAGGTAAACTGATATTGGCCAATGAGGAGCCAGTGTTCAGCAGACCAAAATAAAACTCTTAAAAAGCCTCTCTGCAGGGAGGAACGGCATGGGGCTGGGTTTCTATTTTCTATCGTGTGTCTCCTCTCTCTCCTCTTACCTCAAAGATCTCGCTGTCCTGAGTTCCTGCCAGGATCCGGTCGGCTCGCCAGCAGACGCTGCGAATAGACAGACCTGGAGGAGGAAGAGGAGGAGAAGGAGAAGGAGGAGGAGGAGGGGGATTAGATCAGCAGTGAAAAAAAAAACTGTCAAAATATCTGGAGAAACAACAGAGGAGCTGCAACAAAAAAACAACTGGTTTTAAGATGATAAGACAGGAATAAGGAAGGAAGAAGAGGAGAGGAAAGAAGAAATGAAGAGGAGAAGATGGAGGAAATACAGAGTGAAGGATAAAAATGGAGGAGAAGCAGAAAAGGATGATAGCTTCGAGTTGGAAGGTGAAAGAAATGGCAGGAAACCAGAGAAACAGAGTCTGACTGATGAGTATTGATGAGCAGGTGTTTCTGATTCGACCTGCAGCTCTCATTAACTCCAGTTAATGAGCAGCAAACTCCACTTTGTTTCATTACACTTATACAGCTTTACAGCCAGGAAGTAGCTTCAGCAGCGAGCGGAGTTCATCAAATCGAGAAGATATCTTCAAACGAAATCCCATCTTATCAGGGGATTTCCTGATAAAAAATATTCACTTTACTTCAGATCAACTCAGGTCTTAGCAATACCAGAGTGTAAAAACACTCTGTTACAAGCAAAAGGTTTGGTTTCATCTGATTTCAAGAGTCTGACCTGGCGGTAGAGGTTAAGAATAACTAGTGTTGAGAGATCCAGCATGAGCTGAGCCTTCCAACGGACACACCAAACATTTTTGATTTGTGTTGAACACCAGAGTCAGCTTTTCTAAGTACTCAAAGGGGGTAAAATCATCATAAGACATAAGTTAAACACTAAATTGCTGCAGGGATTTGAAGGTGGGTAGGTCAGTGCAGTCACAGACGTGTTCGGGGTTCGAGACGGTGGCTATGGAGAAGGCTCTGTCGCCCCAGGTTCGGTGTGTTGGAGTCAGGATTTTTGCATCAGAGGAGCGGAGGCTGCAGCATGGAGTATGGTGGTGGAGCAGGTCTGTAAGGGGAGGTTCTGGAGGATGGGGGTGATGTGGTCACAGGTGTGGGTGCGGGTACACAGGAGAGCAGCGGAGCTCAGAGACAGGGAGGAGTTAATAGCGACGCAGAAACTGTGAGTGAGGTTTTGGTGAAGGATTTGATGATTCAGAGGTGTTTGGCTGACTCAAAGAAAGACTTTTGTCACACAGGAAGTTACACACACACCTCACCGTCACACTCCTGTTCCCCAGCATCTAAAATTTAATTAGCAGAGCCGTTCGGCTGATTAGAGCGTCTGCTGTCGCTGATGGCATGAATCAGCATGCGATGTTTCCTGTAACTTTGTTAGGAACTCCTCCCTGGAGGTTCACAAGGCAAAGATACCTGAAAGCCGAGGAGTTTATGAGGCAAATTGGAGATAATTAGGAAAGACTTTCTGCACTGTAAGAGCGGCGTAGGAAGGATTTCTGATATGTCATCTCAGAAGTGTTTAAAGCAACCAGAAGGCAGCAGAGAGGGAAAATTCACCTGAACTCATTTTTAAACTGCCCAGAGGAGAAAAATTGGATAAAAAGAAGAACCCCCAAAAACTTCTCTTATTTCATTTTAACATTTTCTCTTCCAGAGTTCAGGTGTGTGTTTTTTTTCTCCTCATCTGAATCCAGAACAAAAAAATAACACATGGAAAAAAACAAAACAACAAAAACCTTTATTAAACCCTTAATAAAATGTTTTTGTGTCTGACAACATTATGGAAATTTGACACTCAGAGGAGGAGGCGTATTGGTTTTTTAGCCTTGTCCCTTGTGTACAGAGATTTCTTCTGATTCTCTGAATCTTTTAATAATATTATGAACTGTAGACGATGAAATCACTACAAAGCACTATTTTCCAGCACAGGCTTTCAGAGTGGTGACTTTTACAGTCTTTTGTTGCCACTGTTCCAACTTAAACATGTTGCTGGTATCAAATTCAAAATGTCGCATTTCCTGTTCATTGATCTGTTTCACAGTGAAATCAAAATCATGCCATATATATATATATATATATATATATATATATATATATATATATATATATATATATACATATATATATATATATATATATATATACATATATATATATATATATATATATATATATATATATATATATATATATATATATATATATATATATATATATATATATATATATATACTTTTATTTAACATGTCACGGACATGAATAAATATATTTTACCATAAAGAAATGAGAATTAAAAATTAGATTTGCACTTTATAATAACACACTTACAAAAATCTGCACATAAAACTATAATAACACAAAACTTTAAAAAAAAAACAGCAGGCGGTGACTCCTCTGTGACCTTCATCAGGTCAGCTAGCTGCGACCTCATCCTCGTTTTTTCCAGCAGTCAGTATTTTCAACCAATATGTCTGAGAAAGTGAAAGTGTTGGTGACTCAGTGGCACCAAAAACAAACTACAGCTACACCTTAACTTTGTTTTTTTATTGAAGGAGAGGACACGATAATGTGCTAACTAATGACAGCATGATGCCACAATGACACCAGGAAACAAAAACAACACGCCTGACGTGTGTGTGTTTTTTTAGATACATGCTCCAGGGAATAAAAGTTGGGAATCACTGTTTTACACGACTATCTGTCACTCTTCATTAAGCAAAGTACCATGATATAGCAGCACTTCACCTTCACCTGACCTCTACCATCTCCACGTGGAGCTTGTTCCATCCCCTTCTTCATCTTTGTGATAGCATGCTAAAATTTGTTAATTAACATTAAACACAAAGTACCGCTGAGGCTGTAAACCAAAATTATAGAAGTTAAAATGATGAAAAGTCAGAGAATGACCAAAGTTATGGGGCGGTTAGGGGTTTGGTGCCTCAGCAGTGCCCAGGAGTTGAACTGGCACCTCTTCAGGTTCTGGTCCACCCTCCATACTGTGCAGTTCCTAAGCTGAGTCCCTATAGACTGAGCTACTGGTGCCCCAAAGTCAGTAGCACCATGACTGTCTGTACCACCAATTTTCATGCTATTCCATCTGTTATTACAGTCTGGATCTATTAAAGTCCAGAGCAGCAGACAGCCTAAACCTTCACACCTTCTGTTATTATCCTCACCAGAAAGGAAAATGACATTTCCTGTCCTCAACCCTTAAAAAACGAGGAAGCCACCGCCTGCTGATGAGCGACATTTACTTCCTGCCCTCTGAACTTCCTCTAAAGCCTTTTGTGAGATGAAGGAATTAACCTTCCACCTCCTCCAGCCTTCTCCAAAATGAGGCCATTTCCATCTCTGACTGGGAACAGACACAACAAAACCTTCACCTCCTTCCTTTCGTCTTTTCTTTGCTAACTTTCGCTTCAAGAAATCTTCAGAGAGGACGTGTAAAAAAGGAGGCCAGAGGCTTAATAGCTCACCCCCACAGCTTTTTACTAAAGGAATACATCTCTACCTCCTGCTGGTGAACGGCATTTAGGAGTAAAAACGAGGAGAGGAGTTCAAACATTTAGCACCTTGGGGTTTTTTCCCAAAATCAGGTCAATTCGCTTCCCCGTTTGAAGACAAACTTTTACACCTCCGCTCTCCTCATTACTGAAAACTTCTCCAACACCGTGGGAGAAGAAAAAGACAGAAAATCAGGTCAGTCCTAAAAGATGACAATTCAATTCTTCAAATATCTTAAGAGGGCAAAGAAAGAGAGAAAGCTTTCACTTTTTTTAAAAAAGAAGACTGAATTCAGACGAGACTGAGGCGTCACAACCTTCAACTGACAGAAGAGTCTTCGATTTCAAAATGACCTTTTCTCCTCTCTTTATTCTGTTCTCCGGCAGATGGAGGGGAGGTGATATGCAGAGGTGAACGTCTCACACACACATAATACGGTAAGTAAAGTCTAGGTCTTTGTCTGACACACTTTATTGTTCCAGTCTTCCTTTCAGTAGAGGGCTGAATCATATTAATCCCGTCTCCGCCTGGTATTTAACGGATAGTTTGGGTTTTTTTAAGTGTGGTTTCTATGACAGATTTATTCATAGTCAGTGTATTACCTACAGTAGACGGCGGTCGGTGGATGCAGGCAGCACCAAAACAGATTTCAGACACATAAAATAATCAATATAAATCCAAGTGTACGCTATATTTAGAATATTTTCATTGCTGTATCTTGATGGTGAACTGAAGTCTTTATATAACCCTCTTCAAAGCCACCAGACTTCACTGACATAAACTGTAATTTTCAAATGCTTATCAGAGGAGTTGCCGCCTCGATCGGTTAGTTTGTTTGTAGTATTGTGTGACTTTTAAATCATGTTCGGATCCAACCAACATAAAGTCACACAGTAACACAAACAAACTAACCAAATTGAGGCTGCAGTGGACCAGCAAGGTAAGATTACTGTTAGCTTCCATGCTGGTCTGCTTCTTCAAACTGGGGATGTTGGTAGCAGGTAGGTAATACTGACTATGGATAGTACCTCATACAACCACACTTAAAAAACCAAACTAACCCTTTAACCTGCAATCACACATGAATCAGGTCTTTGTGGCATTCATAAGCCTACAGAGAATCACAAACGTGACCTCTGTTCTAAATAAAATAAAGCTAAAACTTTATCTTTCTTGCTCCCTTAGATTTAATTGACGATCACTTCAGTGTGATGTTTGAGCTTCACTGCGCAGAATGATGTCTGTGCAGAGTTTGGAGCCAGAGACAGCTGAAGGCATTCAAGGATATTCACTATGATAATAATCAAGACACTGTCAGAATTTAAACAGCGGTGCAGAAGCTCTAGTGTAGACTCCCTCGAGAGTCTCCTGAAGAGGTGCTGATGCGAGGCACTACGTTAGTTTCCTACAAATGTCCTTGTTTCTGTCTCGCTGATATTCTGACTGCAGCTTGTGTTTCGTACCTTTGTATCCCTGCTCGGCCTCTCGCAGGTCAATCTTGGTGATCGGTTTGAAGTCGACGTCCCACAGTCGGACACAGCCGTCTCTGCCTCCCGTGGCAAAACCCTCCTCACAGGAATACATGCTGAAGATACCAGCCTGCACACACACACACACACACATATATATAAATATGTTCACAAAGATATCATCAACACTATCTAGGTTTCCACCAGTGTGGGTGGAAAATGTGGAACTCCCTTCCCCCTCACATCTGCATACTGGACTCTATCGCAGAATTTAAAACTGCTCTTTTTAAAATGTCTTACTCGTGTTGTTTAACTACTAATTACCCACACAAAGCAAACTGTTAGCAGGATTCGTGGATATTTCAATGAAATTTGTTGGAAAGGTTCCAAAGGATCCAACTCATTAATACATTTTCTGAATCATTTCAGAGTACTGCGGTCGTAGATTAAAACATCTGGATCATTTTATGTCAATAAAATGACAAATTTAAAACCACCAAGATGTAAAATCGGAATAGGAACGTTAATACAATGTACGCTCATATTGGACCTCTATACTCATTGTGCTTGAGGACATTACAGCAATAACCGTCCTCACAGAATCAAGAATAACCCCACTGAGTGACGCATCTATGATAAAAGTCAACAAACACATCACAGTCAATAAATGTACAGCCGTGTATTGGCTAGACGGACTAATGAATTAGCATCATGTTATTCTGCACTGGTTTTTATCGATAATTAAAATAATCGTTAGCTGCAGCCCTTCAGTCAGTGATTTTAATTTTGAGAACTTTTAATGGAGGTAAAAGGTGCCTGTGAGACTTACCCCGTGGGCAGCCTGAATGGTTCGTATCAGGTTGAGTCCTTTCCAAACATAAATGTCCCCGTTGAGCGCCCCGGAGTATGTGGTGTCATCTTTGGCCGATGCAACACACAGGATGGTCTGCAAGTCGCCCGTCTTCCCGAAAATCCCCCTCTTTGGAGTGAGAGCGTTACCACACAGAGACCAGAACTACAGGAAGAGAGTGGGGACATCTCAGACATATGATACAGAGGAGACTTTTAAGTTCATGTTCTCGAGGTAGTCCCAGCTCGGCATCTGTCTTTCAGCCTTTATTTCACCAAGCTCTCACCAACAACTAAAAGTTAATCACAGATTTACTCGTGTCCTGTAGTTTCTTGCTCGCTCACTCTCTCAATCTTAGCTTCCTCTGTCAACTTCCTCTTTGGTCTATTAGAGTCTAGTTCTGGCACAACCCCTGTCAGCATTCCCCCACACCTCGGGCCTCGAAATTTAGCGCAGAAACAACCCTGAGACTGAATCATCTGCGAAACGTCATTTCTTCGTGACTGAAGTGAAGGACAGACTATACAAACATGTACATCCTGCTTTAAAGGAAGTGCGTCATGTTTTTCTTTAAGTGGATTTCTTCTCTTGACCCTGTCTGAAATCGAAAAACACGAGGATCACGTCCTCTGGCGTGTTACCTTGATGTGTTTGACTCCGCAGCTCACCAGACGGTTCTGCTGAAATGGATCCCAGCAGATATCAAAGATCTGGAAGAAAGACGAGATGTTAACACAAGCGCAGTCTGTGTAACACACACACACACACACACACTATGTCTCACCCTGTCTGAGTGTCCGGTGGCTGTAGCCAGGATCTTCCCTCTCTTCCATTCCCAGATACACACTGTGTTCTTGGCATCAAGGCCAACCGAGGCTAACCGCTACAGAGGAGAGAGACAGATAGTTACTGATAGATTTTCTTGGAGTTGGCACAACTCTCCTGCTACTATAGCTAACATCACAACAACAGCATGTCTTGTGCACAAGGTGGAATAACAAGTAATGCCTACAATACACTACGCAGACGGTGACACTGTCCATGTGATTGAACATCACTATTTGCACGAGCCGAGTCTAAAAACGTCCAAAAACATTAAACATGTTTGATTTTATGGGAACGTCAAGACAAGAAAAAGGCCAGCGGAGGTCAGCTTGGACTGAGTCGTATGACCATCTTGCACCAAACGTTCGAGATGACGGGAGTGCGCCACAACTCGAGCAAAACTTTCAGGATTTTTATTCCAAAATTATTAAAGCACATCATTTTTGGAACTGTGATAAAAATGATTAAAACATGCTCTACTAAATCAAAACTTTTACAGCTGATGTTCAGCTCTGAATTTGAACTTTCTGACTGCCACCAGTTGTGCCAGTTCAGAGGAATATTCAGCCTTTGTGTCATTGCACCAACCCCTGAGCGCTTGATTTATTATTAAGTTGGATTTATGATCATTTTATTGATTCTGTGTTTCCTCTGATTTACTCCTGAGTTGTGAAGTCATCAAGACCAAAGTGCCGGCCAGAGGCAAAAAAGTGCAGACACAACAGTATGGGTCATTTACAGTCACATCAATCTGTTTTGCTTCATTGATTTGAGTTAGACTGGATGGAACGTTTCCCTTCGAAGCACAGCCAAAGAAAACAAAACATTTTATTAACAATTTCGAAAGTCTCAAATGTCTTAAACCTTAGCATTGACCCCAACAGCCATTTTTTAGTGTCTAATGTTTGTTTTCACAGTAGTATCCGTTAGCTGAAGCTTATTTTGGTGGATAACTCAATACATTTTCGATAACTGATAAGAGATAAGTTGCTGAGGCAGATGATCAGCAACACGCAGAGCGCTCCTTGTCACATTTCACCTGGTGGTCATGCTTAAATCAATGTTGGCTGGCAGCTAGAGACCGGAAATCAACAGCAGTCTCCCGTGTTAAAGTCTGAAGTTCAGTTCACCTCGACTTCCTACAGACCTCTTTGCCCCATTAACAAATGTTTTAGGCTACATTTGTATACATTACAAGGAGTTAAAGTATCTCAGCGTCTTGTTAACTATGATGGGAAAGTGGCGGGTTGGTGCACCGTCAGCAGTATTACAGATGTTGTACCAGACCGTTGATGTTGGTTCAATCCTCACCCGTGATCATGAACTTTGGGGATACAAGCAGCTGAATTGTTTCCCCTGTAGGGTGGCTGGGCTCAGCTGAGGTGGTTTGGGCATTAAATTAGGATGCCCCCTGAGCACGATACTTTGGAAGAGTTACTCTCCAACTGGGAGGAGATCCCGGGGCAGACCCTGGAGGGACTATATAGCCCATCTAGCCTGGGAAAGCCTCAGGATCCCCCAAGAGGAGCTGAAATGAGTTACTGAGGATAGACATGTCTGGAACGCCCTGCCTAAACCTGCTGCAGGAAGGAAATGGATGGTTTGACATAAAATGAACAGCAGGGCTGAACTGAGAGAGCAACTTACAGTGAAGCAAAATTAATTCATAGTTTATATAACTGCTTTATATAACTACTTTATATAACTGAAAGGAAAATAAGATGTTTGAGGTGAGTAGAGAAAAAGAACGTGGTTCAAAGAGAGCAGCCGTCAGCCTCCAGACCGCCACCCCATTCGCTCTGACACACTGATACACATGTTCACACACAGACGCAAAAGCTGAGACAGTGATAGGCTGGTATTCTTTGTGAATGGGATCGGGCATTGCAGCCTGGTGATTTAAAAGGCAACACTACAGGGGTGTCCTCTGACACAATGCGAACGACAACTAGGGAAACCAGAGAGTGAGGATATGGCAGCTTGGTCAGTGTGCTCTCAAGTTAGTAGCTTGGCCAGCAGGGGGTCCATGGGCCACACAATGTGGAAGCATATACGGGAGATCTATGTTTTCACATTTTAAAGTTTATACAGTCGCAGTTTGGAACAAAAACTACTTTGCGGAAGTGTCAGTGTTGACTTATAGTTTTACATGGGACACGAACAATGGTCTCCTGGGTAAAAATAACATAAAAGTACTTAGCGTGGGATAAAATAAGTAATAATGAAACATGACAAGATCTCTGTGTTAACTTTTGGTTTCAGACAGGACATGAACAGCAATCTTCTGGGGGAAAGCCTCATGTTTGTTTGACCCATCCATCCAATCAAACCACCTCCACCTCCACACGTTGACTTGGTTACTCTTTATACTACTTCAGCTGATTTTGATCCACCGACCCACCTCAGAAATTACGCTACAGGGGTACCTCCTGCTTTGAAGGGTAGGGCCATTGACCACACTGCCATATTTGACAACTTGAGAGTGAGAACAGGCTGGAAATGAACAGCAGCTATGTAAGTAAAAAACCATCCAGTTGGAGCAAGGTATATAAATGAGTGCAACTCTTAGCACTACAGCTTCATGAGAGACCAGAGAATGACATCTACCATCTATCTGTGATGTGTATGATGTGCAGAGACTCAGCAAAACATTTAGTCAGAGTGCCACCCACTCGGAGCCACAATCAATTTGATTTCTCCACATATTTCTGACGACACACCGAGCTGTTGTTTTTACAGGTTCACTCACACGTGGGAGAAACTTGGCAGTCAGAGAATCGAACGCTCTACCTGTCTACCTGAGGACGGCTGAACTGATGAGAACGAACGTGGCACCTGTCACAGCGCTGTCAGATATGACGCGCCATGCCAGTAAACTTACTGTGACTCAAAGTTTGTTTGTTTGATGACGTTTCCGGCAGAAGAACTGAGTCACAGTCCGTGGGTGGAAATGATGGAGCCACACATGATATAAATCAACCATAACGCTGCAGGTTACTGCGGGGGAAATGTTTGCACGGGCTGCACTCGCTCAGACTAACATTCATAAAACCTTGCCTACCACCCCTTAAGCCCTGGCTAACGATCCAATGCTCTACTTAATACCCTCACACTTGGTTTCACACCCTTAACAAGCTAACTTTGTTCTCACAATGCCTAACACCTTACCACACTACAGTGAACCCTGACCTCTATCAAACACCCTAAAACTCCAAACCTAATACCCCAAAGCCATGTCTGGCAACCATCCTTACACGCTAACAACCCCCTTCCTAACAACTAAAACTACTTCCTAGAACGATAACACTATTTGTTACACGTCTTTGGTGAGTAACTCAACTCCGACTGGTCAATTACGGCATTCGAATACATTACAAATCTTTTAATTACCTTCATGTGACAGTTGGAGGTATTGGTAACTTTAAATCTGTAATTAGAAACCTTCACAAAACTGTAAAGACGTCATCAGCAACCTCCCTCATCCCATTGGCAAGATGAAACGAAGAGGAAATTGAGACTTCAGGATGATTTAGGACCCTGACACAAGCATCACCTTGTCGCCGCAGCGACCGACTCGCTGTACATAACAACCTTACTCGACTGTAACTGAGTGTTCAGAGTTAGAACAGCAGAACAAACGTTGAGGAGACTGTGGAATCAGCACAGTGCTGTTGGATGACATTGCATTACAGCAACTGTTGAGCCACATTTAAAGTTTTTGCTGAATGACGCTGTGTTTTTTGGGGTTTTTTTTTTTTGCTGTAACCTCATCGACTGCATCACTTATTGAAATGAATGAGTGGGCATGAGTGTGAATACGACTTTGACACCTGCCTAACATCCTGACAGCTCGAGGAAGGTCCAACATGACACCTCATTTCAGGGTATCAAGATCATTTGAATAGAGAAACACACATTTTTTTTAATTAATTGACTGTGACTGTGGAGCACTTTGACCCCTGCTGAGTTTCTCTTTTTCAACCACTGACTGTTCAAGTTTCTGAACCAAAGTGATGAATCATCATCATCATCATCCTACTTTGTCATGCCTACTGCTCTGTCACTGTGTGTGTGTATTAATGTGTCCTTTAGGGACAAAAAACATCTGTTGGTCACACACAGCCACAGAGGTCTGCTGGTTGAATCAGATTACACATCATTAATCATGCTCACTGTGTGTGTGTGTCTTACCTGTCCATCAGCGCTGAAAGCGAGGCAGGCGATGCCATGCGTGTGTCCGTCACGGAGCAGAGAGACGGTCTGGACGGTGAAGGAGTCCCACACACACACGTAGGGATCCTTGCCCACCTGACCGGTCGCCACCACGGAGCGCTCCGGGTGCAAGGCCAGGCTGAGGGAGGAGAAGAAGAGAAGAAGACAGATGAATGGTGTGGGAGAGATAAAGATAGGAGGTAAAAGGAGGAGAAATAAACTGACTTATACTAAAAAACATATTTCTCCATCGGATTAGTTTGAATTTCTGACCAATCACTTCACTTGAGCCAAGCTTAAGTCACATCAGCAGAGGATGAATTTAGATCAGTTTCTTGGGTAACAGTTACTACAAGTCCTGCATTCAAAGTTCAGTGAAAGTACAAAAGCTGTGACCCCTCCACTTTGGCCCTGCCCGATGAGATAAGGCTCACAGAATTACTGACATACTGACCTGCGTGTCAATAAATAAACCATAGAAGAAGATTGTTTATTTCTTTGTTGTTGTTTTTTTGTGTGTTTTTGTGTCCTTGAACTCATGGAGGATGAAATATGGCATATCTATAAATAAACAACACTATTAAATCAACTTTTAGTTCAAAACCGACTCTTTTTAAAAAAAACCCTTTTCTCTCTGAGCGGGTCAGCGTGTGTTCTCCTTCACAAAGAGACTATGCTATAAATACACTCACTGCTTAATGGCATCATTATCAACACACATACACACAGACTCCTCTCCGCACTGTTGAGCGTGTAACGATCCCTGATGCTTGAAGTGTGTGTGTATTTGTGTGTGTATGTGTGTGTGGTCATTGCAGTGACCTTGGCTTTTCACTCCCTTACTTCAATGAGGATCTGATACATCTGAACAGATGTGTATCTGTCTTTTTGTGTTCCTCAGTCTGGTGTTTGAGAGGCAGAGAGAGAAAGTATAAAAGTCACAGGAAACTATACTGCTCTGTGTGTGTGTGTGTGTGTGTGTGAACATGGATTATAATAGAGCAGAAAGAGAACAGGTGTGTCAGCCACAAAGCCTCATTGATCTCAGAGATGCTGTCTGCTCTGCGCACACACACACACACACACACACACACACACACACTTCAACATCGACTCTCCTTCTCCCCCAACCTGCCAGCCAATGAGCCTGCTAGCTGCCGCGGTTGCCATGGCGACCACATCGCCAAGGGCACGGGTGCTGAGGATTGAGCACGACAACTGTGGAGTCAAGGTCAAACATAACAAAACACACACACACACACCTGAACTCACCTCTCCTGCTGGCTGATACATGACGACCGCGTCACGTTTTATTGCTCATGTGTGTTAATATTTACATTATCTGACGCTCTTGTTTTGTTTTTACACATTTTAGTCATAAACCAGCTGCTCGGGACTTATGTCTGTGTGCACTGTAAAAAAAAAATGTCTGTAGACTTAACGGTGAAAAATTGCCAAACCATGACAGTAAAAGACTGTAAAATATGCCATAAAATATAGGTGTGTTTTAATGTATGCAGTAAAACACAGTCATATTTCATACTGCATTTTAAGGTAATTTATACAGAATGAAGAATTTTATATTAGAGATTGTTAATTGTACGGTAAAACACCGTAATATTTCATGGCAAAATCTTTCTACGGTATTTTCAAAACGGCAACCTTAAACGTGAAATCAACAGTACTAACATCCTTTTACCGTGACATTAGGAAAATGTATACTGTATTACTTACATTACGGTAAAATTCTGGCAACCACACCAGTTTTTTTTTTTACCATAAAACTTTTTTTTTTTTAAATCATGTTGATGTTACACTGACTTGTAATCAGGTGAACGGTGTCTCTGTCATTTGTACACTATGTCACACACCTTAGCTCAGTTTGTTCGGTGAAATAACAATTTCTCTGAATGTTGCTTTAAACTGTTGGTCATTACTCGCAGACTATCACCTTTACTACAAGTGTACTACTTTCAGTGCTCCCACCAGATCTACTACAGTAGCAGTAGTAGTACTGCTGCTACTGTTAGAGGACAAGTCAGAGGACAAAAAGTCGGTCCTTTCATGAATCCTTTCTCTTCTTCCTTTCATTTTTCTCTGTTTCTCCTTTTTTCCTGTACTTCCTTTGGCTGACCTTACTCCCCACCTTCCTCCTCTCCTCTCCTAGTCTCCTTCTCCTCTTCTCTCCTCTCTCCTCCTCTCCTCTCCTGCCATCTGTTTTGTTGAAACACACACAGTGGAGTCCCTCTTGGCTATTTATAGAAGCTGCACAAACTTCAATAGCTGCTAATAATAGACTGTGTGTGTGCGTGTAGCGGTGATAATGTGATTTATAAATGATTCACCTGAAGAGAGAGAGAGAGACATTAGACATTAGACTGTTGCAGCAGTGATTTGTTAAACCAGATGAAAAAGGCATTACTAAGGATTAAATGTATTTATATATGATGTTGGTGACTGTGCAGAGTGGCCCTTTAAACAGCTTTAAATTAGAAACGTGTGAAAGAAAATGTTTCACGTCTCACACAGACATCAGGCAGTCTTTAGAGGACATATTTTAACAAGAAGTTAAGATTGTGTTTGTTTACAAGTGTAAAACACTGAATGACCTTTGTTTTATTTATGTATTTACTTGCATAAGATTTAATATGGACATCGACCTATCCATCCCACATTTGTGATATAGTGCATTTATTACATAGAGCTGTTGTATGCGTTAGACAGGCTTGGTTGTTGTTTTGTGGTTGTGTTATGCATTGAGCCATATTGTATGAATATGTGGATGTGTTTCATGTATTTTCTATAACTAAACCACTAATTTTAATAAATTAATTTCTAGAGTTTTTAAAATGTTGTCAAAACATGTTGAATCCACCTTTTTCAATGGTCTCACACCTTGTATCTCAGAGAAATTACATTTATAACAGCAAATATGTTTCATTATTTTAGTAGTATTCATGTAACTCAGTTTGCATCATCGAAACATATTTATTTATATATCTGTAACCACCTGAACAAATGACAGATTCTGTCGTTTTTCTGGTGCTGACAGCCTCTTTATCAGTCAGGAGATGTTTTCACCTGAAGGTAGGCGACATATTTTTCTAAAACTCGCTCAGAGCGCGATACGTCGGCTGTTCTGACAGACAGTTTGTTAATTTACAGGAATAAGTAACAAAACCGTCTGAATGAAAACTGAAGGAGGTGAGCAGCAGCATCTGACTGAAAGCAGCCAATCTGGGAAACATTCATCATGGGAATTAATTGGGAATGACACACACACACACACACACACACACACACACACACACACACACACACTTACTTTAATAGTGCCAATTAAACTGAAATGAGCACACTTCCTCAGATTAATATTGTAAATGCCATATGAATAATAAATTAACTAGCACGCACTTTGTGTGTGTGTGTGTGTGTGTGTGTGTGTGTGTGTGTGTGTGTGAGAGAGAGAGAGAGAGAGAGAGAGGAAGATGTCACATTTCCTTCCTATTTTTCTGACCTCTGACCTCATCACTACTACATGCTCCTGTAGTTTGACGAGGTTAATTCTATCATACAGGCAAACATGCGACTATGAATAAAGTCAGTGTAGATGAGTTTATTTATAGTAGGTGGTGAAATCAGGGCAGCTTCTATAAATAGCCCTGAGGAACTCCTCCTCTATGTGTGTGTGTGTGTGTTTTTTGTTCATAATACAACAATAGCTCGTTTTCTTCTGTCGTCCTTGTCACGATAAAATGAGAACACCATACAGTCTCTGATATATTAATATTTTTATGTCCGACAACGTCCAGACTTTTATGATCGTCTCCAGCTGTTTCACGGTGTTATCTTCCAAAGAACAATGAAGAGAAAATGTATTTTACATATTAACTTTGATTTGTGCAACACGGTGGCAAAATGTATCCATTACATTGTTAACCTTTAACTGTATTATATTTTTGTATTTTATATCAAGGCTTTTAATACCCTGCAGCGCTGCAGCACTACAGCACTTTTAATTGTATCTGTATATTATGTATATTTTATGTATTGTTTAATGGCTTTGTTGTAAAGCACTATGGGTACTTTTCGGCTATTGTAAAGGGCTATACAAATAAATTTGATTTGATTTGATCATCGAATATCATTTATGATTAAAAGTAACTGAGTCAACAACTTTGCTAACATATTACCTATTAGTCCAACAGCAGTCAGCCCAGCTCGGCGTCTGTCTTTCAGCCTTTTATTTCACCAAGCTCTCGCCAACGACTAAAAGTCAGTCCCAGATTTACTCTTGTTCGGCGGCTTCTTGCTCTGTCACTCTCTCCTTTTCTCCTCTTAGCTTCCTCAGTCAATATCTTCTTCATTGTCTAAGCCTCTATTATTATGTCTATAGAGGCTGCTGAGCCCCACGCCCAAGGCCTGAAAACTTCCTCCTCTTCCCAAAGGTCCAAAATGTCTGTGGAACAGACACTAAACCTCCCCCGGTGTTTTGAGCTCACAGTCCAGGCAACCCGGCTAAAAAACTGAGCTAACATTATCTAACAGCAGCTACAGTTCACAGCCGTTTACTTTACTGTCCAACAGGAAACTCTGTAAGCCACAGAGAGTTGGTGCACGGCAGTCGGAGGACATCAGAGGTAAAAACATTTTCTCCATAAATATGATCCAGTTTCACTGAAATCAGTGAAATAGTTGGTGGTGTGTGACTTAGTACATACTTCTTGTGGGTGATTGTACACGGAGCACCATTCACCTGATTACGAGTCAGCGTAGCCTCAACAAACTGTAACTGTAAAACCGTAATCCGTTGGATGTTCCAATTTTAACAGCAGTAAATAAAATCAGAGCTTTGAGGGAAATGTTGTTGTGCAATCTCGACAAGAAACTCTGCTCAAAACAAGTTCATGTAACAGGAAATTGTGTTTTCTGGCAGCGAGGAAGGAAAACTCAATCAAAGCTTTCATGCTGAAGAAAGTCCTGTGGAAATATTGTTTTCCAGTTGCTCAAAAAGTTGCTGCTGGGTGTCTTCAGAGAGCAAAGAAAAAGAAGTAGATGAAGTCTGATTACAGCCTGTGAGGAAATAACATTTTCCAAAAATTTAAAAGGCATGATAACGAGTTCAGCCTCACAGTAAGTAGCTTAAATTTCCAGAACCTTTCAGAATTACACTGAAGAGTGACATAACACCCTGAAGGGTTTGTGTGTGCTTGAGTAAATCTGCGTGTAGATGGAAAAATGTGTGCTTCAGTGTGTTTGAGTGCCAGCAGATCGTGGGAACATGGGTGGCTGTGGGGCAGATTGATGGTGGGATGCTGGACAGATAATTTCTTAGTCATCATCTTAATGAAGACCACTGAGCTGTGAATCCACAGAGCCACCAGGCTTTTGCTGTACGCCGCTGCCATTAACAAACTCGGTCAAATGATTTAAAAACCACGTGTCTGATATAAACGGGGATCCTTGGAATAATTTCATTAAATATTGAACAGATTTTTAAGAGTCTAAAACGTGCAGAATTAAAGCCCCATTGTACCCTTTTATACCATATACAGACATAACTATGTGTGATTCTACACTGATGTGTAATCAGTTGAATGGTGTCTCGTTCGTATTTGTATGCCTGTTCACCCGCAAGAAGTATGTAAAGTCACACACCACCAACTATTTCACTGATTATGGTGAAACTGGATCATATTTTATGGAGAAAATGTTTTTCTGGTTTTCCCTCCAGCTGCTCCGCCTCAACTCTTACAGAGTTTCCTGACAGACAGTGGAGTAAAATGGTGCGAACCAGCGCCACTCCAGGCCTAAAAAAATCTCCTCTTGCAGTACAAAGTCCAGTACAGTCCAAGCAACCCGGCTAACAAACTGAGCTAACAGCAGCCACAGTTGGCAGCAGTTTACTTTACTGTCCATCAGGAAATTCTGTAAATCACAGAGAGTTGAGACCAGGAAACGTTTTCTCCATAAAATATGATCCAGTTTCACCAAAATCAGTGAAATAGTTGGTGGTGTGTAAAGATTTACGTATTCCCCATGGGTGACGGACGTATGAATGACTTAGACGCCATTCACCTGATAGTCAGTGTAGCATCAAAATGTTTCATCCTAATTTCAAACTCAGCAGCACCATAGTCGCTGCTAATTTCACTTCATTTCACACAACATCGTTCAGCCTGAGGCCGTAGCCGGCTGCGTCGTCGTTCTGCTGACAGTGAACGCATCACTGACCGCTCTGCATCCTCTCTGGCTGCGAGGCCAGCCGCTAACGGCGCTAACAACAGCGCTAGTTCTTCTCTTCATCAGCCTGGACGGTTAGCAAAGCCTGTTCCCCTGGTGAGAGGAAAATGAGCTACGCTACGCTTCAGAAGACACACACACACACACACTCAGAGCCCCGGGTGTCCCTGCTGGTTAGCCTTAGCTCTGTACGTTGGTTGGTTTTGTGGTTGATGGTGAGGCTTCGGGTCACATTGACAGCCTGCCTGCTCTCTGTGTTTGAGGATGCATAAAGTCCAACACGCCTTCAACCAGCAGTAACATGTATGAGCTGATTATTCCACTTCTAATGTGATAATTCAGCTGATAATTCTCTAATGTTAGCTCAGTATGTTAGCCAGGCTGCCCGGACAATTTGCTCAGAGCATTGTGGGAGGGTTAGTGTTTGTACCACAGGCATTTTGGACCACTGAGAAGAAGAAGAGGAGGTTTTTCAGGCCCAGAAACGCAGATGAATGCTGAGCCAGTGTCGTGACAGAACCGGAGCTGGGAAAGCAGGTAATGTAACCGGGCTCATCAGCCTCTATGGACGTAACGACAAAGGCGAAAGTGTCAGAACAAGAAGCCACTGGAGAAGAGTAAATCTGGGACTGACTTTTAGTCGTGGGCGAGAGCTTCAGGAAATAAAAGGCTGAAAGACAGACGCCACTCTGGGCTTGTATAAAGCTGTCCGTATAGATGTCAGTGGTATTACACTCCGGGGGCCCTAATCGCAGAAAAAACTATTTCTACACAATAAAAAGAAGCTGTGGAAATGTTGTGCATGTCACACACACACACAAACAAAGACTGCTGTTTATGTTTCCAGGCGCACAGAGTTGAATATCTGCTGGTTTCTGTGTTGACATATAGATCACCTGAGAGATACAATGCAATGGAAACACACACACACACACTCAAACAGAAACACTGAGCCGCTCCGTGATGACTGACAGTTTTACTAGACAGGTTCAGTTCCACATTGAATTGAAGGAACAATACTGGTGTGTGCGTGCATGTGTGCAATATTTCATGAAACCGTTTCAGGAGCTTTACAGCAAATGTCAATGTGCAGCGACAATGAAGGCCTTCTGTGCTTCTTCGATTCCTCTTCCAAACCTCACCATATGTTTTAGAGTATAGCATTGAGACAACACCGCCCTGCTGTACACAGTCTACTACATAGAAGTGTAATTACAAAAGTATCTGAACTGAGACACCGAGTCTTTTCTCTCCCCCCCCCAGGCGTCCATTGATTTCACTTAATTTCTATGAAAGCCAGCTTACAAAGCTCTCAGTGTGCTGTCATGCACAATGTTGAAGGGCAGATTCAACAAGGAGTCTGACATTTTGTCCTGTAAAATCAATAAACTAATAACATTAATAATGTCTGATCTGAGAGACACATCCGGACAGGTCAAGTAGTAATTAATGGTCTTCAACAGGAGTCCAAGACCCGAAGGAGGTCCCCAGAGTAACTGCAGAGGGGCCGCTGAGAGCACAGATCTTATTTTATGTCTGAAAATACACATTAACACTGATGATGGGCATGTGCAATCATGTGGCCGAGCTCTATACACATTATTGTAGTTAAATATGCAGCACTGTTTTATATAATGTATGTAGTAGGGGGTCGTTTAGCGTTATAAAGACCCCCAGTCTAAAAACAGATATGATCCTTAAAGGCACCTCATGGTTTGAACAGAAGAAGTACTTAGATCATTTAATCAAGTAAAAGTAAGTAAAACTACACGGTTATATCAGTCATGTGACTTCAATGTTACGTCACAATTTTATTCAGAAAAATATGAAATATGAGCTCAACATCACCAGATGGACTTTCTTTCTCTCCTTCGGCTGCTGAGCTCTCAGATGACTTGTTACTTTAATCAAGTCAAGCAGAAATACCATCAAAACTACACAACAAACGTAGCGACGTTTTGTGTGTGTGTGTGTGTGTGTGTGTCAGTTGGTCGGTCAGGTTCTGCCTGCAGGCAATCAACAGGAAGTGGAACAGGAGAGGAAATAAAGGAGAAACAGAGGACAACGGACAGAGAGTTACAGTTCATCCTCATTTAGTGCCTTAAAGCAACTTTTCTGACAGATTTGAAATCATGTTACTGTTACACTGACTTGTAATCAGGCATCTCTGTCATTTATATATCTGTTCCTGCACTACGTAACTTTGTGCTCCAGGTACGATCACCCACAAGAAATATGCAACACTCAGTTTGTTAACTGTGCTGCCTGGACTGTACCACAGGTGTTTTGGACCATCGGGAAGAGGAGGTTTTCAGGTCTGGGGCGAATGCAGAGCCAGTGTTGTGCTAGAACCGGAGCTGAGCAAGTGGGCAATGTAACCGGGCTCAACAGCCTCGATGGACATAATGACAGAGGAGGAGAGACTGAGGAGGGCGTTGATGGAGGAAGCCAAGAAGAGAAAAGTAAGACTTTTAGTCGTTGGCGAGGGTTCATAAAATAAAAGGCTGAAAGGCAGACAATGGGCTAGGTGTCTTGCTATTAAACTACCTCTATGCAATGTTGCTTTAAATATGACACAGAAAAGAGATGTGATGAGTTCAAGTGCAGAGCTGCTTTAGTATTGTCATTACTCTGTGGTCCCACACACACACACACAGTGTTGCCAACCGGCCTGTCAGATGCAGCTTTTAAGATCAGATAAGGTACTTTAAATTTGGCTCAGGCTTCAATTAACTTACTTTAAGTGAACCAGTCAATGCCAACACACTCACTCACTGCTGCACACACACACACACACACACACCGAATAGGTTTTCCCAACTCAACTAGTCGAGTAGTCAGCACTGGAGTCAGAACATGCATGTAATCTTAACTCAGAGAGTTCAGGAACATCTGGAGCGAAGTGAAGTGAGTCGAAGAGAGCTGAACAGATCTGAACTAAGCTCTTTACAGCAGCATCCAGATAATAATTGCTGCTATTCAGCAGCAGGCTGATGCTTCGCTGCAGAGTAGCATAAAGGCTGATCGCCCCGCGGGAGGCCTTGGCCATGAAAGAGCCAATGAAAGAAAAAAAGACAGTCCCGCTCTCTCCCTTTCAGAAAAACTCGACATGGATTTAATGCGTCAACGTAGAGCCCACAATTACTGAAGCGATCCATCAGGCGGAGAGAAACACGAGTGCAGTCATGATTCAGAGCTTTCAACACACGTCGCCGCAGAAAGGAAAGAAAGGAGAAACTCCAGTATAACAAAGTTAAAATAAATTCACATTTCATGGGATTATTAAGGTAGTTTATTTTTATTATTTACTCCTGAAACTTGTTCAAAATTGATATAATTCCTGGGACACTGTAGAAATCAATGTGAGCTATTATTTAAATTTCCTGCTGAACCTGTTCCAAATGATATTACCTGGTTTCAGACTGCATATGTTCCCTTCACAGTCATTGGTTTAAAGGGAACAGCGTGTAGGATTTAGTTTGCAAATTACAAACGACTGAACATTATGGGAACCGCGTGCACCGAGTAAAAATGAGTTCACTGAATACAAACGTGAAGGAGAAACTATGGTGGAAACTCGCAAAAAAAATGTGTTTAGTTTGTCCATTCTGGGCTACTGTAGAAATATGGCGGTTCAACGCGGTGGACAAGGTAGATATGTAGTTATTTCAGCGGTCTCATTCTAAGGTCACAAAGACAATAAAGATTTTTATTTTCAGGTGATTGAACACCAATAAAAATATAGTTAGTCGAGCTGTGGACTACTAGAAATTTCTCATAGTTTTCAATATAATAGAGGTTTGTTGCATTTGCTCATTATTAGCAGTTTTATACATACTAAATTATATATTTATTTGTGTATTTTTTTTACTGTTCATGTAACATTTTGTTCTGTACATATCTTGACAGGCTGGCCTTTAAATAATCAACAATATACTGTGAGTCACTTATTGTTGAATTACTTATCACACAAAGAAAATATGAAGAAGATTGAAAGCTTTGACTCTCAGTAGTGCTGCGGCCTCTGACCTCCTCGCTGCTTGTTGCTTATAGGAGATTTGCTGATCTGGAAAATGATGTGATTTTATTCTCCTGTCAGTCTCACTATAAGTCGGCCTGGATCACAGCGCTGGCTAAGTGACTAAAATGCAAATGTAATTACTACCTCTGTCATCTGCAGATTTTTCCACATCAGCTAAAGTTTGTGGGAGGTGGAGGCGGAGGAGGAGGAGCAGCCGCAGTGCAGCAGACACAAAGTTCAACCCTGAAGGCAAGACTGACGTTTGTGATTCACCACATATAATAAAAAATCATTAAAACCTGCTGCTGCTTTCATCAAACAAGCTCCTTGTTCCCTTTTGATTTTTAGCTGAGAGATGAAGTGGACAAATGGAAGTTAAAGCTACTCAGGTGCCCAGTTCCAGAGTGCTTAGCTCCGGTTCTGGCACGACACCAGCTTCCCTCTCCACCAGCATTTGCCTGTGCCCTGGGCCTGAAATCCTCCTCTTCCTGGTGGTCCAAAATACCTGGGGTACAAACACTAACACTCCCCCAGTGCTCTGAGCACACAGTCCAGGCAGCCCTGCTAACAAACTGAGCCAACATTAGCTAACAGCGGCTACACTTCGTAGCAGTTTACTGTCCATCAGGAAACTCTGTAAATCACAGAGAGTTTAGGACATCAGAAGCCATCAAAAACACAAAAATAGACTCAGATATATGAAACTGAGATCACTTTATGTCTTTTTGTGACAGATGTTGGAGGCCCTGGTTGATATTTTCTAGTCTAAACTGAGACCAGAACTCCTCTCCATCCATTTGGAGTGTAATGGTGTGTTGGCAGATTTCCACTGTAACGGCACCGGCTGTGGTGCCAGTAGTGATGAAAAGGCCAATGCATCAGACTGGACCGGTGACAGTGACATTTCCTGCAGCCAGCACTAACCCAGATACTGCTCGCTCCGTGCAGTCTGCATGACTTTATTACTGAAAACACATCACGAAGGATGGCTTCCATGTTTCTACAAACACCTCTAAAGCTCATCAATGAACATGTTTCTCTTTGGATGTGCAGAGGGGCAAGTTACACACTTTTCAGAGCCACTATTCAAACCTACAGGGAGTTTTTGTAGCATTTCAGAGCAAATAATCACAAAACATAAATATTTTTTTTGCGCAGAAACCCTCAATTTTACATGCCTTTTTTTTTATTCTTGTATGGATTACTGCAACACACCATGTCTCAATCAGACAAAATTTGACTTAATGTTTTTAAATTTAAATTATGTTAATGCTACAATGACTTTTAATTTGGTGAATGGTGCCATTCATACGTCTGTTCTCACACTATGTAGCTTTGGGTTCTGGGTACGATCACCCACCAACTATTTCACTCGATTTTCGTGAAGCTGGATCATATTTTATGGAGAAAATGTTTTCTGGGTAATGTAAACTATGGACATAAAAACTGAGGTGAAAAGGGGGACATGAGAGAGTGACTGGGCATGAAGCTGCCGGAAAACAGTAAATCTGGGACTGACTTTTAGTTGTTGGCAAGAGCTTTGTGAAATAAAAAGTCTGAAAGACAGACGCCGAGCTGGGCTTCTTCTATATTTATGACAGCAGTACTGCTCTCTGAAACTGGGGACGCTAAATTGCAAAGATACCAATTTCTATGCAGCATTGCTTTAAAGCTTTGAATCCAGCATATCTCTGTGACCTTTTACATCCCCACCGTCCTCCTAGAACACTGAGGACGTCTGATAAACCGCTGCTTTCCATCCGAGATAGTCTTTCAAGGCATAAAGGTGATCGCGTCGGGCCCAAAATCTCTATATGACTTGACGTTATGCGCGGTGGTCACAGTCAGATGAGGTGAGCAACCGTGCATGCCGTGTTTCCAATACATACAACATATTGACTAGTAGCATCCCGCTCATCCAGTTGTGAACCTGCGGTCAGCAGTGAGGGATAATTTGGCACAAGCAAATCTAAGACTGCGATCCGAGAACACGGCCGGACTGAGGCAGCATCCAGCTTTTCAATTAGTGTGACACACACACACACACACACACACACAGTACCGCAGGCTGCAACTTATTGGGCTGCTGTATAAACTGTCCAAACATGCCTGCTGCTCCGATGACTCATAGGCTGTTTAGTGTTGGTGAATACACCAGGTGTGTGTGTGTATGTATGTGTTGGGATGAATGAGCGACCTCACTGAATCATCTCCCTCCTCCACTCGCTCTAAATTGCTCTCATCAACAGAGAAAATCCCTCTCTTCTCTTCTGCTCTCCTAAACTCGGATTTCATTTGAAAATCAGGATTTCTAAATATGATTCAATCATTTGGAGAAATTCTCTCTGTACCCTGTAATGCTGCAGACATCGAAACACAACAACCTGCCTCCTAAACATCGTTTTCATATGAAACTACAACAGAAAATATGTCTCATAATGAGGAAACATTTAATTAGCTAACACACTGTATTTTCCTCCAACACCCACTCCTGTAGGATTTGGAGTGACAGTTAAGGAATTTTTAAATGTTCAAAAATGAACGTGAAGAGGTAACAGCTATGACAAAGCGGTACTGAGGGAGAATTTTTATATAACTCACCTGTTCAAATTATATTAAGGCTTAAAGTTATGCAGAATTAACAGTGTGATCACTTTGATTGACAGGTGACAGTGTTGTAACAGATGTCTCGTTTGGCTAGATGGCTGTTCTTGGTCTCTACTAACTCCTGAGGGAAACACATGTCTCTTTAGCTGCTAAATACTCCACTATGTTCACCAGCTGGACAGGAAATGTACCATAAAACCAAAACTAGGAGCTAAAACAAGGCTAAAAAGAGATGAGATGCATGGATAATGTGGGTTAAACACAGTTCTTTCACAGTCCTGACCGGGAAACAGACCCTGCATTATATAACTGTCAGATAATCCCGGATTAAAGGTTTTGGGCGTTTGTGAACCGGTTTGACACATTCTGAACAACTGCTTAATTAGTTCATGCAGATCCACAGACTGTGTTCTGGGTTTTAAAAGGTGTTTTCGTGGATTGTGCGGCTGTTTTGGACACACACAGTTGCTCTCTGTTTGTGATATTTTCCTGATTTTGTGACAACATATTTACAGAAAAAGCTAGAATTAAATCACTGTGGTGTGAGCTATTGCAGAGATTTGCACGCAGTAATGTTTGGGTAATGAAATATTCTGATGAGTTTATGTGAACTTTGCTGCTCAGTTGATTTTGTTCAGGTGATGAATGTCATGCATCTGGCTCCTCTAACGAGATCACTGTTGTGCAGCTCGTTAGGAGTTCATTTCAGCTCCCCAGGTTGTCTTGCTTTATTAGATTTAGAAACATCTTAGTATTATTCAGAAGTTATGATGTTATTCTACACAGACTGTGGTGTGTGTGTCATCAGTTAAATTAAGAAATACATTCTGTGTTTATCCTATTTAACCTCCGTGTCATGCAACAAATATCAGAATTGTGAGTAGAAAACACAAAAACGAGGCAACCACAAAGAGATATTAGAGATGTTACTCAACCATTTCCATGGTGACGGTGGCTTTTTGCTCTGTCACTCTCTCTTTTCTTCTTAGCTTTCTCCGTCAACGTTCTCTTCTATCTCTTCTCTTCTGTCATTACGTCCATAGAAGCTGCTGAGCCTGATTACATTGCCCGCTTGCCCAGCTTCGGATCCGCTCCTCGTCAGCATTCCCCCTGTGCCCTGGGCCTGAAAACCTCCTCTAGCCTGGCTAACAAACTGAGCTAACATTAGCTAACAGCAGCTATAGTTCGCAGCCGTTTACTTTCATGTCCATCAGGAAACTAAAAATCACTGAGAGTCTAATGTAATATTGTTTCATTTATTGTTTCCTAATTAAGTTTAAACAGTAAGCTATACACAGGACGCTTCAACAACATCACACTATGTCTGCCCTAAATTTAAACGACCACAAGCGGTCCCTTTTATGGAAAATATAATGATCTTTTTTGTGTTTCCAGTGAAACATGTGTGCGTCATGCCTGCTGTAAAACAACGATGCCCTTCTCCCAGTTAATGTAATGTAATGTGACATATTTACATACTGAAGAAGACTCACGAATGTGAGTGTTTTACATGTTGTATTACAATTCTCCCCGAGGCTCACGGGGCAACTTCAGAGCCGTCGCTGAACATTTCTGCACCGCTGATGGGTGAACTGCAAGTCAAACGTGTATATATAAACATCCTCATTACATATATCCACTTACTTACATTACAGTGACATCAGACTGTAGGAAATCATCATCCAAAGCTGAAAAAAACAGTTTTTTGGCACCATATAGGCCTGTTTTCAGGTTTTTAGGTTCGAGGATAAACCAAACTGTGTGGGAGAGATAAAACCCCACCAGGGTTTCTAAAGAACATCTCAACCCAAATGAAACAGAGACAAAATGACTAAGAGTCGCCCAAAGATCTAATGATTATCAGAGTAGGAAAGTTTGTCAACCATGTTATTGTATAAATTCACACATATAGCACACATATATAAAACCACAAATACTCATCATATATAATATAGACATATGCACTTCCCTGGAACACGTTCCAAAACGTCTTATAGTGTATTACTTAATATAATGATTCTGCCTTTTCTTTTCTACCATAAATATCAGATTGTAAATCATGTTGATGCTAGACTGACTTGTAATCAGTTAATCAAGTAATTTTATGCCCCGGGTACGATCACCCACGAGAAGTACGTAACGCTTTACGGCACTAAGTCACACACCACCAACTATTTTACTGATTTTGATGAAACTGGATGATATTTTATGGAGAAAATGTTTTCTGGTTGACGCTGACAGAGGAAGTTAGGAAGAGAAAAGAAGAGAGTGAGGAAGCAAGTAAGACGAGTAAATCTTGGACTGACTTTTAGTCGTTGGCGAGAGCTTCATGAACTAAAAGGCTGAAAGACATATCACTTACTTATTACTTGCTTTTGGACTTGTAAGTAATATTATCTGGCTGCTATGTCTTGTGTTGTTGCACTTGCTTGATGTTTGACTGTTGGCAGAGTTGTCAACTCGCTAGTTTTTGATCATAAGTGATAAAATCATAACAGATACACACATACAGCCGTCCATATTTACCACAGTGGTGTAAACCTGAGGCACTAAATCACAAATATTACAGATTTCTATGCAATGTTGCTTTCATGCTTTCACATGAACTGACTCTTCCAGGTGTTACAGCAGTCTTACCTGATGATGTCGTCATTGTGTCCCAGGTAAAACCTCTGGCTGTGCTCTCTGGTGTTGTAAACAACGCCGACCCCGGCCACAAAGTACACCACCTCCTTCCCGGCGGTGTAGTACAGGTTATTCCGGCACTGGTGGCCCCGGTACCCGTAGACCCAGTCCAGTCTGAGCCGGCAGCCCGGGGCGCTCCGGTCCGACATGTTCATTCATCTGAGGGAGGAGCAGGGGGGTGGGACACCGTGTCCGGTGCTTCAGTCCTGATTCTTCTTCTGGTTTAAGATCCTCCAGCACAGAAGTGATTTATTATCGGTTTACTGATATTTATCGACTGAACCGAAAATATCGCGATAACGGTGAGTTCATATCATTTTGTTTTTAAAGGTTGATGTTGGTTATTCTCTTTTGAGGAAGTACAGAATTAAAGAGGTTACAAAAGTGGACATGATTCTGAATAATCAACTCTATCAGTATCGAACCTTAAATCTGATACTGTTCCTCCCTGGAGGTTTCTGCAGCCAAACAATCAGTTCATAATAATCTGAATCCATGCAGTTATTTTAATTCTGCAGATTTTATGTCATCTGTCTGAACTAAAAATGACTTTTTGAACTGATTATCCCCTCAGCAGGTGAGTTAGATGGCAGCTTCCATGTGATCTAATGCCATCATCATCATCATTACCTGCAGATAGATGTCTGAGCGTCCCTACTGACTTCTTCACCTCTTGTGGTTTGAATATAATCTTCTATAATGGATATAAATATTGTTTTATTGTCCTCTAAATAATCCCATCATAGCCTTGTGCTATTTTATAGCTACAATGAAGACATGAAATTAACTTTATTTATTCTTAATTTCTGCCTCAGCCTGGAATATTTCCTCCAGCTGCTGATTATTTAATTTACTTTATATAAAAATGAAATAAAGAAACAGAAACGCGTCTGGAAAGTTCTCAAGCAAAGAGACAAAAAACAGCAACACAAACTGATGGATGGATCCTGATCCTGGAAAATATAATCCCCTCCTCTCTCACACTAATCCTCGACCTCGGTACCAGCCATGGTTACTACAGCACGGGTGCTTTTCCTCCTGTATCCCCCCCGTTTGTGCTCACATCATCCCTCCGCGGAATGAAAACGCACAGCGCGGGAGATGGAGACGGTGCCACTGGAGGCTCTCAAACCCCATTCACAAATCTGTAGTAACTGAGTACAATCCGCCAGAGCCAAGAGCCAGGAGGACAGGGTGTATAATAATCCACAATATCAAAAATTAGAAACAATGAAAATAATAAGGGGATTATTTCCTCTGTGGACTGCAGTCCCAGGGAGAGCCGTAGAGAGAGAGAGATAGAGAGCGACAAAAACAAGTGTTTAATCCCCGCAGATGAGCCAACTTCAGCGGGCAGTGGTGGAGAGAAGCCCCGGCTTCAGACCGCAGCATCCCGGCCGAATGACGGGAGAGGAAAGTCCTGATTCCCGGCAGGAGGGGAGCATCCTCCCGCTGCAGCGGAGTCCCTCCACCCTTTGACAGGCAGACAGGTGAACAGACAGACAGGTGAAGAGTAAACCGGACTTCAGACGCTTAATGGTGACCCTCCCTGACCGCCGAGCCTCATCACAGTGATGTTTTCTCGCTCGTTTTCGGACTGACAAGCAGAAGCATCAAGGTAACACTGAGCAGATCATTAGACAGCGTTTCCGGTATGGAACCTAAAAAATAAAAGCCCTTTGAAGGAGGAGGATGTGTTGTAGTGCTGACACTGGACGGGCCTGCAGATCCTTAATGCCAACTTTAGTACATCAGTACATCTTCCCTGTTTTATGAAGAAGCAGAAGAATATGTCTTTACGTTTTATTTCATACTGTTTATAATAATTACTGAAATATTTATATGTAATATAGACTACAAATTAGTCTAATCTTCAAACTGTCCTTCAACATGACAGCACGTTGGTGGGGAGCAAAGGCTGGCCCATGTGGCCCGATCCAACAGATGAGCTGCTGTAGCTCAAACTGCTGAAAAAGGTTAATGCTGGTTCTGATAGAAAGGCCAGAACACACAGTGCATTGCAGTTTGTTGTGTATGAGGTTGGGTAGCTGCAGACCCGTCAGGGTGCCCATGCTGACCCCTGTCCACTGCCAAAGAGGCAACAATGAGAGGTAAGCTGCTGCTAACATCTTGGTGCCAGATACCACAGCACACCTTCAGAGGTCTAGTAGAGTATGCCTAGACGGGTCAGGGCTGTTTTGGTTAGGCAATTGGTCTTAATGTTATGGCTGATTGGTGTGTGATGATTTGATTGTAACTTTTATTTTGAAGGTCAAATCTCTACACTTCCGCTCTTATTGTGGTAAATTATCACGGGCTTGTAGCAGATCGAGCTCAGGAGGTAACCATGACGCACGGAGAGGAAACACCCCGGCACCGCTGGAGAGGACGCACCGCCGCAAAGGACTGTGGGACGTTGTGTTTTTTTTTTGTTTTTTTTTCTGTTAATCTTCATTCATGTATTTTTTTAATCAGTGAAGAACTCAGAGAGGAATTTTAAAAAAAACTACAAATACCAGCAAGCTGTGGTGCAGAATGAGGAGCTGTCCTGAGCTGTACTGAAACTGTGGGTGAGAAATTTACAATCTGATTGATATAAAACATTTAATTACAAGTTTATTGTGTTATTATACATAAAATAAGAATAAAACTAGTAGACTGGTAGAAAAGTTACATAATGTGGTAGGAGGTTTAAGTTTTACATTTCAGATTTCACAGATAAAATTGTGAAAGAAAGAGTTCATCAATCTTTCCAGATTTCAGAAAATATAGACAGATGGACTTCGTAATGGACCGTTGGATGCAGTGAAGCTGCATGAAGTTCAAGTTAAAGATGAAGGTTTCTGTTCTAAGTGTGCTGATAAAAAATGATTATCTTATAAATCAATCCCAATTTAGGGACACGACCATCGATCATCTTAATCATAATCTGACCGACATATTTAACGCTCTTCAGCCTCAGAAGTAGCTCCAGTTTTGTTTTTAATCACTACTTTACAGTCTGACCTTGTATAATAGAACATAAAACATTTTATTTTGAAATGATGACTTTGAACATCATCTTACCTGAGGAGCAGATGTATTTAGGATCGATGGAGCGCATGAAGAAATCTGTCTCTCCTCTAAAATGAAAAAGAAAAATTATAAAATATATATTTAAATTATAAAATATAAATATAATACAACCTTTTGAGGCATCATTACATCCGTAACGTGTTTCTAAAAGTTAACACTGTGGACTGAAGTGGAAACTGTGATCCCTGCAGAAGATCGTTCAGACCAACTGGGAACGACTGTTGGTGTTTGTGTGGGCAGGAGTTTTGTTTTTATGTTTACTTCAGATATAATATTACTGAACAGAGCTGTAAAAAATAATATTCAATAACAGGAACAATACGGCTGCTGTCTGAAACTCCTGCACCTGCTGTAAAATGTGCAGAATTTATGTTACACATAAGATATGAGACTTCATTGATTCCTCATGGTGACGTTTACTTGTTGCAGCTCACAGTACACAAAGTGAAGAAAATAAATCACGTTAGAAGTTAGAAAGTTCAGAGATATAAAAAAAAAAGTTCAACCAATTTCTTTCAATAGCAACTGTAAAATGTTATGGACCTGCTGTCAGAGATGCACCGTCACATGGTGACGACACCTGAAACAGGGTAATGCATGGCCGAGCATGAACTGCAATCAGTTTTCCATCGAACATGAGGCAATATAGGAACTCCCCTCCTTTACACTTTATGGCACTAAGTCACACAACACCAACTAACCAATAAACTGCTGCAAACTGTAGCTGCTGTCAGCTAATGTTAGCTCAGTTTGTTATCCGGGAAAACTAACGCAATACAAATGTGAAGTAGGTTCAAAAGAGAGCAGTATAGACTAAGTGTAAGGAGAGACATGATCCAGAGGACTGGCAGTTTCTGTGGTGCTCTTGTAGGCAGGAGAGGTGATTGGATGGCAGCAGACAGGTGTGCTGATTACAGACGAGGGTCAGGTGTGTAGAGAGAGCAGCACCAGAGTGAGGAGAGACAACAACCACAGACAGACAGGAAGAGGGAAGCAAGGAACAAACACTGAGGCATGGCCATGACTACTAAAACTACTTCGAAAGGATGGTTTACAAGAACTGAAGTACCTTTCCTTAACATTTAGAGAATTGAAACAGCTCTTATCATGGCGGCCACATGAATCCTTCGGGTTAAACTCATGGTCCTTCCTAAGAAAAGACTACTCGATCAGAGCCACTATGAAAGAAGAATGACATGGAGAATTACCTACATGGAAGAGCCTACTTGGAAAAGCTTAAATTTAATAGAAAAAAATAAATTAGTGAGAAAAGCAATCAATGACTAATGAAGGTCGTCTTCATTACTTTCGGTAGCAACAGCACAATGAGTAAATCTATTAAAGAATGAGGCACAAACCAAAGTAGTGAATGTTTTATTGAAATTGTGTATCTATTGTGTTAATGTGTGTGTGTGCAGGTTCTGTGCTGCACTCAGCAGGGAATGAGTGGAGACCAGGCCTGCAAGAGAAACATTCAGTCAGTTCGGTAGCCTGAACAAAGACGCTCTTTGTGGTAACGTGCAGCTAAATGTATTTGTTAAAATGTGTATATGTGCTAGTCACTCACCTGTTGTGTTCGGGCAAAAAGAGTCCCCAGGTTAACTGAGCAGTATTTAAAGGTTCCGGACCATACCATGAGCTGATTGGTGCAGGGGGGGAGTGCACCTTACTCAGTTCTTGGGAGTTTAATAGATTCTTTGGTAATGTCCAGCACAGGTAGAACATACAGTCTAAATGTTAATATAGTGTAACAGTGTAAATGTATTTTAAGGTTTTTGTCTAATGTTGGGTATGTTGAGATGTAATGGGAGGGGCAGAATCCCCCAGACTGTGTCAGGGTCTAGGTTGGTAGCAGCAGCAGGGTATATAAGGCTGCCAGACACTACAGGTGGCTGCTGCTAGGACCACTTATGCCCTTTGGTCCACAGTATATGGTTTGAGTCAGTGCCCTGCTTTGTGAATCCATCTGCTTCGTGGCCGTCCTAACAATGACAAGCACCACTAGTTTGAATAAAGAATGTTAGATAAATGCATTACAGTGAAAGTGAATGTAAAATAGTACCACGTGCTGCTGTCACTGAAAAACACTGAACGAGTATGCCCTCTTGTGGCCAAGAATATAACAGACCACATATGACAAACCTGATATTGTTCTAGTTCTGGCGTTGTATTGTTCCACCACCATCTCACAAACTAGTCATTAATGAAACACCAGAAGTACAGCCGTAATCATTTTGTATCAATATACCTCCAAACAAGTTTGACAAAGTTATATTTTCATGTGTTTAATAAGAAAAAACAGAACTTGTGCTGTTTTCTTTGATGTGAGGAGGACGTGAGTACATTGTATTTACAAAGAATATTGATTTTAGCTGATTTAATGTTAGAATAGGCCGAAGCAGCACTGTCCTTTCCTGTTACAATGCTGCTAATACACACTTCTACTCTGCTGACAATAATATTGCGACCTCAGGTGTATGCTGAGTTAAAAGAAAGAGTTATCAGTCATGTGAGCCTCTGTCCCCTACACACACACGCACGCGCACACGCACGCACACACACACACACCTGTTTGTCATCCATAGTCCTGCATATGGGTCATATGTCAGCTGTATTTATATCTCAAAAGGGAGCTCCTCGTTTACAGCTGACTGTGTGTGTGTGTCTGTGTCTGTGTCTGCGTCTCTGTGTGTGTGCGCATGCCATGTCACCATAAATTACAAACACAATAATAAAGTAAGTGTTATTTAAATATAGAACTGATGTCATATTACAAACCTGTAAATATAAACAAAATGTGATGATGTGAAAACCCCATAATCAATTGAAAATAGCACAAAACATCCACAAATGACAGTTAAAACTCGACCATGCGAAGAGGAACCTGCATATAAAACAGATCAGAAACACAGCCGCCTTCTGTGGCCACAAGCTCAGATGGACTGATGCGAAGTGAAGCAGGCCTCACAAAACTAACCGTTCACCTCCGATGTACTTAAAATATATTTATTTACTTATTTCCAGTTTTCCTCTTTTGCGAATCAGACTGATACAGCTGATCTCACTCTCTCATCGTGAACATGTCTTATTGCATATATAATAAGACATATTTTTATGATCAGCACATTTACAACATCACGTAATCTGTGAATTTGGCATCGAACACAAAACATTTTATTGTGAAACACCTACTTGAGTCCACTTGAGATCTTTGGTCTGAGAACATCTCCACCCTCCTTGTTCATTTTAATTACCCACATAAAACTCTTCTTTCTCCATTATTCTTATGGCCCACTTTGTCTCCGAGGAAACTGTAAAATTCTTTTAGGGCTTCCTCCAAAGTTAACTTCACCTTTGTGCAAAGTGCATGTGTTTCAGTAATGCTATCACCGGTTATATCGATATTTTCTTATGACAGCGGCTACCTTGAGTCATTGCATTGATTTGTTTTCTTGTTGTTCTTGCAGGTGTCTCCTTACAAGTGTGTGTGCACAGGAACGCACCTAACAAGTAAGAACAACGAGAGCAAAGATGAATAAAGAAAGGTAAAGATGATGCAACTCTGTGATTCACCTGTTGTGCAGCTTGTCTACTGCATGTTTCTGCCATCACTACCTTTATTTGTGCCCGTTGCCACCCTGTTAAACTGCTTCTAGGTCAGATTCCTGCCTGTAATGAGAGCTGTGTTCCTTTCTTTTTCTTTACAAAAGCGTCAGTGTTACAAAATGCCTTTTTAATTTGTATCCTCCACTTTAACCACCAGGAGTTACTCATGAATCTGTCCTTAAAGGAGCTCTGTTTCTTTACATTCTTCATGTTAAGACAATTAAAAATTCAAAATATGATCAGCAGAGCCAGTGAGCTATAATAAAATGCACTCTCTATTATGTCACTGCAGGTGTATTTATTTATAATTAGGAGGAATATAATAATCCTTATCAGCTGTTTACCTTGTACCTTTCCACAAACATATAATCCACATATAATTTGTACTAATTAACTTTACAGCCTAACTGCACACAGCCTCCTGTAACCAGGCAGATTATTTCAAGACAGATCCAGTCACGTATCTGCTGTCCGCTGAGCTTTGATCCAGGGAAGGCAGATGTGACAGGATGCAGGGCTTGAGCTGCCCTCAGCTGACTTCAGTTCCTAGAAAGACTCCATGTGGACGAGGATTATATAACATATGCAGGATACAACCAGGTGTGGCTCTCCAAGTGTGACTTAAGTCCAACTCAGTCAGAAGTGATGATTTGTCAGGACAAAGAGGCAGAAAATGTTGTTTTTATGAGTTGTAGTTCAGATCTAATCTGCTGCTCTGAGCTTCTAAAACAGGAAACTATTAAAGCTTCGAGCTCTTATCATGTGTAGAGTCATTATGAATCATTAGGACTGGGCAGTCTGAAGTTTAATACACCCTGATTTAATCAAAAGAGAAGACACTTAAAGTCTTCTTCTCGTAATTTTAAGGTGGACTTTTAGAAAAGATGTAATATTTAGCTCTTCAATACAGATGATTGTAGAATTGGTCTTGACTGAAGAAAATAGTTTGATTAATGATTCATTACATTTAACTGTTTGCGAACATGTATAAAGAGTACTTGTATTATCAGATTATGAAGTTTACATTTTAAGTGTGAAATGAAGAGACAACCAGTCGTGTGTTACATTTCTGGACGTTTTCTTTTAATTGATCCTTCATCCATCCATCCATCCATCCTGTCCACAACTACACAGCATAGTTACCACATTATAATATTGTTCATGTGCATACAGTTACTGCTGTGTACACCAAGAGCAAGCAGCCCCATCGAAACATTTTAGATACAGTCTGTCAGATTACAGTAAAATAAGTTAAAACTTTCAGGCCTGTGAAACCAGGTAAATAACTAAATATTCCTTCACTCCAGATGTTGTCCTTGATAGATTTGTTTTCTACAAATACAGCTCTACAACATTGTTAGGCATTGTGATTGTGTGCCAGCTGAGTTCACACTGTAGGGATCTCAGCATGGTGGTAGTTTTGAAGGCATTAATAAATATTGGTACGCCACAGTTCTTAGTTGTAAAGAGGCAGGTAATAGCGCATCACCCTTAGCACAATGTTTAAAAACATTCGTACAGAGTCAAATGACAGGCAGGAGGTAAAAACAGGAGTTCAGAGGGGCTGCTTCAGTGACCTAACAGATCGAGCTCTGTTAGGAGTCGTACAATGCAACAACAGATTTTGTCCGTGGAGGACAAAATATTTAGTGTGTGGAAGTCCACCAATTCTCATTCATAACCGACAGTCAGATTACTTCTTTTAAATTACAGTTTTAAAAATGAGGAAGGTGACGGATGGCTCTGCAAGCAGATAGTACCGGACAAGTGTTACCACGGAAAATAGAATTAGTGACAGGTCAGGCGGCCTATCATTAGAAATTTTAAATAATGTGATTTGTTTTCTTATTAGTACGGATTGAACTGGCAAAAAAAACAAAAACAAAACAAAAAAAGCCAACATACTTCAGTTTTATGTTTAGCCACTTGAACGATCGCTCACATCCTGGCATTGAAGAGGAAGTGACACTTTGCTGCAGATCTTACCCTGACAACCTGAACTAACCTATGCACAAATGATTAAACATAAAACCAGATTAGCATGTGCAAGCCTTAAAAATAAACAAAATAAAATACAATAAAATGACATTAAATATTCTTATTTTTTATGACCACTTCATGATGTTGCGGATTTAAGGTATGCAATGAGGTCAGTGCGCTCTCCCTTCTTCTTGATGCCAGCGAAGATCATTTTGGTTCCGGGAATGTACTTCTTGGGGTTCTCCAAGTACTCCATCAAGGTGTCCTCATTCCACACAATACCTGGGAAAAGACAGAAGAGCAGTGATGAGAGCAGAACTGATTTAATCAAAGCCAAAATTCAATCAACAGGCAAACTTTTAAAGCCTCAAGTGTAAACTTAAGTGATTAAATGATTGGACAGAGAGTCAAACGGTTAATCGCTGCTACCCCTTTCTTCGCTTGCTCTATATCCAAGATAGTGTTATTCAACGCCTCATTTAAGCACTGGTGAACTGACCTTTACTCTTGTTGGCGTCTGTGTACGAGAAGCCCTCAGCCTGCCCAGTCTTGCGTCCAAACAGACCCCAGAGGTTGGGTCCCACCTTGTGCTTTCCCCCGTTCTCTACTGTGTGGCACTGAGCACACTTCTGGACGAAAGCCTTCTTTCCCTTGGCGATGTCTCCCATAGTGAGCTGGAGGAACATAAAAGTGAAGCTTAGACAGAAAGTTAAATCCTACTTTCAATGATAATATCCGTGGGTTTGACTCCATAATAAGTTTTCTATTCATAGACTTCAGTCCTGGCTGTAAACTCATCCACTGCTCTGCTCTGTCCGGCGCCATCTTGTGAAGGTCATTTGAGGGGACTACTTTTCCCTGCACCTGTAGCTCCGCTTTCTTTACTCTACATTCAGAGAAAGTCACGAGTTTCACTCGGTGCGCTGGCACCCTGCCGAGGTCATTTCAAGGAAATCCCGCAGGAGACACGTGGGACGGGGAAACACAGCACTAAAACCGCACGTATAACACGTTAGCCTTAGCTTTCGAGCAGCACGGGCTGCCTCAGCTCGGGTTACTTTACAGGAAAAGCAGCAAGGCTTGTCGAGTAAATCCCGCCACGGAGAGTGTAGCTTTAATATATCGAGCCAACATTAATGTGTGTTAACGAAACATGTCGCTGCAGCCGGGAAACCTCTGTAAGGCGTTAATAATAACCACTGCCAGTATAAAGTAGTTAAGTATGCTGTTACGTGCCTTAACCTAAGTATTTAGTGTCACCAGGAAACGTCATGTCACCGGCTGTCCTGACGTGACCTGCAGCAGCCGGTGTCAACCTGACAAATGTAACACCCATTACTTAGAAAGGGGCTTGGATATCATTACATATTTCAGTCATGTCTGGATGAGATACAATACAATGACTTCTTATCGGATTATTAGCTGACTGAATGACTCAAAAATGACTGCAGCAGTATAACGTGTAATTCACTCTATATGATAAGAGCATGCAGGACCTTGTACGTTGTTCCAGTAAGAAGAATAAGCGACCCTAAAGTATAGTCTAGCCTCACGCCAACATGGCGGGCTGCTGACTGTTTCACATCCTTCTCAAGGGCATATAGTACAGATAGCTCATGCGGAGGTTTACCCACACATTGACATGTTTGACAATGAGGTTATAACGACCAGCTTGGTCTGGCTAAGCCTGCTAAGCAAGTAAGGTTAGCCGGGGATGTATCACCCACCCCCAGCCAAGGCTTTGTCAAGGATGCTTCAATGTCGGCGTCTGGAAATCCCACTAAATCATGCAGTATTATCTGGTAACACCCAGTGAATTCAAGAATATGTCTCTCCAGTCCGGTCCACTCTGTACAGTTGCTCTTTGACCGGTTTTATTCCACGCAAAGAGAGCAAACAAGCTATTCACCAAAGACGGGAGCTAACGGTTAGCGGCCGTTATGACAGCTCCGCTGCCCGGCATTTCCCGTATTTAATTCAGCATACTTTCGGATAAAACCACACCCAATGTCTCCCTCTGTTATAAATACTCCATAATAAATATAAAAAGCTTACCTTCTGGTTAAAATAAGCGGGGTTAAGTCACTCCGGTGCCGGTGTAGGCTGCCTCTCTCTCGGCCGTTGAGCGGTTAGTGAGTGACGGACGTAAAGGAAGGTCACTACACTATAGAGGCACCGGCTTCTGACGTCACGATTCTATCACGTGCCGCGCGGATTTCTCTTCTGCTGAATCGTGACGTGTCACGTCACGTCCATCCATGAGGCCGCAGCCGAGTCCCATTTCTAAAATAAGACCTCTTCCCTTACCCGACCTTATGCTTTTACATTGCATTTGGAAAACAGTTTCGACTTTTGCTAGAGCTCAAATACACACTGCTGAAGCACGCAATTTTAATATAATATCGCCGATTCGTCGCTAGTCTCGTAGGAAATGAGACAAGGATTCAAGGGAAGGAAGTTAAAAGTGTGTTTTGGTACTGGTCCCCCGGATATTGTCGCATTTCCCAGCCTCCATTGAGGGAGCAAAAATCACCTGCTTGGGTAACCTTATATGGAAATACTTAAATTTATTACAATGTGCGTTTATTTACTGTTAATATGAACAAATTAAATTTTTAGCTATACAGAGTCTTTAGTTTGAAGTTATATTTATTTCCTAAATTTTGTGTGTGGACAAACTCAACATATCCTCATATTTCTTGGCTCTATTCAGTATAAAATGACATGTTGGTGCTTTTAAATAATATTTAAGCTACCTGGGGTGGGTAAATTATCTTTTTTATGAATCTATTCTTTCACAGTTAGGAAGACAACATTTGAAGACCCACGCTGTATCTAGTTTCACAATGACCCTGAGCTCTCTAGGAGATAACAGGCTAACTAAGGTGACCACAGTGTCCTCAGACCAAAAGGACACTGTAAACCTCAAAGGCAAAGTCCTCTTTGGTGTTTAATCTGGTTTCATTACTCTAATACTCCTGTCTAATATTTCTGTCTGCTATAGAGTATTTTCCTTAATAACTTCACATAGCTCAACACAAGTGTATATGATTATCATACATGTGTCACAATCACAATAGAGCTATTATAATCTAAACTGTCCTCAAGAGTGTCGTTCAGCACTTACTATAACCACACATACACACACAACATATCGTGGCACACATATAGATCATTCCTGACACCCTCACACCAACCTGACAACCAGGTCACAAGCCTCTGACGAGATATCATCAGCTGACGGCCCATGTGTTGTATGTTACACGGGACAATGACGTAATATATCTCCAATATGTAAATAAAATTGTTTTTCTGATTCATTTTTATTGTATCTAACGTAATTAAAGAAATGTACTCAAGTCGTTGTTGTTATGATATTGCTGATTATGTGTCATAAGAACAGTCTCTCTTGTCTCTGTACTACAGTGTACTACTGTACTGCGACCTCTTCATCACTAAGCCTTTGTGGGGCTGTGTGTATAATCTTGGTCTCAAAAGAAAGCCATGTGACATGTGAGATACTACAGAAGTGTCAGAATCAAGATATGTGTTACTGTGTCAGAGTAAATTCACTTGGAACACTAAATTATTTTTTTTAATTTTCGGCTAAAAAAACCCAAAACACACTACTCTGAGTGAAAACCACCTTTAAAACATAGGATAGTAGCCAAATTCTTCTAGGAATTAGTAAAGTAATGTGTATAATATGTCCAGGCAGAACCGCCACATGTGCCATTTAACCTTTTTTAGGTACCAGACTGGAAAACTAGTTATATTTCTGAATACATCCTCCATTATTGTGAAATCTGATAAAAACTCCCTGCAGAGTAATAGAAAACATGAGTGTAGTAACACCTCCCGTACAGGAGGTGGCAGTAACGTTAAACGTGCACTATCTTTGCTGACCTACTACCACCTCTACCGAGAGCTTCACAGCTGTGGGAATATACACCATCAATGTACTATAATTGCCACAAGATAACAGTTACTCATACAACAACTCGTGGTTACATGTAAAGATTAAGTCACACAGTTGATGGGAATATCATGTTTTATCATACGTCTTTTGATTTCGGTGCTACCGCTTTTTATTTGCGATTCACAAACAAAAGTTCTGAGCGGAAGTAGGGATTTCCGAACAGCACATGAAGGCGGCACCAACTGATAAACCGCGCTGCATTGTGTCGAGGAGGAAGCAAAGATGGAGGAATACCAGTCCAAACAAGTGCCCGAAAACCTCGATGACCCTCCCAACAGCAGACTTTTCGCGGTCACAAGTCGATCTATAACCGAAGATGAGCTTCGAGAGAGTTTCTCTGTGTTCGGGGATATTCAGGGAGTCTGGGTCGTCAAAGATAAACAGACAAAGGAGTCCAAAGGCATCTCTTATGTGAAGTTCGCCAAGTCTTCACAGGCCTGCTTGGCCATGGAGGAAATGCACGGCAAAGTGCTGATGGAGGGGACTAAACCCATCAAGGTAACGTTGACCCACCGAGCGATTTTCCGTTAATTAATAATAAACGGAAAGTATCGGTTAAAAAGAGGTTGAACCCTCAAAATACGTCGTTACCTCTGGGTAGTAGCTTGCTAGCACGCTACACTAGGGGCGTTAACTGTCGTTACCCAGGAGAGAGGAGATGTGGTCAGCTACAAATTCATCACTTTCTCAGTGGTGTCCAGTAACACAGATGGCTAATTTATACTTTTTTTAAAAAATATTTTATATTAGTATTAGTATTTTTGTTCAATACTTTGTAAAACACTGTCATTTATTCTTACAGTCAGTATTTCAGTCGTGTAACATCCCATTTACAACCATTCATAACCATGTATACAGTAATACTTAAATACAGTTGTCACAGCTTTGTACAGTGTATAGAAGATTCAAACATAATTCCATTTCTTTTTCAGTAGATTTAATATCCTATTTAAGTATATTCTGTAACGTGCATATGATAAATAAATTTGACTAGATGCTACTGAGAAAGTGAGACAATGTTGTTTTGAAAACGTAGATGAACTGACACTCAGATAAGTCCTTCGTGTCTAGGTGTTTACATGTTGAGAAGTCATATTTTAAAATCCATAATTTATGGGTATCGCGCTCTAAATTTGAGTGTTTCAAGAGGCTGGACTTGTAACCGTTTCCACTTTTTCTGCTTGTTTTTGTAGGTGTTCATTGCCCAGTCACGGTCTTCAACAAGACACAGGGACGTTGAGGACGAGGAGCTGACCAGGATCTTTGTCATGATCCCCAAAACGTTCTCAGAGGAGGACCTTAAAGACACTTTCAAAGTAACTAAACCCCCTTCTCACTTTGTTAAACACATTATTTGTGTTTCTATATGCTCATTATTTGTCTTATCCTTTTGTTCTTACTGTCTTCGCCCTCGCCTGCATGTAAAATAAAAGCATTAAGTAATGCATAATCATGAAGAATACAGATGTTTTCATGCCTGGCTGTTGCCTCTGTCCCTTTCAGGAGTATGGTGATATCGAGTATTGTGTGATCATCAAGAATAAGTTCACAGGGGAGAGTAAAGGCCTCGGCTACGTGAGATACTACAAACCCTCCCAAGCTGCCCTCGCTATAGAGAACTGTGACAAAAGTAAGATCATGTCAGATTCTTGCGCTTGTTCATTATTGACTGTATAACGCACGGTCAATAGAATATTCAGTAACTCAGAGGCCTGTTAATGTTTGTGTGTGAACTGCTGTGGTCACTCAGAACTCTCACGATCATGACGGTGGTTGTGTTATTAGCTTACAGGGCCATCCTGGCTGAACCTCGCACCAAAGCTGCAGCAACAGAAGAATACACCGGGGGAGGGGCCCGAAGCGATTACGTGCCCAGCGTCGACTCCATGAACCAGTATGCCTTACCAATGGGTACGAAGTGGTTTAACATCCTAAATCTGTGTTTGTTTTTCAAGCCCATGAACGTTTGAAGCTGAAGTTAGGGTAACTATATCTTCATTTTCTGAACAGAAACAGCCAATCAGAGCTCGGATAGATGGTTGATTGTTGAGTCTCATTCCCAGGTCCCAAACTTTGTGTTTGTCAACTTGGAAATGACCTGAGAATTCTTTGAATCACCCTGAGGAGCCAGAGGAATCTGAATTTTTCACCTTATTTTATGTATCTCTCGTAAGGATATCGTTCGTAATCAAGGGACAAGTTATTTTTATAAAAATGACTGCTGCATTAAGTCAAATCAACATAGAATAAGTAACCAGTATCTAGTTTTTAAAGGCACCATGTGTTTCTTCTGTGAATGTAAATTTGAAACTTAAGCGTCTCTTCTTGAAGGTCTCTGCGGTGACTCCGTTCCTCTTACTGTAGTTGTTTGCGTCCTGTTACTGACCCTCTCTCTGCCTCTCTGCAGCTGACCCTGGCAACTACCCGGTGATGGACTACCGCTCGGGCGACTTCACGCGCTGCCTGATGATGTCAACGCGAGCCGCACTCACCCAGGAGCAGATCTTTGCTCTGTTTGACATCATTCCCGGCATGGAGTACTGCGAGCTGCAGAGAGACGCCTACGGAATGAGCAAAGGTTTGTGATTAAAGCAAATCCTCGTGTCTTCACTTCATAATGACTCGAGGATCGATCATCGATTGCCATTTATTAGTTTTCAGTTGGTTGACGTCACTGATTGTTCTGTGATTAACTTTAATAACATTAAAATGGGTCAAACATTGGCTCGCGTTTTATTTCCTGTGTGTCATGTGCCCTCAGGTCACGCTTTGATTCGCTATAGCAATCTTGGATCAGCGGTGTACGCCAAGGAAAAGCTAAACGGCTTCGAATATCCGCCCGGCAACAGACTGGCAGTGAATTTTGTTGATGACGGAGAGGACCGCAGCAGGTACACACGCACAAATGTATGTACTTATTACACAAAACGATACACACTTTCTGCAGAAGCGTCGCAGTTTATGGAGGCATGGAACACAAATGCCCTTTGAAGTAAATGTATCTATTAATTTAAAAAAAATAGACCAAAATGCCACTGATGACTAATGTTAAACCATCTCTGCACGTCTTCCTGGTCTTTATTTGTTGTTAAATATTCATGGATGAATGTGACTAGAAGCAAACAATAAAACACAACAGAACATTTAAACATTAAAGAGAAGAACATAAGTCTATAGGAACGTCGCTCCACAGTGTCGGAGCCACGAGGGACAACCAGTAACTTCCTGGACAGAAGACCAAAGCAACTACTTTGTGTATAAGATGGAGCAGACCTCCTGAGATGGTATGAAGCGCTGAAGATCAGCTTGTGTTTGTGTGTAGTCCCGTAGGTCGGATGGCCATGCAGTTCGTCGCAACCCAGATGATGTCAGCGGTGTGGAACGGACCCTCTACCAGCCAGGTGATGAAACCCCCCGTGAGTACAGTGACTGATTTAGGATCAGGTCCGATTCCCCTGCTTGTGTGCAATAATACAACACTGACAGGTTGACCATATTTCATCAGAAAATCTTCATTCAAGAACGGCACGCAAAAAGTAATAAGTTCTTCTATTCTAGATTTGCTTTGGTCTCACGTCAGAGACGAAACGTCGTCATAACTTTAGAAAACTATATATGTAAATAACAACTCAAGGTTAATTACTGTTGTGGATAATTATTCCTCCAGGCCTCCTCTGCCATCTATAGCACTTGACATATAACAATTAATTAAAAGTTGGTAATTACACAAGATTTAACCTTACCTTGGAACATATGTCCATAAGGACATAAAAAATATTTGACAAATTAGTTTTAGGCGGCTAACAACAAGGTTTTGCTGAATCACTGATCCTGGGTGCATTTGTCCGTATCCACCAGGGCTTCTCGGCCGTCTCCCCGATGTCCCGGATTCAGACGGACGTCAACCTGCCCCCTCTGAAGAAGCTCGCTCCACCCGACAGCAAGTCGAAGGAGCGTTTGTTCGTTGTGTTCAGCCCCTCCCCGCTTCCCCCGGACGTGCTGGAGGATGTTTTCTGGTAAATGCCCCCGCCCATGTGACGACTCATACATTTCCTTAATTAGAACGCTGAGTGTATATTATGATACAAATGCCACAAAATGCATAATGTGTGTGTGGTGAAAATAATGGACCATTAGTAAGGAGGTCAAAGGTTCAGGTGATCACAACTCTTAAGCTTAGTCAGTGTAAATGACTCTGAGCATCGAGCTAAATGCTCTTAATGACATGCTATTAAAACAAACGTTACTGCTTTAAAATTCAGCATTTGTCTCCCCCGGTGTCTCCCTCTGTCTCTGTAGTCGCTTTGGTTCCCTGATTGAAGTCCATTTGGTTCCTGGGAGGAAGGTCGGATACATGAAGTATGCAGACAAACAGGTGAGAGTGGCGTTTATGTTTCTCTGCATTTCAAACGGCGTCGAGCCAAATCACCCTCCATTTTTAAAGAAAACCCTCCTCTCCCCCTCTCAGTGCGCAGACGAGGCCATGGCAGCGCTGCACGGTCGCGTCGTCAACGGAGTGAAGATGAAGGTGATGCTGGCTGATCCTCCCAGAGAAGAATCTCACAAGCGCCCCCGTAACTTCTAGGACCGCGCGGCAGAAATGACCGGTAAGTGCCAAGCTCCCGCTGCAGGGAACGGTAGTACGGTTAACCATACAGTAAAAATCTTGTAAATTTAAAATGAACACTGTCGCAGTGTTGTGTGCTTCAAGGTAAATGTGTTAAGTGACCACAGAAAGAGATACAAAGTAATGCCCTGTATCAGCGCAGACACACACTTGAAGCATACCAAGGATTATTTCAGGGTCTGTTCAGAGGCAAAGAAAGCTTGTTAGCAGGACGTCCTCAAGAAAAGAACAGCAGCATTATTCTGCTTCCGTTACAGTGTTTGGATGTATTTTCTGACAGTTTCAGAGCAGAAAATACTTCCTTAACACACACCTCCCAGTGAAAATACTGTTTATTTGCAAACGTGTGTGTGTGTGTGTGAGAGCTGCTTCTGTCTTGTCCACCTGCAGTCCACCACACACACACACCGTACACTGTGAAACTGTCTTTGCTATTTAAAGAAGGCACAACTCAGTCTGACAAATGTGACAAAAGTTTTCTGATGACAGTTGTTGCTCTTGTTCTGTCCCCTGTAAATAACGCTGCAGCTTCTTGTTCCCTAGGCGACTGTTGTCATGACACAATGACACCTGACCTGACAAGACCCGACCGACCGACATCAAGACCTTCTCCCGACCCCTGACACGACCTTTGACACCTGTCTGACCTTACCTCTGGTCAGTGACCTTGCTGTGACTCACTGAGTACACAATAGCATCCAGTACAAAAAATGGAGTCTTAATCGTTTCCAGTCTGTGAACAGCAACAGCGATGTTAGTGTGTGTAGTCTCTGCTTTTTTTTTTTATGCTCTTGTTTTTATCGTTTGGACTAACTAATGTTCAGCAGTAGTACTTTATCAAGAGACAACTGGAGAAAGTTAGAATATGTGCACTATGTTGTAGTTCAGCTGGTTTGCAGCGTTTTTCTCCTTTGGGTCTGTTCAGAAGCTTAAATAAAACAGGATTTGTAAAGTTGGATCTCAGTTTAGTTTATTCAGATCTGCTCGTTTTTTCTTTTCTTTTTATGAGATGACCTGTAATCCATGTGTTCGTCAGACTGTCGGCTTTTATTTTGTCTCAATAAAGATCAGTTGAACACACCATTCAGCCTGTGTCGTCCTTTTCTTTGGTCCAATGAATACCTGGACGCTTAAATCTCAGCGACGACTATGTCAAATGTCCTAGATGTTATTAAAATTCATCTTTATCTCTGTTTGAATGTGTCATTGTGCTGTTTTTATGTGCTCATTCTGGTGTAATAAAAACTAAAAAATGTGGCTGTATATTAACATCTGTTCTGAAAAGTTCGGTCCTCCTTGGAACGCAGAGCGACTGTGAGCTCTGAAAGAAGTTTTTCTGAATCTTCATTCGGTCAAATATTAATGACAGCTGGTCGCCAAATCTGTGTTTTCTTTTTACCGTTTAAATAATTCAAAATTATGTCTGAAATTCAACATCACTGGCACCAAAACTGGATCACCAAACGGGCAAAGTTCCTCAAGGCCGCAGACCTCCAGGCACCCTGAAGACCTCGGGTTCACGTCCTTAAATGATGCCGTTTCATCAGGACTACAAACTGACTCCTGTAGATAAACCTCGAGGCCAGACAGTCAAATTAAGTGTCTTGGTTGGTTTCGTGCCGTCTATGTGCTGTGCTGCTCCACAGTTTGGTATTTTTGTGCCACTTGTGGGCAGTAGAATCAAGTCGATACAGCTAACTTGCTTATTCGCACATCCAGCAGTTTTTAGAGCGTTCGTATGGAGTCGTGTCTCTGGTCACTCGACTTCTGAGGGAAATATCGAGGCCCTTAACTGCTAAATCATCCACTTTGTTCAACAGAGTCTGTGTGTGTTTGTTCAGTAGAGCGGAACAATGAGGTGAAAGTCGCGTTAAAAAGGTCTGGAAAACCTGCAGGAGCCACTTTGAACATATAATTTGGGACTTCATCCAAGAAGAGACACACACTGGATGTACAGTAATCTTTTATTTCTTCAGGAGGCAACTCATGAGAACATTATTTACAATACTGGACTGATGAGACCGTTTGGTTTCCCTGCTGGGGGCTTAATTATAGTAGCACTAATCTGGTCTCACGTTTTAAAAGCTTGGTCTTGAACCTTTTCTTTAAAAAGTTGCATGAAATTTTCAACATGGCCTTTTAAGTCGAGCTAAACGAAGTGTATCTGTCGAGGGGAAACCCTTTAGGAATGAAAGTGCAAACCTCAGACTGCAGCGTTTGTTTTGGTGTGTGAGCGGCTGAAGCTCTGAACAGATTCAGTTTCTTACAACAGAATCGCTCCTGTTCATTTCCAACTTCAGTTTGCAGCAGCGCTTTCAAACATCCATTGATAAGGTCGTTGGATTTATTAATCTCACACGTATAGTGCTTTCATTTTGAATCCTTTACAATGACACGCTGCAAATCACTATATTCAGCGTTGAACTGATCAGGTAGAGGAGCACTTTAAGTCAAATTTGTTGAAAGTTAATTTCAGATTCAATGTGCACAACAACAGCAGCCAGATCGTCTTTTCGTGTTAATTCGGACACATTCATGTGGAGTTGGCCCTGATGAACCCTAACATAACCTGCTGTGGAAACATGGACACCCAATGGACACAAAAGCCGAGGCCGTGGTGGGATGTGAGAAGGGCGATACAGAAAACAGAGGGGGCAGAGACAGGCAGTGATGTGATGATATAATCAGGCTTTATTACTGGAGTCTCTGAGTTTTGAAATCATTCAAACATCTGGTCTCTGTTGTTTAGCTCCATGCATCCATCAGTCCATCCCTTTGTCACTTAGTCCGTCCTAACTTCCACCTCACGCTCCCCTTCTCCCTCCCTCTCACGGGGCTCCCTCTCAGTCCTCCAGCGCCAGTGTGTTGAGTTCCTCGTCGAGCTCCTCCAGGTCTTCTCCCGTGAACAGGTTCTCGTCCACCGGTACCTCCTCCTCCTCTTCTTCTTCTTCTTCTTCATCCTCCCCTCCTCCGTCCTCCTCTGCTCCCGAAAGCCCGTTAGCCTCAGCGCCACCACAAGCTCCGTTCAGCTGCTCCTCTGTAGATCGACAGAAGGTTTTTTTGTTAGATACTTGTGCATTGAAATGACTCGTACTGTAATTGTTTGTATTTAAGCGTGAGTGACTTTCTTACCACTGTCTGCTTTCGTCGACTGATTCTGTTTCCTGGAGGTGAAACGGTCCGTGGACGCTACGGTAATGCCTGTGTTGTCGACCTCTTGTGGAACAAAACGGGATATGTCTATGTCCTGGACCTCTGTTGCGCTGATCTGAAATAAAAATGGTAAACGTGGTTTAGACGGGAGCGTGACACGAGACAGAGGTTAAAAAATGACACGTAGAGAAGCAAGGAGGGAAAACTTCCAGAACATTTCTCTGCTACCTGAGACTGAATTTTCTGATTTTACTGCAGCGACATTGCAGAAAAGGCAAAACTGTTTAATTAAGTGAATAAAAAAATGTTTTCTTGCTGCATTAAACCTGTCCATTAACAGGTGCAGGTAATTTAACAGACAAATCATTAAAGCGAGTGGCTGCAATTCAGCAGCAAACAGGCCATTTAAATACAGAAGACGAGCTCTTTAGGTCCACAACACTTTATCACAACGCTAACTCTGAATTCTGTCTCATCCTTTGAGATGTGGATGTTACACACCGTCCACACTGCATGGAGCCGTCGTTTCTGATTGAATAACTCAATACTTTCACTGACAGCAGCTAAAATCTGGACGTGGATCTTCGTGGTAAATTTTTAAACTTTGGAGGGATTCGTTTTAATTTATTTCAACGATTTCAGCACTACAACAGGAACGTGTGTTCAAACTGTTTAAATACTTAATGGCCTCGTACTTTCATATAAAACGTTTTATGAATATTTCACGACCTGCCTGACAACAACGACCTCGCATCACATCCAGAATAACTCGTGGAAACACTGACTGACTATATTAGACGGCAAACAATGCTGAGTGCAGTTATTGTGCTGGGACATCTCGCTCCATGGACCATAGAGCACAAATCAATACGAAGCTAAATGAAATGACTGCGGAGGATCGGCAGGCAGAGAGCAGAAGTGTCCATCGTTTCATATTTACCTCTGTCGTGTTGCTTTCCTCGTCGTCGCTTACGTATTGAGTGTCGTCGGCTTCGTCGTCGTCGTCGTCGACCAGCTCTGGACGGAACTCGAACACCTCACGTCCACTCACCTACAGATACACGCGATTAAATTAAAAGCCTGGAAGTGTCTGATGCTCACCAGTGTCACTGAAACAAGACAGAGTGACCACAGAAATCCATAAAGACACAGACAAACCAGCTGGAGCCGGACTTACCACTAGCGATTTTCCAGCCTTAAAGTCCGCCTTCTTCTTCTCCATCTCCTCCCTCGCTTTGTCCACCTGTTCATTTAAAAGTGTGTCCATGTCAAATGAAGATTTAGTCATGGAAGGGACTTAAAAACTTCGGCGCTAATAAAGTGACAAAATGACTGAACGGGTTCCAACCTTCTCCTGCCTTTTCCTCTTCTTCCAAGCCAGGAAAGTCTCCAGGGTGATCCGAGTCACGTCGACACCCAGAGCGGCACGCTGCAGGGGGACAGACAGACGTCAGGACGTGGACAGTGAACGCAGCTTCCAGGGTAGTGTCACTCAGAGTATTTAAACAAATGGACTGTGTTGGCAGCCATCATGGAGGTCCTCGACTTTTGACTTTTTTCGTCCCAGAGGGGAGACGTTACGTCTCTTAACATTTATTTATGTTGTTTTTGACTGACACGTGAGCTTTCTTGCGTTTCCAGTCCATTTATATATTCATTTATTATTTGACTGACATTTTCTAACTAAATTCTGTTTTATTAAGCTCATCTTCAAATTGTTTTACTGTATTTCAAAGTGTATGTGTGACGCATGTAACATGTTTTTTTAGGAATAAAGTTTACTCATAATTACTAGTACTAATGTCTGTTAACAAATCAGATTGAAACACAGCGCTGTGTTAGTCTTCATGTTTTAACTTTCTTATAGCTGGATGACAAATTGAAGAACAAACGATTAACCTCCAACTCTCGTATTAGAGGCCCAATAATTGCTACTTGCATTTAATCATTCTGCGCCCGTGCCAACAATTAGCTTTCAGTCTATTTTGGTAAAAACATTTCTTTATCATTTGTGCACACCCAATTAAACACTGGACTTCCATGATGGCAGCAACCCGTGCTTGATGAGACCCGGGCGCAAGTGCAAAGCCCGTATTATGGAGTGAAGATTGGATTGCAGTCATTTGTTTCCCGACTCTATTGACTGCAAATCGCTAAGTAGGGACTCGGCGTGCCTCCATCCATCCATCCATCCATCCATCCTTACCTCGTTTTCTATCAGCTCCTCCAGCGAAATCTCCTCCTCTTTCTCCTCCTTCTTCTTGTCTTTTTTCAGTACGAAGCCAGGCGGGAGGGCGTGCCGGTACATGCAGTCTGCGCCCCCCCCTGGACACACCCAGAACCAGCCGTACTTATTATTCTCTATGGCGTCCAGGAAGTACTTACACACCTGCGGACAACACAGCAGAGTAGATATTGTCACACAGAGGGGAGAGGGACAGCAACATGTTATATTACTGGCTGAATTGTACGTGTAGAGGACTGTCTCGTGGGTTCATGTCTTCGGGGACAAACAGCCATGAGATCACTGATGACTCAAATTCCTCCGTTTGTCATTTTAAACAACCCAGATCTGTGAATCAAAGATTTATGGAATACAATACCTCCACTACAGCCTAACCTAGTCCACAGTCGCCCGTTGGGTTTGGTCTCTTTCATCCATACTTCCTGATCTCCGCCTTCCTCTCTCATCTCGTTCACCTCTTTGCTACACATCTGTCACATGACTTAATTTCTCTGCTGCCCAGAGGCTGGAAAACTGCCAACAATGTCACCCTTAGCAGTCCTTTACAACGTTTGGAAACAATTCTTCGTTCACTGTTCATTCTTCGTCATCAGAACAGACTTACGATTTGTGTTTTGGCCTTCTTCTTCTCCGCCTCTCCGTGTTTTTTGTTGACCACCTCCTCCAGCTTCTTCTCGTCCCAGTTGTCCATGGTGTCTAAACAGAGCACAGCAGGCCCGGTGTTCATTAATCAAACTCATTTATGACACGGCGATACAATATGTTTAACACCGGGGCTGTGCTTCTTGGTGCCAAAACACTTCATTAGCACCTGCCCCGAGAATCTGCATTTAACGAGGGGGGTAGTTTGGCTTCTGCAGCAGGGAGGCTATTCATTTTCACGTGTTAAAATATATCTATACCTCATTCCTTGTGTAACTGATGCTGAACAAATGACTTTAAGTTGTTTTAAATTTAAATAAACAGAGAGGAGACAGAGCCACGAGAACGTACGCTTACAAACCTTTTCAGATGGCCTCAACCTGAATATATTTGAGCCACTTAAAGATGATTTTATCAAACATTCAAGTAAAACTCACGACATCGCTCATCACCGCACAGCATCGTTCTGTCTGCGTATACACTGACCTTTCTCCAGGTCTTCATCTCGTTCGTCCACGTAGACGCTTCTCTTCTCACATTTCCTCTCCATTGACAAGTCATGGCTGAACTTGCACTTGTCCCCTTTAGTACACTGGCCCTGCTTAAAGAACGCGCACAGCACTGACTTTGGGTCGACACCTGCAGAAAAGAAAATGGTGTGGCGATCAGATTCAATGAACAAACAGCAAATATTTGTATAATTCTGTTTTTTTTTGATGTGTAAAAGTTCAAGTTGATCGCTCTTCCGTGTGTCGGTTACCTTTGCTGACTTTCTGGGCAGCGACTACAGGTTTAAACAGCTCGTTCAGCTCGTCCAACTCTTTCTTCTTATCGGTCTTCTTACTGGTCTTATCTGCATACACACACACACACACACACAGTAGATATATTTAAAGACTCTAAATAAGTTGATTCATTCGTTGCATACCAGGCGACGCTTGGAAATGTGGCATTTTCACAGCTGACATTTAAAATGACTCGGTTTAGAGATAAACAGCGAGGCAGAGAGAGACGACAACTTTGATTTGTGGACAGACGGCGAGCCTCCTAACCTGTCTGGCACTTTGTTGTCCATATTTGACTTGCTGGGTGACGTTCTTGATGAACTTCTGCTGCTTGGCCCCTTTCTTGTTCTTCAAGCCAAATGTCTTGTCCTGGAAACAACAAACAAAACACACAAAATCAGTTTCATATTTGACTTTATATAACATCCACTGAGAAACCACCTGTAGCAGCACAGAGCTCAAAGGCCGGTCCAAACTGGATTGTTAAGACGCGTCCAATAACGTCTGATTCAGAAGTGACAAATTTCATGTTCACTTAGGCACGTTGCTATAATCTGTCAACAAACAGCAATCTGTCTGAGCAATAGGCCGAGTGTACGAGGAGGAAAGAGGTGCAATAAGTCAGACGTGACAACGGTTCTCCTGGTGGATTCGTCTGGAATCGCTGCTGACGACAACACAAGAGGAATCGTTTCTGAATCTGTTTGTAGTTCAGCAGAAATAACGACAGGCCCTTATCTAAATGTGTCAGTGAGATGATTAAAGAGGGGGAAAACAGATGTTAAAATTGAAGGATATGGCCTGTGCTATGTAACAATTTGTTTATACACATCTCAGTCCTTCCTCACTTCCTCCACCTTATCTGTGGCACTTTGCCTCAGGCACATCGGTCCGCACTCAAAGTGTAACTTCACAGCTCTGCTGTTATTTACACACAAAGAGCCGGGAACTGTAGTTTTTAAATGTTTTAGGGTTAAAACATGTGGCTCGCATGAGTTTTCAGTAGCTTCTTGACAAGAATGGGAGATTTAGCTAGCACAGGTGTGAAGTTTGACAGCTGACAGTCACCCTGTGAACTAAATCGCCTTAAAAATCAAACTTTTTTTCTGGCAAGCTCCCAACATAATATGTCATCTGGCACATTAACACGTTGCAGTACAGTCTGTGCCTGTGTGTGTGCCTGTACAACAGCAAAAAGGCGGCTAACGCTAACAAGCCGGTTTGATTTTACACACACACACAGACACATATGTTTATGTCCACAGCGGACTCAACATCACGTTAAATTTAAAACAGCAATATTAACTTTAAAACTGACTAACTTTCCAGTTCGGTGTCTGGAAACTGGCTCAAATCTGGACCCTCATCTGTCCGGTGCAGGCCGACCACACACAAGCAGGCCCATCGCACCGCGACGTGAAGCCCGTTTGTGTATAAAAACAACCAGTTAGTCATATAATACATCATAAAGACGTTTTATAGTGGAGGCTTATTTTATCTGCTGACTTAAAGGACACAAACGAAGCAGATTGGGACAAGTGTGAACACTCACAGCGGCGGCACGGCCCTGCTTAGCAGCTTGACCGCGAACAGTTAGCCTCCTGACAGCTGGCTAACTAGATTACGATTAAATTATTTAGTGTTTTTCATGTTAAACAAAAGGCAACTAACGTAACCACGACGTCTACTGAACAGTTAAAAACGCTGACAGCTACCAAAAAGGCCAGTTTAACTTTAGCATTCACTTGTCGGCACTTCTGTTAGCTTCGGTTAGCACTGAACTTAGCTCGTCAGCTAACTCGTGTTATTTTTACCTCAATAATCTTTTCCTTTTTCTTCTCTTGAGTTTTTTTATTCCCCGCAGGCTGGGCGGGTTTCTTCGGAGGCATGTTGGCTCAAAGTATAGCTGTGTAAAAAAACCCGCGTATAGCTGAATAATATGTATTTTTATATGAGGTGTTTCTTTCGGGCTGGGGAAGTCAGCTCCACATTACCCGGTTGTTGCTAGCACAGCACAAGCAGCACAGCAACGGGGCGCTTTAGGCCACATGTGAGTTGTTGATGTTCTGTGGCGTCATCACGCACCACGAGAGGCATGACGGGTACTGTAGTTTACAGGAAAATAAAAGTTAAACCAGTTAAAACTAATACTTGGCTTAAATGACCAATAAAAAGACCAGTTAGTACATGTAGTATAAAACTTAACTTACATTTTAGGCTATTTTTAGGTAATTATCCTGGCAGCCCTACTCTTGCACTACAATTAATCCTATCTTAAGCAGGACGTTCAAGGAAACAGCTACCTACACATATATTAAATGTGTTAAGTGTTAAAATGCGTCATATTGCATTTAAAAACACCTTTAAAACAGCTTATTCAACCTAAAGGGCCTGTATGTGCCTACATTTTTATTTTATTTTGATAGGATTGCAGTGCAGTTTAAGCCCCTTAGTTGTCTAGGTGATAATGATAATAATAGAGTAATACTTTCACACAGTGAACAGACGCTCATAGAGATGATATAATTAAAAGAAATACTAGATTTAATATCAAAATCATATAAAACATATACAACAACATTACAACATTAAACTAGGGGATCACTCTAATGTATTTGTTGTAGCTGCAGCGATTAGTCTGGAGACAGGTGTCCTTTGATATAATAGTACAAGTACGATTACAGGATGCAAATGACATGTGTCTTCTTAGACCTGCAGGTACAAGAGGCCCAGGTGACTAACCTCAGTCTCTTTCTCCCCCTCCTTACGTGACTTGGCACACTGTGGACACACTCTGGCTCTTACTTCTTTTACAAACTAAAACATTAATATCTCAGTTACACAACACCCTTTCACAATCTCTTCACGCCATTTAACTGGAAGATGATCGGATAAGGTCAAGAGGCAAAGGTCAGATCTGTTTCAAGGCAGAACAACCAGGCTGGAATGTCCCAAACACTTGACCAATTCTAACCCATTAAATAACCCTTTAATCCTCAGACTATTTTGCCACTACGTAATTTAAAATACATTTAGCATGAAATGTCTTATTTCAATATCAGCCTGATACACTTCCATTTGCATTAGAGCATGTATACATCCACGACTAGTTCAAATGTGACGCGAGATAGTAAACAGGGATGATATGAAAACTCTGCAATCGTGGATCCAAAATCCAGGAAATAATTAGGAAGAGAAGTGTGGATCAAGAGAACACCTTTAACACCAAATGAGCTCTGGTTCAGGATACAACAACAGTCAACAATAAACAATCTTCTTCCTAGAAATAAACCTGTCTGCTGCATGAAGTGTCTGTAACTGACAAAATAGTGGTACTCGGAGAGAGGTATAATTTCTGAGGTGGTGTAAAAAGTTTGAGAAGCGCTGATGTATACGACTAATGTACCAAAAAAGTATCTTTAATATCATAATATGCAGGTTGTGTGTGTATTTGGATTCATAATACTAGTAATGGGGGTTTCGCTCAGGGGGCACATTAATATCCCTGCAGTTTTAGTACTTAACCACCAGGTGGCAGTGTTGTGATATCTGCCAGTTGAGGTGACAGATACCAAATAAGAAAGGCGCTGACCTGTTTGGTGGTCAAGTATAACAAAAATTCAACATATATCCCTAAAGAGCACAGAACTGATGTCAGAGTGTGAACAGGAATAAGAAATGTGGTGCAAAGTGCTGACTTTGAATGAACACTCTGGTATGTATCAGAAAAGTCTGATTAAATTTTGACTGCATCGATTTCATCTATATGTTAGTTTGAGAAAAGCACGGCGGAGTATCTGATTATTACAGAACCACTTATATGCAAAATTCCTGCAGAGGTAAGGTGATAAAATTACTAACCCTGCCAAGTTTTATTAAGATTTTAATTTGTCTCGACAAGTAACAGTTTATTTTGTTAGATTTATGGCACACCCTAACACCTGTGGTCCCAAGCAGAAGAGTGAGTAATGGGAGTCCAGAGGAGCCAAATGGCAAAGTTTCAGATGATTTGATGAATGATGAACGCCTTATTATCCCCCCCGAGGATCTATAAAGTATCTATCTATCTATACATTAATTATTTTGTTGGAGTTTACACAAATACACCACTGAGAAAAGAGTTTATTCACCTCACACCAAGAAACGAAAGAAAAAAACGCATTGAGCTTCAATGATAGATGGTTTACAAATAATTGTCCCAAGTATAAAAAAGGTTGTTACAGAGCCACCATCTGGCTTGTGGGCATAAGACTGTTTTATTAGCATTTTTGCCTCTACTTAACAGTTTGATGATACAGACTGCCAGTCAATTAAGACACCCCTGGTATGACTTTTACTGCCTGTGCACTGGATGAAATTTTAGACCTATCTGGAAACCTTGGCTTGAGTGTAGCTCGTGTGGACTCTGAGCTCAGCTCGCTTTGGGGGCAAATTACTGGGAGAAAAAAGTAGAAAAAGAAGAAGAGCAACAAACTCTGCAACAACAGGGCCGCGGTCCTTTGTGTGTGAACTCCTGCTAAGAAGAAAACACCCTTTATGTGTAACACACGAGGCTGCCTGGCAGGGAGCCAACCGGCAGTAGCGGTTTTTACCGCCTCAGCTCTTGATTCAACTTGATTGAATTAGATTTCACTTAAGTAACTAATGTGATTTTATTTGGCACATTTGACATGTGTGGCCTTCATCCACATCCTGTCTCACTTTGTCAGCCAGTTCACTGTTTGGGGTGTGTGTGTGTGTGTCGTAAGGCAGCTACGACACAGTCACGAGCCAGAACGGGTCACACATGTCTGCTCCTTTTGGGTTTCTCATTTGCTCTCATGTGTTTTAATGAGCCTAAGTTAGAAAGGACAACATTTACTCAGTTTGGGAGCGTCCCAGAGTGAGACAGTGAATTTGTTTTAGCGGCAGCATCTCTGGCTGCAAACGTGTGTCACTTGTCTTGTGTCCTCTCTCTTCTGCCTGCTCGCCGTTCTCTGATACGACTTTATTTCATTTCATTTGATGTGGAGATATTTATTTATGACACATTTGTTATGCATGGCGCCCTTCCACCTTGCAGCTCAGTTAGCTGCGCGTGTGAATAATAACATATATTGACACAGCTCCAACTGCATGGCTGAAGGCTAGATAAGACAACAGAGGTGGGTAATATTGCCTCGAGCAAACTTTCTCTCTGTGTTTCTCTCTTTCTCTTGCTCCCACTCCCCCTCTCTCTCCCTCTTTAAGGATCTTTGTGTGTGTGAGGGCAGTCTAATAAATCACTATCTGCAACATGACCATTTTTTTTCCTATAACAGCCTTCTTCATATTCATACAAACATCGATCTTTTTCTGCAGAGGCCATGCATGTCATGTACGCACACAAACACAAGCACACACATGAATGCACTTGAATCCACTAACGCCTGCAGATGGAAAGAACACATCTCCTGTCTAATTAGCAAAGCACAACAGTCAATCTTCCCCTGGCATGTGAGAAAACTTGACACCACACAACCTATCCCAGTGTAATTTTTTCTGAAGCAGTAATCGAAAGCGCCCTGGTATTCAGTCTGGCTCGGCCTCCTCCTGCTTCCAAGGACAAACTGCAGCACCTTGTCTGCACTGCTGACTGCTGAGAGGGTCATCTGCTGTCAGCTGCTCCCCATCAAGCAGCTGCACGACACCGGGGGCGAAGAAAAGGGCAGGAAAGATTGCCTCCAACCAGGCCCACCCAGACAACTACACTCTAGATAGAGAGATACTTTATTCATCCCGAAGGAAATTCAAGTTTTTTTTTCCTCTCCACAAGAGGAAAAAAATAAAATAAAACTCCTCCATGGTGGGAAAAGTGTGCACTGCTGTATAAAAATCCAGACCTCCCACCACCTCGCCGGTTTTCCCCCTGCACGCCGCTGAGATCTCATCAGTCTGTGATGCTACATGCAACCCAGGAGTCATTTTCCGCTGAAGTTAATTTCCATTTCATCTTCTTCTTTTAGTGCGAATCGCACTTTCCCCTCAAACTGCCTTGTCTACATTTGTTTAGATGATGATTTCCTACATTTCCCACAACCCCAGAGGGAACGGGCATGAACTTGTTGTATTTAGCTCTGCATTTTATGTTCAGGTAATGAGCAACAGTAGGAGCGGGAGTGATAGTGACAGCGAGAGAGCACGTTTTCTTCAATCTGAGAAAAGGGAGAATCATACCCTCTTACTGATAACACAAACTTGTCTGCTGGATGCATTGTACTCTGCTCCCTTGAGGGTACTGGCGGTGCAAGAGATTGTTGTGTCTTCCCCCTCTCATGGTGGATTTCTTCCTCCCTATGTGACTGTTGAAAGTCTGTGCAAAATGAAGAGTCAAGAAAGGAACGCTTTGCTGAATAATCCTGAGGGACTGACACCAAAGAAACAGGACGTTTAGCCTACTGTTTATGTTTTAGAGGAATTTAGTGCAGCCCTTTTTACTTTTTTTCTTCATACTATTGTAGCTGCATCTGGAAATTATAAAGTTATCCACAGAAAAAGACAGCACTAAACAACAAGAATTTGGGATATTTTCCAGCTGCTATTTTTAAAGAAGCGTTAAACTGTTCTCAGGAGGATTTTTCCTTTAACTAGGTGCCCCATTATTCACTCACTGTTGGAAAAAAATGTCTAGACTCCCTCTCACAACTGAATAGAGCTGTTTGTAAACCTTATTACTGTCAGTCATAAGTGCTACCACCAATTCGTTTTGCTGAATGCACCGGCAGCTCTGATGACTGTTTTTTTTTATTTATTTTTTTTATTGCGGTGTATTCAGCTATTCACGCCCTGCAGGGTTTTATCAGCTCACGCTCGTCTGTGTGGCATAAAACTGTTGGTTGTTTCTTTTCTTTTCTTTTTTGTGATTTTACTTGTGTTCCTTTATTTCATTGCATTCCCACTACGCCTTTTTATTGTGCATTTCTATTTCATTATTTTATTGTTAACTCCATCTGCAAAACATATTCATCTCATGGGACGATAAAGATTGAATTGATCTGCACTGAGTCACTCAGGGAGGGATGGAGGGTGTTGGTGCACTGGCAGGATAACTGGAAACGATGGGAAACGAATGCGGTAAAAACACAAAGGGGTTCTGGAAAACGGTATCACCACAAGGTCAGTTTTGTAACTGTTCTGGCCCTTTGAACATATCACATTCAGCAACATAGACGAGTCCTTAAAAAAACCCAACAGAAATCTGAACATCTAAAGCTCGATGAAGCTGATGAAGATCAAAGTTAATATTCTCAACTTCTGAAATTTAAAACTTCAGCATATTAAACCTGATTTGGCCAGATTGTTTGTTACACAGAACCACCACGGAAGTTGTCAATGGAAACTGTTTGGAAAAGGGCAGGAGCTCTTAAAAGATACAGGTTCGCTGATGGATGAACCAATCAGATCAATGAACCATACAACATTTTCAAACAGTGAAGTAAACTGCTGTGAACCATAGCTTCTGTTAGCTCGTGTTAGCTCAGTTGGTTAGCCGGGCTGCCTGGCCTGGACCACCCGCGAATGGTTGAATGCTGATGGGCAGTGGAGCCGGTGTAGTGCCAGAACCGGAGCTGGGCAACTGGGCAATGTAACTGAGCTCATCAGCTCATCTATGGACATAATGACAGAAAAGGAAAGACTGAAGTGGAAGTTGATGGAAGAACCTAAGAAGAAAAAAATGAGTGACCATGCTGGACTTCTTGCTGTTGGACTAGTACATAATATTATCTGGCTGCTATGTCTTGTGTTGTTATAACAAATACACGTGTACAACTGTCCATATTTACCACAGTGGTATTACAATGTTACCTCTAGCTCACTCCATTGCTGCCACAGGTTCCTCATTGGACGCTGATCTTGTGTTTTCATGATCTTGCAAGTTCAGCTGCCTCGCATGTTATATTTCTATCACTTCTGAGGTGCACTGAAGTGTATAAAGCTAAATGATAATCCATCCATCACGAATCAATATGTTTTGTTTCTGGATGTCTGACTCGCTGTCCACATCTCTGATTCAAACAGGTTTGGTGTTGCTCCATTTGGTCAGCCTGCAGGTACGCTGCTGAATCTGCTGATAAGCTGAAAACTCCAACAAAGGGAAGTCGTGGAGATGCTCTTGTAAACTTATTTTCATCTTTTCACAGTTTCCAAACGTTGGCACAGACTGTACAGTACCTATTCCACTTGGACCTAGCCATGACAATCCATGTGAGATAAATGTTTATCAGTTTGCATTCTTTACAGTGCTGCTGGCACATGTGATATTTTGTTAACAGTCATCACAAGCTGTCGATCGAAGTTGGCAGAAAGCGGCATGTGTAGGTTTGTGCGCTGAGTGTAAATCATGTTCGTGTGGCCCAAACAGGCAGCGGCCATCCTCGGGCAAAGACAAAAAATTAAGACGGTAACATACATGTAAACAATTAATATAGATATTCCCTCGTATCAGCTGCTAGTCAAGGCTACAAGAACCTCTTCTAGACTAGATTATGTCTGACTGATAACTAAATGTCTTCACATTAAAAATGTATATGTCGCCTCACTATTGAATGCAGCCTTCCTTCATTATTGATACCAAAAGACACAGTTAAGGATCATGCACCAAAAACTACTGAGCGCCTCCTTTGCAGACGGATTTGACAAATATAATGCTGCAGTAAGACGGGAAGAGGTGACATGGAGTAATTAGTTTCTATAGGAACTCAAATCTTAGTCGAGATTTTCACAGATTGCCATACAATACAATAATTAGACTTCTTCTCTTAGACTTTCATTCCAAAATGAGACTTCCACTTGGAAATATAAATATATATATATATATATATATATATATATATTCCTTAGGCCTACCAGCTGATGATTGCTGGCAGTAAAGCTCACTACTATTAGAGTTAAGAGTCATGTCACGTTTGCTCTGCAAATTGTTACGATTTAAGGACTTAATAAAGTGTGTTTCTGAAATATTAACAGATGAATTTCACACACTAAAGACAAATTTATTGCGGTTTGGAATGAGAGCTGTAAATCAGTTTCAGATCCATGACTCTTGTTATTGCCAATAAAACAATAGAGACGAACGTTTCACCTGCTGTCATTCACAGACTCGGAGCCTTGCAGGAACGCCTCGATTTTAATAATCTTTTTTTTTTTTGTTTTTATTAAAGCAACACAGAAGATCATTTACACACATAAACTCTCGGTTCAAACTTTGAATCAAAAGAAAGAGAATCATCCTCTTCTTCTTCTACAGTCCAGTCACGTCCTGTGTGAGCGGCGTGCAGCTCAAACTATTTTGATTGGAGTTGAAATGAACTCTCGCTTTAATGATCTGAGCGTTTCAGTTAAGATTCGCAATCAGCTAAATGGCTCAATTTAGAACAACTGAAATAAACCAAATAATTAATTTGGAAATGTTTCGGGGGGGGAAAAAAAAAACGCTAAAAGATTATTTTTTTTCGAGAGTGGTGAAGAAAGTAAATGATTCATCTGAGGAGAAGTGGAAGGAGCTTAATGTTGAATGGAAGCAAGTGATTCATTCAGAGGAGTCAGTTCTATATGACTCTGAGCCAGTTTCATCCTAGTTAAAAATAGACTTTCTGTGGTTGAAGAAGATCACACACACACACGTGCACAGATGCATGTTGGTACACACACACACACACACATACACACACTGTCGCCACATGCACACACACTCAGATATACACACAAATGGGGATGCAGGGACCTCAAAACACCACAATTACATTTTTCTGAACTCGCTTACACACACACACAGGCAGTGTCACACTTTCTGTCACCAGCTCTCTTTTTTGTTCTCTCACTTGCTGACACACAAATACACACACACATACACACGTGTTCTCTAACACTATCCCACTCACACACACACTCATGGAAAACACACACACACACACACATATCTCTCTCTCTCTCTCTCGTGCTCTGGCTCATGAATTAAAGAGCAGAGCTGGTCCAGGGGGAAGAAATTATTCAGGCAGATCTGCTCTCTGACAGAGGAGTGGGAGGGAGGAGAGAGGGGTGGAGTGGAGTGGAGAGAGAGAGAGAGAGGATGAGGGGAGGAAGGGGAGGTAAAGAAGGGAGGAAGAAAAAAGAGAGGAAAAAAGAGGAGAGAGAAAACAGAAGGGAGGAGAAGAAAAAGGCTGTTAATAAGAAATGCACTGATTTGACATAGAGAGGCGATCAAACCTCCAATGGCACGCTGTGTGTGTGTGTGTGTGTGTGTGTGTTTCACTTCACTGCACTCTTTCAGCTCTTCCACTGTGTGTGTGTGTGTTTGTGTGTACTTTTCATTGATCGTGTGTGTATAATGGATGTGGGAATGCATGTATCAATTTCTTCCAGTGCATGTATATGTTCAGTTTGTCTGTGTGTGATCACTCATGTATGTGTTGTGATCCACGTCACAGCCTCTCCGTTAGTGTAACCTCACGTGTTGCTTTAAAACAGGTGATAAAAGTCATTTTCTGTCCAAGCTCCCCGATGAGGTGAAAATTAAAGGTAGACTGATAAACCTGCTGAACGTCCGTCTAAACCACAGCACAAAGGCGGGGTGTGTATTCAAGCTCTGTGTTTACTGGAAGGTCGTAGAGTAGAGAGGTCTTCACCGGGCAACGTTTTGAACCAGATCCAAAATGGACCCAAGGCAAAGTGACTCAGACCCAAAAGAAGATCCAGAGCCCGGGATCATTTGACTCAAGCTGAGAGGGAACGCCAACACAGACAGCCAAAGGTGCAGACTTGAGTCACGTGTCTGATTCATAGACAGTATAAAACATGGATGTCGTATCCGTAACGTCACGCGTACGTTTCTGAAGCTCAGTGTGGTGGTGGCTCTGGCTGCTGCCATCTTCCCAGTCTAGGCATCATGGTTGAGACGGGCTGAATGAAGCCTGGTTGCTCAAATAAGCCGCCTGTAACGGCACCCACCTGTCAGTCAAGGCGGCCACGCTGTTAATTATGCATACCTTTAAGCCTTAATATAATTAGAACGGGTCTTCTCAACTGCCTGATCGTATCTGACTAAAAGAAGAAACTGACCATGTTTACACTGAACTGATTAATCTGAAAATGGTGCTTTTTCTCTCCATTTCCTTCCTGAATTCAGACCATGGACTGTATAAAACATGACGTCACTGTAGGTTTCTTAAGAGCTGTTGTGAAGCTCACTGTGGTGGCTCTGGCCGTCGCCATCTTGGCAGTCCTCGAATAAGCCATCTGTAACAGCACCCACCTTTCAATCAAAGCGGTCATGCCCTTAATTATATTGAATTTTAAGCCTTAATATGATTTGAACAGGGTGAGTTAAATTCACCCTCAGTACAGTTGTCACGAACGGGGAAATTAGCTATAGAGACCAAACCCGTTTTTTGTACCAGGCTGTAAACATGTTTATTTCTGCTGTGAAGTTGGACATTTTAACATGGGGGCTTATGGAGACTGACTCACTTCTGGAGACAGCCTCAAGTGGCCGTTTGAGGAACTGCAGTTTTTGGTACTTCCACATTAGCTTCACTTCACTGCCACAGAGTTCACCGCTTGATCTGATGGCATTCATATGGGGGTTTTGTTGTCTCAGGTAGTGGTGAGACATGAAGAGATGCATGAAGGCATTTCAGACACCAAAACACTGCACAGAAGTTATGAAAGAGGCGGTTGTTTTAATTTTTTTTCGTTGTGATGAAACAGACAAAATACAGCTTTCCTGCTGAATGAATAGGCTTTTTGATTGCACTGATTTGATTGACCTCTGCATCTTTTTTTTCCCATCATGTTGTATTGCAGCAAAAGTTGAGCCTGATTAAACTTCTTTGCCACATGACCCTACAATTTAGGGACGGCAACCCCGCTGTGCCACCTCATTCAAATTAAAAATGGGTTGTGTTTTGTTTTGTGTTTTTTCATGCATGGCTAAACTCAGTTTGACGGTACTTTCTTGGTCTTCGTAGGGTGTGACTGGCTTTTGTTCTTACATTTTGGCACGTAACGGGTTTCGCAGTGCTGGTCATGCAGAGAACCGGGAGCACCTCGGCGCAGCCGCTATTAAAGCTGCTGCTTCAGTCTTCAATGTGTGTGCGTTTGGTGTCTATTATTTTATCACACCTGAAACTTCTTGCACATCCACTCACTAACACTGATCTCACTGACTTCCAAAACTCTAAAATATCTTTTACAATCTAATTTCTGTTCTTCTGAATAAATTACATATATGGCAATTTGGGTGTCTCACTTTTTTTTTGCCATGGTCTCCAATTTGACTTTGCCATGACTTTGAACATTAATGTTAAACTTGGAATAAATTGATATGTTCTTCAAGACAAAGGATTTAAAATGATCCCATGAAAATCAACTCTAAAAGGCACATAATGACTTGTTTAGGACTTGCAACACCAGGTTTTGAACTTGGGGCTCGTTTGGGACTTCCTAGCCATGCTGGACTGTTTTGCGGTATTGCCACAAGTAAATGAGCAGCCACTGTTGAAAAGAGTAACAGCTCATGTCATTTGATGGCACACTTCACACGTTTTCTACATGTGATGATTGTAATCCACCACGTGATCCATGCTGGTAAAGAGTCAAGTTGGATCCTCTAAGGTGTTACATACATATTGACACAAAGACCTGCCATGGTAGAAGTATTCAGATGAAGTGTAATGCCCCAGTGTAAAACACAAGCATTGTAACCATTGTAACTGGTTAGGGTACAAATTATAACTACTTATTGTACTGTTTGGTAGTTTAATTTGATAGTTATGTATCATATTTTAAAAGATGATCACATATTTCAAATCTTAGTGTAAAATCCTGAAAGTTTTGCTCCTGTTATCTCGATCGTTTGGTGTAAAGTGGTTATAAAACTCAGTCCAAGTTGTCTTAAGACGTTTTTTTTTTCCTCTCGTCTTGATGTTTTGATAAAATCAAACATGTTTAATATTTAATATTAACGTTCAATCATGTGAACAGGGTCCACAATCAATAGGTGCACTCTTTGTAGCACCATCAGGAACATCAGGGACTCCGCAAGAACATGAAGCCTGAAGGAGGAGAAATTGTGGTGGAGTTGTGGAGTGAACAAGAGTACCTCTTGGATGAGTCCTCCCGTTTGTACCACGATTGAGTGGAGAAGGGGGAAAAAAAGTGGACAGAAATTGCTGCAGCTGTGGCCAAACACTGTTTCTGTTTCTGTTCAACAATTTTTCCTCCTACCGGGTGCATGATGGTTGTTGTAGTCGTGTAAATAGTGACCCTGAGAGATCCTCAGTCTTTGTAAAATCATAAAAACTTTGACATATTCTAGATGTGAGAGGAATGAAAGGAAGAGTCAGGTGAAATCACTTAGATGGATGTGAAGATGGATGTAAAATTACTCTGATGCACCGTAATGTTCTGTTCTGACATCCGTGTTTGCAACATCAAGATTTGCTAAACTCTGATGATAACTAATCTGTTATCTCGCCTATGTGATTAGCAAAGAGCAGCGTTAAAAACATTCAGGTAGCAACTTCTCATTTTTATCCAGCGTTGACTTTCAACGGTTAAAATGACAAAAGTGACGATAGATCAAATCAGCTGTCGCTAATAAACGGCCGATAAGAATTGCTGCCCCAAGCGAAGGAGTTTTTCAGGGTCTTGTTCACGAGTGAAAGAAAAATGGAGGATCGACCAGCAGATTAGCGCGGTGTTGGCAGTATTGAAGATGTTGGACCATTTTGGGGAAGAGGAAGCTGAGCCAGAAGGCAAAGCTCTCAATTTTCCAGTCCATCTACACTCCAACCCTCGGCTATGGTCAAGAGCTTTGGGTAGTAACCAAAGAATGAGATTGTGGATACAAGTGGCCTGAAATAAGTTTCCTCTACAGAGTGGATGGGCTCAGCCTTCGGAGCAGAGTAGATGGATGTTATTGGGTCAGTGTCATGCACTTATGAAGCTACAACTGTGACTTTAAATTTTGGCATTGAAAAAAGGAAACAAGTAACCCGATACTGAAAAATTCAACACAGAAATATTAAAAAATGTCGGTTTTATTTAGAAATTTTTGACATTTTTCTTCAGTTATTTTTGCTTTTTTTTTATTTTTAGAGTGACAGCTGAAGGCAGACATGAGGCCAAGGGAAGAGAGAGGCCGCGGGTTTGAATCTAACCGGGGGCATGCAGCCCTTATTTTTCGTATTCTGATGCGTTTTTCCACGACAATCTTTTTTCTTCACATTTTCAGTGACATTTCTTTTTTACGCTGTCAGTTTTTTTTCTCGGCGTCAGTGGTTTTCCAGTTTCAACTTCCTGTCACCTTTTCAACATGGAGTGGTGGAGTGTGAGGGGAGTGTGATTTACATATAATCTGCATATAGAGGAGAACGTCACTCCTCTGGACACGAGGTCCGCTCTGAAGACTCTGTCATGACCACAACACACACACACACACACACCTGGAACTTCCAAGTATGTTAAGTGTGTTTCTCTGGCTGGGTTAAAGTTAACTTTTAACTGACGTTATGCTGGTCTGGCTGTACTATGGTAATTTGGTATATCAATAATTTAGGCTTTATAGTTTTGAATCAGGACCTTCAGTATTTGGAAGTAGCTTGTGAGAAATAAGGTTATTTCAGTGCGTCAGATACATATTTAATCAGAACGCTCAGCATTGGCAGATAACAAATATTAAAGGACTTTGATCACGACTGGAGCCAAAAAAAAAACTTGATTGGGACCTCCCTATCCTCCAGTGCTCTTTCAGTCTCATTCCCAGAGTCCTTACCGTTTCACACGTCATTCCCCACAGCTGCTGAAAGTGATTTCATACACCGGTCTGGTCTTCTAAGGATAAGGTGTTGAATGCTTTGTGTTAGGTGTTAACTCCTGCATCCTTGTGATCCTTAAGTTTTGAATATTTCATCACAGATGTTTTTCCAAGGTCAACACAAAAGTATTGAACCAAGGCACCGCTCGAAGTAGCCTCTAGTCTCAAAGTTAAACGCACAGTATTCTGCCACTAGAGGAGTTTGATGATGTTGTGAAGTAGCGTGGGATCATGGGAGTTGTTTTCTTCTCTATTATAAGCAGCACATGTAGCATAAGAAGAGCTAGCATCACAGCTGAATAAACTAGTTTGTGAAATACATTGCAGTAAAGCTTAATAAACAATGAGTCAGAAATGCAAAGCTTTGTGTTGATCCATCCCGTTTGCCCTCTTTGAGTTACTGCATTATGACTTTAATACAAACAAGCACACATGACTGCGCCAACTGAGCCACTAACTTCTGGTTTAGCCCTCCACTAACTTGAATGGGAATAAAAGGATTTGATTTTGCAGCTCTTCTAGGCTTTCTAAATATTATTGGACAGAACAGATCAAATTCTGATGGTGGAACTAGTCATTTTGTGGGGCTTGAGAAGCTCAGCTTCTTTTACAGCTTCATTCTCAATGTAAGCTTATGGGGGAAGGTCTCTTTGGGCCAGTCTTTGCATCATTACCGGACATGAATGCTGTCATTACAAGGTTTGGTCACTATATTAAATTGGTTTCAAAGCCTGAAAACCACTGACAGTGTAAAGAAGGAACAGCATATGCGTGACGTCACCCACAGGTTCCTGAAGAGCTGTTATAAAGCTCAAAATCTCCGCCATGTTGGCAGATCTGCCTCTTCCACCTCTGGATTGCTCAAGCAAGCCACCTGTAATGGCATCTAACTGTCAACCGAAGTGGCCACGCTGTACAGTACTAAAATGTAGTATTACCTGTCCGGTTTGGTCACTTTCACCAACTTCCTTCTTGATTCTCTGATGTTGATGTTTCCCCCAGAAGTTACAGCAACTAGAGGTAAATAGGAAACACGCTGTTACTTTGAATACAATTATTTCCCCAGGTTTTAACATTGTACACAAATCAACAAAATATAAAACATAACATTAAAAGGGCTGGGACAGGACTTACTCATATAGTAAATGCACTTAAATGTAATTTGCTAATGTTTCTCTCACCACACATGAATAACTAACATAATGTAATGTATTTCTCTAGAGCAAAGAGCAGACACACCAGCACACATCAGAAATGTTGCAGTGCTTGATGTGCTTCAGGTGGAGGTGCAAAATGCAAATGCTGCTAATTGAGCAGCCACAAAGAGAGTAGCAGTCACTTCCATCAGTGCCCAACATGTAAGTGCCGCAGCTGCTAATGACTGCTGAGTGATCACAGTCGCTGAGTAGCTCGGTACGACAGCCGCACCGTCACGGGTAATCAGAGGTGCAATATAAAGAAAAGAAATTGTCAGAGTGAAATCTGATGCTGATGTCTGAAGACATGGGAACTCCGCAAGGACAAAACAACAGAGCAATATTCTCCATCTCGTTACCCTGACATCCACTTTCAGATATTTTTTAAGCATTTTTTCTTCTACTGATTCAAAATGTGACCGATTGGAGATTTAAACACACAGCTCAGTCCGTACAGACCTTAGTGCTCACTTTGTCGCAAGAAAGGAACCAGCACACAATTATCATGTCACATTTACCCATACTGAAATAATTACTACTTCATACTTCCTAGAGTGCAGAGTTGAAACCATAATATATATATTTTTGCATTTAATCAATGGTGATCCCCATTTTCTTTTAAAATATACTTCTTTTGCAAAGAATTCACGATTCAATACAACCAAAAAATGTTCAGTATGTTGTTCAATATCTCACTAAACGTTCATTATACTTTTACCTTTTGTTCATTGACATAAAGAGAACAATCATGTATAATTTTCATATCTACGAAGGAACGTTTATTTCAATACTGCCACATTTGACATGAAAATTGCGTTCCCTTCCATGTGCCAAAGTGAGCACCAATATATTATATATTACACACCCGGTAATACAAACAGAAAGATAATGTATATGCATACAAACATGCATCCATGCAGATATACTTACTCCCACGTATAGAAACTTTCCATATGCTGACTCAAGATAACCAGACAGAGTTGATTTGTTTCCCCAAGAACTGCCTCTGTACATTTGTAAATTATTTTTGTTAATGTGAGTGTGAGTAATTTTAATTTATGGCCTCATATCTCATCCACTTAAACCAACATCGTTTACACTCCGTCTCTTCATTTCAGTTATTCTCTCCATCTCTGAGATCTCCTGGATTATTTCTTTCCCATCTTTGGGCTTGATTTGCTTCATGGGTGCAATTCTGAGGATTTTATATAACAGTCTGTTTCCTACGTCAGCTCTGTTTATCTATGGTTATCTGGTTTTATCCTATAAGGTTACACATGTTTTTTTATTTTAAGAAAAAGATGTGCTGCCGCATTAATAATTTTTGTAACTTTGTACATAATTTCAATGCAAACATCTTCTTCTCTCTGATTTCAGACATCCTTTTTTATGACAGTGTCTTACTATGTGATTTTTAATGGTCACCTGTCAGCCAGTCAGAGAAGAGACCTTTCTGTTGCCATGGTACGAACACCATTTTCCCCAAACAAAGCTGTCTGTACAAGCACATCTGTATCAGACAGCTTTCATGCAGAATGGCGCATTACCAACTCATCTTAGCTGCAAATAACGATCATTATCAACTAATCTGTCGATTATTTTTAATTAATCTTTGGTGGTAGAATGTCCCATCATAGCCAAAGGTAACATTTTTTGAACTAACCAGTCCAAAACTTATTTAATTACATTTTTAATTAAGCATAAGTAATTCCTCTTTATTTGAAATGCAGCATTTTCTCCCCTATAGATGACAGTTAATGAATTATCCTGCTTGCTGGTGACTAATTTTCTGTTAACTGACTAATTGCTTAATTGCAGCGCTAATTTGTAGAAGAGGTTCAATTAAATAATGGTTTAAATAGAGAAGCATACAATGACATTGCAGTGTTTATAGGCCCAGGGGTTGATAAATAGGATGTTATGAGACAAATCACAGGATATGAAATATGTTTGCTTGTCTTAATTAATCACAATTAATTGCATGTAGACTTAGCTCGCTAGATAGTTTCCTCAAGCCACGGTTGCAGTTTGGCGCGTTCTCGTTCACATTCACAGTCTCCAGCTGAGTTTCTAACAGCAGCAGAAGTTTCACATTGAGAGGGGCAAGCAGTCATAATATTACATAAAATCAATTTCTATCTGTTTCATCTTGTTCAGAGTGTTTTTGTTTTTCTGCAGAGGCTCAAGGTTGGCATGCGATGGCTTTTTCTGTAGCTTTCAATATCAATATGTGGAGACAGGGGACCATTCTTTCTGAAAAGTATGACCCTGGGCACAGAGAGAAATAATATTACATGGCTCTATCGTGTTTATATACAGTATGTCCTAGAAGTGTTGTTTTCTATGTTTTTAAAATAAATGTAAGTGACTGCAGTTCCCCCGAGCAGCTAATACAGCAGCTGATTGCTCCTGCACTCCTGCAGAGAAATGTTCAAATGTCCTGCCAAAGAGCGACACAACATTAAATCCATTATGTTTTTTTTGTTTTGTATTTTTTGTCTCTTCTTGCTCGTGTTTTTTTTTTTTTTTTTTTCTCTGTTCATAAAACCACTTGTTTTAGACGGTGCTTTTTAAACCAAACTGCCCTTGACTGAGGTACTTTGCCTCCAGCTGCTCCATCAGTGCTGCAGAGCTCCATCAGCCAGCAGGGTTGTACCGGGCACGTCCCAGAGCTTTATATGTAGAGCTGATCTGCTAGATCAATATCTGGACCAATCACTGCATATTGTAATGATCGCTAAAGCCTGCCAAAATCCATTTTCAGTCGTTCATTGTAGTCTATTGTGCTCCAGGTGGTGCAGCTGTCAAAAAACGATTCATTGTGTTCTGTTTTCAGCCGCAGATCAGTTTGTAACTGATTTCACTGTGGAGATGCACAAAATAGATAAACAGCATCCTGTGTATTTTTAATGAAATGTCCACACACTGCATCACTAAGCAACAAGAGCACTTTGGGTAAAAACACTTGCTTTGCATCAATATCAGCGACATTTAGCAGGTGAACAATTCCTCTAGAACGTTTGATCTTACTGTTCAGGGTTCTCTGAGCATTGTGTGCTGGAAAGGCATGGCCTCGTCTGAAGAACACTTCAGGGAAAAAAGTGCAGCTGCCACACATTTAAAAGGTTAGCCTTTTTTTTTTTTTAGGTCTTAAACACACCACTCATGGGTCTGCATCTGATTTTTATTCCAGGTTAGAGATCTGGAACAATTGGCCAAAACAAAATAACATTTAATTAACTCATTTGTAACTTTTAAGCAACATACATTCAAGCCTAGTGGGGTGACTCAGAGTACATTCCCTGTGATTTACAGAGCTGCTGTTAGCTAATGTTAGCTCAGTTTGTTAGCCAGGTTGCTTGGACTGTGAGCTCCAAGCATCGGGGGAGTGTTAGTGTTTGGACCACCGGGAAGAAGAGGTTTTCAGGTCCGGGCATGGGGGAATGCTGATGTGTAGCGGAGCTGGTGTTGTGCCAGAACAGGAGCTGGGTAAGAGACTGACCGAGGAAGAAGCCACCAGAAAGGAGTAAATCTGGGACTGACTTTTAGTCGTTGGTGGGAGCTTCATGAAATACGATTCAGAAATTAATCAAGAAGGCAAACGTGAATTTCAGCTCTCTGGAGGACATGACACGTGTAGCCACCACCCTGAACTAGTCTAATAAAATGTCATTCCTATGGGTAGTGGGTTGGTTGGGTGGTTACAGATTGCATAGCTCTCTGAGACACATTTGTGATCTGGTGCTGTATAACTAAACTTAATTTAGACTTTGACAGATAACCATGAGCCTCAATCCATCTGAGCTTGAACCCCATACTGTGAATGGCATCAAAAGACAATAAAACAGAATTCAATCAGTTTCAGGACCACCAACATCAGATCAGTTAATATCCACCCAGCAGAGAGGAGCCTCTTTGATACCGGGTTATTGTTGTGCTTCTGTTTTGGTTTGACAAAGACCAAAGACCAAATATGACTTTCATATACTTCCATGTTTTACACTCTGCCACTGTTTCATCTGACCCTGACTGATTTATTTGCCAAAGACAAATTTCACTGCCTCCTTCCTCTTGAAACGCTGTAATGTTGAACCTCGTCTGTAACCAAGAGTGTAATTAACATGTCTGGTTTATATTGAGGATCATTAAAACGTCAGTTGCTCCTGCTGTATAAAGGGTCCAGCAAGATCGACATGTAGTTAAATGATGTTGGTACAAAGGAGAGGGCAGGAGAGAGTAACCCCTCACATCAAGTACAAAAGTTAATGTTTGATATTAAAGTAGTGAGACATAAACACATTTTAAAGGTCCAATCTGTAATTGGTTGGTAGCAGCTCGTGAATGGCAGTATAACTGGTCTGTGTTTAAACTTGTCAATGCAGAAGAAGTATAAAAGTTAAGGTACATGATCTCTGTGCACATAGTCTGAATACATTTAAACACATTATGAATACTTTACTTCAGCCAGAAACCATCTTCCATTTTGGTTCATTAGATTCGTTTTTTCTAGTTGCTCTAAAATATTTAGTGTGTATAAATGACTTACTCTCCTGGAAAACCAGTATTACGTAACGAAACACAAACATAATATCTTGGTTGGTAACAACGCAATAAATGACTATATTTAATATAAAAGATCCACGTCTTTGCCCTTTATGGAATAGCCGGGCGGCGGCAGACACAGGACTGCCAAGATGGTGGCGGCCAGAAACCACCACACTCTACAGAGCTTCATATACGGCTCTTCAGAGCGACGTCACAGATACAATGTCCGTATTTTAGACTATGTATCGTAAAGAGCCCCTTGTTTGCCAACAAGTTATAGCACGATAATGTCATTTTGTTTACAGCTTGTTTCTGCTGCCCCCAAGTGGCCAAAAAAATCAGTTACTGCAGGTTAAAGATTAATTTTTAAAACATGAAACTCTATTTTTTGTCATTCTTTACTATGTGTCATGTAGCCTCGATCTACAGTCCTATTTATTGGAATTAATACAACCGTTTCTCATGTTTTTTTTTCCAGTTGTTTGAGTGGTTTCGTACTATGTAGTAAAAACGGCATTTCTGTCTGTGTCGTAGTACAGTATTTGTGACAGTTATAGACACATTAAAGCAGTTTGGAAAAGCCGTCTTTGCATTTTCAGAAGAGGATTTAGCCGAGAAATCACTGGGACTTCAATTCCCCAGCTTCTCCTTGGACGCCTCCTTACATTTATGGAGGTTTTTTGTCACAGCGCTCAACGCTGTGCTTATCAGAGAGCACCTTTAAGGATCATAACCCTGCTGGGGCTGTGTGTATGTGTTCCTGTGTAGTGGCTTTGACTCCCAGCTCCGAGTGCGAGGTTTTATCTCTCCAGCAATTTCACAAATAATTCAGAAGAAGTTATACGACAGCAAAGTACATATAAACAAGTTCCTGGCTGCTCGCATTTCTGTCCCCATCATCACCCATCTCATTACCTGCAGCATTATTCATCAATACTCCCACCTCGATACCCCACTCCCTCACCAGCAGCACACATATACCCCCACTGGGAAGGATGGCAGCCTCTGACAAGCCCTGAGTAAATGGGCACCTCATCTTAGTGTGGTAGCGTGCGTGAGTGTATTACGTGTGTGTGTGTGTGTGTGTGTGTGTGACAAGCGCTGACAGTCCAGGAGCCTGGCCTCGTACAAGGTCAGCATCTGTGAGCTTCATCAGTGTGTGTGTGTGTGTGTGTGTGTGTGTGTGTGGGGTACAAACAATATACCACCTGTGCCCCCCTGCCATGCCCGCACCCAGCAGATGCTCTGAAAGTCATACTCAGTCTTACAAACACACGCACGCACGCACACACACTTAGTCATGAGTACCATGCAGAGTTATCAAAGTCAGCCGAGGTTAGTTGTAGTGTTATGAGTGTGATAAATATGATAAAATATGGACCATAAATTCAGCTCATATGGAGGAAGGACAGGGACTAAAGATTCACTGATACAAGCTGAACACACACACACACACACACACACACACAGCCCTACACACATATCTTAGGACACTGAATCAAGCCTTGAATTTCCAATATCATGAAGGCAAAAAGACCTTAAAGGACCAAGGATGTCATGATCTAAACATTCAACTTGAAGTGGAACAAAGCGTTGTGGAAGAGCAGATTTTGTTTAAGAGTAATATACCACCTGTCAAAGTGTGATCAAAACACGGAAAATAAAAGTCCTGAGCTGATAGTAAGATAGGGCTGTCATCCAGACCATTATGTTGATATCTATGATGGTTTTCTTGGTTTTCACCTGGTTTCCACTGTTCACAATCTTAACCCAATATCCCAATTACAATTGAAAGGGTGTTTTATTTTGAAAAGTGATTGGGTTCTCTATGCTGTTTGTAAGCAAACAAAGATAATATTGCACTTATATTTATTAGGTGGCCAGAAACATGACTACTGCTAATGTTGGCATCCATTTAATATGTTCATTTTTATTTACAATTTCTTTCTGCTGTCTCCAAGTGGTCATAAAAATCAAATTATTGGATCATTTTTTTCAAAGTTTTTTTTGAAATGTTCTGTCTTCTCCATTTCCTTTGTTACTATTTGTTCTGTAGATCTACAGTTCTATTTATTTCATTGTAAAATAACACAAATGAAAATCATACAGCGGTTTCCTGTGGCGTAGGGTAATAAGAATGCTGTAGTGTGGCATGCACCAATTTCTTTTTCCAAGAAAATCTCCAGTTATAAACATAGATGGAGTCGACGTGCAGGTGTTTTGTTCTTTTCATCAAGACTCATTTTTATTAATAAATGAGCGATTTACATTTGCTGGATCTAAATCTGGAAACCTTTTTATAAACGTGTGTTGCAAGATGAGTTGCGACGTAGCACGGTACGACATGAAGAAGAGAACTATCATCACTCTGGCCGGAAGGTGTGCCAGAAAAATAGGCCGACTTTTATTTTCAGTCTCCAAAAAAAAAAAAAAAACATTAAAAAAAAACATGAAACAAAGTTAAAATGGAGGAAATCCTTTGTTCCCTTGTCAAACAGTTCAGGTACTGCTGTTCACACAGGAAACAAAAAACAGCCCTTCACATATACTTCACATATAGTATGTGAGTTCGCCTCTCCAGTTCAAACTGACCTCAGCCATCACAAATGGTTCCGTAACTGAACGCGGACTGCGCCGTGGCCAAGCAATACATCAACGTTTTCCTGAACAGTAGCTTGCTAGCTTTGATCTATAAGTCTATGTGTTACCGCAGCCCAGTCGGCGTTAGTATTTTTAGATTTAGTCTGAAGTTAGTTCAAAGCCTACGTTATTTGCCTTACGGTGTTAATTTGTCTAGATTGTCACATGAGATGAAGTATCCATTTGTCCCATCGTCGTCTTCTGACGACCGGTCATAATTTAAGTCAAATGCTATTAGTGGAGAAATGTTCATCTTTGCGGTGCAAAGTTTGTTACAACGTAAGATAGATAACGACTGTTAATAAAACTAATTTAGAACACCTGTGAAGGGGAGTGATAGGTGTACTTATGGAACGATTCTTATCCAATCAGATTACTTGGTTGGAACTAACTGTTTTATATAGATATATACATACAAGGTCTCATTTAGTGTGCATTCTAAATAAACCAATTATTTGTACATCATACAGTTTTTTTTAATTAGCTGGAATTTCAGCACACGTCTAGTATCCAATCAAATCTAAGACTCTTGTGGAGGAGATGGCCTCCACAAATGACTCAAACTCTGACAGGTTTGATTACTTTATGTCATCTTTTAAATACGTTTTAACTTCATTCCAGCGTTCAGTACAGTTCTTTGTCTTTCTCGTCTGTCATCGTGACTAAAAATGAAATAAAGAAAACAAAGAAAAGTGTGTGGCCAGCTTTCATAACACTTAGCAAACAATGAGGGAGTTGTTGCTTCCTCACAACATGCTGTATCTTTGCACAGAATTTACTTATAAAATAATAGATATTATTATTCAAGTAAAACAACCAATTTTAACTTCTCAGACTGTATTGTTGTTCTGACAGCAGTAAATGTTGACCAAATGTTTAAACACTCTCTCCATCAACAATTAACTATGCAGGTCGTGACATAGCCTTCTCTAATAACAAAAAAAACGAGACACAAAAAATTGATCCGAATTTTATTAACACTTCAATAAAAGCGTCTGGTATGTCAAGACAGAATGTTTGAATTTTAAGCAGGTTGAAAACAGTGCAGCTCGACGGGTGGCGATACTGTGGCAGCAGAAGCCAGAGAGAGGCTTTATTGTTACCGTCTCCCTTGGTGGTGGCAATGTTGCATTACTATTAGAGAGCAACATAAAAATAACATCAGATTAAATGCACATGACAGGAGGGAAAATCTCCAACTGGAGTCAAGTTCATGACAAGCTTGTGTCATTTACCGTGACTGCATGATTTATTTGGCCTCACTGGGAGAGAAGGAGGCAAGCTGGGAGTTTTCTAATTCCTTTCTCCATCATTTCTACAGCCATCAATCAAAGCCGCGCCGAGCAGGGACTGAATGTGAACGCTCGATAAATGGGCTGTTAATGCTGCCAAGTTACATTTACAGTCTTTGTTATTTCAAGCCTAGTTTGAGATTTATGTTTTGAATTCCTGCATTCTTGTTTTTTGCCTTTTTTTTTTTTTTTTTTAAACAAAGGGACTGACAGCTCTGTTTATTTTCCACCCTGTGGTATCACATGCTGGTAGAGCCAGAGGTTAGTCAGCAGTTCAGACTGCAACTAAACCGAGTTGGAGTTATAGCAAAGGAAAAACCTCAATCGCACTTTAATTTGCTACTTTTCCTGTGTGGGACGCAGCATGAGGACCCCCAGGAATAGCTGTTTATGAAACACTTGTTTCCTGGTCATTGATTAATGATTAATGATCACTTTTAAAAGCAAAATTATCAAGACATTTTCTGGTTCCAGCATCTCAACTGTGTGGATATGTCTTTGTCTTATGCCACATTAAGACGAATATATCAGAACATGCAATATGAAGCCATTACTTAGGGACATTGTGTAACTTTTCTACCATAAAATAACAAATTTCTGATCACACACGAGAAGTACATAATGATTTACGGCACTAAGTCACACACCACCAACTATTTCACTTATTTTGGTGAACCTGGATCATATTTTATGGAGAAAATGTTTTCTGGTTTTCCCTCCAACTCCTCAACTCTGTGATTTACAGAGTTTCCCGATGGACAGTGAAGTAAACGTCTGCCAACTGTAGCCGCGGTTAGCTAATATTAGCTCAGTTTGTTAGCCGGGCTGCCCGGACTGTGAGCTCAGAGCACTGGAGGAGTGTTAGTGTTTGTATCACAGGTGTTTTGGACCAGAGAGGAGGTTTTCAATGCCAGTGTTGTGCCAGAACCGGAGCTGGGAAAATGAGAAATGTAACTCGGTTCAGCAGAGGAGGCAGAGGAGGAAAGACTGAAGGGGACGTTGATGGAGGAAGCTAAGAAGAGAAGTCTTTCAATTGATTTGAATGGATTTATCAAATTGATACTGTTAATGGAAAATGAATATATTTGTTTCGTCCATTTTTACTTTTTCTTCAAAACTGTCTAATAATATTCTCTGATATAAAAAAAAACTATAATCAATCAGAATAATTTGATGTTATATTCAGAGATAAAAACAAAGCAAAGCTTCAACGTGATTTTAATTTTTCACAGTTCAGCAGCTCAACATCATTTAACTAATTTGTTTGTTTTTATTCAGGGCTGATTTTTTTCCCAAACATGACAAAAAGCAACGCATTTACAACTCAATAGTATTTTCCAATTATTCCACTGGTCAAATTTTAGTCCCTTTTTAAAACTGCTTCTTAAAAAACATAAATCCTGCTAACACAGTTTGTTATTCATCATTCAGAACTTGGCCTTTGGTTATTGTGAAGAGCTTTGTTCTGTGATGACTGGATGTTTTAAAATTATCAAATCAAAATAATCCACTGGGATTTTTATTCAGATGTAATATTGGTTCAGATGGTCTTCATTTAGAGCACCATGGCTTTAAGTGTTCACTCAGTGGTCCGGAAATTCAGCGTTCATCACAAAAAGCATAGCAGGTTAAAAATAAGAACTCAAATTAACTTCGGAGCCCTGCGGACAAGAGATCCCGCTGAATACATTGACTAAAGTGCAAGATAATGTACAGCAAACACACAAATAAGGAAAGTGTGAATGCTTTGAATAAATTAATAACTAATGCAAAGCATGATGAAGACAGATAAACTAAAGCTGTGACTGAAACAGTCATTGCATTACCGTTCATATCGTGTACAGAACACATGCATCCATAATCATCGAGTGTCTCAGATAATTGTTTCTGTGGTTCTACTTAAAGGAATGAAAATAAAAGCATTTAATAAACTTTCTTAACCGCCGTGTATCTGAGAATTTATGCTGCAGAACAAACATGTGTGGGAGGTGTGGACATGTGAGGAGTGTTTCATTTAAAGTTTCTTCAAAGACACTTTGGATTCAAACTTTTTGTGTTTTTTTTTTTGTTTAAAATCTCAAATAAATAAAGTACCGAAAACATTCCTTCATTTCAGGTTTAATACAGACAGAACAGAGATGATTTGGTTGTCATTTTGTTGCACCTGAAAGATGCATCACCATCCACACTTAGCCATTTTTTCCTTCTTACGTTTGAGCTGTTTTTATGTGTTCAGGTGGAATATTTAGCTCACAGGCACAAGCAGAAGAAGTTAAACCACCGCTCACTACTCATCGTTGCCTTTTGGGTTTGAGAGCCTGCAGCAGATATCTGTATTTTTCTATTTTTCTACTGAAACAGGGATAGAAGCATCTTCAAACACAAAGACAGTTCAAAGTGCTTTACATAAGGCAGCAATATAGAGCTGAAAGATAAGTCGATTCATTCATTGGTCACTAAAAATAAACTGAAAATCTTTATCTTTTGGGCTGTTGGTCAGACAAAACAAGCTATGCGATGACATTAGAGTGGGATTTAGGAAATTGTGTGTGCACCCAAAACTTACTTCCTCCAACACTGCAACACTAATGACATTCCCATCATCCTCAGCTGTGCTAATCCCAGTAGCCCTGTGTTACTTTGACATTTTGGGGTGGACTTATCTCATCTATGTCTATGTCTTATCGGGAGTTCAGTGCAGAGGCCGGTCCGGGATGCAGGGACTCGACGTGGGAGGAAGCGAGTAGAAGTTCAACATCTGAATCGGGTTTACTGCCAAGTAGGTTTTCACATCCAAGGACTTTGCCTCTGTATTTTTTTGTGCACAGCAATACACAATAGGATGATAAAAGAAAAAAAAAATACCCCAAAAGTCAGAATCATAAATGTAAAACAGAAATTTTCAATGAAAAGTTTTAAAAATAAAGTTTAAAATAAATAATATTGACCAATGGATGTACAATGTTCACATTATACATTATACGGTATGTGCAACATCTACACGTAAAATGCATAAGTGGCAGCATTTGTGGGTGAAGCCATTTGAAGGGACCTGTGACGTAGTTGGGCTAATTAATTAATCAATCGATTTAAAGGGGAACTTTAGATTAGACCAGAATGGCTGTTCAAGAATGAAAATATAAAAAAAATAAAATTATGAGCAGAATGTGTAGAGGTATTGGCTATGACGTTGTGTCAAAGACATCACAGTGTTGTGTTGAAGAGATACCGACTGAAGTTAGCATGTTAAATTATTTGCTCCGGTCTGTACTTTCTTGTAACACCACTTCTGCCTCTTGAAGCGATCAGTCTGCCTCACCGTCACCGCCAGGTTTCTGAAGAGTTGTTTTCAAGCTCAGAGTCCACCAGGATGACAGTCCTGCTTCTTCCACCTCCCGGCTTGTCTAAAAAATCGACGCCTGGTTCCTCAAACAAGTCATCTGTAATGTGGCCACTGTTAATTATGCATAACTTTAAGCCTTAATAAAATTTGAACAGGTGAGTTCAATGATACGACTTCATATTTATACTTTTTTTAATACATTTTCTCCATAAGTCCCTATGTTACAACAACAACAACAATTTATAGACACAGATTTCAAGAGCCATCCCAAACCTTCATAAACCCTCATGCTTGTCCTTTCCTCCCCGACTTCCCCTTTTATCTCAGTCACACCAGCAATAATGACTTTGAGGAGAGGACAGAGCGAGAGGCCGCACTTTGACTTTTGATTTTTATTGTTGTTTATTGTTGTCTGACCTCGTCAGTCAAGCCATCTCTGTCTAACAAACACACAGACTGATTCTTTGGGATCATATTCATATTCAGTGTAGTCCAGATTTGAAATGATACGACTGTTTGATTTGTTTTACAGGAGTGAGGGCAAGAAAGAGAGAGAGAAAAGATTCACCTCTCCATCAGCTCAAACATACGTCTGATACACACTCTGTAACTTTACTATTCTGTTTTAAGCCTACAGATTCCCCAACATCTCTTAGCGTAATCTCGTGCTGACTTGACCTCACATCAATAATTCATTTAGCCTGAATAATAATAAAAAAACTCGCTCATGAGTTTAAAAGTTCCAGCGTTTGCACTTCTGGTGAGGCCAAAGCTTCATCTTTGGATAATCTGTATTTCCTCCTGACGTCAGACACACATGAATCCAGGTTGTCTTTCTCTCTCTCTCTCTCTCTCTCTCTTGTTTACTCAACCCTCCCACACACACTCTGGCCTGTGAGTCTGTATGTCCCCCCGAGCATATACTCTTTCAAAAACCAGGACAGCTACTATTCAAAAAGAAGAGTAGAGTTTCTCCAAAATATGATGTTTGATTTCGGTTTTACTTTAAAACCATTATTATGAGGAGGTAGATGAAAGAAAATGTTCGAGCATTGTTCGCCTGGGAAGCAGACAAATCTGTAGAGCTCGCGTTTCATTTGTTCAGCCAATTTAGTAATCTGTATTTGCGATATTAGTCTAGCTATGCCACGTTGGAGCACTGAACCACTTAAAGAAAAGTTTGCCATCAGCAGATATTGTATAAAAGCTTTTTTTAAAGCGGTTTGAGAAACCTCTAAAGAAATGAAGGTACCACCTCAAGGCACAGCGAGAGGACAAATGCAGCGATGTGACACTTAGAAGATAAAATCAACCTTTCAAACTTTAGTTGAGGATCCACAAAAGTTCTTTTGATGCAAGATTAATTATATTAAGAATCAAAGCTCTTCACTTTGGTTAAACGATATAACACATGTTTGGGCTTTGAGCTGATAAAACAAGACATTTAAAGACATCACCTTGGAGTTTTTTTGGATGGAATAATTATTGATAAAAACATAATCGTCCTGTAAGAAATGTTGAAATTAGTAAAACAAGATGAGATGAGCCTTTATCAGGCACTTGTTGCAAAAACAGGGCAGACATAAGCATAGATCCAACGAGAAGGTAAAAATAAAAAAAAAGAATATCTATGATTGATGGATGGATTCTTCACTGTCCTTTCAAGGTCTGTACAGAGCCTTATATAAATACATTACACATCACAATGTAACCACAAAAATAGACATCCAGTACAGCACATTTTCTCTTCTCATATACCATACACATAGCACCAGCACATGACAGTTACAGAGGTGTTTTGTTAAGGGGTGCAGAGGGGACAAAACTCCTGCCATGGCCTGCCCCTTCCCCGGTCGTGAATCTGTATCTATGACTGGATGGGAGCAGTATGAAGAACAGGTTGTATTCAGAGCTGGTTAAATCAGAGATGTGGAATATTAAATCACCCCCTTTTTTTTAAACTGTGCATAAACTACATGTTATGAACTCCTTTTTAAATACAAACGTGAAATTATCTGTATCAGACGAGAGAATTAGGTTATTATCGGTCAACCAACAATGACGTCATGGATATGTCATCCATATCACAGTCTATGGTGTGAATTCAGGAAGAAAAAGCTGTTTTCAGATGAATCAGTTCAGTGTAAACATGGCCTGAATCTGACGAGTTTTAGTCGGATATGATCGGGCAGTTAGACGACATTCAAACTGAGATGTTGAGACTGAAACCGTAATGCAAACCTACAACAAAAACGAGCCTGAAACACAGAGTTTATGACTGTAAGTAAATTGATGTTGGCGTCTGACAGACAGCAGCTTAAACAGCCTGAATTGATGCTTATATGCAGCTGTTTCCTCAGCAGCAAATGATGGCAAGAAGTGCAGACATCTCTCCTCCTCCCCACTGCCAAAATCTCAAAACGAGCTGACAGGTTACCAGAACTTGTTTTTTTCATTTCAGTACAGGAGCTGCTGCTTTTTACTGCTGTTTACAAGCTGGTAAATTCTGCTGAATGTATATATAACCAAACAATGCAAATAAAAAGGCATTCCTGTAGAGCCAAAGACAACAAACTATAGGTATTTGGATGTGTATTGGCTTGTGAGGGTCCTCTTATCTCTGCCAAGTGTCCTCACAAAGACACAGCTCTCCTTATAAATAAGAACATTTAAGGATTTCGGTTGAAGATACAGGATATAAGAAGTTTTCAATGACACAAAGTGTCTGCACAAATAAAGCAATGCAAAAATGTGCTGCATGCGTACGTGCAAGTGCTAATGTTTCTCTCTGTGTGTGTGTGTGTGTGTGTGTGTGTGTAGGTGTATGACAGGACAGCATATGGCTAGCCCTGCATGTAGTGAAATATTAAAAAGCAGTGTCAGCAAGAAGGGCACTGTGTGAGAGTGTGTGTGCGTGTGTGTGGTTGAACGAGTGTGAGTTTGTGTGTGTCCCATGGGGAGTAGAAATCTGCCGGACATAGACAACTGGGCATGACAAGCTCCCACTGTGATACACACACACACATACACACACACACACACACACACACACAAATATACTTTCTCTCCCCTGTCTTTGCCAACTTGTCCAGTTGGCCTTATCTGCTGGTGAGACTAAATGCCATCTCTTCTCTCCGACACACACACACACACACACACACACACACACACACACACACACAGACAATGCTTTTTTTTTTCCCCACATGTCAAAGGTTTCATAAACACACTGTGCTTCATATCAGAAAGTCTCCATCACAGTGAAACTATTCAGCATGCATCAAGATGAGTAAACATGTGTGTTTTTTCTGTGTGACAAGCCAGTCCAGGCTTTCTTCACCTCCCCTCTCCCCTGTGAATCACGCACTGCTGCCAAGAAGCGATATTTAAAAAATGCGTTCTTAAAGAATCATTTCGGGGGTCGAAGGAATATTTCATCACCATTTGGCGTCTATTTTTAGGAGATGTCATGCTCTGACCACGTTACACCCCTCACTTCTGTTTGCTCATAATGTTTGATTCATGTTGAGAGGCGACGCAACACCTAAACGGTTTCCGCAGATTTTTTTTTAAATTGAAGTCGTCTGACTCACATCCGTCTCCTGGAACGGAGGTGCTTCCATATTTGACCCTCACAGTGTGACATATTAATGCATCCGATTCAGAAAATCTCCATCTTACTATGTGTTGTCAACTATACCTGTAATAGAAAACAAATCTTACAAGATCCAGTTAAATCTTGGCTGAAATTTTACACTTTTTTCAAGAAAGAACGCGTATAAAGCATATTTAAATATCAAAACATATACAAAATATGACATCTTTTAAATCGGCTGTTCTTAACTCATTTTGAACAAGCGCTCCAGCTAAAGTGTTTAACACTGTAGGTGTGAATGTGTCAGCCCTATGATATCCACAATGTACTCCACCATTCAGGCAATGCCAGTTGGGATCGGCTCCAGCCCACCGTAACCCTGCAAAGGATAAGCGTTTGTAGATAATGCATACTTTCTTTGAGAGCTTTGTTGCGACTTTAAAGTTGCATTACCTCATTATTAAATTCTACCTATCAGCTATCGTCTGGCCGAGACAAGAGCGGAACGGAACGGAAATCCAGAAAGCACTTGGTAGATTTTTAGGCCAAGACTTTTTTGCTTTCTTTTCTATATGCAGGCATCTGTTTGTAGCAAATAGGAAACTCCCATTTCTGGTATATTATCACCAGCAGACATGGAGCAACATGAGCATTTATTTGGCCTTTTTGTCCAGCTCTGGTTTGGTCTCCTCTATCTTCTGACAGAAATATCGGTCTCTTTATCTGAGTGATCTTGCTGAAAGCAAACCGAAACCATAAGATAAACAAGGCTCCACAGCTCCACAGAGCACATTACATCACATTACTCAAAGTTATTCAATTGAGTATTGTAGAACAACCTGAAGCACTGGCTCCAAAACATTTTATAAAACTGTGAAAACAAGAAGTATCCTTGAGCGTCCCTGTTGACTTACATCAAAAAGTTTTGAACAGAAAGAATAATATAGTGATGAGTGAAAAATATCCACTCTGGCTACAGTGAAGCTCAAAAATGGAAAATCATTCTCTGAATGTCCTCATGCCAATCTGGTCGCTCGAGTTTCATATTTTTTGTGCACAAGTGGAAGTTTTGGCCTCGTGCTCTGGAGGTCGGGGTCACCAAAGTCATCAGGAATGATCCTCCTGGGACTGTGAATATTCAGAGCAAATTTAATGACAATCTGTTTTTTTTTTTTTTTTTTGAAGATGTCTTTGCTCTTGTCCAATGCGTGACAGGCGGTCCAAACAACTGACAGTGACATCTGTAGGTCCGTCTGCTAGCAGGGCAGCAAAAATATGGTGGAACGGCAAAAATAGGAACACGGAAAGAAGGGGAAATGAATAAATGATGAAGAGAAGGAGTGGGGAAGGGAAACATTGCCTGTTTTTTTCTGTCTGCACTTCATCATATTTTAACATAAAGGAAAAACCTCTGTTTAAGTGTGTGGTCTGCTGCATGGTGAGTTAATTCTCCATGCGCTGATCTGTAGTGGCAGGCAGAATTTTACAAGGATTTAGCAGACCAATTAGCTCCACACACTCAAAGTATGGTGAAAATGTCAGAGTGTTGTATTGATTATGTTAATAGACTTCCTGTTTTGCAGGTTTCGATGCGCTGACAAAAACTGAGGGTTAAACCTCAACCCACACATGAGTGGCAGTAAAATGAATCAATCACATGTATTAACAAGATGATAATCGATACGTATTGGCATGCAGACCTCATTATTTCTATCTCCCAGTGTGTGTACAGTAAGCTTGATTATGTTTTAGCTTGTCTGCTTTTAGCTCGTTGTTTTGGTTTGTTCGGTTTTAGCTTGTGGCAAAGCCAAGTCTATTTGCAACCCTCTGTCAATCAAGGAATGATGTTCCCTTCTCTGATTTTTATTGCTCTTAAAGGTCAAGTTTGGAAGATTTAGAGGGCTCTATTCACAGAAATGTAACAGAAAATGAATATAAAATTGAATATAAATCTTTTTGTGAGTGTATAATCACCTAAATATAACAATAGTTATGATTTTGCATGAGCCTTTTATATCTACAGATGCTTCAGGTCCTCGTAATCGGAATCTGCAGTAGGTTTACGTAGGATTTTTCATCATTTTTGGCGTGTCTCCCCATTTTTTTTTGTCTCCCCTAGAAAGGAGAGGGTGACACGAGTGGGTTGCAATCAGCAACTAAACCGCAAGATGCCACTAAATTCTACACAGTGCTCCTTTAAGACACAAAACAATTAAAAATAGCTGAGATTAGAGAAGGCCTCATGTGACTCTAACGACTGTCGTTAACACTGGACCTCAGGTGACTCTAACGACCATCATCCACACTGAACCTGAGGTGACCTCAACGGCTCTAAAGACCGTCGTCACAACAACAAGGAACAGTGACGAATCCAGTGGAAACAACGGCCTCGTTTAACGATCCCACCAAGGCTAATTATCTGGGATTCTAACCAGTCAGTCAGAACTGAAGAAGCCTCTTAGATGAGAGGTGAAACGTCTTCATGGATCTACAACCAAGTCCAGTTGCCCCAGATATATCTCTCTCTAAGAACGATGACCTGGATGACAGAGAACCTTCAAAATCAGACTAGAGATGCAAAATCTGAAAAAATAAGCCTACATTTTGCGCTCCAGCTAGTCCAATAAACAGACAAGATAATGTTCTTTTTATGATTTCTGTTTTAAACAGGGCTTACAGTATTTTGTTTTGCTGTAAGCCATCAGTTAAGTGAGCTGCCTATCCCACTGTCAAGCTGCGGCAGTGGTGGCGACGAGCTGTTTGTATTTTTCTTGGATTGATGTGAAACATGCAAAGAGTTTGTATTTCTGTAAAGAGATTAACACGACGACTTGTGCCGCTGCATACTGACTTTGGCGCAGGAAGATGACATAGATTAATGACTCTTTGTGCAATCAGATCCTGTAGGTTAAATAAAATTTTGAAAATTCTCCAAAATTCTGAATTATTTTTAGGCCATTTATGCGTGCAGGGAGTCGGCAAGAAGTCAGCCGGCTCAGCAGGAAGAAAATTTAATGGCACACTCTCTACGAGTTTGGCAGGAGAAGGACATTCTGCCTATGTACCCAGTAAGCAAGTTGTTCTTGAATAATAATATATTCTCGATATCAACATTACCAGAGCTATTTAAATCATACCTATGGGACCAGGCTAAGTCCCAACTCCCAGCAGTTAATCTGCTTCTTCGTGACTTGTGTGGTTTGATCAGATTTGAATGACAGGAGCAAACCTCAATAACTGTCATGAAATTAAGATTGCTAAATTATTACAATGCAGATGATGTCATCATTTTCCAGCAAGACCCCTTCTACTTTAAACCAGCGACAAAAGCACAAATTTTAGAGGTTGGTTCTAACTTTGGCAGGTAACAGTGTTCCCGTTCAATCGCTTAAACATTTGAGTGGGAACCATAGACATATAACACATGGACATAGTATCCGTGACATCACCCATGGTGATGCTCAGTGTGGCGGCTCTGGCTGTTGCCATCTTGGCAGTCCTGCCTTTTCCGGCTAATCTAAAAATGGATCTTGCATGGAGCTGAAGGAAGCCTGGTTGCTCAAAGCAGCCACACTCTAAATTATGCGTAATTTAAAGCCTATATATAATCTGAACGGGTAAGTTCTATAGAAATTCACCCTCAGTACAGTTGTCATGAACGGGGAAATTAGCTATAGAGACCAAAACAGTTTTTTGTACCAGGCTGTAAACATGTTTATTTCTGCTGTGAAGTTGGACATTTTAACATGGGGACTTATGGAGACTGACTCACTTCTGGAGCCAGCCTCAAGTGGACGTTTGAGGAACTGCATTTTTGGCAGCTCCGCATTGGCTTCACTTCACAGCCACGGAGGTTGCCGCCTTATGTCTTTTCATGTGAAACCAATAAAACATGTATCCGTGGCGTGTTAAACAGGAAGTAGCCGCTGCTGAATACGGTGTTGTGATTCTGTAAGCATAGTTTACAGACAGCAGGAGCCTCTTTCTTCTCTAATGGTCACAATAACTCACGCACACACACACACACACACACACACACACACACACAGGACTTAATGGCTTTTATAATGAATGGCCCAAGATAGTGGGCTAAATGGTGGTTGCCATGGTGATAGGGTCAATCAATCAGGAAGTATTGATCGGCCATCGATAAGTTCCAGACGGCAAGCTACTGGAATAGAGAATGAGGAGTGTGTGTGTGTGTGTGTGTGTGTGTGAGGGGTAGGGATTAGATGTACATGGTTGTGTGTGTGTGTGTCCTTGTGTTTTCATACTGTATGTGTGCATCGTGTGTGTGTGTGTTAAACAGACATTCCTCCACAGTGGTTTGGATATTACTGTAATAGATTCACGTTTCACGGCGTCACCTCCTGCACCCTGACTCTGGGTGACGTAAACGACTACACAGACTTTAATTCGGCCCATTGGTCTCCTCATTGAGCACCTAATGGTAGGATGAAACCAGAGCCGTCTCTAAGTTTCAGGGCCGTGGGTGGTTTCAAGAGGTGAAATAACTCTTCATGATGATACCTGGCAAAAGAAACTTCTCATCTCATCCCTGCAGTGCACCAACGTTAGTTCAAAGAGGTGTTTGATAAAGGCATTAAAGGTTATGTCCACATTAGTTCTGCAAGAAATTCTTTTTATTTTGAATTTTTATGTTATTTTCTTACATAATGGTAACCCTTAAAGCTTTAAATATTCCAGAGACAGACTGTAGAACTGAGTTCTCAAATGTTTCTGCAGTTCACTGTGACGTGTCGATCAAATTTTTTAACAAACAGCTCTATCATATAAAAACAGAAAGAAACTGACAATGACAAGTTGTTTTCTTTTTTTTTAAAAAAAAACAGCTTCCTCTTGATATGAAAAATGTGCCCGTTGTAACTTTTTAAACCGAGTTTGATTCAACACTTAAAAAAACACAAATGGCACAAAAACTGTTGTAAATAGACATACACGACACACAATAGATACACATGAGAAAAAAATCGTCCAATTTATATGTGGAAAACTCAGCCACTTGTCCCTGTCGACTCTTCAGAGAACTGTCCCCCAGGAAACAGCCTCCATCCCCGACAGTGAGAGTCCTGCTGTTTTTCTACGGTGATTATGTGATGAAATTTCAAGCAACACACACTGTTATAACAAACAGTAATGTAATGAAGTAGTAGGTAGATAGTGTCTCTGGCAACTTGATGGATGATGAGAAAAGATCTTCGAATTTGTGTGGAAAAATTTGGCGCAATCCCGTCACAGTCTTCTCTGCCGACTCTTTGGCGAACAGTCTCACGGATAACAGACTCCGTCCAGCGAGAGCCGAGTAAGTCCTGCTGTTCAGTGATGGTGATTATGTGACGTGACATGAGCAGAATCTGCAAAAAACATCATAGATATCAACGTAATGATGTATATTTCCATATCAGGTTATTTATACTACTTACAATACAAAGCTCAGGACTATTTTCTGTGTTTTGATACACTGAGAGGGATTTCAAAATGATGAGCGCTATAGTGAAATACATAATCAGCACTCTGGAGTCTAGAGGGTTAAAGATGTATTAAAATCTACTTTTCAAGAGAGAGCAGCATGAAAACAATTACAATAATGGACCTGAGCACCTGTCACATGCCGCAATCAAGGAAAACTAGTGTAATCAATAAGTAATAAATTAGAGGCAGAAGTATTAACAAAGATGGCTTTTAGATTCTTGGAAATTGACTTGAATTCAACCAGAGTAATAACGTCCGCCTCAGTTTCTTGCCATTGATCAGCTGAACTGCCTCTGCTGAATCAGCAGTGATTCTCATGTGCACCCTAACTCATTATCATGGCTATATTATCAACATTAACACCCTCTGCAGCTACTCCATGAAGATGATGCCAATGGGAAGGCTTGTTTTTATCTTACAGCGTTATTATTAACGTTATTAATATCTTTCTTTCCACACACTATCGGTCTGATGACCAGTTAAATCTGTCTTATAGTGTCAATAACATTGAAATTTATGCTTACCTACAAATTATATGCATACACTAACCGGCCGCTACATTAAGTACATTTGTATTAACCTGTATTTTTATGCTTAGTTTATGATTTATCAGTTTTTGTTGACACTGATGATGATAATTATACGTTATGTTCATTATTGAGGTCGTAATGGATGGGTGTTTCTAATTTTATGGCCCTGCTGTGGTCAAAACATTAGAAACAGCTTTCAATATAATATAATGCAGTTCAGTTCAATAACGTATAGTTAAATTAATCATGTGACAGTTTCGAGGCCGCTGTTGTACAGGATCACATTAGACACATGTAGTTGTACAGGTGTACCTAATGAAGTGGCTAGTGAGGTAATGATAAGAATGGATTACATTACACTGTGCTTAGGTACTCAAACCCCATACTCTTTACGATAAGTGCACTGGTGAGTCACCATGGCATCTCCTACAGCACAGCGTCGCCATTACTTCTTACACTACTGTGAGTACCTGGATGGTGCACTCATAACGGTCACCTCAGGTCAACAGAGGTAACCATCTTGGCTATGTTGTGAAAGGGGAGGCACCACTGGCATTGTGAAAATGGCGGCCGAGGAAGCTGCTGGAGCTGAAGCAGTTGGAGTGAATACCACAATATTTAAATGTAGTTGTGTTGCCTGTGGTTTTATATTTATGTTTTTGACAGACAAATGTTGGTGTTAGGGCTCCACCAAATGTCATTCCCGCACTTGAATTTAGACAACATTACCACTACGCCAGGAAGTACACAGTGTACCAACAGAGGAATCTGAACAGTGCCGCAGCATAGCATTTTTCTTTATTCGGACTAGTGGGAAGACTGCCCACCAACACCACTTCCAGCAGCAACTCAGTTTTCCCAGGAGGTCTCCTATCCAGATAGCAGCCAAACACACACCTGCTTAGCTTCAGTAATTCAGCGGAAACAGGGGACATGTTGGTATGGCTGCTGGCTGCGTTTTGTGTGTGTGCGTGTGTGTGTGTCACACTTCGCAATTGCAGCAAATGTGTGTCATAGTAGGTCAATGCAAAAAAAAGCTTGCTAAAATGTTGAAATTTTCCACACAGAAGTCCATCTCTCTGTTCATCACATTGGCTCCCTGCTGCTGTTCAAGATGTTGCTGCTTTTCTAAAGGGCAGTAAGCTGCTTACTGAATCCAACTCTGTTTTTAGCTCTTTGGTCACTGCTGTTTATTATTTTGTATTTTTACTATCATCATCTTGCTCCTCTGCCTCTGCATACACAGTTGGCTGCCCGCAGGACCCTGTAGTCCTTCCTCTCAGTCAAAGCTCTTCTCCTTTTTGGCCTCACAAAGGATCAAACTCACCACTGAAGTCAGGACAGCAGTCACAGGCTAAAAACCCACCATTTCAAACAACACATCAGGGTTTCCTGCAGCATAAAAGAGCAGAGGATATGTTGGACACAGCCACATATTTTAATCATTGGCTGTTGTTAAGGTAGGAGGTAAAAGTCAAGTCAAATAATTTGTCATTTTAGTAATTTTCCAGCTTTTAAAGTCCCAGCTGTAAATAGATAAAACAAGCTTTTAGAAGACATCAACTTGTAACCAATTTTCTACCTTTTCTGATTTTATAGAGCAAACACTTAATCAATTAAGAAAATAATTAGCACATTAATAGATAGTGAAAGCAACCTTTCAATGGGCGCAGACCAAAATGCCTCTGAATGCTCAACTGGATAGACCCACAACCATCAGAGCAGAGAAACGTGTGACGTAGCGTAGGTGGTAAGTTAAGCTCACCAAATCCTGTTGGCAAACGCATGTGTTGTATGTCTGGCAAGTGCAGTTGTTTGTTCTGTTTTTAGAGTTTTAATACTGGCGTGATAGCGGATTCAACAGAAACAGCCATTTTGGTTGTTTATGCCTGAAACTGCAAATGAGATGGCGCTCTTCTCTATAGAAGTCGTATCAAACACATCCCATTTTAGACAGATTTTTCAGACAGTGGAAATCTGTCTGAAAGGGAGGAAGGCAAGATGCATCTGCCGAAGCAAATAAAGCATGGACACCCCATGGTTTAATTTACTTACTAATACAATGAGAATACAGACAAAATGCGTCATGCCTGTCTTGTACATTGTATAAAGACCTTTACCTTTATTTCCATGTGTGGGTGAGTGGGCGAATGTACAGCATACTTATTTCCAGCTTCATCCCAGTAGCAAATTAAATGAAAAAGTCAACCTCTGCATCTCTAAGATTGTTAAATGTCAATCTGTAATGTTCACTGTGTTCCCGGAGCCATTCTGTCGTGCTGTAATTAACTTTTTGGTGTACTAACCCTGGAAAAAGAAAACAGCCGAAAACATTAGATGAATCTTTTGAACATTTCCATTTGAAAGCCTCATAAAGCGTTAGTTCCATTGCATGATGGTTTGTAGTGGGTTTTGTACTCTGATCTAATCGTTTCCACTGCATACTTTAGCCGTGGTTTGTAATGGTTTCCATTATAGGCTGCATTAGTTACTAATGGTTGTGATAATTTCCAGTAGATTACAACAGATGAACCAACACACCATTATGCTGAAGTTTGTCAGAACCCATCACAATTATGGATACACCATTAAAACTGGAGATTTTTTTTTACCCCAACATGGTTCATCTGCTCCCACTTCAATTAGACATTGTGCAATTCACAGAAAGACCTACCAGCCACTGTACTCCCTTTTTTTGGGGTCACTTTTGGATTTTAAATTTAAAACTATCTTCAATAAATAGAAGGATGTTAATGTACCAGGAACCTGAGATTTAATACATTGTAAAACTCTGTGATTCCCAAAATGTGTCTGTTGTTTTATGTTAGAAAAGTTACACGATGTTGCTTTAAACTGGGCCGACACTGTGTTATTCAAATCATGATGTTGGTGTTCAAACTAAACAAACATGAAACCTTTAACTATTCAAATAAGATGGTGGTGTCCTCAGGAATGTTGACAAAAGAGAGAAAAAGCTGATAATTTGTGTAATTGCACTTTCAACATGATGCATGAATACATTTATGAAGTTGCAAATAGTATAGTTTTATTGTCACAGCACAGATTCAGTCAAAACTACAGTATCATGTAAAATACTCCTCCAGTAATAATAATAACCACCATGGTTGACTGTATAACAGGTATTTTGACAGCAGCCGTGAGGGAAATCAGATCACAGAACAACTCAAACTGCAGACATCCGCCAAAATTTGGACATGCCAGATATCCATTCGATCGTCTGACAGCCAGATTGTTGATTGTTCAGGCATTTAATCAGGTTTCATAGGCCCCCGAAGCTGAAACGACAACAGACCTGCTAGAAATTCAATTCAATCTCCAAGAAGCCTTTTTTGAACTGTGTAAAGAGTAACGTTCATCAACTAATGACTACACACATCTCTGCAATGTTCTTAAGTAGCGTAGTGTTGCATAGGTCTTGATGTCACGTCAAGAAAAACACCTCTTAATGCAAACTCTAAATCAGCATTTCTTTGTCAGTCTTTATGAGAAAATTAATAATTTTTCTGGGCTTTCCATATTCTGAGGCAGAATTGTGTGCTTACAACGAAAGCAAAAAAAAAACAGCACCGGGTCTACAAGTTCTTTCTGGGTACTCTAGCTTCCTCCCACAGTCCAAAGACATTCAGGTTTATAGATTAATAGCTGGCATTACCCTTGGTTTGAATGAGATTGTGAATGGTTGTTTGTCTCTGTCAGTCCTGTGATGAACCGATGACTTGTTCAGCATGTACCCTGCCTCTTATCCAATGACTAACACCAGCCCCCCCGTGACCAAGATAAGGATAAGCAGGTACGGAAGATCGCGGGATTAATAAACAATGGTATTAGATCATTCATTATTCATCTGCTATCGCAGATTGATGTAGTCACAAATCATTGGTTTGATGACAACGATTTTGCATTGTAGACATCATGTAGCCGTCGCCTTCTTGTTTTCTTGGACACAGAAGTGATCATATTCGGAGGACAGCGTGGAGCTGGTGCGTGACGTGTCGTGAGTTGGTTTTGAGCAAGGAGTAATGTGAAGTAGGGGTAATTTTTCCACAAAAACTCGATACAATCAGACTTTCCTGATGCAGCCAAATAGAAAGAATGCAGGTTTAATTCTCAATCGTGTGGTCAGACTTGTACTGTTCATAGAGGTCAACAGGACAGGATGTAGTGTGGAGTTAGTCTTTTATCTAAGGGTGCAGTAGGTACATGTGGTCTTGCCCTTGGACTCTCTTTCTTGTCATTGCAGGGCTGTCAAACTGATCAGTCGTGTAACTAGAATTAAAGTCAGTCATGGCTTAGTCCAAAGTCTCCCAGAGTCCTGTCCCTGCTTTACTACAAAGATGCCTGAGCATTGATCCATGATCAGGTTCTGCTCATCAGCTGTTTTGTTGGTGGCAGGACAGGCAGCAGCAGAGCAGCAGCTCATTTAATTAATGCGGATTTGACTGGTCACCCTGCTGCCGCAGACTCACGGCTACCTGCTGCCACTGGAGAGAGAGAGAGAAAAAAAAAACAAAAACCTTGAGCCGTGTCACAACACCACATCAAAGAGATTTTAGAATTTCTTATGTAATTAACTCGGACTTCTCTCAGCGAGGCCATCATGCAGCTCATCGCGCAGCTGGCAGGAGAGTTCTGTCAAGCTCCCTGTGGTCCAAAAATTACCTTCGTCCTGTCATTTTTGACAGCTGCTTCAGTTTTAGGCACTTGTACTATAATTGTCATCTGCCACATTTTAATACAGACACAGACGAGCTGATGTTCAATACGGTTGACTTGTTGCCCATCAGACTGTCTGCTCTCATTTGGTACTGGCCTCTATAATCATTTGCTTAGGCACCAGTGATTTTAGAATCACATTAGTACAACGTGAGAGAAAATGTAATAGAAAAAATGAAAAGGGAGAAAGTGAGAGAATAAAGAAGACACAGACTAAATAATTTCTAACAGATCATGTAAAATCATGTTTTAAATGCTTAATAAACCTTTCTATCTGTGCTCATATTGTTTACTTGTCAACAGAAGTTATCAACAGCTGCTTGGATAACTCAGCCCTCTTTCTTCCGATGGGTCACTGGGGTTCTCTAATAGTCATAAATATTCATTAAAGTCTGCTGATGCAAGCTTTCTGTAATTTGTGTGTATAGTCCATAGATGTAGCTATATCTGTGCGCATGTAGGTGTGTGTGTGTGTGTGTATGTCTGTGTGCGTGAGCGAAGCCTCGCCATATTGCATGTTTGATTTCGCTATCTGCTGGCACCAGCTGTGAAACTATTGGGGATTTAAATATTTAAAATCTTGAGATATCATTTTCACAAGATTCACTCCACCATTCCCGTCTCCATACATGGCTGCTACGCGTAAATCTTTCACGTCTGCATGCGCATACAAAGGTGTATTTACATTATGTATCTACATGTTCATTTGTATGCAAACCATCAACAGTATGAAATACGGATGTCATATCTGTGACGTCACCTCCAGATTTCTGAAGAGCCGTTATGAAGTCCAAAGTGAGCAGGGAAATCAGCTAAAGGGACCAAAAAAACAGGCTGTAAACGTGTTTATTTCTGCTTTGAAGTTGGACATTTTAACATGCGGGCTTATGGAGACTGGCTCATTTTGTAGCCAGCCTCAAGTGGCCGTTTGCGGAACTACACGTTGGCTTCACTTCCCAGCCATGGAGGGTTACTGCTCAATGCAAACCTGGGGTTATCGGGTAGTATAATAGAGCGGGATGTTAAGTAATCCGAGCATTGCTTGTTAGATTACCGACTCCTCCAGTCGAGTTGAAGTGTCCTTGCACAGGATACTGAACCCCACATTGCTCCTTATGCTGTCGTTGTGTGGAAGCAGTGTAATGACCAGTTGGCACCTTGCATGGCAGCCTCTGAATTTACGTGTATGTATTACATGAGAAATAGTTGTTTTAGTAATAGTAATCTGGTACTAGTAGTAGTCTGTAAAGAGAGTAATGAGGAGGTGATACTGGGAGTGTTCAGCTCAGATGAGGTGGTGATACATTTCAACACTTTTTTAGGCATACAGACGCAGAGAGGAATCATGTGATTTGTTATATTTTATGTTATATTTCATCTTCTCACATACGCCAATATTATGTGACATGCTTTTTTCATCAGGGGATACGTGTATATAGACACCCAGTGTCCACATACTTTCTGTTTCTAGGAATATTTCCCCTGACATATCATTACATACAATGATGACAGTGCTTCACTTCTAACTTTGCGGCTTTGTGAAAGGTCTTTTCCTGTTTAAACTTGACAATACCCCCCCTGTGCACAAAGCCAGGTCCATAAAGAAATAGTCTTTCCAGTTTGATGTGGAAGAAGTTGACCTGCACAGAATCCTGCCGTCCAACACCTCTGGGAAGAACCGGTTTGAACCCGAATGTTGAGTAAAACCAAATATGCTAGCAAATTGGGATGTGCTAATTGGACAGAATGGCTATCTCTGTGTACTGTGATGTTTAATTCTTAAGATTATAAATATTCCCAGCCAGCGAGGTCGATTCACTCGCTAAAAGTGAACATGAGACTCCCATCTCATAACAGTCTGAAAACCATTCCTATGCTGTGGAGCCGTTCCAGCAGTGGCGGATTAATAAAAAGAGATGGTGAGACTGAGCTAATAAGCAATGATAGCTGGATTCTCCGGCTCTTAGTTTCCCTCTGAGGTCAACAGTGTCAAGAAGTCTTGCTGTTTGCCCACAGCGTGAATTTGTGTCTTAATTCACTAAAGTTGAACTCAACACGAAGGATTCACGCAGATTTTCTGAGCAAGTCCACTGATCACATTCTAGTAAGATGAAATGATTTCTCCGCTTTGAAATGTTGGTCTGACGGAGCCTTAATGTTCGAATCCCTGCAGGCAAATTCCAAAATCTGCTGAAAAACCCTTCCCAGAAGAGTACAAGCTGGAGTGTATTTTTCTATTTTTACTGTATATTAGCAATAATCGTTCTTAATAAGTCAATAAAAATGTGACATTTGGCCTTCGGTCTTGGCAAAGATCTCACACATGACAATAAAACCACATAAATTATGTTTTTACTCCCAGAGAAGGAGGAAATAAACTGGTTGTAAATCACTAACAGCCAGTAAAAAAAAAAAAAAACAGTAAAACCAGCTGAGAAAGAAAGAAGTAAAGGCAGACATAGAGGAGAATATTACAGAGAGTATATGTGCACCATCTGCACATGCATACATGTATAAGAATATACATATTTATTGTCATGTCATATCTTTTCAGTTATTGCAGCAGGGACGTCTCTCTCTGTCTTAATTTCTCTCTCAGCCAATATTTCTTTTCCCTTTTCTATCTCGCTCTCTCTCTCTCTTCTCAACCATGAGATTACCTGAAGGGACAGTGAGCTATCAGTGTAACACACACACGCACACACACACAAGGACACACCTGAGTGCGCGCACACACACACGCATATATATATATAGGAGCGAGACTACAACATACATCTACTTGAACAAGCATGTGTACATGGGTGGAGATGGAGCCACACACACACACACACATACCTGGACAGTTGTATCCTGTCAGCAGGGACAGTTAGTTGAATAGCACTCATTTAGATGGAATGGCCGTATCACGCTGCCTGCGTGTGTGTGTGTGTACATGAATGTTTGCACCACGCAGAGCTTTGGGAATAAGACACTATTACCTGAGAGAGTCTATGAGAAACTCTGTAAATATTGACAGAGGGAGAGCGAGAGCGAGATGAGGCGGAGATATGAACCCTGAGGGGGTTGGGAGATTGATAATTTAATGGTTTCACTGGGAGAGAAGATTGGATCGAGAGGAGATTGGCGGAGGAGGAGAGGAAGAGGTGGGATTTGGACCCTCACTGTTGCCATGGCAGCATTTGGCTGTAAGATGAGGCGAATGTCCGCAGCTCCAAAGAATTTGTGGAGAAAACACTGCAGAGAGTTGCGTCGCATCGCCGTCGGCGTCAGCGCACCTCGGCGAAAAGAGAATGTCGTAGGAAAGGAAAGACCTTTAACTGGAAAAATAATTAACTTTTCTTAATTTTAAATTAGCTTTTGTCACAAGGCAGGACTTTAGGGCATCTGTGGGCCGCCGCGTTTATATGTCAGGTTAAAAAGAAGAATTAAAAGCTCCCGGAAGAAAAGATATGTGAGAATTATCAGCTTGAACACGAGGGTTTTTCATTAAGCAAACACAAACAGGGAGGTCACAGGTGTTAAACAGAATCAGTAATTATAATATGGAAATATCATACATAATAATCATAATTATGTGTTGATTTGCTTCATGATTAAAAACTCTATAAAGTATATCAATTCCCGTGTGTAGCTTGATTAAAAATAGGACAAAATCTGGGGGCAACCTCTCAGTTACTGAAGGGTACGCCTGTCAACCTTTTCAATCCAGCACTGAACATTTGCAGTATATACAGTAATAACTGTGGCAGATGTACCACTCGAAATCCATCACATTCTTGACACACTGGGTCTTTGATTTCACACACAGGTCGACAAAAGCAGCCCTCTCATTTCTCATCTCTGCGACCATCGATTTTAACCAGCTCAAACGATCTAATATAAACTTTTGAGCTCCCTAAACTTTGATATACTCTTCATAGTTTTAAGTCATGTGATTGGCGTGACTCAGAAAGAGGGCTGTGAATTTTCCACTAATTTCAAACCACAAATATTTACATCACCTCTCAAAAAAAAAAAAAGAAAAAGAAAGATACATTAACAAACTGCAAGTTCTGGCCCATGGACACCACTTGCTGCAGTATTTCAGTCACTGAAAACAGCTGAAGTCTCAGCTTTGGAAATCCTCTTTGGAAAATGTCTGTATAAATCTTGTAGAGAAACTCCACTCCCTTTAAATTGTCGCCAGTATGAAATCGTACAGACGTAAAGATAGTGATATATATTTTTGGTCTGAATGGGTCAATGCTGCTGCCATTTGGGAGGTAAAGTACAAGAAATTCTTTCATGTCTAATAGGTCAAATGAACAGCCTCCTTCTCTCTTTGAGATTTCTTTTTCAGATGCGGATTCAGATTTCAGATTCTGTAGAAACATAACGGGCCTTTCAGACACAGTGTGGCTTATGGTGCTCTCACCGCTGGGTTCAGCACACACCGTGGCCAAAGTTCAACCTGGTCAGCCCAGACTAAACAAACAAACTTAGCCCGACCTGTGGAAAACCCGACCTGTGGAAAAACTACAAACCTGACATGCATAAATTAATCTGAAAAAACGAGAGACCCATTTCAACTTAGACCCAAATGATAAAATGCTAAAATTCGGTGAACAGCCAGTACTTAACCTTCATCTATAAACTGTACAATAACATGATGAGGATATATTATGAGGATCTCATTTGCATTTCGTATAGCTCTTTGAAATCTAACTACATACTGCATTTAAGTACAATTTTGAGGTACTTTAAATTTTCTTGTACTTTATACTTTCACTCTGCAACATCTTAAAGTCTTAGGCTCTAAAATATATACATTAATGTGATAACTTTAGTCAAATTAATCATTAAAATATATATATATCAATTAATAAATTATGATATTATTATTATAACAGACTTGACTGGCTCCCAGGGAGGAAAATTCAAAAGCTATCCCGCGGTATATAAAGTAATTCAAATAATTTTCACATTTACAAGCTGCAACATTAAAATGATGCTCAATAATCCAGTAATGTTTACATTATATACACATTCTACATAGCAGCAAGTATATTATATATATTTTGATGCCTATATTGTTGCACTTATATTGAAGTAAAATTTTAAATGCTTGTAAGTATTTCAGGATTGTTGTATTTGCTACTTTTACTAAAGTAAAAGATCTGAGTGCTTCTACCACCACTGCTCTTCTTAAGGTCAATTTGGCTTTAAAATTCACATTTAGCAACAATAGTAATAAAATAAAAACAAAACATGTGGCCTAAGATTTTGATGAGTATTTATTGTACACTTTATGTTGTGCCTACATGGGCGTTTTGCCATAAATAATGTAAATGAGGCTCTAGAATGGGGCGTTTTTCACTGTCAGTTGTGAGCACGAGGGGCGGAGATAATAACGTGACATTTGTGTGTCACCGGTTCCTCTAAGTGGATACCTTTCAAAAACAGTAAATGAGTTCTGCGTATCACATTCATCTTTCAGGTTGTTAGTCAGAACTCATTTATCTGAAAATATGTGCAGCAGGTTAAGCAATTAAAGCAACATTGCGTAGAAATTGGTGTGGTGGAGTGTAATCCCACTGTGGTAAATATGGACAGCTGTGCACGTGTATTTCTTCTGATTACATTACTTATAGCTGTTATTACCCACTAGTCCAACAGCAGTCAGCCCAGCTTGGCGTCTGTCTTTCAGCCTTTTATTTCATAAAGCTCTCGACAACGACTAAAAGTCAGTGTCAGATTTACTTTTGTTTGGTGGCTTTTGGCTCGGTCACTGTCTACTTCTTGGTAGTCCAATATGCCTGTCGTACAAACACTGACACTGAGCTCACAGTCTGCACAGCCCAGCTAACAAACTGAGCTAGCATTAGCTAGCAGCAGCTACAGTTGGCAGCAGTTGACTTTACTGTCCGTCAGGAAACTCGCGCCGTGAAACATTACGTACTACTCATCAGGGATCGTATCTGAAACACAAAGTTACATAGTGTGAGAATAGATGCACTAATGAAAGAGACACCATTCAGCTGATTACAAGTCAGTGTCAAAATTAGTTAGTTTAATGTAGAAAAGTTACACAATGATAATGTTATTTAATGGTCTAAATGTTGCTTTAATCAGACATGTATCTAAATGTGTATTTATCATACTGCAGTTAATATCTAAACTGTTATTTCACTTCGATCCTGTACTGACTGATAGGATCACCTGGATGTTGCTGTTGTTGCACAAACAACATAAAAGTTGCTGATATATTCCTCGATACCATTTTTTACGAGTTTTTCAGGCCCATTTAAGATCGACTAAAGCCATTTTACCCAGAGTTATGGCTATGTTGAACACTGTCTAGCATATGTGTGGCATGTTTTATTGTTTCATTAAAGAACAAATATCCTTCACCCCCCTGTAGTTTTATAGGTATAATTAGCTGATGAACAACGAGAGAAACACATCTGTGATTTTTCCAGTTTAAAGTTCATCAGCTGTAGTTTTAACGATTCACTTCTCAGCGCTTCTTTCCCACCTACCAGTCAACAGGCGGCCGGGTGTCTTTTCACATCAGCAGCTTCTCCACTAATGAGCTGCTGCTGTGATTGTCAGCCATAGCAGAGGCTGGAGAGCTACAGTGAAGTAGAGCTCAGTGGTCGATTTCAGGCGAGTCGACACTGACACTGCAACAATATGTGAACTGTTGAGACAAGAGAGGGTTTTTTTTTTTCTTATGTTGGAGACTTTGAGGACAAAGTGATGAATCAGCTCTTTTAGTAAAGTGCTAAAATCACCAGAAATATCTGGGTTTGAGATATTTTAAAACTTTAATCTATAAATACTTTAAAAAAAAACACTATAAATATCAGAAAATAGTGAAACATGCCACGATAAGTTCCCAGAGCTCAAGGTGATCTGACAAACAGTCCAAAACTCAAATATTTAAAAAGATAAAGAAACAAGAAAGAAAGCTATTTTTTTTTACTCCCACAAGCCGACTTTGCATTCTGGTTTTTGGTGCACGGCTCTATCTTGATCTGCTGCAGACATATCTTGGTGGACACAGACACACACACACACACACTCGGCATCTCAGTGAAAGTGTGATGGAATCAACATTGTTGATTTGTCATTTGGTTGGTACGGCGCGAGCGGCTGCCAAACAGCCACTGATACGGTTGCCATGGAAAGAGCACCGGTTTGGTGCAGAAATCTGACGTGCTGCCATTCTTGGTCTGGTTCAGAGATTCGCTCAAATGCAAGCACATGCAAAGAATGGATAATGCCTGTTATTTGTCAGCATATCCATCACTCCTTACGAACTTATCACGTTCTCTCCTTTTACAGCAGTGTTGATATTTAGATGATGCGCTGTAGCCCGATTCCCGATAAACAAAGGATACGACTCGCTGTACAATCACTGTGACATTCTGCATCTACCTGTGAAATGTTTCATATTTTAGTGCACATTGACGTTAATGTCACTATAGAAACCAAAGACTTAGAGGGGAAAAAAAGCGATCCTCCTTCTTCTATTTTTCATCCTTCATAATGCTTTGACAAACTTTGCTCGTTTGAACTTGTTGCTTCTCGCTTTAGCTTCTCAGCAGGACGTGAGAGCTTCTCTGCACTCTTGTTTTTCTTGTCAAGAAAAGTGAGACGTTTGCGTTTTACTCAAAACACAAGTTACGTCTGCATTAGACTTTGTTCTGTACTGGAGGCAACTGTCAGCAGCTTTTATTTCTTTTCTTTTTTTTGTCAGTTCTTTGATAGAGTTCTCCCTGAATGATGATTGAGTATTTGTTTAAGATGGAGAGAAACTTTATGTTTGGATAGGGACCTCCAGACGGGAGAAAATCAGATTTAAAGTGGCACTCACCTGATGACACATGATGCTAATGACACATTTAGATTGCAGTAAATCAGCCATGATTGCAGCTACTTTATGCTGCTGTTATTTTTATACCTGCTTATGCTTAACTGTTTCAGGACAACCATATTCTTTCTAAGCTGTGTAACGTTGCAACAGTCCAAACAGTCCAAAACCTACAGATGGTGAGTTTACTGTCACATAAGACAAAGACGAGCAGCAAATCCTCACAATTTAGGAGCTGGAATAGGTGATGTTTCGTATTTTTGCATGAGAAATTTGTCACAGTTTTGTTGCTGATTCATTTTCTGCTGATCAACTAATGTCGTGTGTGAAAGCCTTATTTTTTTTAGACCTGTGCTCAAAGTGAAGGTGAAGCCATGTAACAAGTAAGAAGGTGTAATTTGTAGTGGAAGGTGTAAAAAGAAAGGACAGAAAGTATGACGTCAATCAAATATTGTTAGTACAGTCCTCAGTGGAGCTCTAATCAGGAATAATAAGTGAAATCTCCTGTGTGGGTGGACCACGGGTGTGCAGGGCCTGTGATAAAACACATCATTAGGTAACATACACATGCATCATTACCACGGCAAGGCTGGAGATTTTGTTTTAAAAAGGGTGAAACTAACACCTGAGGATGTCTTGGAAAACAATTCCTTTTTCCCATTTTTGTTTTTTAATTAAAGGTCAAATCTAATATCTATTGTTCCTGTGCAGGAAATGCCTTGACATGATAAAAATGGCCTTGAAATGGAAGACAATGTCCTCAATGACAATCGTTTTCTTAACTAATGGATGAAGTTGTTTGGTCAATTAAGAAACTGGTGTCTTTACTTGTGTGTTTGTGTTGTCCACAGCCCAAAGATGTCCAATTTAATTCATATTTAAATCATAACAGAAGTTATCTCATGATAGGTCGTACAGCGGCATGACAACTTCCACCATGAGCAAGCACTTGGTAACAGTGGCAAGGAAAAACTTCAGTTTACTGTCACAGAAGATGGATTATTGGATTATTTTGTTGTATTATTATTATTATCTTGAAACATCAGCATGTTACCATATTTCCTTCTGAACATCCTGACAATAGCATTTCCAAAAATATTAATTATATTTGGCGGCACCTAGCAGTGAAGTTGCAGATTGCAACCAACTGAATACTCTACCACGTCTCACCCTCTTCTTCAAAGCATGTAGGAGAAACTCTGGCTGTGTAATTCACATGGCAGACTCCATGGAAGAGGACCCACTCTCACTGTAGATATGAAGCTCATTTTAACACAACAATTCTTATATTCAGGCTATTATACACTAATGAAAACACACTAATGGATATTATATTCCACTCCTGCAAAGAAATACTACTAAATTTTACACATATTTGATCATATTGTTAGGATTAATAACATAACATACGCTGACATCATTTCCCAGAACCGTAAAGCAGTGAACTCTTATCCAAACACATAAAGGCCAGCTCTGAACAATGCACAGTTTCTGCTGAACTGCAGTAATTACAACAATGCCTGTAAGTAGATTTCTTAAGGAAAACATCAAATCTTAAAAAAAAAAAAAAAGACTAAAGACACAAGTGGCAAAAGAAAATCATGAAGCCAAAAAAGGGAATAAAAGAATTTCACGGCTCATTAGCCATCGATTTCTGTCAGCGCGGTTCTCATCGCTGGAGAGCAACATCAGTGTGAGAAAGTGGTTTGAAACATGGAGGCGCTGCAGCACAGCCAGCAGAAAGAGAGAGAGAGAGAGAGAGAGAGAGAGAGAGAAGCTTTGCACAGAGAGGAGTCACACCATGAAAAATATATATACCTCTGCAACAATTAGCAGTACTTAAACTTCTCCATATTGTCGCCATGACAACACTAAGACAATGTCGGTCAGGGTTCAAGCGGCTACAAGACAACAGACGGCGATGACAGAGAAAATAGAGTAGGAGAGAGGAGGAGTCACGGAGGCAGAGAGGAGAGGAGACAGATGGAGCTGAGGGAGAGAGACGAGTCATCGGATTTGTTTGGAGGAAATTTGTCAGCAGGAGTTTAAATTCATTGTAAAATTATGTGGAGGGCATTGCATTAAATGACAGGTCAGAGTGGGAACAAAATGAGAAACATAGGAGCTATAGGCTTTGATTGATGGTTAGCTATATATGGACTTATATATAAATAATTTAGACAAACTATATATTCACTCAGTAATTATTTTAGCTGTGCAAACGGCATACTTAAGCAGGTATAGGAACGACCAGTGCATAGGGGGGTTCAGATTGTAATACTGAGCAGAGTGAGTGAGTCTCTGTCCAGTTTTGAATCCCGCTGATGAAAGCACAAACTTCTCAACTAAGTTATGAGAGTTACAGAGCATTATACATAATTCCTGAGGCTGTAAAATGGCACAGTGAGCAAATGCCGGGGTAATGTAAGGTTGTGCACGCGGTGTAAAGCAAAGTGAGATTGTGCAATTACTGCCTCAATAGCACGGAACAGCAGGGGAGCACTGCCACGGGTGGGGGGTGGACACAATAACATGAATACCCAGTTCAGTCTAATGTATAATACAACAATACAACAGCTGTGCATGCAAATGCTAATACGACAAGCCTGTAATGTTCAGTTTTGGTTGACCATGTGTCAGGAGGTGGTCAGGAGCTGTGCTGCTACCAGCGACATGTTTGGTATATTTTAGCAAGCTATGATAAAATATAAGAGTTCACTTGGAAAACTTTGTTTCATGCAGATGAAGAATAGACAGTCATTTGCATTGAAACAGGTGCACAAACAGATTGCCTGTAAGGCTGCGTATGAAAAGGGATGGACTGTAACCACGAATCAGATTTTTACCGTCATCTTTGAGCCTTTGATTTCAAGTTATGCAGATATGACGTCCATATTTTTTTTTACTGTCTATGGGTCAGAGTCGCAAATTTTACTTACCCTTGAAAGTATAAAGACGATAAAACTCTGTCCACCTCAGTGCCAGCTCAGATTGTTGCAGTTTTAAATATTTCTTGCCTCTTAAGTTTACCTGTTTTGTTAAATCTTCTTCCTCCTCCTCGCAGTAATAAAACTCTACAACTAGTCGAGTGGAGCAGCCGCCTCAGCTCGGTCATTACTGCAGCCATTTTATTCATTGAGTTGTCATACAGTGTGTTCACGCTTGAGTGCGACTCCCGCGCCCTGTGGGCCACTGTAAGGTGAATTGTGGGAGCCTCGGCTTATGGCTGAGGTGCTTCTTTCCCCGGGAGGGAAAATTAAGCATTTTTTTTTTTTGATAAGAAGCGAACATACAGCCTGAGGCAGGGAGCAATTCTGACGCCACGCAGCCAGCAGATGAAGAAACTACTGCAAATCAAAGGACTGGTTTATAAAGAAAAGTTTGACTGACAAAACCTCTTTTAATACCTGCTAAACGTTTACGCAATCATTTCTGGAAAATGTTACGAGGGTTACATTCAACCCACCTACAAATCCAAAACATGCAGAGGACTGACATCCCACTGAAAATAAGATTAAAGAGAGAGGGAGAGAGAAAAAAAATCATATCCTTGATTTTGCATAGCACAATTAACAGTGAGAGCGTGAGGCTGTCAGCCAGTTGTATGGGAGGTAAGACAGAGTCCAGATCCTGTGGAGGAGCCGGGCGGTTTGAGAAGGGTGACAGAAAAGAACAGCGCATTCCCACAGCGCTCCTCCTCGCTGTAGTTCCTACATTCAAAGCAACACAATGTTTCTTTCACTCTTCAATTGGCTCCCATTACTAACCTCATGACAATGAAAACACTGGCTGTCTGCTACAATAAATCATTCCCTGTTTGTGTTATGGGATGCCTGTGTTTGCAAGAGCTAAATTCAGAAATGTACTGTAGATGCACTCAAAGAGAAGTTTGACTTCAATGAAAACACAACTTCTTAAGTGTGGGAGAAAAAAAAAAAAAAAAAGAGGAGAGGGTTATTTGAGGATAAGTTGATGTTTATGTGGGTGAGTCAGGTTACGTGAGTCAGTTAAAGCAGCATCATGTATTTTCGTGATTTAGCGTCCCCATTTTCAGAGTGATCAAACTCAACAGCTTCCCAACAGCCAAACATCAAGCAAGACATAGTAGCCAGCTAATTAACCGACTAGTCCAACAGCAAGAAGCCCAACTCGGTCTGTCTTTCAGCCTTTTATTTCACCAAGCTCTCGCCTGAACGACTGAAAGTCAGTCCCAGATTTACTCGGTTGCTTCTTGCTTGATTACACTCTTCTTTTCTCTTGTTAGCTTCCTCTGTCAATGTCCTCTTCAGTCTCTTTAAGGCTGCTGAGCTTGGTTACATTGCCCGCTTGCCCCCTGAGCTGGGCTAACAAACTGAGCTAACATTAGCTAACAGCAGCTACAGTTGGCAGCAGTTTACTTCACTGTCCATCAGGAAACTCTGTAAATCAGAGAGAGTTGAGGCGGAGCAGCCGGAGCACATCGGAGGGAAAACCAGAAAACATGTCGATCAATGCAGAAATTTGAAAGCGTTGCTACATTTCTAATCGCCCTCAAAGTATCTTTGCAGTATACTAAGCGCGTTAATGGTGCTTTTGATTTCTCACCTTCCTTGTTATTGAAATCATGGTGGAATAATAGAGTCAGAGCTAAACTTTAATAACACCAAAGTCTGCTCACTATAATCTAAACACAGGAAAAGTCCTCAGACATATCGTTCTTATCATTGATTTTTCTAACAGGTTGGACATTTTCTTTTTCTCTGTTCTGCTCCCCCAAATCTCACAATGCTGCTGGCAGAATCTTAAAACTGAGTCTACTAATGAACTCATTTGTAGGTCTCTGCGGTGACTTTGAGTGCGTCATAGTTTTTAAATTGTTCTGCTTGCCTATAAATGCCTCAGTAGTTTAAAATACACCTGTGACTGCATGTGTTTTAGCAGGAGTTAAAGACACACTCATATTATTTACTGAAGTGGCGATACCACACTTTAGAAACACCCAGTTAACTAGTGAAGGAAGGAATCTGGATTCAAACAAAACTTCTAATACATTTTAGATGCTGACTGTTATGTACACAAGTGGCTTTAATTAAAAATGAATGCAGTCTCAGTGTCACATCAGTATATTTACTGATTATCATTGATGCACTGACATGAAAACCAGCACTTTAATGTTACTGCTGGTTGAGGTGGAGCTAATTTGAATTACTTTATATACCATTGAGTCGTTAAATCTATAACACAGCCTCATATTTTATAAACTGATCACATTTTTTTTGTAAAAACGTTTGAAAATTTGCCTCTGAAGTGTGCCTTGAGTAAAATACAAGGACCTCAAAATTGTACTTAAGTACAGTACTTGAATAAATTTCACCACTGTCTTTCTAACTTTTTAGCATTTTTTGAACACTTATCTGTTCTTTGATAGGTGTATATGTCCCTCATCAAGAAACAGCTGAAGATATCAACAATTTACGTGTGTATACTATCTGTTGACTGATATTTCTATACTTCATTCACCTTCATTCATTCGTCTATTTCCTACTGCAACTGCTGCGCCACAGTTTCCCTCCTGAGTAATACATATAATGTTAATGCTTTTAATTTGTTAAATAGAGTCTGTTTATTTAATTCACTGTTGAATTAATTCCAGAGTAACTCAGAACTCTCAACCTTTAATCAGTTGTGTCATTGTTATTAGACATATTAGCAGCGATGCCGTTATTTCATTAGTTTGCAGCCATAGGCCTTGCAATTCAGACACATACTGTAGCTGTGCTTATGCCACTGTAATTCTTACATTTTTGACATGAGAAAATGCCGAAGGATGACCTCAGACCAGCCAATAATTCACCGGTTCACAGCCAGTAACCAGCTTTGATAACCAGTATTGATTAAAGGGAACAAGAGTTTTTAGATTAGAGCTGAAATGATTAGTCAATTTGACAGAAAATTACTGTTTTAATAAATGATTAATCATTTCAGCAATTTGTCAAACAAAAAAACCCCCCCAAAAAACGCCCAATCAGCTTCTTAATTATGATGATTTGCTGCTTTTCTTTTTCTCTTGCGACAAACTGAATACACTTTGATTTTTGGACAAATCAACCAATCTGAAGAGGTCACCTTGGGCTTTAAACACCAACTGGAGACTAAACTCTAAACAGTTTATTTACAACACCAAGGGAATGTGCAGTGCAGGTGAGGGAGCCAGTGGCGCGGTGTCAAGGATCTCACAGTGTAAGACGTGAGACAAACAAAGCTGGACGTGGCAGAGGGATGGCAAACTGGGTTTTCCTCACGCACAGGGGAAATCCTTATTTGTCGAAAAGGTAAATTATCTCAGAGCAGCAAAGTTGATAAAAACACAGCCTCCACATAGTGAACAATGTGCAGCAGTAAAACTAGATTCACATCTTCAGTTTAATCCAAACTGCATGAATATAAATGTATTAATCAGACTTTAGTCAAATAAATGAAGAGTCCTGACATATTATCACTTTAGTATGTTGGTTTGGCCAACATGTTTGCAAACAGCTGTCTATTTACATCCACCAGCAGACACAGAGCAACAGTATCATCCCATAGGAGTCATATTTCTGTTCTCCACCAACTCCTGATGGAAATATTTGGCTCCCCGGCTGCTGGATGTTCCACTTCCTTCACCAGTTAGTCTCTAACTGTGTGTGTGTGTGTGTGTGTGTGTGTGCTGCTTGGTGCTGGCCGGGTAGTGTGCAGCGGGTTTATTTGAGCTTGTTTTAAAGAAAACCGGCTGCCTGCTGCACCTGGTTGATGCGAGCGCTGAAGCTGAACCGTACGGTAGATGTGCCTTAGTGCAAAGTGCAAAAAAAAACATTGAGCTAAAAGTTTGTTAAAGGTGCACTAAGAGAACATTTAACAGTGATTTAATTTGGTATATATACAAATATATTTCTATATTTACGTGTATTAGAACTCGACTTTCCCCGTACTTTGGGTTCACGCATTATTTGACCTCTTTCCGGCTGGAAATGGACAACGTCCTTCCTGCTGAAGGTGTATGACAGAGTGTGTGTATCTATCTAAAGTGCCCGGCAGCCTTTGTCCCTCAGCACTCAGACTCTTCCTGATTGCTGTTATTTGGTCAGTCATGGCACCCGCTCGCTGCAATTTACAAGACACAAGAGGTTGTGTGTGTGTGTGTGTGTAGAGAAGAGAAAGAAGAAGAAGCAGAAGAGTAAGGCGAAAGAGTGTGGCAATTTGCAGTAAGCACAAGTGTGTGTCTCCCAAATGTATATGTGTGTGTGTGTGTGGGGAGGGAGAGAGGGGGTGGCGTGTAGACAGTTCAAGTAGCAATTTGGAGTAAGCAAGTGTGTGCTTGCCCGTGTGTGTTTGTGTGTGTGTCGACAGCTCCAGCAGCTTTTCGAGTGGCTACTTTGATGTCTGACCCACTTTGGCTGTTGCTGAGTATAAAGCTATTTATTTAGTTTCGAGTTTGTGTGTGTGTGTGTGTGTGTGTGTGTGTGTGTGTGTGTGTGTAAAGCTATTTATCTGGCAGTGGACTGGGAGAGTTTTGCTGTGTATGCTGTTGGACCCCTCAGCATCTGCTGGTGGAGACAGCAGAACATCTCACGCTCTGTCTCCTCCTCCTCCTCCTCCTTCTTTTTTTCTGCTTCCTCCTTCCATCTTCACCATTTTCTTTTTTTCCCCAGCTCCTTCTTCTCCATGTCACTCCTCCTCCTCCTCCTCCTCCTCCTCTTAATGTCTTCTCCTCTTCATGCCTCGTAGTACTCTGTACTTCCATCTTCCGCGTGCCATTAACTCTCTTTAGTCGTGGCTCTCAGCTCTGATTGGCTGAATCTTGTAAATTACCAGATAAATCTTTTTTTTTTTTTTTTTTCAGTCCAGTCCTGCCAGACTTTACTATGAGGTGGGATGCAACCAGAAATAAACACAGCAGTCCAGACTCAGGTTTTAAAAGTACTGTCAGTGATAGAAAAGACATAGCTTCTCTAAGGCTTACGTGGAACAAACAGTTACCCAGTAAAAACGTTCAGAGCTAAAACAGTCTACCGCCCACAACAGCAGTATAAGCTCTGAAAATAGAGTGCAAGTTGGGAATTTTTGTGTCTTTAAACAAAGTTATATTAAATTAAGTATGTTGCGGTTCACATTGAGCCTTCTATAGGTATTTAAAGAATGAATCTGAAGCTGCATGTTCATTATGTAGTAAATGATTAGTTATTTGGTCCAGAAAATGTCAAAAAAAATGTTGATTACTGTTTCCCAAAGCTCAAGGTGACGTCCTCAAATATTTTGTTTATTCCATAACCAAAAGATTTTCAGTTCATGCTCACAGAGAACTAAAGAAACCAGAAAATGTTCAAATTTAAGAAGCTGAAATCAGAGAATTTGGACATTTTTTCTTAAGAAAATCGTGGCGAGCTGGAGCAAATGCCAGCTGGTGTTGGGCGAGAGGTGAGGTAACAGGTTTCCAGTTCATCACAGGGTTGACACAAAGAGACAAAAAAACGCTCATGCCCACATTCACGCCTAGTGTCACCAAATTAACCTGCATGTCTTTGGGCTGTGGGAGGAGACCAGAGTACTCGGTTTGAACCAGGAACCTTCTTGCTCAACCACTGCACCAACGTGCCGTGAAAATAGTTAATTGACTAGTCATTGTAAGTGTTAGCTGCCGGTTTTTCAACAAATCTCATTAAAGGACTAAAACTAAAAATGTGTTTGTCTATTTCGAAATACGTCTTGACGTCTCAACCATGTCTGTGGCTCTCAACCCCCATGATCATTGGCTCCTGCAGAAGATGTAATCTTGAATTCTGTAAATCTTAAATAATCAATAATTTCCCAAAACAGCTGCTCACTGTAGTTTTGAGCAATTGTTAGGTAAAGAGGAGTAAACGGTGCACTTGTTGGGGACTATTTTCAGCGGTGGATGAATCCACATTTGTATTTGGGACAGTTTGGCTCACTGATGTGTTTCTGGACAATAATAAAGCTCTATGTATCAAGCTTCAGTAGGATCACTTCATTTTGGTTTTTCCATGGGATTTATAGATAAGGAGATAAAATATTAAAAAGTAAATTAAAAAAGTTCTACGAAGAAAAAAAAGTAAATTAAAAAGTCTGTCAATGAGATGAGCAGATGTCACTTGTTTGTTCCCAGTTGTTTTCCTTGTTTCTCACAGCAGTAGTAGATTTTTTTCTCTGGCATGAAAATAAGATCAAACATATGCTTAATGCAAATTATATCAAATTTGTTGTTTTTTCATTTGGCAAGTTTTTTTTCCTCTTTCATCCATTTGTAGTCGATACTCTGATGGCAACACCGGCTTTGTTTGACATTTGACAAATTAATCTCTCCATAAGGTCCATTTAGCAGCTGTTTTTCTGGACTTTTTTTGTTGTTGTTGTTTACTTTATATACAGACGTTTACATTTCTTTTTTTCGTCTTTTCCTTGTGTGTATTTTCTGCAGCAACACTGCCACTCTGTTGCTATTCTTGCGCTGCAGCTCCCAGAGATCATTTGTCACGGTGACGTCTCTTTCTTTGAAAAATCTGTCGACCGCAGTAGTGCTCTTTTCTTTGTATGTTCCACCATGATTGTTATCGCGTGTCATGCTGACTTTTCTAGAGTTTTTAAAGGAGCGACATCATTTTCATTTCAGTGTGAGAATATAGTGAAAAACGCCCATCACAGTTTCTCAAAACCCAAGGTGGTTTATTCAAACAGCTTATTTTGTTCACTCAGTCCAAAGATATTAAATTTACGATAGAAAACATTTTGTTTTTTGTAATTCAAAATCCTGTAATCATTTTTATCATTTACGAGTTTAGCTGATGTTTATTTATCAACTATTAGCAAGTCAAACTAGGTTGAGGAGTCAAACGAGGCTGGGTTTTAAAATTGTTGGGATAGAAAATTTAAACTTTATCCCAATAATTTGACTTTTATAACTCGTTTTAATACCAGTTTTATAAAAATCCTTTTTACCAAAACAGAATTACTTTACATATATTTACACATGCTGTTCAAAGACCTGGGAGCAGCTCGAGAAACTCGTCTCTTAGTCTGTGCACTTTACTCAACCTGGATAACTGGACTAAAATGAAGGAATCTAATGGATCTTTACAGTATTGGACTTTATAACCGTCAAAAAGAACATTAATAAGAAACAGTATGGCAGAAATGTGTCACTGTAGCGTCTAGTCTTTCCCATGCGAAGGAAAACAAGGAGAAGGTACAGCACTAAAACGATTGTGGTACTGGCTAATAAAGACTGCCAACTACCAACCTTTCACCTTCAGGTTGTATTTCTCTCCCTTTACCTGTCTGCCTGTGAGCAACATCATGTTTGGCATCAGAAATACTCTTTGTGAGGAGAGGACACGACACCGCGTCCTCTCCTCCATCCTACCTAACAAGCAGCGCAAAGCTCACTGAAGCTTTGACTCACTTGTGTCTGTACTTAGTAGAGTTAGTATACATCTATGCAGCACACTGTGTACACTATGTACTTCCTTGTGTAGCATACAGCTTACATTTGTACGTCACTTTTTTCCCCACAAGCGCTTCAGCTCCAGCTGCTCCCTCTGCTGCCGTTTTCACGATCCCGACGGTCCCTTCCCTTCCATACGTAGCCAAAATGGTGCCCACTGAGGGCGAGACGTCTCCAGTGTTCCACAGTCAACTTTTTGACCATTATGAGGGCACCGTCTGGGTATTTGAGATTGTGAGCATACTCAAAACAGCAAGTATGGAAGTATGTGGAAACACAGTACAGGTTATCCATGCAAACGGTGTAATGTAGTGTTTGTCCTGCATGTGTCTCCATGACGTACAACAACTTTCTTCTGCCCCCAGTGTAGATCTCAGTATGAGCATACTGCATTCATATCAACTCACCGACACTAATGAGATTCACTCCTTAGCTATCAGATTTGGTACTGAATGACACTCAAGGCATTTTTGGATTCTCATTAGTGTCAAGCTATTTAGTCGGTGCCATGAAAGTTCGGTACCCAGAGTTTAAGCTTTTGATTTAAAATGACAACTTCCCTGACAGTAGAAACCTTCCTGGCATGAGTTGGGATGTAAGTCAGGTCAGGAGTTGAAGGTAAATACACACTTTGATCCACCAGCTCAGCCTCCACACTCTTTTCACTTTGCAATTTCACTGTCAGACCTCTGTACTGCTTCATGTACACGCTTCATGTCATGGAGAGACATATTTCTCTCATTTTTCATGAAATCAGTATTCACACCATGCTGCTACTGCTGTCAATCACAGCTGTCATATTAGTCAACAATAGCAAAACAGGCTAGATTATAACTTTATCAATTATAATACTGCAGTCGCTGCTGTTAAGACTTGACAGCTTGCTTTACTCTGATGTTAAATCAGCCAACAGGATTTTAAAAAGACAAAGACTTTCTTTATTTTGGCCTCTCGTGGCTTATTCTTTAATTTTCTGCTCCTCCAGTCTCCTCGCTCCCTTTATTCTCCCCCCTACATCTCCCTCCTGCTGTCCTCCTCGTCTCTGTGTTTTGATGTAATTGAGGAGGTGGTGGTGGTGGTGCTCAGTTCTTCCCCCTACAGCCAAGAGTCCAGAGAGCAAAACCTCTAATCAGTGATGTCAACAGCTGACACTTTTGCAGCGATGCACCACAGACGCTGAAAAGAAGACACCCAGATCACACTAATTTGAGCAGAGCAACAAAATGCAGGAGGCGTAAAAACATATCTCTATACCGACCCTGTTGTTACTGCATCTACAGTCCCTCTTTTCACTGTTAGTGTGATGATGCTTGAAGCAATGAAAACTCGAGAGGCTGAGCTGCGAGATGTGAAGCCTTACACCACCAAGGCCGGCTTTTTATTTCTTTAACGAAACAGGCTGTAACACAGAAATCGCTCAATAGATGAAACTCTTTTTCTCACGCATCTGTAATAAGTGAAACCTTCCATCAAGCAGTTTAGCTCCAATCACGGCACAAGCTGTGATCTTCTTTTGGGCGAATTAACATTTAAATTAACATTTATCCGGTCACAGGTGTGCGTTTATTGGGTGTTTAACAATGGCTTCAGCTCAGCCAATCAGAGCTGAGGACAAGGAGTTATCCATTTTATAAGACATCATAAACAGATGTCACGCTCGCAGAAGTTACTGTCGGCTTTCACAGATCTATTCCTGCGAACGCAAGATCTCGTCTCAATTATTTTGTTACACTTAACGGACAGAACTGTCTCCTCTCAGCCTTTTTCATTTTGTTTTGTTGTTGTTGTGGTCATCTGAAGGAGAAAAAGCTGATGAATGAGCAGTTAAATAAGAGATGGAGCTCAGGACTGTCATCTGTAAAGCTTTAGCTCGGATGTCACAGTTCAATCACTATGGATTACGGCTTAAAGAGAGGCTGACTGCCAAAATAGCCTCTTTGTGGAACAGTGTGTGTGCATCTGTATGTGTGTGTGTGTGTGTTGTTTACATTTTCTATATGTACAGAGGCTTTCTGTCTTTAGTGCATTCTAATGGTTAAATCCATTAAGTGATGTTTAAGGCTGAAAATGAATATTCTTTACAAAATTAATATATATGCAGATCAAATTGATTCCTTTCTTTTGAGTGTGTTTCACAGCTAATGCCTTTAGTTGTCTGAATTAAGTCACATTTTAAATAACGCAAACAAAAAACTTGCACTGATACACAAAGTATCAGTCTCAGGACCACAGTTACCATGACTACTGTATGTTTTTAACATTTTGTTTCTTATTTATTTATTTATTTGGCTTTTATTTATTTATTTGGCTTTTATATGTTCAAAATAAAAAATCAAAATCAAATCAAATGTTTTTTTTAACATTTTCTAAATTAATTCTTTTTTAATTAAAAGTCCAGTGCAACCAAATGAATACTCCCCATGCCTCATCCTCTCCTTTCATGTATGTGGGAAAAAGTCACATAGAGCCAGTGTTTGGATTGTCTGCTCAGGGCTACTGTAGAAAAATGGCGGCTCAACATTGCGGACTCCGTGGAAGAAGGCCCATTTTAAAACAACAAAAACACAATGATTCTTATTTTCAGGTCATTTATTACACTAATAAAAATATACTCCTGAATATTATATCCAGTTCCAACCAACAGATCCTCTCTTACATCTTACACACTGGACCTTTAAGTTACCACATGTCATTTATTCTGTGAGATGTGTTTCTTAAATTTTCAACTTAACATTTCTGCTGACATATGAACTGTGGTTTTACAGGGATAGAATAAACATCTTACAGCAAACATGAGTGCAACTGTGATTGGTTTAAATGCTAACAAATACAGCAATCAGACTTTTACGGCCTTGAAGTCTGAAACCGCTAGCTTAACCAAAGTTAAGTTAGTTAACCCAAAGCTCCTTTAACAAAAAATACAATACAGGAAATTCAGTGGCTGGTTTGTTCAGGGATGGTGGTGGTGTGGCAACGCAGAACAAAAAAAAAAGACAAGATAGAGCTGTGCATGGCATGTGGAAGACCAAAAACTAAAAAGGTTTCACCAAAGCTTGGTTATAATGGTTGCATGATGAGGAAAAGGCGCTGAGGTGATCAGGCAGGTGAGAGGGAAACCAGAGGCCACACCCAGCGACACACAGGACAGATGGATACACAAGGAAAGGGAAAACACTGGATACTAGGAGGCTCAGCACCACCCTCAGTAGAGGAGGGAGACAGTGTTGTAACCTGGTCGCTACATTTTTATAGAGTCGCGATCTCACATCTTGCATACTGCCCAAAGGTTGATGCTGAGAAACATCCCAGCCACAACAAAATAATAATAATAAAAAAACAAAACACAAGCAGAGCACAGGGTCTCTGCAGATACAAACACCACCGCACATAAATCATAAGAACAGAGGGATTATTTTTGTGTGAGTCTTCAGTTACTGATGAGAAGACGAAATATGATCAAGGAGGTCCAGTTTGAGACACAACTGAGTCACTTTCAGCTCTATTACTCTGCATTTCTTCCTCAGTATCAGATCCCCCACTGTGCCAAGGCGGCAGTGACTTTAAAACGAAGGAGGAGGCTGAGTTTCTTTCGAGCATGGCTAATGTCAGTCTGAACACGGTCTTCACTAACGATCCAAATTAATAATTTCCTGAATTATTACACTGATATGTGTCATTACAGACTGTTTCTGTTTTTGTTCTAAGAAAATATGCCTTGAACTATTCCACTAACAGTTTTTCTAACATATGGACAGACACAGTGTTTATCTCAGAATAATCTGTGCAAATGTAGTATTGAGTCAGGATAGTAAAAGATGTGAAGACCGACAAATCAGTGCTGTAAAATCTAAAAATGACATCTGGCCACTAAGAAAACAACTGAAATGTTGTTGTTTTTTACAACCTAGGTCTTGTGTTTTTCACCATATTGTCGTAAATCTGTAACAGCAGTGCTGCATCCGCAAATCCCAGCAACGCAATTGATAAGGAAAATGTCATCATAACTATAAACTACCAAACCAGGATACATGTTTGGTGGATCAACAACAACAATCCTTTAAAAGAATGACATTAAAGTAAAAAATAAAAAAAATGTCTAGGGTTTCGCTGCTGCTTCTTCTGTCAGTTTGTACAAACCTTGATTTCGATGTGGCAGACACGGTTGTAGCTGCATTTTACTTAAAGTGATACTGACGGAGAGCGACACAGTATTAATGAAAAAATCAGCATGTCTGCTCTGAACTTCTTCCTTTGCACGCAGACGCCGACGTCCTCGTCCCACATTGCTTTCTTTCAAACGCTGTAGTGGGCTAAATTTTGGTGATGGAAAAAAGGGGTCCCTTTGAAAATCACTTCATATCTGAATGAAAATCGGTTCTTTGGGCACCCATGAGTCTCCCCTTAACAGACATGCCCATTTTATGCTAATCCAATGCCATTTTGGGCAAAAACATGCAGTTATTTCTGCACACCGGGGTCCCTAAACAGTGTTGGAATTGCATAAATTGACTATGGCTGGAAAGCTGAGAATCTTGTGGATTCAATGAGCCCAACTGTATTCATAGGTGTTAGTCCCCATAGTAGACATTTAAATATAGTGAGACCAATCTTTGAAACTTGACCTCACTGTATAAAATGACCTATTGTGACATCTAGGATAATCACAGCCTCATGAAACTGTACAACCACAAACTAGAGACCGTTCAAAGGATGGATGGTTCTCCTACATATATTCACAAAAAGGAGGTTTCTGAACAAATTCCAGAAGAAAAGTTTTAATATTAATGAGAGTCAGCCCCTCCAAGCCTGAGGACATGGTTCTTTGCTGGAAAACAGTTGAATACTCCCCTCCGGGTTGGGAGCGAGTTTCTGCCCCAAGTAGAGGAGTTTAAGTATCTTGGGATCTTGTTCACGAGCGTCAGGAAAATGGAGCATGTGCTGGACCAGCAGATTAGTTTATTTTATGATCTATCCATGTTCTAACCGTCAACTATGGTCATGAGCTTTGGATAGTGTCGGCCGACATCAGTTTCCACCATAAGTTGTCTGGGCTCAGCCGTAGGGATTGAGTGAGGAGCTCAGCCATCTGGAGGGTGCTCGTATCATAGCCGCTGCTTCTTCACGTTAAAAGGAACCAGCTAGGGTGGCGGTGCCTTCTTTGGGGTTGTGAGATCAGACCAAGAACTTGCTAGAGGGACTATATAGCCCATCTGGTCTGGGAACATCTCGGGATCCAACAGGAGGAGCTAGTATGCATTGCTGGGGAAAGGGACGTCTGTAACGCCCTGCTAAACCTGCTACCATTACGGCCCAACCCTGGAAAAGCAGAAGGAAATGGTCAGATAGACAACATGAATTTTATTTATGGCATTCCCCAAGGTCTTGGTGTCTTTATGTGGCATCTTTTTTAATCAATTTTCAGCCAAAAATGGTCTAAAATTTTCATTAAACCTGTGTAACAAAAGGCATCAACCCAAAAACCACTGCAACAACATTATAGAGCACAATGGACATTATATACTTCCATCATACTGTGCTTAGCACTTACACTCTCACAGATTTGTGACTAGAAAAGTCTGACACACAGTGCTGAGCTCTCAAAGTAATCTTGAGGTTCCCAGCTTTCAGATGATGTAAACCACTTCTATATGGCATATACTGTTGAACTGCTGTCTCGCTCTAAAGATCTCCTGCTGAAGCACATACTGTTACAGGAAGGGCTGGAGTGACCAAGCACTTAAGAGCACGATGAAAGCGGCGACTATGTTTCTTCAAATCATATTATAAAGTAAAGTCATTTGAGAGACTGAACCCGCACATTAACGTCACATCAGGTGAAATCTTTGACTGATGTTGGAGCTTCACTGAGCCGACATGCGGCTCTCAACTCTGCCCAGTTCATCCACTCAACTCTTGAACCGTAATCACTCCGCTGCTGCTTCCTCTGCTGCTGGCCGGTGTCATCGCCACCTGTGCTGACAGCGCTGGCAGCGGCTCAGAAACCGAGGCCAGGAAGTGCATCACCATTTCATCACTGAACTATGATTAAAACACACGCTTTTTCACTTCATGTCACGGCGCCACAATCTGTGAGATCTTCATTTCACGGCTGTCAGATGCCAGTAAAAACAATAAAACAGCAGTTGAGCAGGTAAAACGTGACACTTGACAAACGAGGATGTCCTATTAAATATTTAAGCTGAAGGCTTTTAAGTTTGAAGTGTCACAACGACATCTGGGCTGTGATAAATTTCACTAAACCAAAGTGTAACCAAAAAACAGCTTGACACTTCTTGACTTTTCCTCATTTTTATTTCTTATAAACACGATATCGAGCCAGAAGAAGCATTACTTCTGTAAACAAAGACGTCAGACACAGTTAGATATAACTGAAGTGTCATATGCTCTCTATCTGTGTTGACAGTTTGTGTTACACGTTGCACTACTTCTCCCAATTCTCCCAAATAAGTATTTTTGATTTCTGTCATTGGAGTTTTAGAACATGTGTTCATAGGAGATCAAACACTTTTTACATTTAGTTGTCTTTGAATGACTTTTTGGCAAACAAAATTAATAAATCACGCCATCTTCATGTTGCAGATGGGACATGGGTCAAATCAAATAATTACGTTAAAGGTACACGTCAAATCTCATGTTGTTTGGGCCAGTACTAAACTAAAATAAAACTAAATTACTTTTTTTGTCTTTCATTTTAGTCCTGAATTTATCCTCTGAAGGTATCATCCTTCCTTCCTTCCTTCCTTCCAATCATTCTTCATCCATCCTTCTCTCTAAAGGAAAAACACCCTGTCACGCACCCTGCTTGTTTCAGACACTTCCTCAGTCAAATGGTTTCGGTCGATCACAGCCAAATCAAGATCCTGCTAGTGATTTCTCTTTTTTTGGCCTGCAGCTCAATGTCAAATCAATTGCACTCCCAGAAAGCCTGAATTTGAATCGCAGCCAGACTTTGCGTAATTGGGTTTCTTCTTATAGAGGAAAAAAAAAGGTGGTCAAAGAAGTTCAAGACCACTCGGTTATCGAGCAAAGGAGCTGCTCCCTCCCCTTGTGTTGTATTTTCCTCACTCATCCGGTATCCCAAGATTGAGTCTGTGTAGTTGTTGAAGCTCACAGACAATACCACAGTTGTTGGGCTGATTATGGATGATGAATCACTTTACATTGTGTGTAGAGATATTCAATCTGAAATAACCTTTTGTTTCACAGCAACAACAAAAAAGAAACGATGTCTCCAGGCGAGAAGTGAGACGCAATCAGTCATCATAAATGAGCAGGAAAGTGGAAAGGCTAAAAAAACTTTTTAGTTCCTCAGCACTAAAACATTGTCAGCTTTGAAATCGGAGAGCGGTGTTGACAGCATGGTGAAAAAGGCCCATCAGAGATTCCACCGACTCAGACGACTACAAGATGTGTGATGCCTCTCTGGCAGCCATGACCCATTTCTGCACAGTAGCAGGAGTGATCAAAAATGTTAGAACAAATGTTATTGCTTTCTGTTGCTTCCCTGTGGTTTCGGGCTTTCTGAGTCTTGACTTCCTGCGAGAGGAAATGTTGGCCCATCCTGCGCAGCCATTACCAACCATCCATTGTGTGTCGGTGCACCGCACACAAGCGAGAGTAATGCCTCGAGGATCACACAGATCCACCACTTCCCTGAAGTTAATGTAGTGATGCCACAATGGAATAATGCTTCATCACAAGTAAAAGTCACGCACTGACATTTTTACTTGGTAAAAGTGTGCAAATATTAGCAGTAAAATGAACTTTAGTGTCAAAATTAAAAGTGCTCATTGTGAAAATCGGGCAAAATTGGAGAAAACTGAAACAGTGAAGCATAAAAATCTCCAAAGCTGGAGATAAAAATGTTTTAGACTCAACAAAAGAGGGATTATATGCCTCTTTACTGGCTGAGAAAATTTTCTAAAACTCTTTGGATGATCTCTAAAAGTAATTTCATCAAGCAGCAGGACGGCTGTTTTTCAGAATTCATTAAAAAAGTTTTATCATTTTTACTTTGACAACAGCCATTTCATGACCTTAACTGAGACTGAATGCAAAGTAGTGGAGAAAGACAAAACAACCATAAAATATCTCAAAGTACTTGAGTAAATGTTCCCGCTGCCACTTTGCCTCTCTGTGTCTTTTTAAGCCTCCACACACATGAACAAATCGGTCTGAGGAGCTGAAAAGCTTAAAAAGACAAAAAGACGATGACATTGTTCTTCTCTTGAAGCCTTTCATTCCTTCGGCTCAGCAAAGCAAAAAAAAGAAGTCCAAGCAACCTTTCTGTCTTTAGTTTTATCTCTATATTTATCCCCTGGATAGCATGTTGCCTTCATCGTTGACCCAAATACGTTTTTCGTAAACCAGAGGGAGAAAGTCTTCTAAAATGCTGTTTCACTGTGATTTTAACAAGTCTGTGATAATGTTTAAACATCATTTAACATGTGTCTCTGCTCTTTAATTGCTCAGCTGTTTTCTCTGATTACATTATGCAAGCACAAAACGCCGAATTTGATTAACAGCTACATTCTGTTGATAGTGAATTACAAAAGATGAATAATAAAGCAAACTGTTGGATTTTGTGAACAGTATTTACACTGACTGCATAACCAATGCGCTATGTTGTAGTTTATTTTAAATCATTTTCCAGATAATAATTAAGGTTAAAGTAAATCATGTTGATGCTACACTGACTTGTAATCAGGTGAGTGGTGTCTCTGTTCTCACACAATGCAACTATCTTCACACACCACCAACTATTTCACTGGTTTTGGTGAAACTGGATCATATTTTGTGACGTGTCTTGAGTTTGAGTTTGAGCTGTAGCTGCTGTCAGCTAATGTTAGCTCAGTTTGTTAGTCGGGCCGAGTCGAGTGTTTGTACCACACATGTTTTGGACCACTGGGAAGAAGAGGAGGTTTTTTAGGCCTGACGCGTAGGGGAATGGAGCTGGTGTCGTGCCAGAACAGGAGCTGGGTAAGCGGGCAATGTAACCGGGCTCAGCAGCCTCTCTGGACATAATGACAGAGGAGAAAAGAATGTAGGGGACGCTAAGAAGAGTGACCGAGCAAGAGGTCACTGGAGAGTAAATTTAGGGCTGACTTTTACTCGTTGGTGAGAGCTTGGTGAAATAAAAGGCTGAAAGACAGACGCCAAGCTGGGCTGATTGCTGTTGGGCGTTAGCAAAATTGTCGACTCGCTAGTTTTCATATATTAAAATATGAAACATAAAATCAGACCTGAAGAAGCTTCTTCAATGAGAGGCGAAACGTCTTCACTGATCTACAAACAAGTCCAGTTGCCCCAGACTTTTTGAAGAAAGATGACCTGGATTATGGAGAACCTTCACAGACCATATTAAAATATTAATGTTTCAACATATTTTGTTTCTTGTTACAGCCACAATGGCTCATTAATGGGCTGAAAGTCTTTCTTCCTGCTGATGAAGCACACAGCCACCGTCGAGGTTTTCTTAACATGTTTTTGAGTAGCGTCTGTGGTTGAAGCAGAGGAAGAAAATCAGAAATGTACTGCCTCTGGTGCACCACGGAGTCTATTAACTCAATCACCATGAAGTGCCTGCCTGAGTTGAGGCATCCATCAACCTTTCTGGAAAGTGTTTGGAGGAGAAAAAAAATAGAAAAGAATCACAAAGACCACATGGAGAGAGAGGCGTTCAAGGCCGAAAGATTACACACACACACACACACACTTTTTGAGACTAATCCCACACAGTCAAGTTTTAATGTCACAAGGCTTCTTGTTGGTTTTTAAAGGTCACTGAAGCAAATTACTGAGAACCGTTGATTCAGTAATAAAGTGAACATGACACACACACACACACACATAGACAGATGGAAATGTAGTTCACATGTAAGACACACACACTCACACAGCCCCAGGTGTTGAACATGTTGAGTTTTGACGCTATTTTAGTCATTGAGCATTATGATCCCAGCTGTCGGAGGCCCTTCTGGAGGCACACACACACACACACACGCTTAGTCCCAAAGCATCTGATCAGCTGAGGGAGTGTGTTATGATTAAAATCCACTCTGAATGAGCTTCTTTCTTCTCTATTATGTCACACACACACGCACAGGAAAATAGAGGAGCATGGCGGTAAAAAAAAAAAGGTATCGATTCACAAATTTGTGTGTCGATAATGGAGTTTTTATGAAAGCAGGTGATTCCCTCAACAATGACGACAAGACACAGTGATATCAAGTCTACTGCTTTATTTCCATTTTCAGAGTAATTTGTTTTTCTCGATGGATTTACTAGATCTATTATATTAGCAGGGATAATATCTGTGGATATGAGTCTGCTAAAATTAGATTACACAATCAGGATCTCAAGACATTTCTCTGATAAATCTGCGAAAGAAAAAAAAACAAACAAACATGGCCTTTTTTTTTTCTTTTTTTTTATGCATTAAATGATTACCAGGATTTTAAAGAACATATGTACAACAGCTTAACATGAGGACAAATTATGTATGTGTGTATGTGTTCGTTAGCTAAAATAGCATCAGAGCTTATTATACAAAAACTGGGCCTCATTCAACTGAGGTTTCTCTACAAAAATACATCTAATAACAGCTTCTTTTTCTGCTCTAATTTACACAGTTTTATCGCAATAATAAATAAAACCTTACGTTCATAGAGAACATATGGTTTCATCCCCTTGTGGTACAGAGCTACAGGGAGAGTACGGCGCGCGGTCGCACCAGCTAAATATGATTATGCCGTTTTCTTGCACTCAGAGCTGTTAATTAGAAGAAGTTGTGAGTTTCATGTTGCTACCTCTGTTCATAAACGCCTCATGAAGCAAAAAACGTCAAGTACATCGCCCTGGGCGCCATCATGTCACCATGGAGACATGCCCAACATATTGGAGATCAACTGGTGATGAGTAGTTAACTCCTGATGATATCAGGAAAGGCTGCGCTGCGTCTATAATGCTCAAACAGTGTGCGTCCGGGCTTTTGGGATCAATACGACTTATTTTACAGTGTTCGCCTGTAGTGAGAGTAAGTGCTTGTGATCCGCCCACAAAACCTGCTTCCTGTACTCCAGTTTTTATGCATACTTTTATTTGTTTTTGTGTGTTTGTCATTGCTGCATGCAGCAGAATAATCTATAGTCGCTGAGATGGATAGGCACTGCCAGTTATGCCCTAAAGCCATCACAGCCAGATGTTCAACTTCAGAGGAGCGAGAGAAAAACAATGTGTTACTAAGTGTGGGAGTTACTCTGCACTTCTCTCATCGCTACTCCAGCCATTCACACCTCTGAAAGTCTGAGCATCATGCTGTCAGGAGTGGTTGGATTTAAAAAAAGATGCAGCGGTGTCACATTTTCTTAATTGTGAGGTATTTCTGCTGCAATTTATGAGACAATGTAGAACGTGTTGAGTCTCAAAAGAGGAAAATTTGAACAAAGGAGGAGGACGGATCTGCACTTATTCACAAGTGGTTTTGTCCTAACCCTTAGCTTTACAGGAAAAAAATCCACCCTGAGGGGTTGTTCAAATAGAAAAGCTAGGAAGGAACGCTTTGAACCTGGATGATGATTTCATGAAGTGCTGTGTGGAAAATCACATGTCCAAGTAGAACAAGCAGCCAAAGAATGACAACAGGGGAAGGGAGCTTGAAATGAAATAAAAATAGTTGTTTTGTGATTATCTGACAATCAAATCCTTACACTTCCTTTCTCTACATCTATCTACCACTCCCGGGGACATGGAAGCCGCTTGTGTCACACCGTGAGCTGAATCACTGTGTGTTTTGGCCTTTTGTTTCCTCGGATGAGTCACTAAAATGTAAAGTTATCCACCACATTGGGGTATTTTTAGTGCAGCTGAAATGGAGTCAGATCAACAGTCTAAAACGTCAAGAGTAAAGGTCAGACGCTGGAGTCAATCCCTCACAATCAAAGAACAAAGGCTTATTTCTAAACTTAACATTTTGCTCTGACGTTCAGCAGCCACACAGGGAGATATAGACTGCAGAGAGGATTCAATTTACACACTAACGACAGAACCAGCAGGCCTGTATGCAGCAATAAGACACAAGCTATCTCCCATTTCCATACTACAAACTGATAATATTATTTTCTCAATATGCTGTTTTTGCAGCGCGTATTCAACAAATTGATGCAGTTTTCTATTTTGTACTAACAGGAAGTGATTCAACGTCAATCAAAGTGTCACTTTTAAAATGCCACTGCCAGTTAAACTTAACAAAGATCATCCACGAGAAGTATGTAACGCTTCACAGCACTACACCACCAACTATTTCAGCTGATTTTAGTGAAACTGGATCATATTTTATGGAGGAAATGTTTCCTGGTTTTCCCTCTCATATCCTCTTTGTGATTTACAGAGTTTCCGGATGGACAGTGAAGTAAACAACTGCCAAATGTAGCTGCTGTTAGCTCAGTTTGTTAGCCGGACTGTGAGCTCAGAGCACATTATGTCAAGTGAACGAGTGAAAACCCTCTTTTATTTCAGCTGGGTAGCATCCATTTACACCCTGAGCACGTCACACCAGATAAATAAAACATAAGACTGAGTGAGCCGTTGTTACATATTTGTCGTGGCTCATTATGTGAAAGCGTGTAAATCTGATGTTTTACATGACGTTTGCATGATTTCTGACATTTGTAGTTGTCGTTCTTTTAGGCTACAGGAAATGTTAGCCATCAGAAAGACGCTGGCACATAAACTATATCGTCACTGAACGATTGTTGTTTTAGCTTGTGCTCAAATTGTACTATACATATATTCAATTTAATACTAATTTCAGACAAGATCTTTCAGCGTTTTGGAAAGGCAGATAGGAATCGGGGAAAATGGACTTCCTGACTAGCAAAACAGACTGCATCTTAAAAAGTCATGCAGGTCATCGGCTTTTAATAACCTTGAGCTGAGAACAACAAGTTCACATCGGTCTTAAAGGTCATTCAAGGAAAAGTAAAAAATCAGCAACTGAAGTAGAAGCTCTCAGGGGCGAAAAAAAAAATTTCATCAAGAAAAAACCCCAAAAGCTGCATTTATTCTCACAGATTGAAGATATCTGAGAGTATACAGTGATGAATCTGTCCTTTACAGTCACCATAGTTTCCAACATGTTTAAAACCGAGCAAATCATTGATTTAAAATTCAAAACAGAAGCGCTGACTGATTTCTGCCGAGGGAAACGAGCCCAGCTGTGTATCCCCACCACGATTCTGCTGGCTGCACACCTGAGGCTCATTTTGAGCAGGATTGCGACTGATGAAGATAATTAGCCATCATGTTTTTTTGTGTGTGAATTAGTGCTTAGAGCGTCTGAACGGGTTGATGATGGTGACGGAGGTTTGACTTTAAGTCAGTCCTGAAATTGTTTCCCCCCCTGCTCGCATTTCATCCTCCTCGCTTCTGGTATGCAGGTAATGACACATGAAAGCTGCTTTCGCCAGACAACTTTTTCCTTGGAAAATGGCAAAATGATTTCTTCAGAACAACATCTGTAAGGGCAAAACTGCAGGATGGGGCGGGGGATACAGAGACGGGTGGTGACTCTGCAAAGGGTGAAAAGCTGTTGCTAGGGGATACGGACCGGGGGCATCCAGGAGAGGGATGGGGGATGAGGCGTAAAAAGAGGGAGGAAGAGGGGGTGGTGGTGGTGGTGGTGGGGGAGGAGGCGGTGGAGGAGCAGAAGGTGGATTGAGAGTGAGAGGCGAGAGATGTGGGGAGAACGACGGGAGGAGGTGAGGGTACGAGTGGACGGGGAGGTGCGACGGAGGCGGGAGGAGGGAGAGGTGATGCTGGATGATGGTGTGATGGAAGGAGAAAGAGGAGGAGGAGGAGAGGGACGGCTGGAGGAGGAGTGGAGCATGGAGGGGGATGCAAGGCGGAGGGAGTGTGTGAGGGAAACGAGGCCTCTTCTCTGGGTAGAGATGTTCGAAATCTATCTCCATCCTTCTCTCCCTGTCCTCCTTTTCTTTCTCCTTTCTCCTCACCCACTCCTTCCCCCACTCCTCCTGCTTCTCCTTTACCCTTTTCCTCTCCATCTGTTTCTCCTCCTCCTCCTTTCTCTCCTTCTCAACGTCTCTTTCCTCCTCTACTCGCTCTGTATGTACATTCATGAGTGCAACAGCTCCCGTCACATTCGGAGCATTAGCAACTTGAGCACAGTGATTACAATCAATGACATGATTACTGTTAAAATGATCACGCTGACCACTGTCAGTATCATCACAGCCGCTTTGATCAATACATGTGTGAGTTTTGTGTTGTGGTGCATCCTCCTCACTGAGCCCACTTTTGGTATTAGTCTGGCTCTGACATGTGTTGTTGCTCTCGTCTCTCTGAGCTGCTGTTTTTCCATTCTCTGTTTGCTTATTTTCATATCGACAGTGGTTAGCGTGTGCATCATTAGTGCTACAGGTGCAAACGTCTTTTGCAAGTGAATCCACAGGTGTGTCCGCGGTGTTACAGGTAGGTTTGTCACTGTCCACAAGATCAGGAGGATGATCCTCCTCTTTGTCGTTTTTGTTGCAAGGATTGTCAGAATCGTCGCGTGTCTCATTGCTGTTGAGCGCTTTATCACACCCGCTGTGGTCACTTGGTGTGTTACAGTCACTGAAAGGTTTCTCAGTCCGGCAATTCCCGTTTCCCTCGCCTCCAGAGGGATCAGAGCTTAATGGACTGCGGTCGTTGGCATTGCAGTCGCCGCCTTCGCTGTCATCGCAGCGGCAGTAGTTATTCAGTTTGTCTGTCGTGTCGCAACTAAATGTTCCCTCACTGCTATTTATGTTATGACACAGACATTGTTTTGTCCTGCAAGGAAAGTGGCAATCAGTGTTCATCTCCGCCTTGTTGCCCTCTGGACTGCACTCAGTTGCCAAAAGTGTCTCAATCTCGTTGCTCTTGAGTTTAGTCGCCTTTGTGGTGTCCTGCGTACAAGAGGCCTCATCTACGTCGAGGTTAGCGGTCAAGCCAACAGATGTTCTGTCCTGTCTCTGCTCACAAGCCACTCTCCTCGCTTGTCTCCTTCCTCTTTTCCGTTTCTTCCTCGGTGATTCCCCAGCCTCCGGCGATTCCCTTGTCCTCTTGCCGCCTGTTACCGCGCTCCTCGACATCACTTCCTTTGAAATCACATCGCTGGGGAGCGTCATCTCTGCGAAGGCTGATCTAATTCTCAGTTGTGTTTCCGTCTGTTGTGCAGAGCAGCATGGGGCTGGGGCTGACACCAGATTGCTGTGTCCTGCAGGTATGGTTTGTCTTTGACTACACGCTGCTTCCCTAAAGGGAGCAGGGACAAGGCTAATCGCTGGATCACATGCCGTTTCCCTGCGAGGTGTAGGAACAAGACAAATTTCTGGCTCTGGCGCTGCGTCTCCACAGGGAAAAGAAACGCCGCTAATCACTAGGTTACACACGTTTTCTTTAGCATCCTGAACAGCTCTTATCTCTGTCTTCCTCGGATTCCTTTGCCCTTCCTCCTTCCCTGCTTGTGTATTTCTGTGCATCTCCCCCGTCTCTCTGTCATTCTGAGCCGGGTCGGGCGTAATTGCAGGACAGCATGGCATCTGTATAGCAGACCCAGGGACGGGGCTAATCACTGAGTTACATGCTGCACCCCTGCAGAGGAGCTTTCTGAGTCCCTGGCCCCACCCGGAGGCTGATTGCTGGGATTGATGCTGGCTGGCCTCCCTTTTCACCTGCAGACACAGCTGGTTACACCGATTACACCGATTCATGGGAAGATTACTTAATAGCTCTCCTCTCTTGTCATTTCTACCTGCCCTCTCTCGCTCCGTCTGATCTCCTCTTATCCTTCTCTCTTCCGCCCTCATCCTCTTTTCTCTTTCTCCTACCAGCCGATGCGCTGCAAGATTACTTAATAGCCCTTTTTCTCTCCTCTCCTCTTTCTCCGTGCCCTCTCTTTTCAATCTCTCGTCTCCTCTCCCTTCAAACACCTGATTCTCAGAAAGACTGCTTATTATCCTTTTTACCCTCTCTGAGTCTTTTCTATCTGTCTCTTCTGCTCTTTTCCTCCTCCCCCTCTTTCTCATTCCTCTCCTCACCCCTCCCCTCCTCTTCCTCCTCCTCCTCCTCCTCGCTGTGTTTTGAAGGCCTAGCGTCGGCGCAAGGTGGCATTCTGTGGAAACAGGAACGAATTTTAAAGCGGTTTCATCACGGCAGCTGCAGCGGTCCGGAACTGCGCCGCCGCCGCTACAATGAGCAACAACTTCCATAGGATTTCCTGCCTGTCGTCCTTCATCCTCTTCTTCCCTTTCATCTATCTTCCCTTCCTTTACTTCCTCCATAACTTCCTGCCTCTGTTGGCAGTCGGGTTGTTTGATCACAGGCGGCTTTACTCTCTCCCTCCCTTCCACCGGTCCTCCTTTCTTTTCCTCACCTCCTTCCTTGGCCCTGTTATGTGCTCTGAAGTCGTACAGGAGAGGGTTGATGCTATAGGAGATGGAGGGCGACGTCTTTGTGTAGCTGACCATCTCCGACGGCCAGAGAAGAACTCTGCTACCGTCTCGGCTCAGCACGGGACAAAACGGCTCTTTGGGACGACATGTAGGCAAAGAAGTTGATTTTTTCGCCCAGTTTGATGTAGCAGTGTTTGATTCTTTGGACTGTGTTTGGACTGAAGACTCTTTGGTCTCATTTAAAACACCAGAAAGTGATTTTTGAGGCTGATTTGTTGTGGGACAAAGCAAATCTTTCAGTTCTTGTGCATGGTTTATCTCCACGTTGTCATGGGTTTCAGCCTCGCTGCCTCGACATACTGAATCTTTAGCAACAACTGTGCTTACACTGTCAGAATCATGTCCTGATATCCCACTGTTGAAATAAACATGAGCTCCAGTCCCACTTTCACTGCTGACTTGGGCTCCAGTCCCATTGTCATTACATAAGGAGAGCTGGGCTCCATTCCCACTGATAACAGAGTCCTCAACTCTGATCACATTGCGATTACATAAAGAAACCTGGGCTCCAGTCCCAGAGTGTCCTCCAGTTCCCCTCTCAGTAGACATATTGGCTCCAGCCTCAGAGTGCTGGACTGCAGTTTTACTGTCCACACTGCACTGGTTTCCAGTGTCCCAGTGATCCACACCTACATTGTCCACGTCTGCAGATACCGGAGATTTGAGCCGCTGATCTGCAACTTTCTCCGCCAGATCTTTGGCTCTGTCTTGCACTGTCGCACCTTCTTGCTTCCCTGACAAGCCGGAGCCTCGCCCGGCTTGGATGAAGACGGCGGCTGATTGGTGGAGGAGGACACAGCTCCTTTTGGGGAGCGAGAAGGACACAGGACGGACCCTGCTGGGGACAGATTGGACGTCTGAGACTCCGACTGGTCCACACACTGCTCTGCTACTGTTGATGCTGATGTCTGTTGAGTTAGAGATGGCGGCGGTGGTGGTGGTGATTTTCTTGCTAAAGTTGGCCATGGTAGTTTTGTTGAAAATGGAGCCATTAGTGGTGGTGTTAGTGGCAGTTGTTGGGATGTTATTGGGAGTAATGGGGTTGCTTAAATAATGATGAGCCCAAGGGATCTTGTTAAAGTGGCTGGTTTTGGTAGAAGTGTTGATATTTGTGTTATCAGTGTTCATGATGTTGTTGTTGTTGGTGGTGGTGATGGTACTGGCCGTAATGGCCGTGGCTGTCAGGTCATTGTAGTCCATTTGGGTCTTGTTGAGGATGCAGGATTCAGCAGCAGCAGTCGTTGTAGTGTTGTTGGTGTCCATTTGGCTGTACGCCCATTGTGTGTTGCTCAGGAGTCTGGTTTCCAGTGCGGGGTCCAGGGGAAGGAAGGGCTGGATCAGCGGGGTTTGAGGCTCTAGATGGAGAGGAGAGACGAAAGGATTAAGGCAGCTGACACTGGTTACATTTACATGCAAACCATAACAGGATTATCTGTCTAACCTGACTATGAAGAACAGAGTAGGAAAGGATACATGTAGAAGAATAGCATTCATTTTTTAGGATTCCCCATACAGTAAGCTCCTTATGCATTTATTCAGCACTCTGGCTCTTCACCATTCCTCTTTTGTTGCTTTTAACACATCCGAATTTGATGTATGGGTGTAGGATGGATTTAAGAAAAAAACATAAGCACAGAGATGAATGTGTGGCTCACTTAGAAACGGGGTAAAAATAAGATTAAAAATTTTATTCTAACATGTAATATCCATTTTTATACATCTATTTTGGAGCACAGGATGCTGGCAGACATTCGTCTGTCTATACATCAGCGTGAGAGATGATTCAGACCATTATTTCTTAAGTGAAGGTTTTAAGATGACTCATAACTCATAAAAGTGATCCATAATGTGCCTTCTTCTAACACCAGAAACCCCCTTTTGTTAAATATTTGAGTTTTTGAAGGGGAGCATACAAATGAATTATTACTCTTCCAATACTAAATGTGAAAACAGATTAAACACTCTGAGAGGGGAACGACTTTAAATGCAGTTGTTGAACTTTCACATCGGTTTCAACTTTAAAATGAGAAAAGAAAACTTTACTGCGAGCTATATATTTTCAGAAAACCTGGGGTGACAATTGATTGTTTCTTTGAAACCACAGGTATGCTGCTGCCAAATTTCATGTTATGCTGTCTTTATTTATTTATTTTTTAAAATCTATCTTACACCCTAAAATTCACTTGCGATGGACTGAAGCGAGCTGATATCACCTCCTGAATCAGAACAAATTCAGACTGAATGGCAAATTTAACTGGAAAATATATTCTTATAACTGTATATTCACACACTGACTTTTATACACTTGGCAGTTTATAAGAACACCTAACTAAAACTAATGTAGTCCAAAGCAACAGCCCTGTAATAAATCATACGGTATGGTTTTTGTTAAAACCGCTTTAGAGGTGCGTTGATTCAATTTCATTGGAGGATATAGTTCGTGGTGCTGCTGAGCTGCATTGCGTTATACTGAGAGGAAAGGAAAGAAAGGGGGGGACAAAATTAAACAACACAAACTTTAGTTTAAGACTGGTGTAATAAACTAACTGAGTGCAGCCTTCTTCGGCATATCTTAGTTTGAAAAGTAATAAATCAATAATAAAAAGTAGAAAGAAAGAAATAAAGGAATACAGGATACAAATAAAAAAAAAAAACAGGATACAGGGAATAAAAGAAAGATGGACCAATGTGTCGGATTTAATGCAATCATCTTGTCAATTTGGCATCAATATAATCCGTAAAGATAAACTGTATTTCTGTACAAACTTTACATATTTTAAGTTTTGAATCACAGCTGTGCAAATATTCAGTATAACAGCACTCTCTCCTCTTGTGTGATATTGCTTTACTAGGCAAAATCAGTTGATTATCTCTACACAGTAGAATAAAATGAGCGATGATGATAATAAATAAGTATAAATAATAAAATCATAACATCATAAAACACTGCATAAAAGCCACAATAAGTAACATCAATATGATCATACAGTATGACAAAAGACGTTTTGATTTGTTCAATTTCACCAGTTTACAGCACCACAGGAGCCCGAGAGGGATGCTTTAATTCCTCATATTAACCATGTTTACATTCTTTCTTTCACTTAACCCTTCGCCCTGTAACGCAACAGAGCGAAGCTTCTTTGTCTCACTGTGTACTAAACTACTCCTGCTGTGCAATCAAAGAACAAGCGCCACGGCGCGCGGAGGCTTCTCAGCGTTGACGGCAGTTATGTCAAAGCCTACATGCCGGCTCTGAAGCTACACCCAAAACCCTTAACACAACACTGAGGGAATTTATTTTAGACGTCCACTCCTCCTGTCTAACCATGCCCTATCTCTTTTGTGGAGCTGTTTACACTCCAGCAGAGCGGGGTTATATAATTTTGGGTGAATACAATAGCTTCTTTTATTCTGGGGCTCTATATTCACTAAAAGGTCAGCGCTGTCAAAACAGTATGCAGCTGGTCAGTGGTAGGCATTTGTGCGACAAAGTTCACCATGCAAAACCTCTGTGCTGATTTACTACAGTAAAGAACTTCTTCCCGAAACTATAACCGCTCCTTTGTGTGCATTTTACATCTTCTGCAAAGATTTCAGAGCTGTTCATTTTCTTTTCTATAGTCCGCTGTTAATCAGGATGCTACAGCGACCCTGCAGCAGCAGACCACACACTGATTAATCCCTCAATATCAAGACTGATATCTCCATCACCAAAACCAAACACACGCTCATAAACTATTTAAGCAGCTGGGTACATGGCTTTTAAGCAGATAAGAGAGCTTACTTGTTCCCAGTGTGGCGCTGCCTGTATGGATGTCGGCCCAGTTCTGCACAAAGTCTGGTCGGGACTGGTCTGCTGGTTCCACTGCCACTGTGGTGGACCGGAACATGGGACCAGAACCTGGAGCACTAAGAGGTGGAAAGGAAAGGAAAGGAAAGGAAAGGAAAGGAAAGGAAAGGAAAGGAAAGGAAAGGAAAGGAAAGGAAAGGAAAGGAAAAGATGAAAGAAGGAGGAGGAACGAAAGATGACAAGTGATGAGAATGATGAGAGGAAAGAAGGAAAGGATAGAAGGAAGAATAAAGGAGGGGAGAAGAGAATAAGAGGGTGAAAGGGGACAAATGAAAAAAGGGAGGAGGGGAGGAAAGATGATGAGAGGAAAAAGGAAAAGGAAAAAAGGAAAGGAAGGGAAAAGGATGATGAAGAGAGGAGGAAACGAGGAGACACATGATGATAAGAATGAGAGTATAGAGAGAGTAGAGAGAATAAAAGAGGAATGTGGAGTGGAAAGGATTGTAAGAGGAGAGAAGAGGATGGAAGAAAACATTAATGGGAAGAGAGTAAAAGTGAAAAAGAAAAGGATAAAAGGAAACAAATAAAGGATGAGAGGATAAAAAGGAAGCAATGCAATGAGAAGATGGGAGAGGAGATGACAAAAGGAAGTAGGAGGGGAGGACAAGAGGGAAGTAGAGATGAAAAGAAATAAATATAATAATGAGAGGAGGAAGTAAGGAAACAAGTGATGATAAGATGAAGAGGAGAGTAAAAGAGAAATTAATAAAGGATGAGAGATGAGGACAAGAGGGAACAAATTAAAAGGGGAGGAGGGGAGGAAATGAGGACAAGAGGATAGTAGGAGAAAGGAGAAGGAAAAAGGTGAGGAGGAAATGAGGACAAGAGGATAGTAGGAGAAAGGAGAAGGAAAAAGGTGAGGAGGAAATGAGGAGACAAGTGATGGTAAGAAAGAAAGGAAAGGAATGGATGAATGTAAGGCAAGTAGGAGGAGAGAAGAGGATGGGAATAAATGAGAAGGGTAGGAGAGGATGATGGAAAAGAGGGAGAGAAGAGAAGAGAAGAGTAAATGTAAGGCAAGGATAAAAGTAGAAGAGGAAAGAGGGAAGAGATGACACAAGGAAAGGGGAGTACAGACGAGGACATAGGAAGAGGAGAGGAAACAAGGAGACAAGTGTTGAGGAGAGTAAAAGAGTGAAATGAAAAAGGGAGGAGAGTACGGGAGGACAAGAGGATAGTGGGGATGAAAAGAGGAAACAAGGAGACAAGTGATGATGAGAATGAGAGGATTAGGAGGACAGATGAGAGTAGGGGAGGGAGGAAATGTGAGGAAAGGATGGAAGGAAAAGAGGTGACACAGGAGTATAGGAGAGGATTAAAAGTAAAAGCATAAAGAAGGAAAAGAGGAGACAAGGAGACAAGAGGTGAGGAGGGGCGAGAGGATCTGAAATCCAGCTGAAAATCAATTTGACCATGCCTTTCCTCTCTTTCTTTGTGCCAGGAGCCAAACTGCATTGTTGCAAATCTGGAAACGGCAGTGACAGCCGATACTGATACACGACTTTGTGAACAGCGAGTGGGTTCAGCCGCCACGACGTGATTGGTCAGAAGCACTTTATCGCAGGGCTGATTATCCCCATTAAGCACAGCAAGATGCATTTTACTGGTTGCTGTGCCAATGCTCGGCGTAACCAGGGAGCTAGTTACTGATCTGTCTCTTTTCTCTTTTTTTATTTTTACTCAATAAAGTGCAACAAACATATCAGTCAGCACATAATGTGTTTTTATATGTGGGCCTACGACAGTCAGCAAGTAGACCTACACTGAAATTCTCACTTTCATGCATGGATTAAGAAGTCAGGGATGTTTGATCGTTTCTTCAGGGACCACTTCCTGCCGGAGACGTGGGTGTCTTCAGGTTTTGACTCGCAGCTCTGAGCTCAAATTTCGCATTCATGCGCTATCGTATATATTTTTGAGAAGCCAAATTCTGCTTTTGGTAGCTTGCCAGATGAACTCTTCCTCATAACATGTTTTCAGCAAGGAGCAGCAGCCAACTCCACATCATCTGTTTCCAGACCTGTTTGTTTGTTTATCATTTGTCTTGTAGGGTCTTTTTTTTTTTTTTTTTGTAAGACAAACAGCACGTGATTGCAACACTGTTTGGCAGCCCACTTGAAAGTCCCAGATGTCGGAGCTTCCCAGCAGCACTTGAACACACAGAGATATGTAGATCTTTCAGCAACATTAACACACAGCTGTAAAATAACTTTGACACAGCATGATGTTCCCTGTAATGGATTACCCCTCTGAGGCTTGTTTGTAATCTCTGAAATGATGCGCATGGCGCTCAGCGACTTAATAATGTACATGTTGACGTGTTAAAGTAGGAGAAAAATAAAGGTGTACATAGCAAAATTAAACATTTCAGTGCAGGGTCCTGTCAAGGCTTACTGGGACGCTTGAATAGAAGAGAGACATCATTAACGTCATTAATGACAACCTATATGACAAATGTGTGGAGACACAACCTCCTCTACTTCCAGGATGCATGAAGAAAAGTCCAACAACTCCAACAAGGCTGAAGTTGTTCTTTATACTGTAAGTGTTTGAAATAAACTTTGACATGTGTTTTTTGTTGTTCTGGAGCCCTAAAATAAAACCTGAACTGCCTGACCAGAAAAGGCCGACCAGCCAAAACAATTACTATCACCACCAGAGTGCACGGCCAAAGGACTTTTCAGTGATTTAAAATGATTTGCATGCCTATATAAACATCCAGCAGATACAAAGAGGCATTGGCATTAACTTGGAGTCGTGTTTCAGGTCACCTGATGAATGTAAGTTTAATATTTGCTCTGTTTTGGTCTCCACCAGCATTTAGCATACAGCTGCTGGAATCCAGGTTGACGAGAGTGGCAAGAAATAAACGATGTAAGTTAATGGATGCTCAGCTTTGCTTCTAAATCTGAGCAAGTTAACAAAGTCCGGCGGGCAAAACTCCTCTGAAACGCTCATGGTAAGGCTTGAAGTTGAGTTGAGAACAGACCGAAATAGAGCTGCAGCCATGACGCAGTTGGCAGTTTGGTTACGTCACCCACCTGATGTTTTGATCCTTCTCCCTACACAATCATTTTTCACACTGCACTTTGATACGCACTTTCTTTTCACTTCTAGGCGAGGCAAAATGTGACACTGACACTGTATCCTGTTGTGGATCGGCATGGTATTTTATTTTATTTGGAGTGAGACTGTTCTGATATATTATACCATTTCATTATTCTGACTCATGCTTTAATGAAAAAGCAGGATTTTTACTGTTGCAGCTGGTTGAGGTGGAGCTAAAGTGATTTACTCATTTTATTGAGTAATGAAGTTTGTTTTGTCCAACCAAACCAAACCAAATGCTGGAACTATGCAATTGTATTGGCAGTTGCCAATTAGTATTATTATTTTATGTCGATCGACCGATTTTAGCTTCACTAAGTGTTAGTAACAGTGCTTTAATTCATAACAAAACATCGTGTTTTATAAGATCTTTGCATGTAAAAACCTGCAAAATAACTACAGATGTCAGATAAACGTAGTGAAGTAATAAGTACAAGTGTAGTGGAGTAGAAGTAGAAAGTAAAGTACCTCAAACATTACATACTGTGTTTGAGTAAATGTACTTATTTACCGCCCATCCTGTCAGTTTGTTACCATATAGAGGGGCACGTCACTCACCACTCTCCTGTCGTCCTCTCCTCATCCTTGTGGAGCCTCCTCAGCGCTCTCCTCTCTCTTCTCCTCCCTGCGTCTCCTCTGCCTCCTGCAGGCCAGCGCTCTGTAAAACTCCCTCTGTTTCAGCTCCTTGAGGCGCTGAAAGGACAAGAAGGCAGGATTATGATCGTATTATTTTAAAAGGAAGAGGTCAAGGAGGTAAAACTGTAAAATGTTGAATGAATGAGTTGATCATGCAGCATTTAGCTGCTGTGCCCGTGAGCTGATCTGGCCACTCTGCAGTTATTTATCTGCTCTGTGTGTAAGTATAACATTGTGTATGTGTGTGTGTGTGTGTCAGCTTTTTGTGTGTTTACATGTGTGTACCAAGTCAGCCAGTGTCAGCTTTAGTAGAGTCCAGACCAGCTTAATTCACTTACTGAGCTCTGTCTGCAAGCTGTCTGCAAGCCGGAGATACTGATACTGAGTATGTGTGTGTGTGTGTGTGTCACAAATAATATTAATAATATACCGGTGGGTTCATATCACAGACAGACAGATGACAACAGACAGACAGACAGACAGCGAGGCGGGCAGAGAAACCAACAAATAGATAAACAGACCAAAATAGACAGACAGATAAAATACAGAGGCAGACAGACAGATACAAACACAGAGGGACACAGAGACGGGCAGGAAGACAGATCAAGTGTGTTATTTTAAAGCCTGCAGTGTAGCCTCAGCATTTCTTAGAAGGTGTACATAGAGTGTGAGGGGTGGACAGGGAAAAGCTCACAATAGACTGCAATCTGATGCCAAAACAACTCAAAAAATCTGACTTAAATCAACACCTTCATGACAGGCGAAGCAAAATGAGCATTATAAGCTTCTTACGAAATACCTGTTTTTCTTTATTTTATATCATATTATATCCTCCTATATGTATCTAGTTCTATTTTTATTATGTCCTCTATTTAAGTGCATTTTTTTAATGACTCTGTCTGTATTTTGAGCTGCTGTAACAAGCACATTTGCCTATAGGACATGTGAAATAATCTGTTGATCTGTTGGTTGTTTAAAATAAAATGTTCAGGTTGTGCAATCTCTTACACGACAATCTCTAATAAGTGATCTGGGAAAATACCACACATAATGTAATGTTATAGTGAAACAGCAGCGTGACCTTTCAGGAAGGTCTTTAAAATGTCATTTCGTATGTTTCTCCTGCGGTTATAATACAGCCAGTAAAAATAATTGATTGACCACATGACCGAGCTGATCACATGGATAGCTTTTTAGTTTCTCCTGCCTGTTGGAGTGGTAAAGTAACATTTATGACAAAGCTGTAAATGTCTTTATTTAAACACCGTGTTCCCCCAAAAATTCAATGAGATTTAGAGTTTGACAAGTAAACAAGATAATCCACCCTAACTGTTCTAAAAATTGCACATGAATTCTTTTGAATATCACATATTGTGTCGGCTGGGAGCTGCTTCAGCAGCAATGACTTATAATCGTGTTTGATGAAATACAAAATATTTCAAATGTGAAATATCATCCAGTGCATTGACAGATAATCAGACAAGGGATCCCAGGACACAAACAAATGACATTACTTATTTTAATGTAGGGTTAAGCTTCTTAATGCTTAATGTACTTATGTGTTTGGCCCCTGGGCTTGTATTTGGTAAATTGGTTTTGTTAAACCAGCCATGATCCATGAGGTTTGCTGACTGGTTCATGACTAAAACTCAAGTAAAGACAGTAGTATGTTCTTTTCCGTCACATTTATGAAGTCGTGCGTACACACAACTCTGTTGTACCAATATCAATAATCGTTGAACCTGACGCACATACACGAGTCTTCCACGCTCGCAGTTCGCCATAAATAGATGAAGAAACATCTCTAATCATCTGTTTACATAGAGTTACGTCTTCCGCCTCCAGCACTTGAACCCGTCAGTGAAAAGAATGTCAAACGTGTAGCAGCAGCAGTACCTGTCATTACGCTCGGCTGTAGCTATTTATAACGCATACCGCTAATTCATTGCATGTACTTGTAAACAGTCATCAGAGGTGACATGTCAGTCATCATTATTTCACATTAGAATGATGATAAATGATTAATTTTAAAGTTTAAAGCTAAAAAAACATATAGTTAAAAACACAACTTTTAGATTATGTCTTTGTAAAAGTGTGCTGTGGTCTGAGAATTTCAAACATTTCAAACTGTTTTTGGAAATCATGGACATCGCATCTTATGAAATACATTTAAGTTTTACATAGTGTCCCAACTTTTTTGGAATCTGGGTTGTACATTAGAATATCTCCAAACACACTAAATGCTACAGTTTTAGTTTTTTCAGCGTACCCATTGATACAAATAATCCCTGGTTGGACATAGCGGTGACCTCCGTTGCTGTGAAGTGAAGCCAAAAAATGCAGTTCCTTAAACGGCCACTTGAGGCTGGCTACAAATCTCCATAGGCCCTGATATTAAAATGTCCATCTAAAAAACGTTTTTGTCTCTATAGCTAGTTTCTCCATTTGTGACGAGTGACTAAAGGTTGAATTTTTTATAGAACTCACCTGTTCAAATTATATTGAGGCTTAAAGTTATGCAGAATTTACAGCGTGGCTGCTTTGATTGACAGATGGGTGCTGTTACAGGTGACATGTCTTTGCCCATTTTTAGATTAGCCAGGAGACAGCGGAGGCAGGACTGCCAAGATGGCATCGGCCAGAGCCACCACACTTTGAACTGGACCCGTGTTAAAAAAAACACAGCAAACAAAAATGCCCTCCAGGATGCCCTTCCTGTGGTTAAAAACGGGATGAAGTACCACAGAGGGTGCCCTTTATATTTTCTTTCGCCCCTTTCCCTCAGACAACCTGAGTCCACCACTGCAGAGCTGGTGACACTTGGTCCTTGAATTGAACAATGGCTTTAAGATTAAAGAGCTGAGGAGAGGTGACTATGTATAAAAAGGGCAACAGCTCCTACACAGCTCATCTGATGTGAATGTAGATATTCTTAAAGCAGAGCTGAGAGTCAGCACTTTAACCTCCATGCCATTGTTTCCTTTTAGATCCCGAGTTCTGAATGCAGAGCTAACAAAACAAGTAATGTGTCGCCTTCCTGCTGCTTACAGATCTTGCTGTATGAATTATATATTCAATTAGAAAAACATACAGCTTCTTTAGGCTGCATAATGTAATATAAACTCTGCATGGCTGTTTTTCTCTGATTTGCATCCAGCAGCACATTAATGAGATAACGACGTAGACTCTCTGCAGACCCCTTATTTCCAAAAGACGATGGGACGATGACTGACCATGAACCAAAAAAACAAAAACAGGCAGCATAGGTCCGTGTGTGTGTGCAAGCTGGAGAATATTACAGCTAAAAAAGTTCATTTCCTGGAAGTGTCGCAGTCTTGAACAATATGCCCTAAATGCTCTGCATCTTCAAGTAAACCTAATAACTCTGACACACAGCTAACTGTGAAAAATATTATGCCTCTTTCATCGCTTGCAAGTGAACAAATGATAATTGCCAGTAAATATATTCCTCCCAGCACCTATAATTTTGTAAACACCCAAAACAGCTGCAAGTTCTCAGAGTCATCCCCTCTCCTCCACGTCCCACTATGCAAGAACAAACTCTTTTTAGTTAGGCTGAACAAAGAAAAGTGATTAGGTAAGCAGGGTGCATTATTGATAACCTGCATGCTTTTATGTAATCACTGAATATGTACATTAATTTTAACCTAAAATGATGCTTAGATATCAGCATTACATTAACAAAGAGCATTTGGAATTGCTAAAATCTTTTAAAAACATTTTCAGTCAGATTTACAACATTTAAAACATAGATTGCTTCCTTAAGTAGGGAAAGAAAGTTTAAGTTCAAGCAGAGGATGGTGATATGGATGAAAGCCTGTATCACGGTATATGCCATTGTTTGTCAAGATGATGATAGAAAATTGTGGTACATATCTCAGAATATCAATTCTTATGGATATAATATCTAACTGGAATGTCAAATTAAATAGCTGAGAAATCACAATTCTTCATCACATTGATGTAAAAATCCAATATTGCCATAAAGCAGTTCTTCTCATTGATTTGCAGCACTGCCCTCAATGATATAACAACGAACCCAGAAGTATTAAAGGGGTAGCTACTATGTTATAAAACAAAGGTTAGTTAGGTGATGCACCATCTCACTCAAATTTGAATTGCTATTGACGCAAATTGTGGGAATTGGACGCTGTACCATAAATTCATCCTCAGCACTAGAGCGTATTTATGTTCCCAAGGTCCGATGTCATTGACATTGGGAACATAGGATACTATATGGAACTGGTGAAAATAGGGCGTTGGAAACAGAGGACACTGGGGAACACAGGACCTTTGGAACATAGGACACTGGGGAAGAGAGGACACTAGGGAACACAGGACCTTGGTAACATAAGACCCCGGGAGAGCACATATATAGAGCTGGTGAACATAGGACCTTGGGAACATAGGACACCGGGGAACATAGAACACTGGGGAAGAGAGGACTCTGGGGAACATAGGACCTTGGGAACATAAGACCCAGGAGAGCACATATATAGAGCTAGTGAACATAGGAGAGCACATATATAGAGCTGGTGAACATAGGACCTTGGGAACATAGGACACTGGGGAACATAGAACACTGGGGAAGAGAGGACTCTGGGGAACATAGGACCTTGGGAACATAAGACCCAGGGAGAGCACATATATAATGCTGGTGAACATAGGACCTTGGGAACATAAGGCCCTGGAGACATAGGACCCTGGTGAACCTAAGACCACTGGGAACACAGAACAGTGGGGAACATCAGACCCTTGGAAACATGGGACAATGGGAACGTAGGACGCTGAGGACATAAGAGAGAGCACTTATATAGAACCGATGAACAAAGGACTTTGGGAACATAGGACTGTTGGGAATCGGGGACCCTGGACACTGGGAGAGCATAGATATAGGACCTTGGGAACATACAGTAGGACCCTGGGAGATCACATATATAGAACTGGTGAACATAGGACTTTGGGAACATGGGGCATTGGGGAAATGAGACCCTGGGAGAGCGTAGATATAGAAATGGGGAACATAGGAAAATAAAGTAAAATAAAGCCCTGGGAGCGTAAAGTCCTGGCATAGTACATATTGAGAACTTAGAACACAGGACCATTGGAGAGCACATATATAAAACTGAAGAACAAAGAACCTTGTGAAGATAAGAATTGCACCACAAGGAGGAACCTGCCCCTTTTTCTCCCTTTGCGCTTCCAATTCTTGGAGAACTGAATCAATTACACATCAAATATTATATTAAGTGAAAAGTATTCATTCATTATTTACATTATCATATCATATTATTATAGTGGATTATTAAGTAACACAATACTGTCCAATGCTGAACATGATACACTCCATATTGTCAATATGCCCACCAATTAAACATATAAAATATACACTAAAAAGCAAATTTCAGCTTTGCTTGTTGGGTGTTCATGTGTCATAAAATCAATCAGTGGAACTTTTCAGTGGTCATAAGAGCTGATGTTGGTGTTGGTGTGTGATTTGTGTCGACCACAGCCCGTGTGGAAACCAGAGCAGTGTGCTCATTGTGGCTCTGGGATGTAATAAATCCATGACCTTGGTCAGGAGGGTTTAAGGTGTTGCGTGTCTGGATAAACCAGATCTCTGGGTGCATTGTTAAGGTGGTGTGACTCACCTGCTTGTGGTGGTGGTCGTAGGAGTTGATGTGATTGTCGTACTGTTGGTGTCTCACGTACTGCTTATCGCACAGCTCGCAGTAGAAACTGGAGTCTCCTTCCTCCTACAGAGAAAGAGAGAAATGAATAGAAAGGGAGAAAAGGAGAAAGTTAAGGTTTAAATAGGAAATCTTTGTGTCTTTGTGGTGATCTTGAGAATCATTACACCATTAACAAGATATATGGCTCTTTGTTTTCACCTAAATTTGTTTCAGTGTTATCCATACAATGGTTTTTATTTGCTGCTGCAAAAAGGTGCTAATGCACATACAGGGCGAAATTCAGAAAGTCTTCAACTAACAGAAAGTGAAGAGAAAAACTGGAAGAAAACACAAGCTGAGCTGAATCTCCCTGATTAAAAAAGAAAGCAAACAAAGAGATGATACTACAGGGAGGTTGCTTGGCCAATTGTACTTTTTAATCTAGTTTCTTCCCATTGTCTTATATATTTTTTTGTAAAACAGTGAAAAGTTGAGCTTGCAGGATGCAGACTAGTCTGGATTTCTTGACGCTGTAACTGAAAACATCTGTCAGTGTTGTATAACCTGATTATTTTCATGACATTATTGAACCGGAGACAAAAATAAAATGTTAACCATAACTTATGACTTATCGTAGAGTTACGCCCAAACCCTATCGGACACGCCTCCATCAAGTGGTGGCTGTGACACTGTTCTGGTCCGTTCTCCACGTGACTTCAAACCCCAACAGAAGCGTTTTGGAAATTTTGCCCGCCAGACTTGCTCAGATTTGATTTATATGCTTTAAAATATGTAAATATGCTACGTAGTTAATTTATTTCCCTTTCTACTGTTTTTATGAGCACAGGGTGTTGAAATCTGATTCTCTGTGCCGTTTCTGTGTCTGATTTCCGGCCAGCTCGAGCTGCTCTGTGCAGATTGACGGAGGCCCAATAAATAATGTCAGCTCAAAAAGGCCATCTTCAGCTGAGTTTTAACTCTATCGGTCCCCGTGGAAATGTTCAATTGAGGCGTGCACGCAAACTGATCGGTCTTTCTCACTGTCAGTCAACATATCATTAACCGTGGTCCTTAAGAGCACGATGAACTATGATGCTTGCCTGTATGCACTCCTTAGATGCTATGACATGATGAGGTAACGTTATTCTGACCTCCAGGGCTCCACGCCAGTCACACGACTGAAAACTTTGATTAAACTCAAGGTTTCGAAACAGTTGTCCACAAACCGATGGGTGACGTGACACACATGAAGTTTACACTCAGTAAGAGTGGATGAATAAACTGTTTCCTTACGCCATTGCTCTTGCGCGAATGTAAATCATGACTTCAGACTCGTAAAAAACAAAATGAATAGTGTGTGTATGTATGTGTGTGTGTGTGTGTAAAATAAAGCCAGTTGTGTAGGTGGGAGTGTTGAATTACAGTCAGACAGTATGGGTCATAAAATGTATTTATGGCAAATGTATATTCATCATACTCAAGCTTTTAATTTGTTACCTGTCATGCATTGTGTGTGTGTGTGTGTGTGTGTGTGTGTGCTCTCATAGAGTTTGTCATGTGGAGTGATGCTGTCTCTATCGCTTCCGATGGCTAATGGGCCTTTCAATCACAACTATTGATCAGCAATCTGAGTGTCTGAGTGAACGCGCACAAACAAACACACACATTTCTACGAACCCACATACAGTACATCCATAGCTTTTAATACAGCACTTTATCTTAAGCCCACACAGACGTTCACAGATGTAATGCAGGGTTTTACTTTAAGGGCTTCTACACACACACACACACACACGCGCACACACACACACCCACCCACACACAGACACACGCCATTAATGGAAGATTGATTTATCTTTAAAAGTAGGGAACATTCAATCTGTGACATGACCTTCAGTGGAGGTCTCAGCGCTCTGTGTGTGTGTGTGTGTGTCACAGTTTGAATAAGTTGGAACTTTTTGTCTCTAAAATTTGTAGAAGCTTCCTAAACTGTGTGGCCATTAGGAGAGGAGATCGAGGGAGAAGAGGAGGGAAAGGAGGGAGGACCAGAGACAGAAAGATAAACACTGATCGAGACAGAATGAAAATGTGACGGAGGACAGATGAAAGCAAACAGAAAGACAGTGACAAAACCAGAAGGGAAACACAGACAACACTGTTTAATCCCTCATGGTTCCAGAACAGCCGTCATCCCCGGCCATTACCGCAGGGATCTCCTCCCTCAGTCAGCATTATCTCATCAGACAAGTGATTACTGCAGCTACCATAATTCCATTAAGTAACGAATTTATGTTACATTATTCTATTACAGAACGAAACATTACATTTGCATTATTTAATCAAAGACGGCATTGGTTTGCATTATGTCATTAAAGATGTCGTTGGGTTGCATTAGCCCACTGAAGATGGGTTTCGATGTCCATTAAACATGGCTTGCTGGATAGCTTGGAAATTGCTGCTCGGTAAACTCAAATTAAAACACATTACAATTCAGAAGCTTTTGGTTCACTGCATCGTAACAAAAATACAGGATGTATTGTCCTTGTTGCCATGTGAAAATCTCTTTTTGCTTTTTTATAACCGAAGCCCAGAGAGAGTTTTATTCAAGAGTTTCGGAAAACTGCCTGACCCACAGTGAAAATGAATTGTACAAAACCCACATGATGAATTCTCAGACGCCTGATGGCAAGGTAAAAAACAAACCCCTCAAAAGGCCGCGCTGTATCTTACAAACTCACATTTTAGTCTGGTAAACAACTGTTGAAAAGCAACTAAGACCAACCCGAAATATGCTTTTAAAAAACTCACCAAACTACAGACAGATTTTAGTTGATGAGTCGCCACTTTAGTCTCCAGAAGAAAAGTATTTTTTGGTCCAGAGGCAATTGAGAGTGAATCAACAACATTTTTGATAAATGATGAATCGTTAAGGTGATTTATCGAGCAAGATTGTCATAAATGACTCAGATGTTTTGCTTTTATCATTTTTACATTGCTGTAAATTGAATACATTTGAGTTTTCGGGCTGTTGGTTGGACAAAACAAGCACTTTGATGATGCAGATGGGAACTTGTAAATGGGTACTTTTTGTTTCCTGACATTTTATAGACTAAAAACTAAAACCAACAAACATTAGATGAATTAGATATTAACATAATTGTTAGTTCTTTCTGTGTGGAGTTTGAATGTTCTCCTTGTGTCTGCATGGGTTCTCTCTGGGTAGGTGTGGACGTGAGTGTGAATGGTTGTTTGACTCAATGTGTCAGCCCTGTGATGAAATGGCAACTTGTCCAGGGTGTGCCTCTTACCCAATGCCAGCTGGGATAGGCTCCATCACCTGTGACCCTGGTATGAATTACAGAAAATGCAGCAGTGTAGTTGCTGATTACAACTCCCTCGCCTCAGTCTCTCCTTCCTAGCGTGAATGCTGAAACATGCAAAAACATTGCGGTTCATCATGGCAACTCTGTGGAGGGGACCCGCAGCGTCTGTAGATATAAAAAGGCTCATTTTAAGGTAACAAAAACATAATAATTCTTATTTTCAGGTGATTATACACTAATGAAAACATAGTTATGGATATTATAGTCTATTTCTGCCATATTCTGTAAATAAAAACCCCTAAATCTGTCACACTGGACCTTTTTAATTGGCAGTGTCATTCCAAAGTCGGAGTTTGATTGAAGTATCTGCTGAAACAGTACATTATGATGTTTAGTATGCAGCATATATTGTAAAGAATTAGCAATGTAATATGGATTTGGGATACATCGATAGGAGTTGGATGAGCTTCCACATTTTGCCTCAGTTTGAAAGTCACAACACAAAGACAAATGAAAGTCCTGCGAGTGTTAAAGCATTCATTTCGATGTGTGTGCAAGAACATTACTGTCTCTTTTAGTGGGTAGATGTTTCCTGGACTCGACTTTGTTTACCGCAGCTGGAAAAACCAAAACATTGATCTGAAAGAGGCTAAAACGTGCCGAGTTGGGTGTTCAGACCCAATTAGCAGAACTGAATGTTTCATTTTAACATTGTTTTTCATTCTTACTTGAGACTGAATGAATAAAAAAAAAATATGATAAAAGGAGGAAAAAAGGCATCAAATAATCTACATTTTCAGATGTCTCGCTCAGCTCAGTATCTTGAAATGTATTACTTTTGCTGAAACAAAGCTGTCGGCTGTAACTAATTTGATTTTCGATGTCTTATAACTGGCTTGATAAGACTGAAGTGTGAAGACTTGTGAAGTTTAGCTCTTTTTTTCTTTCCAGCCTCGCATGCTCGCCGAGCAGCTCCTGTAAATGACTTTCTAACTGACAGATCTCTTTTCCTCTGTCTCCCTCAGGGTTATGTTCTTTCTCCAAGCTTGTACTTTCTTAACACTAATGACTAACCGCAGCCAGTATGTAGATAGACTTTTTTTTTTTTTTTTTATCGAGTTGTGGGGGTCAAGTTAGGTCATTTTTAATCTTTTGCAAAAGACAGAAAATATGCACGGATGACATGTTGATCACTTTGTGCCCTCGTGATGTGGCAGTTTCATCACGAAGGACAAGGTCACAACCTTTTTCTGAAACCTACCGCGATAACTGCAACCGCGAATATCTGTTGTTAATCAGACGTGCAAACTGGCTCTGCAGCATTTGCTTCTCCTACAGCGGATAAACTTTTTAATTGCTGTTTCATTACACCTCCGTTTGCATAATTTTGAGCATTTTAAACTGCAGCTGCAGGCTCAACAGCCTTTAAGCAATAAAAACAGATTAGTGAGCTTGGTGAAAGGTAGCCAGGAAGGTTACTGGCGAGCAGCAGGAAGAACTGACTCAACCTTTGCGAAGCATATGGACGAGAAAAGCTGATGCTGCTCCTGACCGTCCAGGTCAGCCCGTCAGGGACGGAGTGAGCTCTCTGGGTAACATCTCAGGGTGCCAAAATACAAGAGTAAGAAGAATATGGCATTACTTTATCCATACTGCAGTGTTAGTGCTTAATCTGCAGACAAAACGATGCTTTTTATCAATGCAACAACATCATATATTTTCTGCTGATAATCAACTTTTTATGGGACTATATGGAGCAATTTATTCTGGAGCTATTGTTTTTTTATATATATAGATTTATAAATTGCATGCTGTGTGTGTGTTTTATTGTGCTGTTTAATTGGTTTTTATTATTGTATGTTTTTCATCATAAATCCTATCTAGAAACAAACAGAAAAAAAAAACCTTCTGGGACAATAAAGGTCCAAATTAAAAGGGAAATTAAGTGAAGTAAAATGAGTGTGTGCATGTGTGGGTGGGATTGTGTGCACACATGCATATATACACTAATATGTGTGTGTGTGTGTGTGTGTGTGTGTGTGTGTGTGTGTGTGTGTGTGTGTGTGTTAACATCCTCTATACAATCAGAATAAGTGCTTTTTTCTAATTGAAAGGAAAAAAGGTAGTTGACCTTCCACCCTCTTGTTACGATTTACCAAATGCACCACTCAACTCTGATAAAAGGAACTATTATATTATATTATATTGTATTATATTATATCATATTATATTATATTATATTAGTGGACTGTTCTGGTCTTCTAGAGGGAAATAAGAGTTTATTAATTTGTTGTGAAGACATCCAGACTTCCACTTGATAGCAGACCAGCGAACAACAAAACCAGCGTTCGCCTTGTTCAGTTTAAAAAACTGTATCTTGTGTTTGTATCTCCTCTGTTTGGGTTGAATTTATTAATACAAGGTCTCTTAGTTGGGCAAATGTGTGTGTGTGTGTGTGTGTCTTTTTACTCTTTACATTTACTGGAAATTGGATGTAGTTCAACAACAGAATGACCTCTCCTCCTCCTTCTCTCATCTGAATCTGAACACACTCATATACAGTAGATATAACTGGAAACTGACGTGGTCTGTCATAGAAAATAAGGGTTGTTGTGTTCAAATCCGTTTATAATCCATCTTTCAATATATGGACAGACTCTGGACTTGTACTGCAGCACTGCAGTCTTGTGTAAAGAATGTACTTCAATCATGATGTTTTCATCTCTTATTCCTCTCCAGTTTGAATGTACTTGTACCAAAATATTTGCTTGATCAATGAAATCTAATGTCAGATAAGAGGGGAAAGATAAGATTGCAGAACAGATTTATTTAATAATTTCAACAATTTTAAATACAAATGTTAAAGGACCAAAACAAACTGAGTGCCTCTTATGTGATGGTACAAAAAAATAATAATTTGTGGGAAGGATTTGTCCAAGAATAACCCCTGAACACAAACTCTGTAGCCTAAAATTATTATATTTTAAACCCTCTCCTTTAAGAGCTAAAGAACCTGGCAACCCATCTAGCCGGGCTTGTGTTTGCATCCACAGTTACCTCAATGACCAAACAGGCAAACAGAAATGTAGATTCATTATTTCAGGTATGAGATTCATTAGTGAGTAATACATGAATTACTCCCCTACAAACAATACCTGAAAATATGTAAAGATTCTTGTGATAGTCGTCAATAAGAGCAAACATGGTGAATAATTAAAATCAGCATTTGAAATAAGAAAAAAGAGCCAGTTGCAGATTTTTAACCATATTTCATGTATTATTCATCGTCCATGAGGTGATGGTGAAAACACTGGAGGGTTTGGCTGCTTTTCAAGTCTTTGCCTCTAGGGAGCGCACTCCTGCTCACTCAGCCGCAGGATTTCAGTTTGCCTAAACAACTTTTCCAGTTTGTATGCGCAGGGGATCACCTGGATCACTTACATTTTATAAAATGTTGTCAGAGTCAAAAACATGTTGGTAGAGCCAGAGTTGTGTGCTGAGGGGCCGCAACAAAGAGAGGCAAAGGCTCAGGCTGCTGCCCAGTAGCGGCACCTCTACTTGGGACTATAAAGGCTGAGTGGCCCTGAGCTGACTGGATGTATTTGTTCTCCAGCTAACTGTAATGCTGCAGTGAGATGTTCATGGACTATCTGTTTTTTTTTTTTTTTTGTTGTTGTTGAATTTTGTTGCTGACACCAGCACTGATGCAGTGTGGTTGGCCAAAAATGTCCTCAGAGGCCAACTGGAAGCAACAAGCAACGTAGAAAGAAGCAAGAGCTTTAATTAGCATCAATTAACTAACTCGTGAGCTGTAAAGTGACACAACCCAGTAAGCATTAACTCGTCAAATTAAGTTGACAGGTGTTTTGATAAATCTATTTTCAGTAGCAGCAATTCATTGAGAAGAATTCAAATGTAGTCAAACAATAATTACATGTAATACCGACATTTTAAAACTTAATCCAAACTTTAAGCCACAGTCTCCCAGGCGCCAACTGTGCTAAATATGGACATTTGTATGTGTTATGCTTACATTACTTATGATCAAAAACTAGTCAGTTGACCACTTTGCTAACAGCCAAGCATCAAGCAAGTGCAAAAACACAAGACACAGCAGCCAGCTAATATTACTTACTAGTCCAACAGCAAGTCACAGATTTACTCTTGTCCAGCGGCTTCTTGCCTGCTCACTCGCTTCTTTTCTCTCTCAGCCTCCTCCATCAACATCCCCTCTTTTCACCTCTGTCATTATGTCCATAGAGGCCGCCTGGTTACATTAGCCGTTTGCCCGGCTCTGGTTCTAGCACAACACGAGCTCTGCTCTGTTCTGAAAACCTCAGGTGGTCCAAAACACCAGTGGTACAAACACTAATACTCCCCCAGTGCTCTGAGCTAACAGTCCAGACAGCCCGGCTAACAAACTGAGCAAATATTAGCTAACAGCAGCTACAGTTTTTACTGTCCATCAGGAAACTCAGTACATAACAGAGAGTTGATGCGGAGCAGCCAGAGGACATCAGAAAGAAAACTAGAAAACATTTTCTCCTCATTGTGACAACGTAGCATGAATGCAAAGCATGCTGGTCCATGTTGTTCATGTACCAGCCCTCTGCGGGGCAGGATCTTTGAATAGGAGGGCTTTGATTTATGAAGAATGCGGTTATTTATTACACCTGCTAACAGCACAGACATGCCATCCGCACAATTAGCACCATGACACGACAACAAAGAAATTCATTTGCATATGTACAAAACTTGCACAGCTGGTAGCTGAAAATTACACAACTCTTACAGTTTTCATGGCAACTGGAGAGATTTGAGTTTTGATCCGGCATCATTTGTCACACATCGAGCTGAAGTAAAGTAAAGTTTGTTCTGAAGTCGAACATTAAAGGTACAAAACTCAAAACACAGTAATTCCTACAAAGATGTCTTAAGTTCTGCCTGTCTCTTTTTATAAAGAGGGTTGGCTCATGACTTTACAGCATGTTCAAAGGATGGCAACTTCTTCAGAACCTTCATACTCGGACAAAATGTCAGTTAAATGTTTGGTCTCCTCCTCTGCCCATGTGCTATTGCGGGTGTGTGATGTATTTCTTTTTTCCGATCTGTGTTAAGGGTCAAGAGCAGTTCTGCGTGTCTCTCTCTTTGTAAAGAGGGTTGTCTTATGACTTTACTTTGCATGTTCAAAGGATGTCAACTTCCTCAGACCCACACCCACATGCAGAGTGTCAAACACAAGGGGATGGGAAGTTGTGTGTGAGTGTGGGCTGGAGCCCAAAGACGTGAGAGATCAAACGTGTGGCAGTGCCTCTGGCTTAATATTTGTAATGCAGAATTTTATGCATATTTCACAAGTTGTGTTGTGTAAAGAGGGCAAGAATGAGTAGCATTTGGAAATGGGCTGTGCTGCAATTTAAACTGATGGTCCTGACTACCGTTGACAATAGCACATCCAAAGAAAAGCTTACATAATGTGGACGTTGAATTTTAAATTTAAGAAATTGAGTATGAACAACCAAACGTTCGTTTGCTAGACGTGGTTTTGCAAATTGTTTCTTTTTCTCTTTGATGAGTCAGACGTTTCAGACTGTTTTCCTACAACGTTTTAGACATTTATTGGACTGCTGTCATCTGGTTCAAGTCTAGTGTTTTTCCCTCTGCGCCTGGTTAATTCGAGCAAGCTAACCTAATTATCCTGATGGGTCATTACGTCATTTAGAGCTTTGATTGACCTCTGTCAGGAACCAGGTAATTGCTACAGCATTAAAAAAGTCTGTGGCGCAATCTGGAGCGTCCATTAACGGGCAACAGTATCGCAGGCACCGTTTTAATTTGGTGATTTGCAGGTCAAAAGGTTTCTAGTTTAAAACTGAGCTAAATTTGGTCGAGAGGTCCCAACAAATTATTAATAATTCAGGTGGAACAACAATTGTACATAATGGTGTTGTGTAAGTAAGATTTACTTTCAAAGATTTAAGATGACTTGATATCTTTTAAACCAGCAGATCATGTAATGTGAGTTTCATCGTGTATCGTACAGTTTTGCAGGAATGAGCGCTCTTTGCTCGTATTGGTTGACACGTAATAGAAGTTGTCAAACTACACAGCAAATATCACGCATACATGATAACTCTTGCACTTGTCAACATGGACTTTGCCGCTCTTTATACTACATTGCCTGACATCCTAAAGGCTTCGTCAGTTTCTCGCTCTATAAAACAACAGATTTAGTCTTGGTTTTCTTCTCATATGACTGCAGGTGCTCTTCTAACTCAGACAGGAATATTCTTCAGCTCACGATAAACAGTATCAGCCATTGCAGAGTCAAGCGCTAATGTGCTGAATCAGGTGCACAAGTGCAAGAGTTCACAGATCTATAGGGTCACCATCTTGACAGAACCGCTGCAAAAGTTCTGACCTGACTGACACTGCACTTCTAATCTTCCAACTGTGACACTCCACACAAGGCAAACTGAGCAACAGTTATGCCAGTACTAAGTGTAATGACCCACAACTGTTGTCTGTGTTTGGCCATTATCCGGCTGATATCTATCTACGAATTGGATGTAATTTCAGTGCTGTATTTCCTCTTGGCCCTTTTGCAACAAGAGGAGTCAGCAGGAGTCGAGCGGCGGATATTGCTCTTACCTGATATGCACCTTAACCATTATATATATATACTGTATGTAACATATATTATATAAATGCAGTCATGGAATTAACCCCACTTAATTGCTATCATAACCCAGAGAGTCTTTTAATCAGGTCAGCTGAACTACTAAACTGCATACATATCAACATTTATGATGAGGAAAATGTACCAGTTAGTACCAAATTATATTGTTCTTTCCAAGAAAATTTAATTATTAAGAAACTATATAGAAGACATAGACCTAACTAACTAAATAAAGTAATTGGATGATTCTGCTAAACCCGTATTATGTTCAGTGACAGTGTTTTCAAAATATTTGCAAATATCTGCACACTGGTTAAGAATCTCGACTTAACGCTTGGTCAAATATGTGGAAAAATTCTAGTTATAGATAAAAATAAAAAAAAATCACACCTGTGTGAAAGTCAGCTACAGAAAAGTCACAATTTTCAGCAGCACAGCAGCTGGTGATTTAACTGTTGAGCAGTCCAGTCCATGCGGTAAGCAGCATACCCGAGTCTAGCAGATATGTTTTAAATCCCACTTATTACTTTTTTTTTACCATCAGAGTGTTAAAAACAGCAGCGGCCATTTTTCAGCGTTGTGCTTTAATTTGTTAAATTTGCTTGTGAGATTTCTGGCTGAGATCTCCATGAAACATCCTTTCTCCTTGGCTGGTCAGCTGTGCAGCAGCCAGTGAATTCACGATTTTTAGGAGCCAATTCGATTTTGTGCCTGCCAAATTATTTTTTGGATCACAGAAGTCGGATCGAACACAGGTGGGCTACCTTCCAGAGCGGCTAGTAGACCCGACAGACTTCAAAGCCAAAGTCAAAACACACACACACATACATGCATGTGCGCAGCCTGCCTCCCACACATGTATATACACACTCACAGAAACTCTCTCTGTGTCTTGATGGCGAATATTTCATGGCTCATTTGTCTGAGTGTCTGAACAACAGAAAGCTAGAGAGACAGAGAGATAAAAACTAATGATAGAGACAGGAAGAGAGAGGATGAATAATACAAAGAAAAGATGAGAGGGAGCGCGAATAATAAAAAAGAGAAGATGAGACTGTAGAGGGAGAATGGGTGTTGAAGTAATGATGCAGGGATAACATTCCTCCTTATTGTCTCTGCTTCTCTCTCTGTGTCTCCTATCTTTGTCTTGTTCTCCCTCTGTCTCTTCCCTTTGCCTCTTCATATCTCCATCTTTTTTTTGTCTGTCTCTCATCTTTCAAGTCATTTCATCATCAGCCACACAGCAGAGACAAGACCAAGTCAAAAATTCCAGAGTATTTTTTTTTTCACTTGAACTGAGACCTCTTTCTGTTTCACATCCATAGATGGATTACTGAAGGGGCCTCCCAAATATGTCACTGAAAGAGCTGCAAAGAAATGCAAAACAAATACAATGTGAGGCAAAACAGTCACAAGAGATGCACAACCACCACCACAAAGAGATGCTAAACAACTGTTTTAAAAAAAACAACCACAAAGAGATGCAAAACAAATTAACTGCAATGAGATGTAAAACGACTGCAAAGAGACAGAAAACAACTTCAAAAAGATGCAAAAGAGCTGCAAGGAGATGCACAACAACTAAAAAGAGAGGTAAAACAACCACACAGAGATTCAACATGACTACAAAGAGACAAAAAAAAATCAGTGTTGCAAAATGGTCACTAAGAGGCATAGAAAGACTACAAAGAATTGCAAAAAAGAAATTCAACATACTACATACTACAAAAACACACAAAACAACTATTAAGAGATGTAAAACTGCCACAAAGAGATGCACAATTACTTCAAAGAGACACAAAACAACTTCTAAGTGCTGCAAGATTGCCGCTAAGAGGTGTAGAACAACCACAAAGAGATGCACAATGGCCCCAAAGAGACACAAAACAACCATTAAGAGATGTAAAACTGCCACAAAGAAATGTACAGTGACTTCAAAGAGACACAAAACAACTTCAAAGAGATGCAATTTTGCAGCTAAGAGGTGTCGAACAACCGCAAAGAGACACAAAACAATCACAATGAGATGCTAAATGACCACAAGGAGACATGAAACACCTTCAAAGACATGTAAATCGTCTTCAAAACGATGCAAAGCGACTGCAAAGAAACCCAAAGCAACCACAAAGCTACAGAAAATGTCAACAAAGATTTGCAAAACAACTGCAAAAACATGCAAAACAACCATGAGTTGATGCATTTTGAGCCTGAGTGTCCTCCTCTCATGTGTCTAGGCTCGTCCATGTTCACATTTGATCATTTTTAAGACCCATACTCTGATTCTTAACAGCAGGACTTTCTTTTACACCATCAATTAACATGCAGCTCATATCCAGGTAGATCCCAGACAGGAATTACCACCATATTTCTGTTAGCCCGAACATTTAATAATGAACCTCATATATATCACAGTGAAATGCACATAGGTGTCCCCCTGCTAGGCATCTTTCTCTCACAGCTAATTTAAAATGACTGGATTCTGGTGTTTGAAACGTCGACTTTGCATCTCCGGGGAGGTCCTTAGGCTGCATGTTACATTTCTTTAACTTTTGAAACTGGCCTTAATTAACACCCCACAGGCACCAGCTGCTTCCCCTTATAAAAATGGTCTTATTGAAACGGCAATCAAATGTGAGCGTTTCTATAATTCTGTTAGTTTGAATTATTTAATTGCAAATAAGTAAACACAAAAGACGATCTCATTGGAAAAGGGAAAGAGTTGCATGTCTTGAGAAGCAAATTCCTTTGATAGGATTGTAACATCCCCGAATCATGACTCCTTTCTTCTCCGTCTCTCCCTCTGACCCTCCCCTTTCCTCCTTCTCCTCCTCTTCTTCCTCCTCTCTGCTCTCTCATTATGTGCTGCTTTAATTAGCCCGTCTGATATGGCAACTGGACTTCAGAGAGAGGAAGATAGAGAGATAGAGACAGGAGTGGATAGAGAGATAAAGAAGGAAGTGAAGTGAAGTGGGGTTTTTTTTGAAGCCGACAGAGTACTTTGTGGGTTAATTACACAGGCTTTTCCACACACTTCTCTTTATTTTAAGAGAAAAAGTGGATGGAAGGAGGTTGCACTGTGATAAAAAACTGAGATAATTAGAAAAATGAGTCATATGACATGTTGTATGTTGTTTACATTGAGGACTTGCGATATATTGATTATGATATTCATATTATATTGATTAAAACTTAAAAGCAGTGTTGGGCAAGTTACTCTAAAAAAGTAGGAAGGAAGTAAGAAAGTGACTAAAGTAGTTACTGAGTTACAAATTATAAAAGTAACTAGTTACTTTCAAGTAATGTTTTAAATGCTCAAATGTGTCAAAGAATTTGGACCCCACCTCCATCCCTCTTTGACGGAACTTAAAATACATGTGTGTGTTCAGTTATTTATGATAAATCTGAATATTATAATGAAATGGACACTTCATACAATACATAACAGAAATCCACAGTACACAAATCTAAACTATTTTAACGTTGCTGTGGGAAAGTGAGACTAGCATCCAATAAAATGTCATGGATTATTGTAGATATTAGTGTTTGTGCATTTCACGGTTACACTCGTTCCCTTAATTTCTTGGAATCAAAAGTAATGGCTGTACTTCCATTTAAAGAAGGCTACTTTTGGACTATTCGGGCTCGCCATTCCTGTTTCTCGTTGACTCACGTGAATGTCCTGTGTCGGCTTTGTGTGTCTGACAATTTGTGTAAGCAACACCCGCCCAACTCCAGCTCTGATTGGCTAACCATGGAATTTTACTCAACCTCAGCCAATCGTCATCATTTAATGCGATTGCCTCGTGCCCCCGCCCTCACCAAGGAAGGAGGAACAAGAAAAATCTTTGCCGCTCGGCTTAGAGATCTAGTTGGTCTGATGAAAAACAGCTGCCTTCAGTCATAGTAACGCGCCGCATTTTTTGGCAGTAACGATAACGGCGTTATAATGATGGGAAGAGTAATCAATTAGATTACTCGTTACTGAAGAAAGTAACGCTGTTATTCCCATCACTGCTTAAAAGTATCAGTTGTTTCCTCACTAATAAGAATTACAGTGCTTAACAAATTTATTAGACCACCTGTCAGAGAGCATCCAGAATCATATTGTGCTTTATTGTGAATTCACCTTTTTAATACTGAAAATTTGAGCCAACTCACCGGGCTTCTCTGAGAAGTCAGAAATTAATCAAGCATAACATTCAAACACTAAAACTAATTTTTCTGTTTAGGAATGCAAGTAAATAAGTATAATTTGACATTTTAATCAAGAAATTATAATTGGTTTCTAGCTTTTCAGTTTTGTTTTGTTTTTTTTGTAAAACAGTACATTTGAAAACTCATGGATAACAATAATAGTTATATTTTAGAATTTAAAATATCATTTTGGTTAAAAAGCTTCTACATAGTGGCGTATTAACCATCACAGAAACATAAAAAATTAAGATTTTGATAATTACCAATGCTGTTAATTTAGTGCAGTTGTGGCATAAACTTTACAAACACTGTACAACTATGAAGTATTTTAGGAAAAATGGGCAAATCCTAAGTTTTTGCATTAAAAGTTGGACCTGAACATTTGTTGCAGCTCTGATAAAAATAGCTGAAAACATAGTATATCTGCTGCTGCTGCTGCTGCTGACTTTGGTCTGAAAATATGTGTGTCAGCCTTCTGACACCATATGTGTTAAACTCTCATTGTGTACGTGTTGTTGTTGTTGTGCCTCAGCATGCTCCCACACAGGCTACCGGATACTGGCCAGATTGCCAAGTTGTGTTTAATGCCAACTACTTTTTAATGGTGATTTTCGTACTCAGTGTGAACTCTTATTATATGGACCTCATGCGCACTCATCCATCCAGTCAGATGAAGCTCAGATAGTGAAAACAAAAGTAACTCTTTGTCAATTTGATGCTCAGCTTCTCGTGCCTGATTATTATGGAGTATATGTATATGTATGCAAAGGTGTAGCTCCTTTGCTGATTGTGTTTTCCCACTGTTTTATGATCATTTCCATTGTCATGTTTGTAAATTACATAGAATCTGTGCTTTGTTTTGTGCTTTATGATCTTTCTTCTGGTCATTTGTCACTTTAAAGGACACAAGCCCTCACTGACTTCCCACGTATGAACATAATAGACCACTAGTTGGCTTGTGACTCACAAAAAACAACATCTACCGACTAAAACTCTGAGTTGAAAGCAATTCAGTTTTTTCAACCATCCATTTACCGTCCAGTACTTCCATTAATTATTATGGAATAGGGCCTATTTAGACCAAATTAGGCATTGCGGCGAATCCAGGCAGGTTTATGGTGGTGTTGTGTGTTTATTTGTGCTGAACGAAACCGCCATGAAACTAAAACAGCATTTTTATTTTATTTTGATGATTCACTGCCTTTTGTTATACCGGCGCTCACTCACTCTTATTCACCGTCTATGTCACTCGACTGCAGCTGTCTCTCTCAAACCTTCGGACACAAATCATATTTAACTTATTCGTGTGACTATATTGCAGTGTAGACTGTGAGTCGGACGTAAAAGCTGGGTACATGAAATAAATCAAGCCAGAACACATCAAGTTTAATATCGTAAGTTTCAGCGACATTTCTGGGTTTGACCGGGCTGATCGTCTGATTGGAGTTGCTTTTTTTTTTCCAAAAGTTAAATCTAGCTCAACTTCTCCACCACAGTTCACTGCGTTTTTTACCCCCACTCAAACGAATTGAAAAATCTGTTTTTGCCACAGTGCATACTTCTTGCAGGTGATTGTACCCAAAAGCACAAAGATACATAGTGCAAGGCAGGCGTGCAAATGACAGAGACACCATTCAAGTCAGTGTAGCATCAACATGATTTAAAATCTGTTATTTTATGGTAGAAAATTTATACAATGTTGCTTTAAATCTCTGTAGCTCAGTGGGTGGCACGGGCTGCATCACCAGGTCCTATTCACAATGTATAGCAGTGTATCACTCTCCGAGCTTTTGAGTCTGTATGTGTGAACATACACAATGACGACATCACCAGGGTTATCTTCTCAGACTAGAGCCAGAAGAAGACAGTCACAGTTTTCACAGACTGAGTAGAATAACCTGTGAATTCTTGAATCGTTTGTGTGCGAGTTCCTCTTTGGAAGTTGTGTTTTGAGATTAATTTTCCAGAAGACTTTTGCATGCAAGTCCATCCCTGAAACACTTTGAACTTTTCAGTGAATCTGCCCCTTTAAGAAGAAGCAGACTGAGATGAAAATGAGACAAGCATATTGACATTAATATTGCATCACTTTCAAAAGTGTTTGCCGTGTTGTTTTTCGTGAACACGACCCACATTCTAGCCAAACAGCCTAATCCTATGAATAAACATTGTTCAAATTAGACACACACACACACACACACACAGTGAGTGTTTACAGGAGAGCCCTCATCGCTATGGCTTGCAGGACTCATCTCTCATAATTATGGCAGCTATTTCATGTTAGACTTTATTGCTCACTCCGGATGAAAGAAGGAGGCAGTTGTGTTGCTTTTAATTGAGAGAGAGGCTGAGCAACACCTTTCTTTCTCTACCCAAATGAGAGGCGAAGCGGCTCCAAAATGAGCCGGTGGGTCTGCTGTACGCCCTCCACCTCCACTTTACAGTCGATATTAACGGCTTTTATCCTGCAGACTACAGAACCAACACAAAGAACCACATTGACTGAAGATTAAAATGTATTTGATAAAGTGTTGTCAGTATTGTTGTCTTCAAAAAAATGTTTCAAGTGTGGCTTGATGAAGACCTTGGCACACCGTGGGAACACTGGTGCTGAGTGGATGTGCCATTCACATGCATGTTAGTAAATGTGTGTGTGTGTTTGTGAGTGTGTGTGTGTGTGTGTGAGAGACAGAGGGGGGAGAGAGTGTGTGATATAGCAGGGAAGTATCTGCAGCCAGAGGGCCAGATGGAGACAAATGGATGATCTTTCAAGACAACAGCCCTCCAATTAACACACAGACACTCTCACAAATCACACTCACGCACCCCACATCTACACACTCATGCAAAGCAAACAGACACGCACACACACACACACACACACACATCAGCCATAAACACTCTCTCTCTCTATATATATATATAGTGTATACAGACACATACATTTATACATTTTGCATCATTTTTAATAAAGAAATGCAGCCTACGTATGTACAAATGTACATGATGTCCTCCGGCTGCTCTGCATCAACTCCGTTTTTTACAGAGTTTCCTGATGACAGTAAAGTACACTTCTGCCAACTGTAGTGGCTGTTAGCTAGTGTTAGCTCAGTTTGTTAGCCAGGCTGCCCAGACTGTGAGCTCTGATCACCAGGGGAGTGTTATTATTTGTACCACAGGCGTTTTGGGGAAGAAGAGGAGGTTTTCAGGCCTGGGGGACACGGAGGAATGCTGGCAGGGAAGTGGAGCAAGTGTCGTGCCAGAACCGGAGCTGGGCAAGCGGGCAATGTAACCAGGCTCAGCAGTCTCTATGGATATAATGACAGAGGAAAGAGACCAGCGGAGTAAATCTGGGACTGACTTTTAGTCGTTGGCAATAGCTTTGTGAAATGAAAAGCTGAAATACAGACGCTGATTTGGGCTTCTACGTTTGCAGAACTGCAATTTTTGTAAGTAATTTATGTCAAGTTTGTGCAGTTGAGTGCGTTCTTCATCGATCTTCTTAGATGAGGCCCATTATGTCTGGATTGGAGTCAGCACATTTTTGGTTGTTTAAATTTTGGATCTCAACGTTTAAGATTTGACATCGCATTTGTCTACAGAGTCAGAGCTGCAGGCTGTTTTAATACTTTTATACACAGTCTGGAAATTCATTCAGCTGCATTTTGTGTGTGTGTGAGTGTTTGTGAGCTGCTCTTGGGTTAGGGTTGCAAAGGGATATTAAGACTGGGAGTTGAAATATTAAGGATCTCAATGTTTTTTTATTTATTTATTTATTTTTGTGGTTTGGACCAAGAGGGAAAAATCCTGCTAAGAAATATCTGGTTTCAGTCGGGTTCAGACAGGAACTTCGTGACATTGGTCCAACTTTCTAGTCTGTGTAAAACAGTCTGCTTTTAATTATAGTCATGTTTCAATTCCTGTCTTGATTCACGTTCAGCAGAAATATTCAGTCCCAGGACAGCAAGTATTGTCCACGGTGGTATGTGGTCCCATGTCGGAATTTAGTTTAATCAGATTTGAGCTGTCTCATTTCTTTTTTATGGTTTTGACTATAGCCTGCCAGAACTTCCTGTGATTGTCTGTCAAGAACCATCCGATGAATGTTTTCACACTGAACTAATATAGACTGAATAAACTATAACTATGGTTCAAATGAAGTGAATGTGAAAGGGTTCAATGTCAACCTCAAAAGTCCATCAGTTAGAGTATAGTTCCTCTTTAGGGCCAAGTTGCAATCAAAGCAAAGGACAAACATGAGAACTGACAAAAAAAAATCAACAAGTATAAACATTTTTGTTCTTGTAAGTTTCACAAAAGCTTCAATTATTTAGCCATGTCTCTTTGAATGGCTTTCAGAGAGAAGTCTAGACCTCCCAGTGTTGACCTAAATGTAGTTTAAAAAAGAAACTGTGATTTATCGAGTGTGAAGCAAGTCTAACACACTGAAATCTAATAATTGAAACAGGCACAGTTATATATTACATAGACATCTGGAAAAATGAACTTTTTTCAATCCGAAGAAATGTTGTGGTGATACTGTGTAATTTTCTTACTGGCAATGAATTCCAATAAAGGCCAACAATAACACGCCTGATATAGTTTATTCCTGTGGTTCATAGACCTCTATTGTTATTTCCTGTCCTGCTGAAGTACCAGCTGTGTATTAATCCAAAGCTGACATGAAAATAAGCTTTCCTTTTTTTGCTTTTTGCTGCCTTAACCTTCATCACAACTGAGTTTATCTGTAGATACTCCAGCCAGAAAACATTTGGATGTTTGGAAATACCATTTTGATGCGCTGTCTGATCTGTCTGACGGGAAACATAATCCAATCACCATTTGCCCTAAAACATATCTTGCTGCATGCAGAAGCATCTTGACCCACCGCCATATGGCAGCCAGACATCTTAACTGTATCTCCTCAACAGCTCTAATGTGAGCAATAAGCTGCCCGACATGTCAGGATTCGGCCGTGGTTGTATGGATTTCTCCCTGCAGCGTGACCAGTAGTAACGATTTTGGATAGCGGCTTCAAGCGCAAGATCTGGACAGGTTAGCTCTGCTTGTAGTTACACGGCCCTGTCTTTAACCTCCAAACAACTCTACCCCACCTCGTGCGCTGCCTCCTCTGCTCACGTTCTCCACCTCCCCGAGCATCCGTCTAAACCAAAGCAAAGATAGCATGACCAGGAAAAGGCTTAGTTTCACTTACTACTCCTTCCCTTTCCCGGCACATTTAATAAAGTGACTTTTTGTTGAACCTGAACTTTCCCTTGTTGCATTCAGGGAGCTGAGTTTACTTCCAGCGAGGCCTTAACACAAATACACACTTATATAGACGTGTACACATAAAGTACACATGCGCACACGCACATATATTCTTGAAGCTGATACACCAATCAGTCCATGACTCTGTATCAGAGTCAGACACACATCCACAGGCTTAGTTGGGATTAGACCACACACACACACACACACACACATATATATATACAGGCACACACAAACAGATGCTCATTTTGTACACACATCTGCTGTCACACACACACACACACATACATACAGAGGCACAGTGTTTCTCATTATCATGCATAGTGGTAGTGGTTGCATTGATTTCCACTCTGTCTTAAACTTAGCCCACACAGAACGAGTGTGTGTGTTCATGTGTGTGTGTGTGTGTTCGTGTGTGAATGTGTGTGTGTGTGTGGTCAGCTTGGCAGAGCTTCTCCAGGCTGAGTGAAGATTATGGCTCAGAGATTTTTCACTTCTCCTCTTTTTTTTCTCCTCCCTCCCTGCTCTTTCACTCTTTCCCTCTATTATCTCCTCCTCCTCCTCCTCCTCCTCCTCCTCCTCCTCCTCAGTCTTACTCCCTCTCCTCCTGTCTCTTAATGGCTGTTCATTCCATCAATCTCTGTCTTTCGTCTTGAAAAAAAAAAGAAGAAAAAAAAAGTGCTGTTAAGGAATTTCTAAGAGGCAACTAGAGGGAATTGGAGGAAGAGAGAGGAATAAAGAGATTGAAAGGAGATGGAGATGAATAGACAGGGAGAGGCCAGGGAGGAGCATAAAGAGGAAAAGAGATAGGAGGAGGGATGGACGAAGACAAGGGGATGTAAGAGAGAAAATGCAGGTGGGTAAATAATGAGCAGACAGGCTGAGAGACTGAGGGAGGGAAGGATAGACGGAGGAGGTTTCAGCTAAGATCGGAGATGATTGTGCAAATCTCCATGCGGTAATCCAGTGGTTGATGAATGAAGCTGTGAAAAAGCTCATCGCCGCCTTCGCCTCGCTACGGCGCTTTCAATATCCGATGTCCTGCTTCTCGGACGTCAGAAAATGCTGCTGGAAGACTGAGCCGCTCTTCTCCAGGTGGAGAGGTTGTTCAGCTCGAGATCTCTCAGGCATTATAGCTATATTATGGGATGTCTTAACCGCTGGCATTGCTCCATTCTAATTAACTACCTCACGGCGTATATCTGGCTCCTCAGACATTTAGTTAATAATTTGCAGCAAGGCATGAGCAATCCAATACCGCAATTAGAAAGGTTTACTAACTTCTTGCAGGAGCTACCTGCAACAGAATTACTTAAAGCCTAAACCCATAATGGCAAAACCGTTTTTTTATTCAGATTTAGTAATGAATTTTAGAGTAGAATAAATGCGGTTAATCCACTAAATCATTGTCAGCCAAGCCAGCTCCGGCTGTAAAATTTAAGGCACGTATTCAAGCATTTAAATAGTGAATAATAAATGAAATACAGACAATGTGGGACAGTTTTGCATTCATGCATTGTAAATTAATACTCAAGCTTAGTTCTGTTGTCTGAATCAAGGCAAGTAATGTAATATTTTTGATAATAACTTTGCACCAGTTGACTCTATGTATTGTGAATCTGAACCTTTACCTATTTACTGCCTGTTTTAGACTCACTGCTCTCATAAATCCTGTTTCCAGTCTGATAAACCCACCGAACGCTACCTGCCCAGCATCAAAAGAGAGTTAGTAACTAGCTGGTAAACATAGTGTAGCATTAAGAGCCAGGTATTTCTCTCAGGAGCTGGTGGAGACCAAAACAGACCTAAAAGGAGAGTGAATAATAGGTTTATATTAATCATGGGGTCTTAAACATGACTCCAAATGAATGCTAGCATCACATAACAAACATAACTAACATAACACTACATCGTGGTGATGACCAAGTAGCCAAGAGTTGATCAGTTCAGCTTTAAATGTCTGAAAATAAGAAGACAGAAGTTCGAGATTCATAAAGCACGAATCAGAAACTGAAACATTGTCGCAGTGTTCTCTAAAGACGAAATCCTGGTTGCAGATTGCAATCAGCTGAATACCCTTCACCTCACCTTCCAAGCTTGGCCTTTCGATAACTTGTGTTTATAATTAGTCTGTTCTCCATAGAAGAGAAGCCTCTGTTGATTTAAGGGCTCATTCTAAATTCTCATTTTCAGGTGGTTATACACTGATGAAATCATACTTGTGAATATTATATTTAATTTCTGCAATATTCTGCTTTTAGATCCCTCTAAATCTAACACACTGCACCTTTAAATGTTGAAGTTTAGTGAACATAACTGTGATTTTAACAGCATTTTACAGTATAAAAGTACTACATATAGTAAAACATGTGACACGGATACACAGTTAGATATTATCTTGATGTTTAACACTGTTTTTAGGGATAAAGCTGGTCATATCCTGTGTTAGCATCATCTGTCAGACCCAAAACATTAAACAAATCCAGGATTCGCGGTAACAGAACACGACGTGACCCAGTTAACTGTATAAAACATTAATCCAAACCACTGTATGTCTCTTGTTAGGTCTCTGGTACCAGAGATCTGGCGGACCTGTGAAGAACATATCATTCTGCACAGTGAAGGTGAAACATCCAAGTGAGGTTACAACCAACAAAACATATTTCTGAGTCAAGGGGTGCCGAGTAGGAAGTGGGAGTATTACAGTCAAGTATTGATTGACACATTGTTGGTTTTGGTCTTTTCACAGCATCTAACATAATAACACCAATGTTACCCTTGCTCCTGTTTTCCCATCAACGCTCTGTCGGTCCATTTATTCATAAAAAAGAAGCTTATTTTCTTACTTGTCCTTTCATAGGTTGTACTCTACATATAGTGTAAGTGCCCCCAACATGAGGAAATTATACATTATACAGTATAACAGATGAACTGACAAATGCAAAGTACAACCTTGCTGCGCCCTACCGAACCCTCTTGTCTCCCGTCTGCACCAGCCATAACTAATTTTTTCCGTCTCACCTAATCCCTATACATCTCTTTTTATTCTCTCGCCCTCCATCACTCATTTCCCCTCGTCTACATCTTCCCTCCATCGTCTCGCTTCCCCCCCTCCCCACCACCACCACCTCTCTCTTTCCCTTCTTCTCATCCGTCTCCCGCCTCTCCACCTCCCTCTCTACTCCCATTTCTCTGCCATCTTCATATCTATCTCTCTCTCTGTCAGGGGTAGAGGAGGCAGAGTATCATTTAGAGAAGATAGCTTTCGCAGACATGCCGATGCACACACACACACACACCAACGGGGCAAACGCAACTTAGCCCGGCTATCTATTGTCTCCCAGTGCGTCTCTGTGTTTGGTGGGCAGCTGCTAAACTAGATGGTATAAAGTGCAACTGGTGCTCTGTTTGGGGAGAGCTTGAGGAGAGAGAGTAATGGAAAGAGGGGAGTAGGAGGCAGCGAAATAGAGGGGGAGAGAGGCGGTAGGAAGGAGGGGGAACAGTGGATAGAGAGAGGCGAGGCGGGGGAGATGGAAACAGGAATGAAACACAGGAAAAAGCGAGGCGGGGGGAAAAGCAATCCTGTTGGCGCTGATAGATTTCTGGGAGAACAATGTTATCTCTGTCTCCTTCTCCACACACACACACACGCAGATGCACACACACACACACAAACACTCAGATGCACACGTTGTAATAGAGAGAGCTAACAAATCTTTGTGGAGAAGTACATGTATCCAAAACCTTTATTTTACAACCAAGAAACGCTCTAAAGCCGGCGCGGTAGACTTACAAAGAAGCCGAACCGTCCAGAAATAGAAACACAGTCGAACTCTGCATACAAATCTGTGTGTGTGTGTGTGTACTGGCTGTGGCATCTTGGTGTCGGTTTATTTACATTCCACGCTGCATGAGGGCGTGTGGTGAGGAATAAGGTAAACCGAGGGAAGCCGGAAATAGCGGTGACAGAAAATACGAGACAGGTGATATTCAAGCTGTGCTGACAGAGTGACAAAGACAGCTGAGGAAATATTTTTAGAGCAGGTGATTGGTAGAGTTGACCACAAGATGTTGGAAACTGGAGTCGGCACAATGGCTCAGTCCCTAAAGGAATACTCCGCTGTAACCCTAGTCCTTTGAATATCAAACAATCGTGCTCCTGTAGGATTGAAGTTGGGCTCTGAAATGTTTGTGATGTGCTTCCTCGTGGAGAACGCCAGCTTGGATTCATTAGAACAGTTACAATGGATGAATAGAGGCAACTGAGCCATGGAGAAAATCAACTTCTCTACGGTTGATTTGTTACTTGTGGCAGCACTAACAATAACTGCTGGATCCCACCGGCAATGATAGACAATGATTGTGATCCCACCTGAAGCGCAGCAGCGCCTTTCATAAGTGTCCCAGATGCGGCTGTTTTATTGCTGCAATCAGCACTGTCAATTAGCACAGGGCAGATTGAGCTGGCCGGAAGTCCACTGCAGAAACGGCAAAGGGAAACCAATTTTCAAAATAAAACACCCAATGCAGACTTCTGATCATAAAAACAGTGACACTAGGCAGCATATTTACTCATGGTAGAAGCACATAAACCAAGAAAAATTACCAAATCTGATCGAGTTTGGATTAAGTTTATGGACACGACTCAAAATTAGGACACCAAGTGGACTAGGAACTTGAAGCTTATGGTAAAATGGGCACTAAATTAAATTCTGCCATTGAGTCATTGTACAGTCACGACAGTATGTCAATAGTGTCTTATGGAAAACCGAACCTGGATTTTCCCTAAATGATCCAATCAAACCTCTGCTGAGATGCAAACTTCATATTACTGTATCGTATTTGACAACATTGACCATATTCACATGGCGGCTGTTTTCCTCTAACGTCACGCTCAAGGTGGGATGCTCAAATGTCGTATTGCTTTGTTCTACATTACAATCCATGTAAATGTCGGGAATCTGGCAAATCTTTAGCATTTTTCACCACTTCCTGATTGACATCAAGCCATATTTCAAGGTAAAGCAACATATTTGATAATCCATCAGCTACTGCCAGCTAACCCTAACATTCAACAACTTCCCAGTAGCATTTGACAATGTTGAACAATAGTAAAATAATAAATGAACTCAACACATATTGGACAAAGTAACTTTGGTATTTTTCCATGTTTTTGTGTCAAAGTGACTAATGAGGACAATTTTATGATCCAGTGCTGAATGCGAGAGCTGCTGCCTGAGGCTGCAAAGCAGGCTACACCGTAATGCTTGCAGGCAATTGCTCACCGTTAAAATTGATGATGATTAAAAGTGCCTGAATTTTCCTACTGACCAGCTCAGATTGAAAAAAAATCTCCAGGTTTGCTGTAGTCTGGATTTATATGTTCAATATAATAATCCTGGAGTGTGGCAACGTTCAAACTGAACATACAAACAGCGGTGGGAGAGTGGATTTTGTTGCATGAGTGGTTTGCGACATTTCTATGGACATGCTGAACTGCAAACCTTGCTGGCCCACATATGGTGAGTATTTGATACTCAGAATAAAGAATTTCAGTGGAGTACCTCTTGAACATTGTCACCTCGCAATAAGAAGGTCCCGGCTGGGTTCAAACATGAACCTCTTACTGCGTGTATCAAAAACTGGAGCACCTAGACAGTTAAAATACATCCAGGTCAGATGAAGAGGAACGTGTTTGTTTGTTCCTGCAATGTGTCAGAACCGAGAGAGACTCATACTCCTTGTTGCATACAAATGTGTGCATAGTCTTATTTCCTATTAGTCGCTTATTTGTACTCCCCTCTGTGTGAGGAGGCGGCTGGTGATTAAAGAGATAGCTCTCGCTAAGATTTGGTCATTTGAAGGTCAAAAGACATCGAGACAGCCGGGTTACAACTGAGTGTGAGTGAACTGTTGTTGTTTTTTTTACTTTTAGGTCACTTAAAACTGTTGTTTCAGGGGCATTTAATGAGTATAATTAATATGATTCAGGTCCTAACTACACATTTAATTATAGTCATTTAAATGAAGACGTCTAACAAAAACACAACTTCTCTCTCTTTTTAACCAAATTTAGCTCAGTTTTAACCTCGATGTCTAGACATCTTTTGACTATATACATTGCGCAGGGGAATCTGGGAATATCAGTGACAAAAATGCTCAGCAGGCTGTAGAGAAAGAGCACCAAAGGCAGCGGAGAGAATCTGAGGATTTCAGATGGCATCTGATCCGCAGACCACGACCACGAGGCAACGAACCAGACAGCAGGAAATGGAGATGCTTTTCCACGACGCAACACAACCAATCATGCTGCATTTTACACTTGTCACAGACGGTCACAAAGTGGCGGCTGGTGTGTGAAACACTCGACCACTTTAGCCTGTGAGGCTGCGTACGCTTGGAAGTACAAACCCAATGTGGCGCTCGAGGTTTTTTTTTTTTTTTTTTTTAATAAATGTGGCCTTTTGTCTTTGCGAACCTGTCAAAATTAGATTAGTTTTCCACAGCAAGCATGGCCTTTACACATATACAAACACACTCCAAGAAATACACAGACAGATGGGCGTAAATTCACACACAAACACACACACACACACTCAGAGATAGACTCAGCTTCCTATGTGTGAGGCCAATTCATTTTGCCACAAGTGGTCCCAGATTGGATCTGGTCAGAGTCCCATTACGCCTCACCTTGGCTGACCTTAAGCTGCCCCACCCCACCCCTAACACACACACACACACACACACACACTGTACACTTATACATGCACGAATACACACAGACAAACGTGCTCTCGGAACTGTATTAAGGCGCATACACACACACATACACACATGCAGGTAGCCTGACACAGGTCAGGTCATCAGGAACAAATGCAGACACACACACACATACACTCAGACAGACACACACAGAGCGTTATTGATTGTGTGTAACGTTATCTAGATGGGATCATTTCTATTGATTTAGAAAGAGGGGTCACTCTGATCAATGCTATCTACTTGTCTGCTGTGTCATTAGAGCAGAACCTGAGTGCCAAAATATCTGGCTATCTTTTCTTTCCTCTTAGAAAGGCCACTGTGCAGGAGAAGGGATTACTGGTTTGATCTCAGGTATCAACAGCGTCCCGACACTGCCGACGTGCCCTGGAGCAAGGGCATCTATATGTCATCTGTGCTTACGCTGGCCACTCCGTTCGGAGGACTCGTATGGAAGGTTAGCAACGACAACGACCACTAAAGGGAGATAACAGAGGTAGTGGATCACGAGGGAAAACGGCTTGTGTCCTTTATAGTCAGAGGAGGGAAGGGTCGACTATGTAGGCACAGTGTGACTCAGATGTGATGAAAGTTGGAAAATGTATAATCCACAATGAATCATCACTGCATCAGCCTGGGATTGAAATTAACTAGAAAAGTGTAGTAGTAGTCATTGTTGCTCAGGGTCTGCAGGTGGAAATTAGCTAGTAGCCAAACACATTTATTTTTTATTATTTCTTTATGATTAAAATAAAAAAAGACGCTGTATCCATGACAACACTGACAGGAGCCAGTATGAAGCTCAGTGTGGTTGTCATCTTGGTAGTCTGTCAAAGTGGCCACGCTGTTAATCCTGCATAACTTTAAGCCTTAATATAATTTGAACAGGTGAGTTGTATAAATATTCAGCCTCAGTTGTCATGAACGGGGAAATCAGCTATAGAGACCAAAACTGTTTTTTGTACCAGGCTGTAAACATGTTTATTTCTGCTGTGAAGATGGACATTTGAACATGGGGACTTATGGAGACTGATTCACTTCTGTAGCCAGCCTCAAGTGGACGTTCGAGGAACTGCACTTATGCGTTTTTGGCACTTCCACGTTGGATTCATTTCACAGCCACAGAGGTTGCAGAACTAAACTAAATTAAACTAATTATCTTATTTCATCAACTGAAATGTCAAAAAACATACAAAATGTGTGTTATTCATATGCCGTGTGAAAGGAGTGAATCACTGTAAGCTGAGCAAAACCATAACCAAAACCTGACCTTATTAAAGGTCACATAAACGACCTGAATTTACTTATAAACTGTAAAATCTACACAATACTATGACGCTTCACTTTCTTCAGTTGAACAAAAAACACAAACACAACATGAGACAGTGGCACGTGCTGTTGACGTCACACCTGGATATCTTATCGAGTTGAAGGAAATGTCACTTCAAGGGTAAATGCATACACAATGCTTCGCTTTGTGTTGTGCAAAAGGCCACAGATGACCCTTTCATGATAAAAATAAGTGGAGGAAGATAAAGCAGCAGAGCTTTCCATGACCTGCGAACATGCTGTCTTTGTTATCCTGCCTACTTGATTTGAGATTCTATCATAATACAGGCAGAACTGTGATAACAGGAAAACGTGAGTAATACCAGGTGTAAAACAGCTGTAAGAAGGTATCAAGATACAGATCTTGAGATCTGTCGGTACATAATATCATAGCCCAAGTCACTTTATCCTCTTTTTTCATCCATTTGTGTCATTATTTGAGGATGTTGCCATGGGAATACAACGTTTTGTCTTGTCAACACTGCTCCAAAGGGATGTTTGGGCTTGGTGTTAAAGTAACATTGCATAGAAATTGATATTTTTGCAGCTGTTCACGTGTATTTGTTATGATTATATTACTCATGACAAAAACTAGCAAATCAATAAATTTGCTAACAGCCAAACATCGAGCAAGGTCAACAACACAAGACATAGCAGCCAGCTAATATTAGTTACTAGTCCAACAGCAAGAAGCCCAGCTCGGCGTCTGTCTTTTAGCCTTTTATTTCACTTCCTTTCCCAGACTTCATTCATTTTCTTTTCTGAGCTTCTTCTGTCTTTTCCCCTCAGTTACAATGCCCAGCTCCGGTTCTGGCATGACACTGGCTCTGATCCCCTCAGCGTTACCCCCTCGCCCTGGGCCTGAAAACCTCCTCTTCTTCCCAGTGACCTAATACCCATGTTACAAACACTAACACTTCCCCGATGCTCTGCAGCTCACAGTCTGGACAGCCTGGCTAACAAACTGAGCTAACATTAACTAACAGCAGCTACAGTTCATCAGGAAACTCTGTAAATCACCAAAATCAGTGAACTACATGGTGGTGTGTGACTCAGTGCCGTAAAGCATCACATGGGGGCACACAAAGTTACATAAAACAGACGTACGAATTACAGAGACACCTGATTGGTGAAGTCAGTGTAGCATCAACATGATTTAAAATTATAATTGCAGTTATTTTATGGTATAAAAGTTACACAGTGTTGCTTTAAGGTGAAAGTTAAAATGTAGTTGAGGGTGAAGACTTTATCATAACAGTGTGTCAGTTGGAGTCCTTACAAGTCTAGATATACAAATGTGTATGTGTCCCTCGGGCTGTTACGACCAGATGTGTCCCTTTTGCTCATCATTTTTTGCACCACTGCTTCATAAACTTCATCAAGCACACACTCATTCTCACACACACACATACAGAGACACAGGTTTGTGTTATAAATTTCATAAATTCAAGCAATGAAACCTACATTTAAAAACAAAAAAAAAAAGCGTCCCAGGATGTTTAAAAGAGTGACAGTCAGAGACATTGAGTGACTCAAACACTAAAAATAATTCGTCAACAGGGTGTTATCAACAAGCTTATGAAATGTCTATCAGTTAAATATAATTTATTCATTCATTCAGTCACAGTTTCAAGGGCCTAATCAGAAATTACTGCTGTCGTTTACAGCTTCATTACCAGTTTCTACTAATTTTATTTTACTATGACGGGAGGCGACGTCGCTTCCTGACCTCCAGGTGTCTTTAGTCTGAAATGTTCCCTCGAGTATCGACAAAAAAATGCTTAAGGATTTATCTCGTATTCCTGTGGCTGTGAGGACATGACGTTCGCACAATGACAGGAGTGAATACTCTCCCTGTTCACGCACACAGTGTCGCTTTATCTCACTCTATATCTCTCTCTCTTTCTCTCTCTCTCACACACACACACACACTGCAGAGTCGCCTCCAGTCAAGCGTGTCTTATTGGCCTTCTGTTTGACTTCCTATTCGGCTCAGTGTGTGTGTGTGTGTCTCAGTATGAGGGTGTGAGAGATCCAGATGGAGATGGGTTTATAATCACGGGACAGTTGTTGTTTTTATTATTATTTTATCGTTGTTTTTACTGCTCACTAAACTGAGAATGAAGAGTGGTGATGGGAGGAGAAAACAGGGAGCAGAGAGGAGAGGAAGCAGGAGAAAGTTGCAAAGGTCTTGTTGAAACAAAGAGGTGTAAATAAAAGAGAGTAAACAGGAAAGGGATGAAGAAGCGATAGGAGGATGGGAAAAAAGGATGCAAATGAAGAGAGGGGGGAAGGAGGAGAGAGGTGGACAGAGGGGAAGAGAAAGGAGAGGAGACAAAGGTTACAGAGAGGGAGGAGAGGAAACAGGTGAAGGAGGAGAGAGAAAGCAGTTAAGAGGTGCAACAAATGATGATGGGAGGAGTGTAAGAGGAGGACAGGTGGAATAAAGACAAAAATACCAAAAGGAAAAGGGAAGGAGGAGAGAGGAGGAGTGATGGAGGGAGTAAAAGATCAAGGTTGCCAGTGCCTTGCTGAAAAGGAGGAGAGGAAATAAAGATGAAAGGGAAAGGAAGGAGGAGAGAAATAAAAGGACAAAAAGAAGAGTAGGAAGCAAGGTTGGAGAGATGAAGGGTGCAAGGAAACGAAAAGGGTTGAAAATGGGAGGAAGAGGGCAGAATGAATAGGCAAAATAGAGGAGGAGAGGAGTGATGGGAGGAGGAAAAGACGTGGAGGGCAAAGGTACAGATAAGGAGACAAGAGAAGGAGAGAGGACAGAAAAAAAGAGATAAGAGAGGGAGAGAGAGGAGCATAGTAAAGTAAAAATGAAAGGTGACAAATGAAAGGAGGATGAAAAGTTGAAAACAAGAAGAGGAGAGAGGAAGGAAGAAAGCATGAGATGAAGGGAGGAAGGAGAGAGGAGAAGAAACTGGAGGAGGAGAGGGGAGTGATAGAAACATATCTCGTAGAGAGGAAAAGGAAATAATAATCATAATAATAGTATTAGAGGAGAAATGAGTAAAGAAAGCAAGATGACAAGGGGAGGAGAAATCAGGATAAAGAGGAGAGGAGTGGAGCATCAAATTAGGAAGAGAGGATGAGAGGAGAGCGGAGAGGCGACAGAGGGAGGAAAAATGGGAAGAAAGCAAGGTTGCCAATGTCTTGAGAGGAGAGGGGAGGAGGAGAAAATGAAAGGAGGGAGAGACCAGAGGAGTGAGAGAAGAGAGGAGAAAGTGCTGTACTGTACTTTATACTTGTAATCCATTACTTTTCAGAGGCAAATATTGTACTTTTTACTCCATTAGATTTATCTGACAGCTCGTTCTTTTACTTTTACTTGTGTCTGAGTGTTTTTATGCTGTCTTATCTCTACTTTTACTCAAGTAAATGGTTTGAATATGAGGATCCAAACGCCTGTGGTACAAACTCTAACACTCGCCACATCAGCCCAGCTAACAAACTGAGCTAATATTAGCTCGCATTGGCTAACAGCAGCTACAGTTTACCAAAGTTTAGACAGTAGAAATAGTTGGCGTGTGTGATATTAGCGTTACATACTTCTGGTAATCGTCAACAAGTCAGTGCAGCTGAAATGTGTTATTTTTACGGTAGAAAAGTTGTGTTGCTTTAACACAAGAGACTAATGTTTATGTTTGTGTTTGTGATTGTAACCATGACGATCTCAAATGAACAAACTTATTTTTAACCAAAACCATGATCTTTGCCTTAATCACAGCCGTGTCACGTAATGAAAGAGCTGGTTCATCATCACAAGAATGGTTCTTTACAATTTTTGGAGGTCACAGACAAATTATATTCTCCAGCCTCTTCCAGAGGCCACGGACAGACGACCTATTTTAATGTTTTTATTTGGAGGACTCGCTCGTTGAAACGAGGAGAGAAAAATGAGTTACGGCAATAAACAAGAAAAGCCGGATTGCAAATGTTGAGAGTCACGACAAGACAGAAAAGGAGAGTTACAGGAAGTTACAACTGTCTTTCTCAGAGAAGAAGAGATGAAAAACTTCTCATAGCAACTAAACTTTCCTTCTCACTTTCTATCTCTGATCCTTTCTTTCTTTCTTTCTTTCTTTCTTTACTTTTCTCCATCTGCTTCCATTTCCTCTGTCACTTTCTCTCTTTTCTGATCCTGTATTTCTTTCTGTCTCTCTCTCTCTCTCTCTCTCTCCGTCCCTCCCACCACATTCGCAGGGTTCATCTAAGTCGCGTTGACGCCCACTCACCTCCAACATGCTACCTCAGTTTCCATGGTAATCGAGTAGCGACCGTGCTACATAAATATATACTTTAACATTCAGCGGTCCACAACTCATTAAGAACATCTTCGGATGAGAAATTAAATCTCTCAGGTTGTTGTTCTTCTTAAAGGGGCCACATGATACATTACAGTTTGTTTCCGTGAGGTTGTAAAAGCAGGAGCTGCTCCGCCGAGCTTGACGTGACGATAAATGTGACCCAGGAGGGTTTCAGAGAACTAGTTCCTGACTCGTTAGAGCATCAGAACAAAGCTTTATTTGGATATAAAAGCTCGGAAAATGACTTCCATTCAGCTGTCTGTGAAGCATCCCTAACATGTGGGTGCTAACAGCCCCCGTTTCTGCTCCTTTCTCTGTGTATAGAAGTTTTAGATAATAAAGATAATAGTAGTAAATATATTGTGACTGACATCATGACAAACAGACCCGCCTCCTCGCCTCTCTCCTCGCTCGCATCTGCTCCTCCAGCTTCTGTATCTCAATGTTTTGTTTTTTTTCCCGCATAAATGTTTTTTTATTGATTTTTCTGAAAAAAAGCCTTTATTCATAAAGGTCCTCTAAATAGATTAGCTTTTAACTTAACTTCACTTCTCAGCTGGAGATCTGGAAGTTATCAAACAGGCTCCGGGTTCTGGTTCAAACACTCGTGAGGTTGTGAAGCTTTCTCACATACTTTTTCATCATCGTGTAATAACTTACAACAGACGCCGAGGCTCAACACTCTGGTGTCTCTTAATAGTTTCAGACCTCGTTAAGGACGTGATTCATCTTGTCCATTCACTTGACTAACACACTGATGCTTTTGAGGAATACAAATTATCTTTTTCCTCTTGTTCCTGACTATTACTGTTAAATGTCTTACCTTCTTTTATCACATCTTATGCATATTTATGTGTCCTGTGCAGTCGGTGGTAAAATTACTGTACATTGATTTAACATACATAAAACTCTCATTATTCTTAAGCATTTAACAGCAGCATATGTCTTAGCAGTTGGCTTGTTGTCAAAGCCTAATGGGAGTTGCGCGTAGAGTCTAGTTTCAGTTTCAGACGTAGGATTTTAAATCTGTGAAGATTTCATGGAGCAGAAGCTTGTGGATTTTGCAAAACATGTTGTTGTTTTTTTTCCTACCCCGAAGTTGAACTACCCATGAAGCAGCTCATTAAGTCTGGTTTTGGTGATTTGCAATCTAAAACAAGTCAAGGTGTCAAAAAAATTAAAAGTTTGCCTCGGTTAAAATGACCTCCAGCTTACATAAAACACGTAGGAGCCATTTTCACTTTTATGTGTGTGTTTTTTTAATCAGTATTCCTTATTTTATTTTGAAGAAACCCGGATGTACCGTATGTAAGGATGTTAATTTATTCAGGTTGAAGGGTGTCGTTGCTTTGTTAAGAGAAGCACACAGTTTTTGACCCAATGCCCCAACGCACTTGTGTTTTTTTATGTCCTGTGGAAGAATGTATTTATTTATAGTGAGAGGGGAACAGGGATCCACTAATGCCATGACTAAAGTAGAAGTAGAAGTGGAAGTGATTAGACACGCCTCAGAGAAGAAGGGATAACTGGACATAATTCTTGGCTGTATGAATGTGGAGTGATAGTCACTCTCGCTGTGGATGTATTTTGCTGTTTGATGAGTCTATTTTCAGCTTCTATGGTGTGCTACTTGAGTTTCAGTAAGATTCTCTGGTGTCCATAATCTTGACCAAAAGGACACTATCAAGTACAATTTCTATGTTCGTGGGTAAAAAAAAATTCCTGCTCTTGTATGCCCGTTTGATAATTTAGTTTGAATTTATTTATTTCATGGTTATTACATTGTCCCTAATCCATCGCTTTTAAAGCAACGTTACCTTGAAATGAGTTTCAGAGTGTGACACCACTGTGCCAATATGAACAGATGTATACGTGAATTACACGTGAAAAGCAAGCAAGCAAGGTCAACAACACCAGACATGGCAGCCAGCTAATATTACTTACTAGTCCAACAGCAAGAAGCCCAGCTCGGCGTCTGTCTTTCAGCTTTTTGTTTCACCAAACTCTTGCCAATGACTAAAAGCCAGTCCCAGATTTACTCTTGTCCAGCGACCTCTTGCTGGGTCACTTCTTTCTTCTTAGGTTCCACCTCAGCTTCCTTTTCAGTCCTTTCGCCTCTGTCATTATGTCCATAGAGGCTGCTAAGCCCGGTTACATTGCCGGCTTGCCCAGCTCCTGTTCTGGCACGACGCTGGCACTTCTCCTTGTGTCTCCCCCAGGCCTGAAAACCTCCTCTTCTTCCCAGTGGTCTAAAACGCCTCTCGCACAAACACTAACACTTCCACGGTGCCCTGAGCTCACAGCATGGCTAACAAACTGAGCTAGCATTAGCTAACAGCAGCTACAGTTAGCAGCAGTTTACTTCACTGTCCATCAGGAAACTCTGTAAATCACGGAGAGTTAATTCAGAGCACAGTACTGCTTTATCAAATCTAATACATTATGAATGGATTTAAATAAGATTTTCATTTATTCTTGGTCTTTAGGCAAAAGTGCTTATTAGTTATAGTAGTCTGTGTGTGCAGTGCATGTACTATATAATGTATATATATATATGTCTGTGAGAGAGAAGAAAGAGACATTGCAGGGTTACTTGTTTTGCTGCATGTTTGGAACAATTTGTCTGCTCATTTAGCCTCGATCGTCCTACTACTGTAGTACTGTGGGCGGGGGAGAAAAGAAAAGAGAAGCTCTGGACAGCTTCCAGGATCAGACCCAGGATCAGACTCTTGAAGACGTGTAACAGGTCGGATGGGGACAGACCTTAAAAATCCCTGGATCTCTGTTTTCTCTTAATTATCAGGGTAAAATATCATACATATTTTTTTTAACGTTTGCCACCACTAATATTTTAACCTTATCTCGCCAGCAACAACGAAACATCGCTTTTATTATGAAAGATCTTTTCAGTTTGCCAACATCATGGAAAACATTTTTCATCATAGCTTTTGTCAGTGAAAAACACTGTAATTATTGTAAATATGATATATGTAGATTTTTCATGCCTACTGAAAGAGTGCACAGCCCACCTACACACTGTGACGGCACACACACACACACACACAGCATTTTAATACCTGTTTTATCCTTTATGTCGCTGTAATTTTGAATCTTTCTATTCATATACGGCATCAGGAATCTTTGATCTTTGAGTCTTTCACCGAATCGTGATCAGCTGAACTCACTAAACAAGAGTTAAGAGCTTTATGTGGCCATTTGTTAGCATTTAAACTGCCACAAGGCCTGGAAAACTTTGATTCAAAGTAACCGATTCGCAGTCGAGGACAGTGACGACTGAGACAAAAAATTTAAGGCATCAGTCGTTTCAGCGAATACCCCAAAACCACACGTGTAGTTTAAGTTTAAGCGACCAACAGAGTTCATGCAAGGAGGAGGTTGCAGTAGATATTGTTCATTTCCTGTTTCCAAACAACAATTAGCATTTTTGGCTGCAGTTGTTTCCCAATCCAAAGATTTTCTACAGCAGAAGATAATATATTACAATCCCCGCCAATTATATGAAAAGCTATACACTTGATGTCTCCTAAGTGAGCATGGTCTCCACACAACCCATCTCCTCTGATCTTCGTTTGGAAGTGTTACATAGATCGATGAAAGGTAATTGTGTTCTACCAGAGACACTTCAGAAAGTTACTTAAGCTTTAGTTTAGTCATTATAGATCAACTTTGGTGAAGCAGTGCAGTGATTTAGCACTGACAGAGAGAGGAGACATCTGTGTCGCCAGATCTCACGAGTGTGTGTTACTGCTGAGACAAAGACGGAGTAAAATTTCTCCTGATTTGTGTAAATTGTCATCGTAGTGTCAGAAAATTCAGAAGATATGCGCCTCGTGGGAACACCTGGTAGAGCGTGCGCCTCATGTATCAAGGCTAAAGTCCTTACCTGGGTTCGGTTCCAGTCTGGGCCCTTTGTTGCATGTCATCCCCTCTCTCTTCACTGAATTTCCTGTCTGACTCTTCAGCTGTGACTATCAAATAAAATGCCAAAATACCTTAAGATAAGTGGCTGGTGAGTCCAATATTTCACTTCTCATATTAGAGCCAATAGACTCAGGATCTGCTGCTGGTCTCCTAAAGTGGAACAACGGTGACTCAGGAAATACTGTGTGTTGACCACGTATTTATTATCGCCACCATGGCAACAAAGGTCTCTAACCAAACCATGATATTTCTCTCGGCCTGACCAAACCTTTAAACACACCGATGTCACATCATAAAACAGGCATCAGATCGGATAATATGGAGGACTTACTAATTCATTCAACATCTAAAAGATGTGATCTGCTTAAAATTAGATCATAGAAACGAAATTATTCTGGATGTCTGAAGCCGAGCTAACATTTTACAGAAACTGTTTTTTGGAGATATTTTTTTAGCTTAGTGGCAGATTTGAAACTTCATGATGTCCCACATGCACCCCCCCAAAAAAACCCAACAAGTTGGTTCAGCCAAGCAATCAGACTGTGTCAGAAATTCACACACACACAAACACACTGCTGTGTCACGCAAACACACTCATGCGTGGAGAAGATATATGTGCACACACACACACACACACTTGCACTTTATCTCTCCCTTTGGAGCAGATGGCTCCACAGTCATAGCTGATGTTTCACACATCAATGAAGCACACCATGTACTCACAACTACTGAATACACTCTCTCTCTCTCTCTCTCTCTCTCTCTCTCTGTCACACACACTCATGCCATGTAAATCACAAATACCGAACACACCCGTGCTTGCACACGCACACAGGCGTAACCACTCGAACCCAGACGGGCCAACCGTTTCACTCACACACACACACACACACACATGCACACAGTGTTCTCATTGGCGTTAATTTATGGAGTGAGGAGCCATGTTGTTGGCGACTTAGCTCAGACCTCAAAACACACACACACAGCTGAGAGGCAGTAGGTTATAGTGTTGTATTGTCATGGGTGTTGTTAGGCCTGATGTCAAATAGCCGATAGCACCAAGTGAGAATATTGCACCATAACCCTCCGGCTCGAGGACGTTATTGCTTTTACAAGACAGTCAGCAGCACCTGTGCTTTTAATTGAAAACACTCAACACTAAATACTGACTTCCGATAAAAGAAAATAAACCAAAGCGCAGTTAAATAGCACTGTCTTTTATTGCTGGGGTTAAACAAAACACTTCCTCAACAGCAGCTCCACGCATCCGGCACCAGGATGAATATTACCACAGAGAGAAAATTTAAATGCTCAGAAGGAATCAACTTTTTGTGACAAGTAGGATGCAGAAAATCAGCGATATTTAACTTAGTGAAATCAATGTTTCTATAGCAACACAACTCTGGCTTCACTGATACTGGGAAAGGTGTGAAATATTCCCTGACAGCTGGTGGGCTATCATGAATTAATGTTGCCGCAGAGTCACCGTGTGAACTACCTGATTACAAAAACACATATAAACACAAGGAGAGAGGCACACGTGCACAGGGAAGAGCAAGAGGACTGGGTTTGCATGTATGCTTGACTCTTGAATGCTTTTAAATATTGTTTTAATAAATTAAGACTTTGGACCACCCAGTGTGGGTTTGAGACGAGTCGTGTTGACAGCATGAATAGTAACACAGAGAGACACGGGCAATGTGCCCAGATATCTTTGGCACATTTAAACAAATTAAGGTACAGGCAAAGAGAAAAAATTGATTTAGGGTGTTAGTGATTTATTTTCCTTAAAGAGTATGCAGTGTGAGATCTGTTGATCAAAAGCTCCAGAACAGCTACTAAACGGACCTTGTGGTGAGATTGTTTTCAAGAATGATTATTCAGTTATACCTGATATTTCTTGACAATGAGTTTTGCATTCATCCTTTAATTTATAATATACAAACATATGTTCTGTTGTAGCTACTCAACAGAGAGGTTATTATATATTAGTAGAGTATCAGAATGTATTATCAGGACTGTCCTGTCCTAACAGATGGACATCAGACATCAAACATGTGGGATAATGTAAGTACACAACTCAAGAAAATATATAACAGATCTTTATGTTTATTCTATTTATGCAGATGATACATTATTGTTATGAGGGTTGTTCTTATATTAATTTGGCACCTGCTTTTGTCCGTAGTGACTTAAAATATGTTAATAACCTGCATAAAAACCAGCATATACATTAAAATATACACTTGGTGTTTACTTGATGTTTAGAAAGGTTCAAGTAATCTGGAACAAGTAAGAAAAATACATTTGCTTTTATATTAATTGTAGTTAAGGAGCTTAGATTTAACTGGTAAAGGTCCTTTAAGTTTATTTGTGGTAATACTTTGGTCATGACTGAGAAAAAATGAAAACATGCTTGCAGAAACATGGGACTGAACTTGAGTCATTAGAGTTAAAAGGAAACTGTAGACACTCGTGCATCTCATTGATCTCCATACTCTCACTATTTTGGATTCAAACTCTGCTGCTTATTTCTGCTAATGTCACTCTAATGCAATCCTTTTGTGCTGGCGCAAACATATCTCTTTCATTTTCTGTGCACAGAGCATGTGAATTTTTAAGACATGACATCGTTTCATGCAATTTCATCAGACTTGCCTGCGCTAAAGAACTTGGAGATAAAATTAGCTCGGGAATATGAGGATCCAAGGTGACTGGTGATAGTCATGTGTGGTTGTTCGCCAATTAAATCTCTTGATATAGCTTTCTATTCCTGGATTAGGTGACGAACAGAGTTGAGTGTGTGTCTTTGAAATGCCTCCGTTTTCTTCTGTGGGTAATTAAAGAACACTTATTTATGGTATTGTGTTAGCAGTGGGAACTTTACCTTATGTTTTCTGAGTTTGATATCAGCTTAACACTTCTGGAAGCCCCAACTTGGTTAAAGGTGCTATAATGCTTCATTAGTTTGTCATCTATTTAGTGAAGCACAATAATTAATGTGTTAGAAGAGAAGTAAGTGAACATCTATTTTTAACTTGACGGCCTTTAATGAGGATTTTTTTTTATTTTTTTTATGTAAGAACAAAGGAGCCATCAGATATTTGAGATGAAAGCATCAGCTGTTTCAGAAAATACACCAGGAACAACATTTGCTTACTTTCAAGTGACAAAGACTTGAAAACAGTGTAATGATCTTATGTAAAATATGCAGTAAGGAGGTTGTGGGCAGGTTTATGGGCAATGGACAATCATTACTCATTTAAAACAGCCCAGCTACTATATGTGAAAAAAACTTTACAGCAACTCCATACCCACATGTCACATTTTCATTGCTTAGAAATACAAAACATCATGAAGTGTGCTGGATTTTGAAGCCAATTCGACGTACTGTCCAAACTGCCCGCTGGTCCAAAAATACTTTTTCCTATAAGCTTACATTATGTAAAACGCAGCCGTTAAACAGCGGCAACATTTTCTTGGGCGTCATAACCTCCAGAATTTGATTCATTTGGTACAGTAACGTTTGAAAAGTCGAGCAGAGCCACATGATTCAATCATTTACGTGAAAATAGGCATAAACCTGCTCAGTCGGCAGAAGTCTCCGGTGCGCTTGCTCTATGGGCCGCACCATGCAGAAGATACTGGTAATTTTATGCCTGGAAATTGAATGTTTTTGGCTTCATGCACCACTGAGCAGTTTTCACAGAAATGAGCAGAGCACTGCCTCCAATGCTGTATCCATTTTTCCTAAAAACATCCATCCAACACTTGGCTTAACGTAGCACCGGTGGCTGCACACAACACTCCAAAGAGGTTCACACAACTTGTACCTGAACAAAATCAACTGATTCCTAAATGAAGGGTCACCATTAGATAACTGAGAACACAGAACATGTAAATAAGACAAGCCTAGAGTTAGCCCGAGTCGTGTTAGTCGTGTTTTTTTTAGAGGCTAACCTCCAAGCTAACAAGTCCAGGACCTCAATGCACACAGACGAAACTGGTGTCAATCCAGCGAGCAAGAGAACCAGCAAAAAAAGCCAAGAAATGGAGATAATTAGGATTAGAAACTGTGATCTTATTATCAAAATTACTCATTACCACGATCATTAACCAAGTAGTTATCATCCATGTGAACCATGTCAAGGTCCCTTTAAAGAGGAAGTCATTCTCACAAAAAAACATGATATTTTCCCATGTCATTTTTGTGCATAACTATATGAAACCTCAGTCACAGCAGTGTAAGATTGACTGAGGTCAGGAGAACTGTTGCAAACAAATTTGCCCAAAAGCTCCAAACAAGAATAATCATTCTTTTGCTGTTGCTGTCTGAAAACACTTCTATGTGTCATTCAAGCAGAGTTAAATTTGGAGTTTAAGATGAGGGGGGGAAAAAAAATCTGTTCTTGCAAGTGACCACACACTCAGTCCATAAAAATATGATCAAGGTTCTTCGCTGAGAAGAGCCACGTGTTTCACTCAGCGCTTCATCGGGCTCATGAAAAGCTGAAATGTGCCAAAGGCTGCTGTATTTCTTCTGACTCTGTGTTGCAGTTGTCAGCACCAGACCTTTTCTCAGTTCTGTGGTAATCCAGATTCATTTTAAACCTTCAATAATGAAAAGATACTTTGCATGCTGTGTTTTTGCAACCAAACACCGATTTCTGTTACTATTCCAATAAAAGACACAATAAAGCAACACGAACAGTCGCAGCTGCAGAACTCCTGAGCGCTGCCGCTGGCTCTTTTGTGTGCCTTCTAGTTAATTGCCGGCTAAGTCAGATGCATTGTTGATTTACCGTAGGCCAGTCACTCACACAGACTTATAGCCCTATCATTCCACCGTGGGATGTCATCATAATTTATGATTTATGACAGCTATTAGAAGTATTTACATAAGTAAAAATGAAATATGATCTGACAGTGATATCCGACGAGGCAGAACAGAAGACATGGAGCCTGTGTTAAAATGATCTCTATATCACCCAACACTTGATTTATTTCTAATGATCAGTACATGAAAAGATGAAAACAGACATATTTTAAAGAGGTTAAAGTTGTATTTTTGGTTGTTTTTTGGTTAATGTAATGTTATTTTTAAAAGGAGTAAGCTCGTGGTTCATGTGTAATGAGCCTACTGTAGCACTGCCCTCATACAACCTCTTCACGTCTCATCTGATGTCTCTCTTTAAAGCCTGTAGGAAGGTGAGTCTCTACAAGGAGTTGCTGCAATTATGTTTGCATGTAACGTTCAATAAGTATGAAGGAGAATAAGGTACGAGGTTTAGTTTCATTTAGTCATGACTCATCTGGTCAGCTCAAATCTTCCCACACAGCTTGAGGACTGCACATAGATCTAGTTATTTCTCTGAACTCATTTTAATTCAGATTTTTTAAAGAAATTCACTTTAATTCTTCAACAAGTTGTATTCTTAACGCATCAAAACGTCTTCCAACTGTACTTCAATAAGTGCCAGACAAGCTGTTTGTTGTCAAGGTTCAAACATGTGCATAAAACATGTGGCTCCTGCATTTGTTTGAGAGCGCCCTGGTTGTAAAAAAGCGCGATGGCCGTGTCAAACTAACGATGAATGTATATGTAAAACCCCGACTTCTTACTGACCTCAAACACTGAACACTTAAAAAAACAAGATGCCGAACATGTTAAAGTGCAGACACAGAGCCAGAGGAGCTTTCAGTGTAAGAGAGGGGGACTTCCCCAACCCCCATCTGCATCTTTCTGCCTCCAATACCAAGTCAATTAACCTAATGGAAGTGGCAATTAATTAACTCGGCAAACACAATGATTAAGGACCTGACAATCAAGTGAGAGGGAGTGATTTAAGTAATGCTGATTTAGAGGTAAATGCTTTTTAAAAAAAAAAAACATGCGCATGCTCTGTGGAGCATTTATTGTCAATTAAACAATTGAATTTATTGTCAATTAAACAGGTAGACACTTAAACTTTTCAAAATAAAAGCACTTCAATTTGTTTTTTTCTGTCACACAGCAAACTCGAAAGCAGAAAAACGAAGCTTAGTAACGTTCGGGCGCGAGACCTTACCGTGTTTCTTTGACCGTTGGTTCCTATTGGTCCTCTGAACACCCCCTTGATGCTTCTGAGCTGTCCGTCATGCAGGTGGGTGGAACTGATCACAATATAGTAGCACGCCATTGGATCTGACTGAGTTTTCTGAGTCGACCTAAGTATCTACGTGAAGAAGAAAAGAAAGTCTGTTTCCTCTTCCTCAACTCTCTCCTGCTCTCCTCATTTCTTCTCTCCTCCTCTGTTTTATAAAGTAGAGGAGGGATGAAAAAGGAAAAGGAGGAGCGTAGTTTCCCCCTCACCACCACCACCTCCTCTCCCCACTGCTCTGATTTATTCTTTCTCTTCTTCAAGTTTCTGCCGGTGACTCTTTGACTCTGCCTCCTCTCTGCTCATCTTCCCTTCAGCCTCTGTCTTCTTTTTAAATATTTCACCCTCTGCTCCTCCTTTCCTTCCTACTCTTGTCTTCCTCTAAATGTTTTTTTTATTCCTCTTTCTCTTTTTCTCAGTTCCCTCTAGATGCCTTTGTCTCCCTTTAAATATTTCTAAGTCTTTTTCCTCTCCAGATGTTTTGCTCCCATCTTTCATTCATCAATCTTTCCTTGTCATTGACTCCCTCTCTCTTATCTCTCTCTCTCTCTCTCTCTCTCTCTTTCTCGCTAAGTCAAAAATTTCTTCCCGAAAATCTCAGCCTCTCATTGTTCAGCCTTGCAGTTCCTCTAACTATCTCCCGTCCGCTGCCTCCCTCTCTCTCTTCACTTCACAATCCCTCCCTCCCTCGCTCCCTCTTTTGTTTTCCCTCTCTGTATCTCTCTAAGTCGAGAGGAGGGATACTTTTTCTCCCCTCCTCTCACTATCTCCCCATCTCCTGTCTCTGTCTTTGTTTCTCTCTTTTTGCCTCCTTGTTAGTGTGGAGAAGAAGTACTCAGTCTTCTCCTCCCTCTGTCTTTCTCTCTCTCTTTCTCTGTCTGTCAGAGCCGGCGTGCAGCTTCCTCTCAGATGCTCCTCTCCTCTCCTCTGCTGCGCTGCATGTGTTGGCTCTCCTCCCTCCCTCCACCTCCCTCTCTCTGCTGATCTCTTGCTCTGTGGCCAGCAGAGTGGTTTGCTCCTCAGTTACCCGCGGTTACCATCTGCCCTTTTAACGCATGGAGTGCTGACGCTTGCTCTCTCCTCCCTCTCTCCATCTCCATCCCTCCCTCTCCCTCTCTTCATCTCTCTCTCTCTCTCTTCCTCTCTCTGCCTTCCTCTCCTCTTGCTTGTCTTTCTTCTCGCTTTAATCATCTCCTTCTCGCCCTCCTTCTCTCTTTATCTCAAGCCAAAGGAGACAAGCTCCACCTACTGGTAAGCAAGAAACATACAGAGAGGAAAGAGAGTCTAACAGCAGGAGGTATTCTTAAATTCCACCCATGTTGTCTGTGAAAAACTGGATTTTTATCATTCAATAGATATGAATACAAGCATGGAGCTGGTAGGGGTTTAGAGACTTGCTCAAAGGCGCTTCAGCTGTGTGGATCAGATGTGTCAGTTTAAATCCTGGTTCTGGTTCTTTGACGACAGAAACAAACAGAATAAATAGAACAATAAAAAACACAAATACTGGACAAGATGTGCAGAGTACAGACCTATGCCTGACGTTTAATCTTTTCTTGGGCATCTCAAATTAAAAATGACAAAACAAAGGGCCCCTCAGTGGATTACCTGGTAAAGTCTTATTGTAGCGACCCGGATTCAAGTCCACGGCCCTTTGCTGCAGTTATTGCTGCCAAATAAAACAGAAAATGCTAAAAAACAAGAACACAAAATGACATATGGCTGTCTTTACAACAAAGCCTGTGACGCTGACTTTCCTACCAACAGTTAACGTTTGTTTCTTTTGATCGTTTTCATTCAGATTTGATTAAAATTCACTTAGGTCTTTCTTCGTCACCAGGTTTCAACTTTACTTCAATAAGTTGTTTTTTTAAGATCAGATTAGGAGTGTGTAGGTTCGAATCTAGCACCAAAAAATGTGCATGAAACTGTGATCATGTGGCTTCTGCATGTCCTGTTGAAAAAGAGCACACAGCCGTGTCAAACTAAAGATAAACGTATATGTAAAACCCTGACTACTTACTGACCTCAAACACTGAACACTTAAAAGGCAGGAAACAAGATGCCGAACATGTGTAAGTGCATACACGGAGGAATGGCTCCTCTGGCTTACCATACTTTTATCTTCTCTTGGCTGAAATGGACAAACTGACCTCTGATCATCTTTGCAACAAAGCCTACCATCCGTCAACGGTTGCTTTTAATCATGACAATTATCTTTCCCTGAACGTCATCGTGGCAGATGAGCAATCCTATGAATTATTCCTAAAACTGATAAATGTTCTGCTGATATGGGACAACGTTCATATCGGTCATACTGACGAACTCCGAGCTTGTTGCTGAAAGCAGCTTTGTACAAAAACATTAGAAACACATTCAAATAAATTCATAAATAAATGAACTAACTGTAATGAATAAAACAATATTCGACACTAATGCTGTCACTTTTTATTCAAGTTCGATGTGCCGTTCAAATGCATAAAGAATCACTGGAGACAGCTCTGTTCTGCACAGAAAATAAAGCGTTCTTATTGCTTATGTTGCTATTTTTTTCTTTGCAACTTGTTTTTTGAGATCTGCAGACGCAGCAAGATCACTGCACACAAACTCACAGCTGACTCTATCAGGACTCGAGGTGTTCAGCGCATGAACAAATGAATCTTCTCAATGAACTGGCAACGCTTGATGATAACTGTCACTGACTCGAGCTTCGAGCAGATGAGCTCCTCTCACTGGTGACTGAAAGCGCTGTCGTCAGGTGAGCTGTTAGTCCGCATAAACCTGATCTACATGAAACAAATTATAATCTGATGACTCTGTGATTCCTGAATGCTAATTTTTGGAAACGTGTATCTCTAACTCGAGAGGGGAGGATGTGAAATCTCTTAAAGATCCAGTGTGCAGGATTCAGTGGCATCAGAAGAATCTTGGGCCACAAAAGTCTCTTCGACTCTCTGATTTACAGACTTTCCCGATGGACAGTAAAATACTGCGAACTGTAGCTGCAGTTAGCTAATATTAGTTCAGTTTGTTAGCCAGGCTGCTCAAACTTTGAGCTCAGAGCACGAGGGGAATGTTCGTTTTTGTACCACTGGGGGAGAGGAGGTTTTGGGAATGCTGATGGGGAGTGGGCCTGGTGTCATGCCAGAACCGGAGCTGGCCAAGTGGTCAATGTAACTGGGCTCAGCATCCTTGTAATTTGCGCAAGCAACCCACCTGATCCGACAGTCAGACAGGTTTCAAACAAATAAACACAGTAACCCAAATATCGAAGGTAAATTATTTGAAGTTCGTGTTAAAAGGAAAACTGTCCATTTACATCGCAGACAGCATTAGAGAGCTGCAATTTCGGCAAACAAGTAAGTACATTAGGTCAAAGATGAACCTCCAAGTAACTCTGCAAAAGCTAATGGACATTTATGGCTGACAGTTTGGCTGATAATTTTGAAAATGATTTTTTATTTCATACTCTAAGTGGTTTGAATAATGTAGCAAAATTGGTTATGCTGATGTGTGCGTGTGTGTGTTCCTTTCATTAATTGTTGAAGCTGGTGGGTACATGTCATCTCAACTGATCTTCGAGCTTAGACGAAACAACTTCTGCTGGTAGTTTTGGTCCCAGTCTTAAAAGCCTAATTTAGCAGGCGATCTAAGGTTCCTACGTGAAACAGGGACAGAGGAGGTCAGAGATAATAAAGCACTGTAGCGCTTTAAAAACAAGTACCAAAACTTTACGATCGGTTCTCTACGGGAGGCCAGAAGAGGGGACTTAGTGCATCTCTGCTTTGGATGAAGCTGGGCAGGCAGGAGAGACACAGGTGACTCACACAAAAATAAAGATGGTAAGAAATAAGGGCAACTAAAACAGACTCCAGATCGTTAAACAAGAGAAGTCATTTTAGGTAAGTCGAGTCTTCTCTTCGGCTCAAAAGCTAAATTGGATGACTCTTTTAATCCAAAGAAAATTACAGTGGAGTCGAGAGAATCTACCGTAATCTCTGATCCACAAAGCCTTTGAGATGGAGCGCTGCATGATGAGTTATTCTACCTCGGCTTATGTATTTATTTCACTGCCCTCCAGTTAATCCTTTCAATTTGTAGGTAAACCTATGTTTCTTTTTTTTTTTTTGTCCTTTATAATAGGAAATGTACAAGATAAATCCAGAGTAGAGAGGGAGGCTGACTCTTAGTTTTATCATTCTTTTAACTCCATCGTTAGTCTATCCACATGTAAAATGTTATCGATTTAGTCGTTATATTTTGCAAGAGTTATAATTTTATTCTCGCAAAACTTATTGATTTATAAAAATAGTTTGTTTGTCTCAGATTTAAAAGGCTTGCGTTGTATCTTAATGCTGTATTTCTATTCCCAATTCTCCTCTCTGCTCAGTTTAACTTAAACACAAAGACTGAGGCATATTATTGTTTTCCATATTCAATTTTAAGCAGACTAAGGAAAATGAATTATGGTATAGAATTAATTAAAACATCTCGTGTGCTCGTTTAATTTTTATCAAAATTTAGGCTCCATCTTACTGACGACTCAAAATTCAGACCTACTCCTGATAAAAACAAGCAAAACAAAAACATGTTTGATGGAAATTTTAACCTTTACTGAGAAAATGACAACAAGACACAAAGCAGGTCCTCGCTTGACTTCCTTGTTTTTTGCAACAAGTTACCTAAACTTAACCACAGAGGTGGTAGATCACAAAATGCTCGCATGAATCATTTCGGAAGGCGATGACAAACGACTTTTTCTGCCATTAAGGTGTGACAGTAACAAACGATGTATTTCGTTGTTTAATTTAAGAAGACTTGTTGCTTTTGTGATGTGTGTGTGTTTTTGTTGTTGTTGTTGTTGTTTTGTACACGTTTGCAGTTGATTTATTAGTTAGCTCAAGCAGCAGCAATACATGAATATATTTATAACGTGTCATGAGCACAACTATTCCCGGCCCACCCACAAGTCACCACGAGTTCACATAAGCCAGATCCAGAGCGTATATTGTGTATACAATAAAAAATAAACAATTTAAGATGAAGGCGATCAGATTGTCTGACCTTCGTGCTTACAACAAATCATAAATCATGTACTGTATAAAGTTGGAGGAATCAGAATACACACTTTTCAGACAAAGTTTGCAAACATAGACACATAAAAACTGAACATCCACTCCAGTTTCTGATCATCTGTACACCAGAATATTTTAATATTTTGTGTGTGCATGTGTTTAATTAAACACTGATGTGATATTTTCATGGACATGGTGTGATCACACCTTGTAATTAAATTATTGGGCATACCACATCAATTACTCAATTCACAGATAATGTGTGATAACAGCTGCCCGACAGGTGTGTTCTCGCTCTCAGTGTTACCTGAAGAGTTTAAAGAAGAGCGCAAAATGTGTGTTTTGGTCTTTTTTGTGCATATTATTACACAGTACTTAGAAAAGAAAATAATAATGTGCACGTGCCTCCTGATGATTGCACATCCCAGCAGGACCTCGTTAAGTGAAAGTGCACCTAAAGACCTTTCGAGCAACCTGCAAGGCATCGCTGCACAAACTCCACTGCAGATTTGACTTTCTCTTAAAGTGCACAGTCATTAACGTTGAGATTAATCACACCGGAGTGTGTTTGTTTTATAATATTACATTATCCAGCATTGATGAGAACGTCCACCATTTTCTTTAATCTTCATCTGTAACACTTACTGCATGTGCATTTAAGTTCCTGTGCTGAGATTGCTCATTTTCTGCCGTTGCGCTCAGTTTTCATTCAGTGAGAAACAAAACAAATCCTTCCTTGTGTTTCTCACTGAATGACTCTGAATTACTACATTTGCATCGGTGTTGGCTTGTCGAAGGATTTTCCTCAACAGGAAATTGTCAAGCCCCTCCAGAGTCTCTCTCTGGTTTAGTGACCGAATATTGTTGAGAAAATAAGGGACACAGTAAGAGGCTTATCTGATAAATTTCCTTCTACTTTGGGTCCCATGATCCAATACTGCAATAAGCTTAAAACCCTCCCATCGGCTTCACTAGATTAATTTTACGGAAATACAAATCTAACTTTTTACTCCCTGTTCAATTATTCCGGTATTTTATGCATTGGTTTATACTATATATTCATACAAGTTTGTTTTTATTTGTTTTATTATTATACATATTCTTTGTTTTTTTGTCATTACAATGGTGAGATAATGGGGGTTGGTGGTGAATTATAGGTCCTGTTTGGGGGTTGAGGAGATAAGGAAGAAAATCATTAAAATTTGTAATAATATTGTAAAAATGGCTGGTTTAATAATACATCACACACACACACCGATGGGGGGGAAAAAAAATAACAGATATGCTAATGTGTGTGGAAGAAGACGAACAAAAAAACAGAGTGAAAATACTTTATTGCAGTTAATATAACGTTCAGAAAACCCTTGTTAATAGTAACACCTTTGGGTGTTAAGTGCATCGCTGTCAGCATCCTGTTACTCGTGTTCACACTCCATAGGCGCTATCTGTACTATCTGATATTATATTTGAACCATTGCCTCCATGATAATAATTAGCTGCCAGTTCGTGAATGACCCCATCAGCCAGTACGATGAAGCAACCGGCGCCAGATCAACAACCAGCCAGCTAACTCCTGCGTAGCTTGAGTTACAGTTGCAATCGCCTTTGCTTTGTATCGATACATCATTCATTGTTTATGTATAACTAAACCCTCAAAGAGATGAAAACACAATGGGTATTTAGTATGACTGTTGATTGATTCAGGTCCACATCTGGACATTTTAGTGTAGTGGTTAAATTCTACCATAGTGACCTCATCGTACAGCTTGAAACTTGGCTAGACTTGGCTTGGTTGTCACATGATTTAAGTCCACAAGCTATTCTAGGCAACTGAGAAAATCATGGAAGGTCTCATTTTTTAAGTTAGGTTACAACCTGCACACCCATTAGTTTAAAATGTAAAATGATGTTGTAAAACATGGCACTTTTAATTGTTTTTTTGGTGTTGGTGCACCACGATCCAGTTTTACTACTAGTTGGCAAATAAGTCTCTGAAACTGCACTGAACAGATGAACTGTGTTCTTCCAAAAAATATTCCCTAATTTGGCGTTTTGATGATGGCAACAGAGAGAGCCATCTCACGGGTAGATCCAGAGTCTCCCATAGGTGTTCATTTGGGTTGAGATCTAGCCTGCCTAACATACTTTTCATGCTCATCAAAGCATCCTCATAGTCCTCATGCCCTGAATGTAAGCATTTGAATTTTTTATGTTTCTTCGCTTTATTTATTAATTTTTTCCTTCAATTTGTCACTCGTCTGTGTATTGAAATACAATACACATAAACATTTATGATTTACATGTGATAATATGCACATAAAAAAACACTATTTATGTTGGTATTCATTATTTTTTTTCTTGATTGCACAGGGAGGCAACTCTGCATTTTGTACTTCTGCAGTTCATCAAATTTAATAAAAGCTAACAGGCCAGATAGTATAACGCTTGAGGGAAAACGATTCAACATCCTGTATGTAACCTACATCTGTCTGTTAATATGCTCATATTGAGGTCTGCACACAGAGAAATGGTGGTTGGACCCCACGAGACCCTGCAGATGGGACAGCTTGTGCCATACTGTGGTCCGTCACTGCCAGACGGTAAAATGTCACAAAAATGTCAGGGGAAACCCAGTTGGCTTCATGGGCGATACTCTTCAATGATACAGCACTGAACAACACCAAAGAAAAGGCCAAACTCCCCTACACTCAAGTACTGCCACAGACTGCATATTGGCACAGTCGCCATTAGTCAGACCTTAGTTCAATATTTTATCTGCCCGTTATTCAACTTTAGGCTATAACAAGCAGAGTTGTGTGTGTATTGGACAGTAGTGTAAACATATTGGGGGAAAAAAACAAGCTGTGAGGCCCAGATATTTAGTTATTAACAGTGACAGAGGCCTGCTCTTTGCAATCAGTCCATGGCTTTAAAGGCGTGTTAAATAATCTATGACCTTTATAGGGCCACAAGGAATTGCAACCAATTTGGCAGAACTTACCTCCTCCTCCGAGCGTCTGGCACAGAACCAACCTCCACCCCTCTGTTTCCCCCCAGAGCGACGGCAGCTCGCAACTGACACAAACTACAAAGCTGCATTTTCCAAAAGGGGTCGAATCAGCTCTCTAATGACAGCGAGAATCCAGCTCAGATGTGTCTTTTGAAGAGGTATTAGATCAGGAAGCGTTCTAGTTTCCGTTTGTATAGCCTCAAAACATTGGGCGTTAAATCTCTGATGGGTTCTGAGATCAGTCATATACTAACTCTTCTTGTCGGTACAGATCCAACCCCTTTCCTGCCATTCCCATCACTTGACCATCTCCATCCACTTATTGATGTCCCCTTTCCCCTCCGTTATCTATCTCCACTCTGGCCAGATTTGCCTAGATTCCCAGTGTTTATTCTTCCAATCTGATTCTGCCTGTCTGACCTACTACCTGACCCTCAGTTTGATGATTATTTGCCGAGCCCCTTATTAGATTTGTTTGCCTGATCTGACTGTCCTCCTGGTTTTGACCCTTGCCCGTCTTTTTGAACAAAGTAAATTTGGACTGTAAGATGTGCTTTTGGGGTCAAGCTTGCCTTTTTTTTCTGGGACGTTAGAACTTTCTCACTGAAAAGCTTATTAAAAGATACAGAAACGATCAAAATGTGATAACACCCTTGTAAATAATAAGCTGCTGAGCCGTTAACCTTATATACAAAGCTTTCCAAGGTTTTACTGAACTAAAGGTAACGGCTTGAACTAACAAACCGAGTAGTCTTGAGCGAAAATGAACAAACAAATCTTTTTGAACAACTCTTTTTAGTGTCCGGTTTGAATCACTGCTCATTAAAGACATGAATCCCAGTCTCAACCCACTCATACTGCCAATGCCCACTTGCCAATATAATAGGGTCACGGTGCCTATTATGGCGGTGCAGTCGCTCAAAACATATCACAACCAATGGATGAGTAGGAATCTGTCATGGTTTTGGGTTTTGGAAAGTTACTTTCTGCCAGTGTTTCCCATCAGTTTTGATTATCTATTCCAGCCTGATCAGTTTCACCTGCCCTTGATTAGTTTTCACCTGTGTCTTGTCATCTTGCCTTCACTTGTGTATTTTGTCCCCGTTTTCCTTGGTTTCAGTGTAAATTCGTCTTCCTTCTACGTTCAAGCATTCCAGCCATTCCGTGTTTTGTTTTCTTGGACCTTATGGACTTTGGATATCGCCTACTTCTTTACAGATTTACCTGTTTGGACTGCCCTTCCTGGTTTTGAACTGAGGCTGCCCAACAATCCGTAAGCTTCTGTACATTTGTACATTTGTTTGTTAAACCACCTCTGTAGTCTTCATCTTGTCCTTAGTTACCCTGCTTGAACCGTAACAGAATCATTGCCTTGAACAATGACCATTTGATTTGGATCAAGTCTATAACATTGTTTGTTCGACAGATAGCTTTCCTACCTTACATACACCCTAAATCAATGTAATAAAATGAATATTTTGTCATTATTAATGTGAACTTATACATGATGATTGGTAATGTATTTAAACAGGCAGCACTTGCTGTTGAACGTGCATGTACCATAACAGAGTGTCATGGTTGGAAAGGTTTCAAAATATTTACATGCATCAACTGGAAGTAGCCGATTCTGTGAAAGAATCCATCTGCCCATCACTACAAACGAGGACAGCCAGAATCAGAGCTGAGCTTTGCAGTGTTCACTTAGCATAGAGGAAACTAACAAATCTTTAAACTGAACAAAACAATTTAAATTGGGTTGTAATTCACATCTCTGAGCGGCTGCTCCATTGTGGAAGAATGGTATCCATCAACAGCAGAACAGCTTCAGAGTTAGACTCCACTCCGTCACTTTTTCAAACAGCGTATCCGTGAAGTCGCCTTCAGTTTTCTGAAGAGCCGTTTTGAAGTTCAGAATATCTGGCTCTGGCCGTCACCATGTTGGTAGTCCTGCTTTTTTTGACAAATCCGCAAAGATGTGGATCATCTGCAGACCTGAGGTAGGCTGGATGACACCTGGGTGCTCAAACAAACCGCCTGTAACGGCACATGCGAGTTGATTATGCATAATATTAATATAATTAATATAATTTGAATGGGTAAAATGAAAAATGAACTTATCATGTCATGTATTATCTATAGAGACCAAAAACATTTTTTGTACCAGGCTGTAAACGTGTTTATTTCTGCTTTTAACATCGGGAGATTGCCTTATCCTGTAGCCAGCCTCAAGTGGCAGTTCATTGAACTGCAGTTTTTGGCACTTCTGCATTGTCTTCACTTCACAGCCATCGAGGTTGCCTCTTGGTGTGTACACACTATATATTTAAATCTGATTAGGCTGTACAAAATACTAATACATTTACCATTTTCACCATCTTAGTTCAACGTGTTAACATGCTGGCATAAAGACTAGTTGAGATGTTGAGAATGTTATGTTGTATGCAGGTTTTTGATTAAATTAGACCTGATGATAATGAGTGGGACATGGCTGTCAAATTCATAGCAATCCATCCAATAGTTGTTGGAACATTACACTCAAAAACACACAAATGTCAGAGTAGTGCTAGAGGAATCACCAAAGTGACCCAAATAATTGCATATAAATTGTAATATATTGGGTGATATTGCCATTCCAAGAGCCATAATGCTCCTACACTTCTCCTACAGCTGCACTACAATTCAAAAGTTCCTTCTAAAAAGGACTGACTATTTAAAACCAGACAAATCTCGGCATCTGGTGAAGTAATGAAACAGTCACAATTATTATTCATAACTGCAGTTAAATTATGGTCATTATGTGCTTTGGGGCAGTAAATGTCATGTTTATTTTATGTCACTGTAACTTTGTAGATTATATTATGTAACCCAGAGCATGTATTTTCTGTTTCTGTCTTAGCCTATAAAAGGAAAACTTGGACTAATGTATTTAGACAAAAGCGTGCAGAACATCTCTCCTACAGTTTTGACTGTTAACGCCAACATCTTGGACATGAATCAGTAACAATAACTGTCTGTAAATGTTCCCAGCTGGGTTAATAACAAACATACATCTAGACTTTGCTACCATTAAAACATGATATAGATTTGTGTGGTGTGAGTTTGCTGCGTCACAAACTCATCCCAAGCGGTGTGTTGATTAGTGTGTGAGCCAACTGGATCCTACCTCATTATCTATCAAGCTAATTACAAGCTAATTATTTCAAGGGAGCGAGGTTCGCGCATCAACTTTGCAAAGTTGTTAAATTGATAGAGACAATGCAGCAGTGAGGGTAATCATTATAATTGATGGTGTATGTGTTTGTGTAGTGAAAGAAATCAAGCTGTACCTTAGGAAAAAAAAAAACTGGTACGTGTTTAATTAGAAAACGATCTATATTGCAAAGAAAATAAGTGCCTCGAAAATTGATGAATCTAATTGGAAATCAGTTTCTTAACAAAGCTGTTACTACTGTGGAATGAAAGGCAGACACAGCTTTTTACATACTATGTGTATTTTTAGACACACTCAACACAGGCATGCATACTGACACACAGAAACAAGATGTTCATCACATGTAAGAAAATTCTATATTGGATTGATATAACAACTTAACTATCTGAGCAGCTCCATCCACTGAGGAAAACAAAAAGTAAGTTTGACCTTCATGATGATCATCTGTGTTGTCTTTCTTCCACAATTAGCCAAAACAAAACAATGTTTATTGAGACATTTAAAAATGTAAACATCTTCCTCTTACAATTTGATCCTCCATTAAACATTTTTATTATCTTCCATAATCAAATGAGATTATAACCTTTAGAAAAACAGGACAATTTTCAAAATAAAATGTTTATTTCTCGGTAAAAGAGAAGCCTTACACCTGTCCAGTGTGTAGGATTTAGTGGCATCTAGTGGCGTGTTTGCCGATTGCAACCCCCTCACATTTCTTAGTGCGAAAAATGTGAAAGGTTTGTCCTGGATTACTGTAGAAACATGGTGGTTCGACATGGCGGACGCTCTGGAAGAGGACCCGCAGTGTCTGTAGATATAAAAGGCTTATTCTAAGGTAACAAAAACATAACTATTCTTATTTTAAGGTGATTATGACTATATTATATTCTATTTCTTACATATTCTGTAAATAGAAGCCCCCTAAATCTGACACACTGGACCTTTAACAGTGTATCAGATGTCAGTTTAATGTGAAAAGACTCACTGTGACAATAATTATTACCAAATCTGCAGTTCTCTGCAGCTGTACAGTGCGTTTAAGTGTCTTTCAGCTTATTGTTTTGCTTTTTATGGGCCACACCTTTTCTGTTTCGGTTCAGTCTTAAAGCTCTCATCAACAGGCAGCTAGATTCAGTGAAAAAGCTTTAAAAACCCACTGCTCAGCACCAAACAGCAGACAGAAATAGATAGCTGCTAGATAAACTAGCTGTAGCATTTAGCAGCTAAAGATCCAGATATTTCCTCAGGAGTTAAAAAACAGAGTGAGAAGCCAAACATTGAACTTGCTCTGTATTGGCTGGATAAATAGGCAACTGTTTACTACTAATGTTCAGCATGATAACCTAACAGGTGACGATATATCAGTGTTGTGTTTACAGCTCGTTTCTGCTGCCCCCAAGTGGACAAAAAAAAAATAAAATAATAATAATGCAGCTTTAAGGTTTGTAGCTCTGTAGTTGTTGGTAGAAGCCAGGGTTGGGGCGAATTGAGGGCCTCGCCAGCTTCACCTGACTGTACGCATCATCAAATGACAACCCCTCCTTCGACATCAGGTAGCCAATCACGATGGAGGAGGAGCGTGATACACCTGCGTTACAGTGGACCAGCACGGCACCGTCCTGTGGGGAGAGAAACAGAGGGCACGTGTTTAAGCGATCAAGTTAGGAAAAAATAGAAGAAACTTGGACTGTCAGCTGAATATAAAATCATGTTGCCAATTTATAGATTTAACCAGTTACCACATGAGTATAAAAGGTGAATTCACCTTCATAACAAACTTATTTTTCTACTTATCCTCAGCTGTACAGTTTTATCTGCTGGGTTTTTTTCAGATATCCATCTCTGTGATTTCTGCTGCCACTCCAGTACAATCGAGGTAAATGTAATTTGTTGAGTTCGAAACGTTGAAAAGTGACATTTAAAACCTCGACTGTAATGGTTGTGTCAGAACTTTCAGAGGATGTTATCTCAAATATGAAATTATCTACGTGGTTAGAAAACACTGAGTAGTTTGTGAGTGAGCAAACATGTTTGTTTTGTCATTTAAAAATTAGAAATGTTCAAAGAAGTAGCACTGTCACAACCTATTTCTATACTATGCAACTATCCTCTATATATATTTTATTTAATAATCTATGCAATTATTTCATATGTATATATAACTTCTATTTCTATTATTTCTTTGCTTTTTCTATTCCATTTCTCTGTTGTGACAAGCAGAAGTCTATCTTATCTTTAAAGGAGCTGTGTGTAGGAGTTAGTGCCATATAACAGTATGGTTACAGATTGCAAGCAACTGAACGCCTCTCCCCTCAGTATTTGACGAACCTGGAAATAAAAGTATGAAGGAGAAACTATGGTGGCCGTGAAACTCGCAGAAAACAAACCCAGATCCAGTATTTAGTTTGTCCTTTCTAGACTACTGTAGAAACATGGTGGACTATATTTAAGACTTAATATCAGATGATTACATACTAATCGAAACATGGTTATGCACTTCTGCCAGCTAAATGTTACACACTGAACCTTTAAATAATGTAGTTCACCATGTTGACATAACACATCTGTGATAAAAATCACAGTTTGAAGAGTCATTTCGCTGCATTTTTCCTCGTGAAAATCTGTAAATTTCTGACTTCCCAACGTCTCTGAAAGCAGCATTAGACAGAGCATGTAGGGCAAGTTGAGACGGAATAAATCTCTGTCTGTGTGTGTGTGTGTGTGTGTGTGTGTCAAAATTTGCGATATGATTAATATTAATGTTGATGTAATTATTTTACTGCCTAGAGTGCCTGGCTGGAAATGAATTTTTTAAATTCCAGCCACATCTTTAGACAATGCACGCAGGCCCACGGCTCAGTTCTGAAGCTCAGCATATTGACACATTTGTCTCTTTTATTCATCACGGAGAGGCTCCCATCACAGAATAAAATCTCTTTTTCTGGCTACGATGGAGCGGGACGGAAACTGCAAGCACACTTTTTATTTTTCGCGTCAATCAATACTCTTTGAGGGGACAGGACATTTAAATTAGTTTTGTCCGCACGTGCGGTGCTTTGGTTGCTGTAATTGACGTGTTATCAGTGTTATCTGTGCTTTCATTTGGAAATATAACACAATCAGGCAGTTCCTCGGGTGAAATACAATCAAATGAAGCACATACAGAGAGGCTGTACCGTTGGTATCAGTCTTTTATAAGTTCCTATCAATCAAAAAGGTTTCTCTGCTGTTTTATATTATTTGTGCTGGTATCTGCAGTCACTGTAGTTACATCAGTTCTTGTTTTCTTTCCGTTAGAAAAAAAAAAAAAAACAGAACAGAAAACTGAAAATTGCCTGAGCAAGATAATCCATCACAGCAAACATGGAGACTTAATTTGGTTTTGTCAGAGTTTCTTGTTTTGCTGTTATTTCATTGTGCTCGAGTTGAGCTTTTTCATATCAGTGCTCACATCACATTATGTTGTGCTTACGGTCAATCTCCTGACACACACACACACACACACACGAAGAAATGCAAGTCTCTGCCAGGAAATAGTCCCTTTTAAAATGTTTTACATACAGCACATGAAATGACTGAGGAGGGAAAACAAAGAACATTTTGGCTTTCTACATTAAATAACCCGGGCAAGGTCTTTTAATAGATATTCTGACCGTCCGCCTCGCCTTTGTGCTGAGTTACAGATAACCGACTGCCATGGATGTGTGTGTAAATGCATCACAGTGAGGTAGCAGAACAGATGAGTGCGCACACTGACATGTTAAATTAGCTGGCAGTTATAAAAGATGGCATTTTTAGGCTGCACGAACCTCCTGAGAGAGAGTAGATACAGAAATATTTTAATAGATTTGATGCATTTTTTAAGCTGGCAAAACCATGAAAATGTGTGTGTGTGTGTGTGCATCTGTCAGAGGTACTTGTAGTTTACTCAGTCACTTTACACTTGCACTCCACCAGTTTTCAGGAGAAGATATTATACTTTTTACTTCACAATATTGTATATTGCAGTATTAACTAGATGCTAGCTGACTGAGATTTGTGAAGAATTTGTGATGAATCTAAATGCATTAATCAGAATTATGTATATTAACCAAGCGGCAACCTATGTGAAGTGAAGCCAATGCAGGGGTGCCAAAAACTGCAGTTCCTTAAACGTCCACTTGAGGCTGGTTACAGAAGTGAGTCTCCATAAGTCCCCATGTTAAAATGTCCAACTTCACAGCAGAAATAAACATGTTTACAGCCTGGTACAAAAAACAGTTTTGGTCTCAATAGCTAATTTCCCCGTTCATGACAACTGCACTGAGGGTGAATTTTTATAGAACTCACCTGTTCAGATTATATTAAGGCTTAAAGTTATGCAGGATTAATAGTGTGGAAGCTTTGATTGACAGGTAGGTGCTGTTACAGATGGCTTGTTCGAGCAACCAGGCCTCAGTTCTGCCGATGACTCACGTCTTTGCCATTTCTTAGATTACTCCACTGACTCTATACGGTAAATATGAAGCCAGTGGGTGGATAACTTAGCATAGCATAAAGACTGGAAACAGAGGGAAACAGTTAGCCTGACTCTGCCCTGAGGTAACAGAATCTGCCCACCTATCACCTCTGATACTCTCAAAATAATATGTTGTATCTTGTTTGTTTAATCTGTATAAATAACAATGTGTAAAAATAACAATTCATAGTTTAACAGGAGTTTATGTGCATTACTATTTCTTGCCAAGGACCAGTTACCATCACTGCAGTTACCATCACTGCAGTAAAATAAAGGTTAGCTGGCTGCTGGCTTCATAAAAATGGAAGTAAAATTCAACAGAAAGGGCGTATAAAGGTGTATTTTACATTAAAGATTTGATACTTTACATAAGTTTAAATAAAAAATGTGTTTCCTCAATGTGCCATGTGGATGATTACATGCTAATCGTGGGTGTGCTAGTGTGTTTACCTGTTCTTGTGCGTCATCTATGAAGCAGCTGCATTCCCCAAGATATGAAGTGATGTCCGTGTCCGGGAGGTCCAGGATCTGGAGTGTCTTATATACAAACTGATCTGGGAACAGGTTAGTGACTCCATAGGCCACATTTAGCACATGAGACACCTGGCAGACACACAGAGAGAGAGACATGAAACTCCCTGAGCAAAATGACCCCTGAGCATTGACTTGTCTTAAAAGCTGTTTTCGCTGTGGCAAGAGAGATATTCTGTCAGGCATATTGATGACATGACACCACCTGAATGTGACTGAGTGAGAGGGGCAGGAAGACAGAGCGAGGAAGAGGGATGTGAAAGAAGACAGATGGCTTCAATTAATTTTACAGTATCTGTCTACTTTAACTTAAATTTAGCTTAGCTCGGAGGGCTAAATTCTCTCCTGCTTTAAAGCTCAGTATCATACAGATGTGTACTGCTTTTGGACTGCTTGTACATCTTTTGTCTTTAGGTAATGGTGATATTCTATATGTTTCTAACTGTCAACAAATCCCATGAAAAGACCAAAAACTAGCAGTTCATGTGGATCCAAAACATGATATAACTTCGTCCCCTGTGCCATGGAGCTCCATTGTTGTCCAAAAACTCGGTGACATGTTCCTCATTTGGACTCAACCCCACACACATCATCCTGTTGCCCCAAATACTCACCAGAGCCCCAAATCTGGATTAATCCGCAGCAGAAAATAGCCGCAGATAAATCCACTCCTTATTAATCTTTGAGTAACATTTTCTATTTTAGGGCATGTAAAAAAAAAACAAAATAAAACATATAAAAAATTTATACATCGTTGGTTTTGGTCTTTTCCTGGGATTTGTTGACAATAAAAATATAGAATAATGGCAGCCTTTCTCTCTGATAAGACCACAGGATGGTACAGAGCACATTTCATCACTAATATCTTGGCTATAAAAAGACTTTTGGAAAACCCTAGTTATATGTTGTTGTTTTTTTTTTAAGTAGTTTACTCTTTGGTTGACTGAAAAAAGATCTGTATTTGTTGTCCCTGGTCAGATGTTAAAAATCTTAAATATTAAGATAAGACTACTGATCCCAGACTGGAGAAATTCACCTGTCAGAGCAGCTCGTATACACAAGGCGGATAAGAAATTACTCAAAAATAAGAAATAAATAGAAGAAAGTCATGAAGTTGTGCTGGTGTTAAAGAGTCTGACAACTGTTGGAATGAAGAACTGTTGCTGAAGGAGCTGTTTCACGTGTTTTCAGGCTTCTGCTCCTCTCATGCAGGAGGTGTGAGGAGTTGTTCATGATGGATGTCAGCTTTGCTAATATCCTCCTCTCCCCCACTTCCTCTGTGGAGTCTAGAGGGCAGTCCAGGACAGAGATGGACCTCTTGGCCAGTTTGTTGAGTCTTTTCCTGCCCCACCGTCATTTGTTTCTCCTTTCATGCATTACTAAAGATCTGATAGAGCAGCTAAATACAGCAGGGTGGACAATATATTAATATCATTGATACGCATCAAATAAATAACCAGGTTCTCTGTGTTATATCCAGAATGTGGACATGATTCAACAGTGCGTGTCGTGTAAACATTGTATGTTTCCTGTCTTGAGTGGACTTCCTCACAAACTTCAGCTCATGCACAATGTTATGGAATTCCTACAGAGATACCATTTAATGTTTATTAAATGCTCTACTGGTAAGAACAGACCTTTTTACAAATTGTGATTTGAGCCCAGTCCCCTGAGCTTTAATATCTATCTGTGAAGCCCTGGTTGATTTGGTTATTAGGCAGTCAAAGGTTTCATTCCAGAAAGAGACAGTGAAGGTATTTATAATCTCTCCAATTCATCATCCTGAGACTGCACAGGCAGCAATATGCTCGTGCCCGGGAGCAACCACTGCAGAGAGGAGTAGTCACATTTCTCTGATGTGGAGAAAGCAGAGCTGAGACTTACTGTAATCATTTACTCCCTCTACTGAGCTAAACTGTCACTGCATGAGTCATGAAGCTCCTCTGGCTATTGGCTGGTTGACGCAGACCCGCAGGAACACGCACACCTACATGGCTGCCTCTAATCTCATGTCACTACACATGCCATCACAACAAGGCAAGGGCATGCCCGCTCTATTGATCCGTCTGTACTGACCTTATATCTCTGCAGGGTGTCAATGTCGTGGGCTGCATCCTGAGAAGCTGAAAAGGCAGAAACAACTCGATGAGGAGACAGACAGGAGGGCAAATGTGTCTTTAAAAACAAGATTCCTGCAGGCTGATAATAATTACTCAACTTTAAAAATGATCAAATGCAGCTTCTGCTTCCTCCTTTACATGAATATTCATCAGCAACTACCTTATTATTTTTACATGAGAGAAAATTTACCGCTTACAGTAATTTAACTTTACAGTACCATCCGTTTTATGGCGATGATGGCGATGCTGCTGCTTTTATTAAAACAGTTTTATTCATAATGAAGCGGCAATAAGTCATTTATCAAACAAAAGTGCCAAATTGGTTGTTGGTTTGATTGCTGGTTGAGCAAAATAAGTCATATAAAGATGACGCCCAGGGCTAAAGCTCTAAGACTCTACCCCTGCCCTGCAGTTTTATTCCTGATAAAAATAAACCAATCGAGACTCTGCATAAATACAGACAATTCAGTGGTGTAAAAACTCAGCAGCAGAAGGCAAATGCTGCAGGATATCAGCACCTATATCACTTAGTAGGAAAACACTCACACAGAAGACTCTTTCTGGATAGCTGCAACACTACAGAGGGAGGATATCAGTCAGCGGAAAGCAACAATACAACGGCTTAAAGCGACAGAAAAAAACACAAATCAGAAGATTTGTACAGTAGCCCGAGGCTTAAAAACTGCTGAAATAAACATTCAATATTATATACAGCTGCAGAGAAGGAAGTTTATGATTTTCATGAAAAGGCATCAGCCTCCAAAACAGCAAGAGTTTGAGTGCCTAATGCAGCAGTGGAAGCAGGTCAAAGACAAGTGAAGGAAATAAAATGAGAGAGAACATGCAGCAAGCCGACCTGATTCAGCTGAGAGAGGCAGATCATGACTGAAGGAGACAGTTAAAACCGAATGAGCAACAGTCACTCTCAATTTGTCAAATAAGTCTTGGTGAAAACAGCAGTGCTGGTCTAAAAAAGCGAGAGCTGGATAATTATGTGACATATGGGCAGGAAACAGAATATGAAGGCAGGACTTCCTTTAGATTTCCACAGTGGATACTCGCTGTCTTCAGTTCACGGCCTTCAAAGTAGCAATATTTGCACTCTTTGCAAGCGGCCAGAGCCACTTTCACGTAATGCCAAATGCATGGTGTTGAGAAGAGTGTCTGGAAATAAGCCAGCTCCGGCCCATGTGCCTCATCAGTGCCAAAGGAAAAGATTTAAACTGACACATTTGGGAAAGGGTGCAGGAATGCCAGGATTTTTATCCTTATATCTCAGGCATCCTTATTCTGTTGAGTAGAAGATTTTAGAAGTAAAACTTTACAGTATGAAAATCCTCTTCTGTCTCTCTTATTATTTATTGCCCTTGCACTCAATATTCAGTGTTGTTTAGGTTTTCACAGGAAGGATAAAATGCTCTTTTGTGGGGTTAGATTCTCCTACATCAATCTGCAAATATATCTAAAAACACATTATCTTTAAAAATGTACTGTTTGAAGATTAAAGAACAAGTTCCTCAGTATAATGCAAATCTTAGTTTGTTGTCCTCTTTGAGGACACAAATATTGCAAGTAATAATTCAATAATTCTGGAAAAATGCTCATTTGCTCGCTTGCAGACGGCTGAGAAGTTGAGAAGATAGAGACCTCTCTCGTGTTTTTGCAGGATATATGAAGCCAGCAACAGGGTTCGCTTAGCTTAGCACAAAGAGTGAAAACAGAGGGAAACCGCTAGCCCAAACAAAGAAAAGTAAAATGATAATTAATGAACTTTAGAGGTGCAAATAAGCGAATCTACCTAAATGATGTGCTGTCCCTTTGAAACAAGGCTTCATAAAAAGTCATATAAAGCTGACATCTTGGAGAATGTTTTCATAAGAAAGCAACACAATATTTTATTAGGTTTGGTTCATATTAACTTGTGGTGTCTATAGTGTAAAGCTGGTCAGATTTTGTGTTATTACTGGGCTGAATATTTTGGGTTATATACTGTATATTTCATGATCGTTCAAGACGATTGAATGAGTGTGCAAAACTGCTAACTAAACCTGACTAATAATTAATGCCAGGAGAGAGACCTGGCTGCACCTCTAGCCAAAAAATCGAAATTAAACCACAGAATTAAAGTCAAACTGTCACAATGAATGCATAAGATAATAATGACTCACTGGAAATGACTACTGCGGATGGTAGTATATTATAAATATTACATAGTGAAATCAAGGACTGCAGAGCTGGTCCTGTAAGGTCCTAACAGGGATGTGAATAGTTATTAGCAGTGAACCACTGTATAGGAAAGAGTCACCTCTATTGAGCCCAACAGATGTAATATTTTATTGATCCCTGCTGAGAAATTTTCTCTTTGATTCTCTCCTGCAGTGAGGTCAAAGCACACCTAAAGCTACAGAAGTGAACAGCACCCCAGAGCTGTGAGGGGATTCAATGTCAGGCTCAAGGACACTTCAGCAGGATGGACGGATACATGCTGACATGTGAGGGGTTCAACCCGCGTCCTCCAGCTGAAGGGTACATCGCTATGATCCCTGAGACGAATTCAAGATTAATGACATTGATTTATTCGTTATTTTATTTATTTATTATTCGGAACAAACCATGACCGAGCGCCTTTGTAGACTGGAATACTGAAGTGAGACACTATCAAACTAAAACTGTCGATTAAAACCTCACAAGCTCCAGCGAGGTTTTCCCTCTGTGCTACCATAAAGACGCCGTAACATCTGTCTATGTAAAATGGACATGAACTGTATCGTTATTACAGAGCTGGAAGTAGTGGAAGCACAGGTAACAGCTGTTGGAGTATGTATAATATAATAATATAGCTATATATTATCATGTGTGACACTTGAGAAAGTTCCATTTGTTAACAAAGGCTGAGAAATAAAGTCAAAAGTTCGGAAGAAGTCGATAAGTGAGCCTTGAGATTAGAATATTTTACGACAGATACACAAGTACTTTTTTAGATTTTAGTTTTCAATCAAGACTTTAAATTCAGACCTTTGTCTTTACTCTTCAATGTTCAGCATAGTTTGAATTTTAGGTGAAAGTGTTTGTTTTTGTGTGCTTGTAGTTTTTTAAATATATTCTGAAACAATATTTTTGTCATCCTCCCACTTTTACCTCATTAGATTTTTTGGTAATTAGCTGTCACATTTTCTTTGTGCCCTTTCAAAGTGACCAAAGTAATTAACTCATACTCAGAAAACTTACATTTTTAATTTAAGTCATGAGTGCATAATTCACAGACTCTTTCTACACCTGCTAGTAGTAAAAATAGTGGCAGTGAGTAGCTCTAATAGCAACCCATGTGGTACTTGTGGAGGTGTTGATTAGTGGTATTGGTGTTGATTGTAGCTCAGGAGGTAGAGCGGGTCGTCCACTAATCAGATGATCGACGGTTTGATCCCTGCACGTCAAAGTGTACTTGAGCGAAATACTGAACCCCAAATTGCTCTTGTAAGCTGCGCAACACCTTCACGCCTCAACACCTCCTAAAAACTTCTTCCTACTCCTTTTTGAACATGTGCGATTGATTTTAATTTGCACTGGTTAAGAGAACTTAACAATTGAGTTTGTGTGTGAGTGGGTTTGACCTGTTTTTGTTTTTTTCTTTGTATACGTCTTTTCTTTTTTATTTTGGCTTTTACATGTTTGAAATAAAATTTTAAAATAAAAAAAACGCACCTTCAGTGATCAGAAGTCTTAGAAAAGTGCTGTGTAACAGCCCATTTACCATTTAGTAACAACTGAAGGATTAGTAATAATATTTGTAGACGTAGTACTAAGCAGCAGTAGGAGTTTTAGTTGAAGAAGTTCAGTTGCAGTAATGCTCAAATAGTGCTTGAAGTAGCAGAAGCAGTACTAGTAATCGTTGCAATAATGGTCATGGTTGTAACAGTGGTAGTAGTGATAGCAGTAGTAATGGTGTAGCTACAGTGGCTGAAGTTGAGCAGGCTGTACAGTCATACTAAGAGAACTTAAGAGGTTAGAAACAATAGTAGACTTGCACTGTTAGTGGTAGAAGAAGTATTAAAAGTATTACCCAGCAGTAAGAAAGGTCTAACAACACCGACTTGAAGGTCCAGACTTTTATCTTCTACAAATCCACATCCACTTCCCTCCTCCAGCTCTTCAACCTGCTCCTCGCCCTCTCCTCCATCAGTCCTCCTCTCTAGCAGCTTCCTGCCTGTCACTGTGGTAACGCGCGTGCACTGTTTCTTCAGACGGTTTTTGGAGAAGCCCTGGATCTCCTGAGCCAGCGAATGCATCACAGCAGCAGTTTACAGGAGTCAGCTGCAACAAACCAAAGATTATTAAAGAGGAGGCATTAGACTGAACAGAGCCATATGATCTGTTTATACCTGCAGACACCTTATATACCCCACAAACAACCAGCAGACATACAAAATCAATCAACTGCTTCAGTAGAGCAGGTTTATTTTTAACTCAGGTTACTTTGTCAGTTGATTTATGACATTTTAAAGTGCATAAACTTAACTTTTTGGTGCATTTAATCCCAACAGCTAACATATGCACAAAATGTGAAACACCTTGACGTGAAATGAGGGCGTTAACGTATAAAACATCTGTAAATAATGGCTGATTTTGAACAAAAACACGGAGCTGTGTCGTTTTCCTGCTTCGTGAACCCACCTGCTCCTAAATGTACTGTATTCTACCAAAATCCCCTCAGAGTTAGATCATCGCTGCTTTAAAAGCCTTCATACATTGCATGTACATTTACATATACAGCTGCAGCATTTCATGGAGGATTGGTGAGAAACTCGGACGCTGTTGCAGGAATCGAGGCTTTAAAAGACCTGACAGCTGAGTCGGAAGCTGCGTCAACAATGTGAGGCGTTCACTGACTCACAGTAAAATTGTAAATGGCACGGACACAGTAATCCTGCTCAGGGTGTGGCTGATAATGGTGTAAAGTTTTGTTTATTTATTAACAAATCTATTCCTTTTATTATTTAGAGGGCTTTAATTCAGAAATTTAGACTTTGTTAAGGTTAAACTAAACTTTTGAGCTTTTAAACTGGACAGTACTTGCACTTGGACAGAGAAGAAAATCACAATGGACAAGTTTATTTATAATTTTACCACAAAATTAAGATGCAGTGATTAGTTAAAGCACGTCCTGACGAATAATATTACTAAAATGACTTGTAGTGCATGTGGCTTTAGTATCCTGTTGGAAAAAGCACTAAAGGATAGTTTGTTCTGATGGCTTATTAGCTTGCATCAGTGAAAGAGCAGCACATGATCACCGTGCAAGATTAAAGAAGGTACATCATTTAAAGAGAGCGACAGAGAGACAGAGAGAGACACAGATGCACAGCAGCAGCAAATCATTTCATTGGTGTCTACGTATCAAGCTGATATTGAAGATATTTAAGTAAATTCAAAACTTATTTTAAATTACATTCAAGAGATCCCCACGCATAAAATGTTGCAGATGGTTTGATATGTTTTTAAATGATTCTATTTCAGAGTAACACCAGTGGTACTTGCACCAGAGTTTGAGAACCAGTGAATTAGGTTTTTACTATTACCGAGTGTCCGTGAACGCAGCAGGAGCCAGCCTCGTTGTGAAAACCAGGACAACTCCTTCATCCCTGTGACCGAAAAAAAAAAAACAGGCTGGGAGACGGAGGGGTGGAGTACAGGAAGCTATCTGAACATGGGCGAAATCTAAATCTAACGCCATAAATCACAGCTTCTTCATTTCATTTACGGGCTGCGGAGGGATTTGTGATATTTTATTTTTATTTTGTTCATTTTTCTGGATTCAAATTGGGAAATTTTAACCGAACACAGCGAGAAGATGTCTCGGGGAGTGATCCAGCCCAGCCAGCAGAAACTGGCAGAAAAACTCACCATCCTCAACGACAGAGGCATCGGGATGTTGACCCGTGTTTACAATATCAAAAAGGTTCGCACACACACACGCAGATATATCTCCATTAACCACGTAGGACTCATTATATGGACACCTGCACCCGAAATCAGTGTCAATACCAGCGTCAGTTGACAGTATGAATGCTTGATTTAGCTAGCACCGACTGTTACTCAACGTTAACGGTAGCTAGATTAATTCACCCCTGATATTTGATATATTAGCCATTAATAATGCTCTTTAAACAGATATATATATGCGTCAACAGGCACTTACGTTATCCTAAATATGTCCCTTTAGCATCCCATGGAAGGGAAGCAGGCTGTAGCCACAAGCTGTCGCGTTAGCTTGCGGTAAAGCCGACCGTTGGTTGGTTTTTATACACATAAACTGAATTTAAATTGTGTTAGAGACAAATGTAAAGGCTTATTGTGAGCACTGTGGTGACTGTATATCAACCACAAACCACAACAATAATCAGAAACCGTCAAATGAGGTGATATCGGCAAACCGTCAGGCCTGCAGCGGTGTTAGCAGTCGGCTGGTAATGGCGGCGGCTAGGTAGCTAAGCTAAGCTAACCAACCGCTAAGCTGTTGGTTCGGGCGTCGTCTCTGCTCCACCAAAAAAGCCAAAACACGAAGCTCACCACCAAAAACACCAAACCACGGATACAAACCGCAGCTTAGATGCTTATTAGTTCAAACCAGTCAGTTTTTCTAACTTAGTGTTTTTCACCCGAGCTGACAGCTAAGCTATATTTAGCCAGCTTGCTAAACGTTTGTGATGAAAATGAAGCGAAAGTAGCAAATAACGGCTGATTTTATGCGAATTATTTGCCTTTTATTCGATTAATCATTAAAAATATCATCCAATACATAAAAAAAACTACCTAGTTTATCAAACAAGCCTAAAACATTAAGTGCATTGTATAAAAATGATATAAATTTATCAATAAGTGCGTGTTTATCTCTTAATTTTTATTTTTTAACAGCTGTTTTGCTCACTAATCAATGATGCAGTTGTCAGTTGATCAATTAAAGGTCCAGTGTGTAACATTTAATCGGATCTATTGACATAAATGGAGAATAATATGTTTTTAATTAGCGTATAATCACCTAAAAATATTAATTGTTATGTTTATTATACCTTTTTGAATGAGCCTTTTTATATCTACAGAGGGAGCGGGTCCTCTTATATGGAGTCCGCCATGTTTCTACAGCAGGCCAGAAGGGACAAACCAAAGACTGTTCTCTACATACGACCTTTTCACATTTATTTTCACAAGTTTCACGGCCACTGTAGTTTCTCTTTCACGTTTAAAACAAGGGTATTCAGTCGATTGCAATCTGAAGCTTCACCAACTAGATGCGACTAAATTTTACACACTGGACCTTTTTTAAGCTAATTATTACAGCACAAACATGTAGCATTTGATATTTTAAGCCCCTCTAAGTAACACTGACAGCAAAAAAAAGTCATAGTAACTTAAAATATAACACATTTATTAATGTTACTGACTCTTTAACTGTGTTGCTCAAGTATTACACCAATGGTTTGTGTGTGTGGGAGGAAAAAGAGTAGTGGATCTGTTTGTGTGGGACTAGCCTTTGTGCCTGAGTATGTGTGATGAATTAAAAAAAAAAGAGGGAGAGCAAGAGAAAGAGGTCAGTCATATCCTACCAAAGTTATAGAGAGCACAGAGTAGACATTAAACTGTCTGAAAGCCCATACTGTCTCCTATTTATTGGCCTAAAAACAACAGTAAAATGTGGCGTTACATTGTATTTTTTGTTATGAGACAGTATGAGCAGTCAGGCACGATCGCAGAGATTTTGCTGCTGATTACTCTTCTTAGTACGCCCTTCCTTTCCTCCCTTTCTTCCTTCCTTTTTCTTTCTGTCCGTGCCATCATCGTCACATCTATCCTGATCTGCCTCACCATAAGGCTTCTGAACATATCCACCCTGATATTCTGTTCCAATGTTTTAATGCTTCCTCTTCTTTGTTTTTGTTTTGTTTGTTTTTTTTACCTTGTGATGTTAGAAAACTTTCCAGCATCCAAATATCTTACTGCATCCCAAAGCTAGAAATGAAAGAACTGGGACAGTAATCTGTGATGCAATCTGTGGGCTCATTCTGGAGAAATTTGGACGCCAGTTTAATCTTTTTTTTTTTATCTCCTGAAATTCCCACATAAAGCTGCTCACAAAGTTGTCTCTAAGTCCTCATCAGCGGCTTTGTTACGTTTCTTAATGAACACACAGGTGACAGACTTGCTGGTCTTGTTTCTGCCTTTGGGAGAGAGTAATTCATGCTCACTAACGGTAATATCATCATCTAAGATCACAGCTCTTTTCCATCTTAAAGCATATTCACTCATCACACACCATCAACTGCAGAAAACCTTTTAAAAATCTGTTTCCGTAACAGTCACCTTTTTAATTAATCTTGGCTGAGTGGCATTAAAGTTTTTGTTTGCTGTGCTTATCTTTCAGCCAGAGGACCTTCTAACATCATATTTTGTCTTGCACACAGCGCTTAAAGGGTGTTTATTTTCCTTAACCCTGCTTACACAGTCAGGTAACCCCCCACAGCCTCCTTAGCTAGTGTTCAGCTATTAAAACACATACGCCTATCAGATAAGTGCAGGCCAGACTCGACGTTAACCAGCAGTACGATGCACTGAAGTGTTGGATGTATTCACAGCTTGTTGTATAAATCCTGCAACAATCCTAAACAGAAACTATGCATGTCAAGCTTTAAAAATGTTTTTCTTTAAACAGTGTGAGAGAGATGTTGATTAAACTCAATGTAGCTTGGTCCAGGGTTCGTACAGAGTCTTGAAAGCTTGGAAAATGCTTAAAATGTTTTAATAAATATGCTTGAACTCAAATATACTCCTTAAAAATTGCTTAATTTTAAATATAATCTGGTGTTAATCAACATAATCACACATGCAAACCAAAAATCTTTTAACGTTTGAAATAAAACGATCCTGCCATCATGCGTTTGTTGTCTCTCGGCTTGTTCCACTGTCCTCAATTCAACGTGTTTTGAGTGTGCCGCAACCACCGAGCTAAAATCGCAGCCGTTCTAGTCAATATTTTCAAACCCCAAGTGTTGCGGTCCATTTCACAAGCCTCCCAGAAGTGGGTCTCTGCCCGGCACAGAGCAGCTCAAGCTGGCCGAAAGTCAGGCACAGAAACAGCATAGAGAATCTGGTGGTTTTTCAAAATAAAACACCCTGTGCAAACTTCTGATTGTAAAAACAGACAATAGGGAAACAGTATAACTACGTAGCATATCTACATATTTAGAAGCTTCTTTAGAAGCACATAAACCAAGGAAAAGTGACCAAATTTGAGCAAGTTAACAAAGTTTGGTGGTCAAAATGCTTCTGACACGCTCCTGTTGGGGTTTGAAGTCATGTGGAGAACAGACCAAAAGAGAGTAGCGGCCAAAACGTGACAGTAACGTGCCCGGTGGGGTTTTAGCTCAACTCATTAAATAATCATGATGAAAACATACAATCAAAGTCGATACGAACAACATAGTGGTGACAATATACTTTGATTTTTGTGGATATAAAGGAATTCTGTAAACTTCCCAAACTTGCAATCGAGGTAACAATTTTAGATGTGATGATAAAAGCTTCAAGAGTCTGGAAATCTTTACTTTAGTTTCCTTGAAAGTGCTTGAATTTCATCTCTAAGAAGCTGTACAAACCCTGTTGTTCTTCTGCTTTTTGTTCACATGTACCATGAAGTGAAATGAACACCTCTCTGACACAGTGTTTAGGGGGAATTTGAGGACATTAAATCAACTTTAATTTATTGTTTAATGATTAGCAGTTTAACACATAATTCACACTACGGCCACCCTTTACTGGACACTCAGCTGCTCTTATTAAAGCAGATAACGCCATCTCCCTCTCTATTTCCAACAGCTCAGTCTCCACTATTCGTCCGTTATTTTCCCAATAATGATTATTTTTTTTTGATGACGCAGCGGGTTGTGTGAGATCAGGATATTCGTCTTCTGCTGGCTGTGTGGTGCCAACATTTTCTCCCGCCTCGTGCTGCACGCTTACCGAAGCTGTCAAAACACTAAAACCTGCCCCTGTCTGTTTCCCAGAATGCACTGGGAAAGTGCAGCCTTGTAATAGGTTTACCTGTGGTGGCTCTGAAGGGACAGTAGCTGCAGTCACACATGAATAATAATGTACTGGGGGAAAAATTACAGGTTGACATTTAATGAAGGGCAGCCCTGATTTACCAGAGGCGTTTTTTTTGTTTTGTTTTTTTTGTTTAACCTTCATTTCTAATTTCAAGGATATTTTATGAGCCGTTAACGGCAAATCGCCAACACCGCCATAAATTTCTCATGGTCTTTCAATGGAGTGTGTCCCTGAGAAAAACGCAGCACAAACTGAATTTCATCAGACTGTTGGCACACTTAAAATATGTATTTTAATATGTGCAGTTGTTTACTTGAGGGCTGTGAGTATACAGGTTTGTGCAGACTTTCAGCCCTCCATAGCACGACTGCACATCTCTGTTTAGATGGTAGGAGACTTCACAATGTTTCTTTTCGGTGCTCAATACATCGCCTACTGCTGGAAATACACGCTGAATTTAGTTCAACGTTTAACATGTTGAAAAGGATTAAATGAGATTAATTGTTTGTCTCTAAATGAAACTGAGAGTAAAATATGACTGGAGTGTTATTAACTCACATTTTCTCTTGATGTTTGTTTTCCTTAACTGTTCTTCCTCTTTTTTTTTCTTCCACTTCCGAGAAGAAACTCAACAGATAAGAAAACCGATGAGTAAACAGCGTGTAGTTAATCATGCATGCCAGATAAACAACCCGGTCAGGACTTTATGCCGTTATAACACACTGAAAATTGAATGGTGCAACTTTGCTTCACGTCACTCCAAAAGCAAAATAATTATGATTAAACCAAAGTCTGATCTGAAGCACTACACCACGTATTATTTTACTTCCATACTGATTAGATCGATGGCTTTGACTGTCTCATCATGGGCTGTAATCACCCAGGGATCCTTATTTTCATCATTCCTGCAGATAACTGCTCAACTCTACACAATGCGACAACATGATTAGAGTAGGGATGCACCGATCTTGCGTTATCTGTCCTGATACTGCTTCTCTACCTAAACAGATACTACCAAACTAATATCAGGCATGTAAAAATAAATATAACGAACGGTCGCTGTGGCAGCCTCACTGTGACTGAATGAATGTAACTGACAGTGGAGACGTTAATAAAGAAACTCGCCACTACCCAGTTCACTTCAGTAAGGTTCAGTATCCTGATGTGATGGATTAAATTGGTGCATTTCTAGTTAGGAGGAATATATGAGTCCGACCGACACTGCATTAAAAACATCTGATGATATATATGATGATATATTGGCCGATGGTGATCAAACGATCGTGATACGGATCCTTTTAAATTTAAGAATTGTGAGCAACATGCATTCTGAGCAGGAGATTTTAGAGTCAGAATTAATCGTCAGTGGACAAATAATGTAAAGGAGACACTTTGTGAATACCTAGCTTAGCATTTTTTTACTCTTCAGCGATCGCCTGAAGATTTAGGGAAACGGCCAGTGTTTCCAGGCATCCGGTGTAGCCAGCGGACATCCGGAAAATAGATATTGGATATCCGTGCTGAGGCTTCCTCTGTCTGAAACGCAAGAATAACAGGACAGACGTTCAGCTAATCCCTTTAAACGAATATCTGCTAATGAATGCAGATAACTGAAAGCTAACCCACTCACACGTCATTGGTCAATACACTTCCTGTGGCAAAACCTTGGGCCCTTGCCTACACATTCTTTGCGTAGAGACCCATTTTGATATACACATATAGTGTAATATAACTTATTGGTCCTGCCCTACATAAAATTAGCACAATGATCATGAACCATTGTTACAAATATATGGTTTCAAATTTATCATGACTACAGTCCAAAAACAGCACAGTGAACTTACCGTTCAATGTTTTTATCAGCTAGGAGCCAGGACGTTAACCTGCAATACGATCTACTGTAGTTTTGGATGTATTCACAGAATGGACATGCAATCATGCATTATGCAACAGAAACCACCCCTGTCAGGCCTTTAAAAATGTTTTTGACCTGAGCGGTCAACCTTAGTTTTGCTCTCAGCTCCCCAGACGACAACACTATTTTACTATTTTACGTGCCACTTCACCACCCACTCCCTCTTAAAGTGCCACCACAGTCTGACTGGAACACAGTAGGATGCTGTCGATCTTTTAAAAATAAGCGTATCATGTCGCCAACGTGGCTACGAAGTGATAAATTCCAACATGAATTGGAGCGATCACCGGCGATGAAGCATTTCAACGCTTCAGCCGTCAGGGACTGCTCGCTGCATTTGTCAGTTACTAAGCAACAGCCATGGAGGAGAAACGTTGCAAGTGGCCAAACTTTGATGCACACCGTTCACTTCATAAGACAGACACTGCCGCTGACTGTCAGCCATATTATTTCACACTCTTTAAAATGGATGTGTTATGTTCAATGTGTCTGAGTGTGTAGGTCGGGATACGACAGCCTTATGTTGAAAACAATATGGTCACATGTCGGTGCAGCATGTGTTGTTTTTTTATGTGTTGTGTTAAAGAAATGGCAGTGTGGCTATCCCTAACTAAACTCTCAGATATGCAGCTGTGTGAGAGTCTGTGTGTGTGTGTGTGTGTGTGTTTTATGTGTGTGAGCGAGTGTGTAGATCAGTGATCCAGCAGTTTGTCTGGGTGGGCTCTTTGTTTTGATTTCTTCTCTTCTTCTCTCCGTTCCAATGCTTCCCCCCTCTCCTATGCAGCAAGGACAAGTTTGGAAGGTTTGCAAAGTTTATCACCTTCCACTTATGAAACCCCACCTTCCCCCCCTTTTCACCTCTCCTCAACTCCTTCCTCTTCCTCCTTTTCCCTCCTCCTATCCGTCCTCCACCTCTTCCTGGCTACCTGTACTGATCTGTTGGTCCTCTCCTTTGTGCCTCACTCCTCTCTTCATGTTTGAATCTGTAAGGCTGGGCTCTACTCACCAACCCCCCAGTGGAAATTCAGTGTTATTATTCATTTGCTTATAATACACTTTATTTTTTGTGCTTTGTTTGGGAAAAGAGTGCTTTTATTTCATTTTACACCAAGCTAGCCAAACTAGACTAACCCTTCTTTTGGTGAATGCCAGAAATATTGAGTTATGAATATCGTACGTACCTGACAACATGGATGCATACATTTGTGGCTCCAGACATGGTACTGATAGTTCTATACTCAATCTGATTATCAGAAATATTAATTCAACATAGAAATGTTAAATATTGTTTATCTGGACAGCGTTTTCTACTTTTTATTAGTCACCACAAACTCAGCAATCGCCATGAAAATTATAAATTCATTGATTTGGCAGGCGATTTCTCACTGCATCATCCCAACAAGCACTTTTTTAGATGACAGATTAATCCTAAAAATTTCTTTGCGAATTGGTTTCTGGCAGAGAAACGAACTAAGTAATGCTGACAAACACAAAAGGATGAGTGAAGATCACCCTGTGTCCAGCAGCCAGTCCAGGCAGTCAGCCAGCTCTTAGCAGGTTGTAGTGGTTCTGCTCCTTAATCACATGAAACCATCCATTCTTGGGAGCTCCTCTGTTTCTTTTCTTTCTTTTTGCAGCAGTAAATCCCTCCTTACAGTGTGAGGAACGACAGACAAAAAACTGCTTGACCACGCGAGGAGGAAGTTTGTTTTTAGCGCGGAAAAAAACGTGCCATGGGGTGTTTGAATATTTCATCCAGTGATCAGCAGCCATAATTAGTTTTCAGATGTGGGTTACCCCGGCACAGTGCTAGCTATTCCACAGTCCCCTGCCATATGCTGGTAAATGTTGGTGGAGGGGGAGACCCTTTGAGAAGCTCAGCTGCTAATTGCTACCCGGAGTGGAGAAACGATGGCGGAGGCAAGACTTAAGATCTGTTCTGGTATCCAGGCAACAGCTCCCTTACTCCTCCCTGACCTCCTACTGATTCTCAGCTTATTCCCATGCCCTGTTCCTTCATTCACCGCGTCCCTCCTTTCCATCCATCTTTCCATCAGCTCCTCCCCACCCAAACCCACCCCACCCAAACCAAACCCAGCCAGCCAGCTTAATGCACTAGCCACCACCAGCACTAATGGACAATGCCACGCCATATCAATGACAGAAAACGAGTAGAAATAAATAAATCTTGATGCTTTTTGTTCTGTAACTTTACTTATTGGAAGTAAGTCGGTTAGTTGAATCTCTTTTCATGTTTTGGCCCATCTATTATAACTCATGTATAACTTACAGTACATAACCATTATCCAAAACAGAGGTGTTCACCTTGAATGTCAGTGTGCTGCTAATTATTTACCTCTTTGTCAGTCATGTCACTGTCACCTGTAATGCAGACAGTGATGAAAACTCTTTTTTTCTTGCTTTCAAGTGTTTGTGGGAACTTCTAATATCTCAGATGTACCACACCCTTGAACCATAGTCTGAATATCACACCAGAAATATAAAATAATGTGATTTTATTTTGGTAGTTTGTTGCATCATAAAATCACTGTTGGTCCGTTACCCACAAGTCTTGGATGTTGGAGCGTCCTACAATCATTTGAATGCACCAACAAGTAAGTAAATAAATAAGTTTATTTGTAGAGAAGCAATCTTGAGAATCAGAAAGTGCTTCACAAAATTAATAAAGAGAGCAAGTAAAAGTTTTGAGACTCCAGTTTTAAAAGTTTACAGTCTTGACCAACCTTAATTTGTTAAAGCTAAAGGTGACAGAGTTTTGGCTGTAATAGCTTTCTTTGACTCTGGGCTAAAACATGGAAAACATTTGTACAGTCCCTTTTTAGTCAGCATACCAATGTTATGTAGTAACCGGACAGTGTTTTTCACTCTGCAGTTCCCCGGCGTGAGTCAAAGGGTAACTACATTTTTAGTGGCCAACATAAAGACTAGTCTGTTGTGTAGGGTGAGGCTAGTGGTGTGTCGTCATCAGAAAGAGCACTGTGTTAGCAACGACAGCAACAACAAAGCTTGTGCTTTTGCAACTGCATGGATTTCACAGTCACATCTTGATTCCTTGTTTCTCATTGAACATAGTTTGAACTCCAGTCTGCGTCTCACACACCTGAACAGATTTTGGTTGACCAGTAGCTGCCGAGTAAAATTGACAGTGTGCATTGACGGCCGTTGGAAGTTGGAAATCTGGTCAGGTGTGCGAGAAGTTGGGCACAAGGAAACAAGCTGAGACTCAAGGTCCGGTGTGTGTCATCGATGGGTATTGAAATCATGTTGGTGTTGTGTGTTGTTTTTTTTTCTGTGTCAAATCCCCCCCCCAAGTGTCTTGTGTGCGAGACCCTGCAGTCGTAGTGGGTGTGTTTCATGTTTGTTTTAGCGAGTGAGTACGCTGGGTTTTGGCTAGCATGATACATATCGTTTAGTTGGGTTTTCCCGAGAAGCAGGCTATCCTTTTTATTTTTTATTTTCCTGTCAGGATAATTACTCGGGCTAATTAAAACTTTTTTTTACACCATTTTGCATCTCGTGTTGAATTCTAGCAGATGCTAAACTCGCAGTTAAAGCAGCAACGTCCACAGCCGTGGCTCTGATGTGATTCCGTAGTAGTCGTAGGTAATCTGTAAATTTAAAGGGTGATGAAACATCAAATCCTCGAAGGCAGAAAAGCACTGATTTCTGTGGGTTGAAGGTTTTAAAGTCTGTTACGCTGACCACACCCATCGTCAGCAGACACAACGCAAAATGTGACTGCAGGGCAGTGTTTTCTTTTTTTATTAAAAAACTCCACTGCTACACGTCAACAAGTCGAATCTTCAGCTTGTGTGTTTCATCACGTTTTAATACCCGGGTTTGTGAGTTACCTGCTGTGTGTGAACTAGCATGTGTCGCAGTTTTCTCGAGGTTTCATTTTGCACTGGCTTTAAATGCTCGAAATGTTTCAGCGCCATGCAAACTGAAATCCACACGGTTTTCTGGTTGTGGTTCTGTTTCCAAGCCTGTTGGTTCATTAGCTGTGGTGTGTTTTATCACAGGGTCAAAACATTACATTTAATAGTTCTGTGTTGTAGATTTTATTTTATTTTTATGGCTTTTTTTTTTTTTTTTTCTAAATGTGTGCTTCCACTTTCTAAACTCAAACTTTAACCATGAGGAACTAAATCCTCAGAACGGTCAAAGGCACTGACCTCTTCTAGGATTGTTCCTCTGTGTTGGCAGCCAACAAAACTTTATACATTCACTCTGTTTATGGCACTTGCATGCATGGACCTCACATCTTCCTCACCATTCACTACTACACTACCCATAATGCATGAGCGCTGTTGCTTCCTGCCGGAGTCAGGGCAGTCAGGAAGTCAGACAGCAGCACCTGTAGTGGAATAGAACATAGAAAATTGAGCTCACATAGGCGCAGATGACAGGAAATATTCAGAGGAAAGACTTTCTCTCTCACTACTTTCCATTTCTCTTGAATCATTTCTCACTTTTACTTCAGTTTTTTTCCTCCTCTGTGTGTTTCTCTCTCTCTCTCTTCTGTTTCATTCACTCCCTTCTTCATTCTACCCGTCCATCACTCAGCCCGTCATGCGGTGGTACTAACCAGTGACGGGCTCACAGACAGTGTTTGAAACTGAAACCCTCTCATTACCTGGGACTCCCTCAGTGGTTCTCCTCCTGTCTGTGTTGTGGAAAACGTCCAATGCCGATCCAGACAGTACAACGTGTCGTCAAATTTGCAGACAAATCTGTTATCAGAAGTATAATTCGTGTTTTAAATCAACATTTCGGAATCGAGGCTCGGCTCTCTGCGTCTCCACAGCTCAGCAGCTGAGAACCACTGATGATCTCAGTCTTTTTACTACAGTTGAACCTGGTTTATCCAAACATGAAAACAGCGGACCTCCAAACTTAACTCTAATCTGCCCTGCCGATTGTCATTCTCCTAATTGACACGTGCATCTTAATGGCAAATTAGACTGCACAGGTCACAAGCGTCAAGTTTGCATGCATTTGTTTTCATGTCTTGAATACGCCTCTGGTCTGGAAATTTCACTTGGTGTCTCATTCACCTGAACCCAACCCCTCCTCCTCCTCCTCCTCCTCTCATATCCTGGGCCAGGATAAACCAGTTTTCACTGTAAAGCACTAAATGTTTCCCTGGTGATGACCACACATCTAACATGCCTGACTATGAGGAGATAAAGATAGAAATATAGAAATAAAATCAGAATTAGAGTCGAGGTGTTTCAGTAGCAGCAGTGTACTGTACTTACCTTTTTCTTTTGTTTGGTCTCTCCTCACTTCTTCTTCTTCTCTCCTTTCCAGGCATGTGGCGACCCCAAGGCTAAGCCCTCCTATCTCGTCGATAAGAACTTGGAGTCTGCCGTTAAATTTATTGTCAGGAAGTTCCCTGCTGTGGAGACACGGAATAATAACGTAAGTACGCCTGCATGTACGTCTGCGCTGCGTTTGTGTGATACAGAGAGCAAGAGAGTGAAAGAGCGTCCGGTCACCGGTGTGATTGATTTTTGCTTTAACACGTGGTACACTTACACAATATTCTATATCACGAGTTCTTGGAAAAATGACACATTTGAGCCTGAGCTCTTCAGCTTCACTGAAAGGTCTAAGTGTAGCTGAACAGATCTGTAAAAATGCAAAGAATACACACATTATTTTATCTATCAATAAAATATCTATCTCATCTATCAATCTCAGCATCAATTATTATGATGTAGACTCTTAAATGTCACAAAACAACAACACAAGTTAACGAAAACCTGAAATGAAAATACTGAAGTTATATAAAAGCAAGAAAACAAAGCAACTCCTCATTTTTGATGCTCTTACTGCTAAATTCCACTGAGCATGGATACGACGTGTGCACCGCGGCCACTGAAGCAAGTCGCGGCCTCTCTAGTAAATGTTTGAAACCCCACCAGAACCCCCACAGTCGGTTTCACAAGCGTCCCAGGAGCGGGTCTCCGACAAGAAAATGGCAGCTGTTCTATTTTTCTAATTGGACGCCGTGTCAAATCTGCACAGAGCAGCTCAAGCTGACACAGTAACGACACAGGGAAGCTGCTCGATTTTCAAAATAAAACACCCCGTGCAGCCAAAAGAGAAACGGTTTAACTTTGTAGGATCTTTACATATTTAGAAGCACATATACCGATTTAAAATGAAAAAAATCTGCGGCGGCCACGTGCCCAGTGGAGTTTCCCAGCAAGATGGCAAATGATGCAATAGTTATTGAAAAGTCAGGGTTATTTTATTTGACGTACAAGCAAATTACTTGTGTGAAATTGAATCTACAGTCTCAATATTGATTTATTATTCAATTTAGTGATGATCATGTAAACTTTTAAATGTCACAAAACACCATCACAAGTGAAAATACTGAAGAAAATAGAGCAGCTCCTCATTTTGATTTTGATTCGCAGAACCAGTTCATCTTTTGTTAGTCATGTGACTGAATGTAGTTTTACATAACAAGGGAAATCTTAATTTAAAAACAACATTTAGTACAGTTATGTGTGTGTGTGTGTGTGTGTGTGTGTGTGTGTGTGTGTGCGTGATAAGTGAACTAAACCAAGTCATTGCTCATCAAATGTGTCTTTTGGCTTTACTTGTTAGCTTAGCTCATAGCTTCTGGCCTATGTGTTTATGTAAAACTGTCATTTAGCAAACAGCTGTGTGCTGCGCGTGTGTGTGTGTGTGTGTGTGTGTGTGTGTGTGTGTGTGTGTGTGTGTGTGAATGAATGTGAGTGTTTGTGTGTGGAGCTAACTGCTTTATTCAGTATAACTGTGCAGAAATTGTCCCTTACGTTGTTTTCTGCTTTGTTTCTGTGTTTGTTTGTGTTCTGCATGCTAAACTTGGCTTATACCGGACTTGTGCTTTTTGGTAAGTTTCTGTATTTTAGTTCACGTACCTAAGTTTTGTAATAATGTAATTTTTTTTTTTTTTGTACCTGTTTTTGGAGTGTGTTTTGCGTTGCTCTGCTTTTTTTTTTCTCTCCTCTCTCTCTCTTCGCTGGCGGCATTTTTTTACTTTCTATCCTTCATCCACTGAGTGTGACTGTGTGGCTGGTTTAACTACCCGGTTTGCCGGCTGGCTGACTGCGAGTTTGATTCGATGGCTGGCTGGCTATTTGAGTGACGGGCTGACTGCCTGCACTAAGGAGTGTTTTGGAGCGTATATACTAATTTGTTTTCTGTCAGCTGACTGTATTTTTCAGTCAGTTTTTAGCGATGGTCCACTGGTGTGTGGACAGGTCTGAGGTCCTTATTTCTGCCTCTGTAAGTTAGCAGCATCCTGAACAGAAGTTTACAGGAATCGGCCATTCAAAACGAGGTAAAAGGGCAGAAAACACTTAAAAAATAACAGTAAAACTCATTCTTTGGGTCAGTTTTAACTCCTTGGTGCAGCAGCACAGTCACACACTCTCTACACTTGTCATTTCTTACACTTTTTCCACTTTATCTCGTCGTCTGCACTGGTTAAAGTTACAGTTTTGATCTAAAACACACACACACACACAGCTTCGGGGCTGGGTTAAATTTACATACAGTATGATTCAGTCATTTCTGTCATGTAAATAGAAGCTGCTTCTTATTAGCTAAAGATAGAGCTTTCACATTGCTTTTACACGTATGTGTATATCCTCCAGCTTGTTAAAAGATTGATGTGACAATCTTTTCAAATTATTTTAAAGTCTGGGTTTTTTTAAAAAACACGTTACATCCACAGCTTAACTTTTCCAGACATCGACAGGTACAGAAAAAGGTTTTGATGCTTCGTTCACTCTTTGAATTTCCCGTCTCACTTCTGTCTTTAAACTCTGACTTGTAGAAAACGCAGCCAAGACGCTATTGGGTGAAGCGTCCGGCTCAGATTTTACTTTGGTCAAACATTTTTACTCTCTTGTACGTCGAACTTCAAACAGAAAAGTCTGCGCACCCTCAGACTTTTTATTCTGACTCTGTTTCCAAACATAAATAATTAGTTTAAAAGTCAAGCGGAAAAAAACTAATTCTAATTAAGTAAATAAAGAAATTAATTAAAAAGAAGTGAATAATGTCACTGTCATTATCGCACGCAGACAATATCTGTAGTGTTTGTAAACAAATATTCAAATGAAGGAAATGTTGTACCAAAGTAAAATGAATAAAAAAATTGCATTTCATAATCTATCTTTGTATCTAGTTATCTGTGTTTCTCTCTGCTTGTAGCCGTGAAGGAAAAGTTTTACTCGCTCCGATATCACTGAATTATTCAGTAACAGTACTTCAGTTATATCAGCTTGTTGTCAAGACAAAATTAAGAGAAACTAATGAACTGTACTGATCCCTGAAGGGAAACTTTTGCAGATATTTCTCTCTGGTTTTTATAAAATGTGAACCCGGCCAGAGTTTATCCGAGAACAACCGGTCATGTGTTAGTTTGGATCTCATCAACTGTTTGATCCACCACTCGTATAGTTGGCTAGTTGAATATTTACTTAATTAATGTAACTTGTGCATGAAATCATTCTGCAGCACAGAATCAAACCACAGTCTGGACTTTAATTTAGCTCAGCCTGATTTATTAATAAGTGGAAACACATTTTAAGTAAAGTGCCGACAAAAAGCCAAAAGGGGAGACGCAGTAAGTAGTCACAGATTGTCTTCATTACTGCGCTCAGAGTAAACAGGTTTTACTGATATATTTTAATAAGTCATATTTTGTTATTTCAGTGTATTTCATAACATTTCTGTTGACTGCGTGCACTCTGCCGTGTTTACAGCAACAGCTGGCTCAGCTGCAGAAGGAAAAGTCAGAGATTCTGAAGAATCTGGCCCTCTACTATTTCACCTTTGTAGATGTCATGGAATTCAAGGTAGGAAAACAAACGCACACACACACACACACTCTAACAGTATGTGCGAAGGATTATATGGCGTTAATTGTAATCCTCTATCAACAGGACCATGTGTGTGAGCTGCTGAACACCATCGACGCCTGCCAGGTCTTCTTTGACATTGTAAGTGCCGTTAAATGCAACATTGACAAATCCACTCAGTGGCCACTTCAGGAGGTCAAATCTAATGCAGTCCATTAAAACAGCGTATAAAACAAAGCTAACAGTTTTGATTGACATGGTTAGAGAGTTGTTGTTTTTTTTAAGTATTTGAAGAGGCGTAACACTGTGTCATGTTCTGGTGTTGTTTTTAAGAGGCAGGAGGCAGTACTTGGTCTCTGGTTCTTTAGTGAAGATCTCTCTGTGGTGATAAATACCGAAGCATCAGCTGTGTGACAGCGACAGACTCGGCTCTCTTCGCGTCATTTGGAAAAAGCTTTTCCTGGATCTCAGTTAAAATACGATTTGTTCTAATGTAATTGCTAATTTGACACAAAGTTCTGTTGCATAGGTGAAAACGATATGAAAAATACTAAATATAACAATGGATAATCAAGATGTATTTTATTACCAATAGAAATCATAGTAGTGTTGGCACAGCAACCATGCCAATGGGTGTGATTAACTATAAAGTGATGAGGCTACAACTTTTGACTGTACAGTAAATGGATACAGAAGGAACCTGAAATACAAAAGTAGAGTAACTGCAAATGAAGATTGTCAAATTAAGTCTGAGTAAATGTGCTTTTTTTTATAGGTGGTATGAAGTTTCTTTTTCTGTTACCATAAAGCTCTTAAATCAGGAGGCTCATTTTAGTTCATAACAAAAAACTCCCGGACTCTTACCAGAGTAAAGAGAAACTCAGGAGTCATAAGATCATGAAGATTTGTGCACTTTCAACCTTATGTCTGTTTTGAAGGCATAAATGTTCGAATGAATGACTTCTCTGCGATTTTCACACTTTGCTTAGTCATCTCGTGGGCCGGGCCGCACTGGTTCTGTCTTCATGTTTGACATCCCGTCTTAAAGAGTTACTTTAAATTCCCTTCGTCCATATTCTTTTCCTCTACATGTCCTGACACGTTGTCTTGAAGAATCCTGCTGACATTTTCTTTACTCGCTCTCTTCTCTTTACTCAGCACATCTCATACTTATACAACAAAGGGAATGTTGAGGCGTATTCACACTTGGTTCTCATCCTGCTACATGTAACGTTTGCATAATAGTTATTAAACTGTTGCTCTCCGCTGCAGAGGTGAAGAAATGACACTTCTGTCTTTGTTTCCTGTCAGACGGTGAACTTTGACCTGACCAAAAATTACCTGGACCTGGTGGTGACTTACACTACTCTGATGACGATACTGTCTCGCATAGAGGAGAGGAAAGCCATCATAGGACTGTACAACTACGCCCACGAGATGACGCATGGAGCCAGGTGACCGAAACACACACACACACACAGCCGGACTCACTTATTATACACACAGAGAATATTAAGAATATCTGAACCAGCCGTGTGTTGAAAAGTCAAGTGACTGACTGTGTTTTCTGTCATAACATCATGCTGTGTGTGTGTGTGTGTACGTGTCACAGTGACCGGGAGTACCCCAGATTGGGCCAGATGATCGTGGATTACGAGAACCCTCTGAAGAAGATGATGGAGGAGTTTGTTCCACATGGAAAGGTGGGAGATCTGCGTGAATATTCAGCATCATGTTCAAAGTTTTTTTTTTTTTTGGTCTTCTTCTCGTCTGTAAACACAGACTCTCATTAAAATGGCACCAAGTGAAGTGTTTACAGTGTGATTTCTAGTGTGTACCGTAGTTGTTTCTACCGAGGCACAGTTGCCATAGCACCTGTAGTGCCACTTTTAGGTCAGTCAGTCAGAGCAGAACAGTTTCCTGTCCTGTAACTGAGAGCTGAAAAATGGACTTACTTACAGACAAAATAAAGTAGTATGGGGGAAAATTTGTTTATGCGGCGGCTTTTAGGTTCCACAGTCTGATGTGACAGCTCATTGTACAGAGTTACAATAATTTTGTATATCTCTAGTGCTATAAAAACTTCATATATTATTCCCTTTATTACTCTCCTCACGCCTCTCTTCTTTCCCTCCTGTCCCACCGCCTGTTTCTCTCTCTTCATCCCGTCTTTCTCCTCCTCCTCCTCCAGTCCCTGTCAGATGCTTTGATCAGCCTTCAGATGGTCTATCCCAGGAGGAATCTGTCCGCTGACCAGTGGAGGAACGCCCAGCTGCTCTCTCTCATCTCTGCTCCCTCCACCATGCTGAATCCTGCACAGTCAGACACTGTTAGTATGACGCAGACTGCACTGCAATAGATCTGATTTTTTAATCATAGTGTCTGATCTAAAAGGGGAATGTTTTTTTTACCTCCTGTCTTTAGATGCCATGTGAATACCTGTCACTGGACACAATGGAGAAGTGGATTGTTTGTAAGTACTGTACAAACAGGGATTTCAGACCTTCTATGCTCCTGTCAGGGCCCGTTTATTCACTCATACATTCCTCTTTGTTTCCCTGTCCAGTCGGTTTCATCCTGTGTCATGCGGTGCTGAACAGCGACGCAGCAGCGTTGTCCCTGTGGAAGCTGGCTCTGCAGAGCTCTACCTGCCTCTGTCTGTTCAGGGATGAAGTCTTCCACATCCACAAGGCTGCAGAGGATCTGTTTGTGAACATCAGAGGGTAAGAGCAACTAAAAGAGAGGTTTGTTTGACACAAAATCACAAATATCTTCAGGTTCCAGCTCCTGAAATGTGATGCTCTGAGTTACATATCTTTGTGGGTTGACTATTTTTGGGTTTTGGCCTGCTGGCTGGACAAAAGAATGAATTTAAAGACATCAATAGGGAGTCTGGTACATTCTGACCATATTCTCAGATAGCAAAAACTCACAGCACACGTACATACAGTATAACACAATGGTTCAGTACGTTTTTGCTCTTTTAACACGTTTTTTTTTTGCTTGTGTGTTTTCCAGATACAACAAACGCATCAATGACATCCGAGAGTGCAAGGAACAGGCCCTGTCTCATGCGTATGTACATTATTTTCCTAATCCCGTCATCGTATACCTTTTTTTAAAATATTTCACATTTTCTGATTTATTTCATTTGCCACACTTTGTTCAGTTCTTTTCTCTGCTTCCCGCCTTTAACCGTCATTTCAGCTCAGCCTCCAGCCTTTAGTCTCTCTCTGGGAGTCTCACACAGAAACATCACCCTCCTCTTATCTTTATCCCTCATTCATTTTTTTTTTCTTTGCTGTTGTATCCTCCTCTCTTTGTCTCGCTCGCTGTCTCATCTCTGCTTTTTTCCCCTCATTACTTATTCCGTCTTCTCCCTTTCATCTTCATTCTCATTCTTCCGCCGTCACTCGTCATCTACTTACTTTTGTCCTCTCGCAGGATTGTCCTGAAAATGTCAAAATAGCGTTTAATCTTGATGCTTGTGTGTTTTGATGCTCCGCTCTGACTTCCTCTGCCTGTCTGTGTCTCTGCAGAGGCTCGATGCACAGAGAGAGGCGCAAGTTTCTCCGATCAGCTCTGAAGGAGTTGGCTACTGTTTTAGCCGATCAGCCTGGACTACTAGGTCCTAAGGTAATTACCACCTTAAACAGCGGAACAACACATTAATTTACCATAGATTCAGCTTTAGAGGAGCTGAATGAGCAGTACTAAATGACCAACTTGGATAAGAAATAGCTAAGGTCAGTGTTGTAGTACTTGAGACTCAGTCTTAAGACCACTTTTCTCGAAATCAACTGTATATTTACTCAGTCTTGTCTCAGTCTCGGACAAAGAGAACTTAGATTTTGTTTAAAGACCACAACTGTGGGGATGTCACCAGTGTTTCTTATTATTCACCTTATAATGTCGAGTTTGTCCCGCCACCGTTAATTAACAATTAACTGAAAATACTTTGACACTTCAGACAGAAGTTAAGTCACACTTGTCAGCACACCGCTGAAGAGTAAAGAAATGATGGTGAAAGCGGCTGAGAAACAGTCCAAAAAGTTGTGTGGCACAGAAGACTATTAAGTGAGTTTATTGACTTAAATATATTCAATAACTTCGATGATTAAATAAAAACAAGTCTTCCAGGTCTGCTCCGAAGAAGGGGGCTGAAAGCTTAATAGATCGTATAAAATATTCCTCAGTTTAAGTGTTTGGCTACACTGATCATTGAGACTTAAATAATATCTAATACTTTCATTTAAATCATTTTGTTTAATTTAACCAATCAGGAAATAACTTTTTATTTCGCTGATTAATAACAGCTTTATCGAGGCCGGCGCTCGCTCTCTGTTATTGATACTCTCTGTCTGTCTGTCTGTCTGTCATCAAATTAAACTTCTTTGTGTCATTATTTTGCAGCGTTAATTAGTAATAGCATGATATTTTTTTTTATAACATACTGGTATCGGATCGGTACTCGGTATCGGCCGATACCCACAGCACAAGTATCGGAATCTCTAACTACCACGCTCTACAAACAAATATACAGGATATCCAGTTAAATACCACCTTAAAATGTTAAAAATTTCCTACATTATGACTTTTTTCTGTAGGAGTGAGATCCAGCATATCACTATTAAAACACTGCAGTACCACCTTTAAAATAAAGCTGCATAAATCTCTGTTTATTGGCCGGACAGATTTTTAAAGCCCCGTGAGTTCCAGTGGCCAGATGGAGACCCTCATAAATGTATAACAGAATATATTTGCTAAGCCTGACTGACTCTGTAAACATATTGCATATTTGGTTCAGAGATTGTGAGAATGCGGTTGCTGCCAACTGCTCTCTGTAATTTATCTTGGAGTTTTTGACCTTTCCATTTCCCTCCTCAATATCTGTCTCTCTCTCTGCCTCTTTTGTCCCCCGCTAGGCGTTGTTCGTGTTCATGGCGTTGTCGTTCGCCCGTGACGAGATCATCTGGCTGCTTCGACACGCAGACAACATCCAGAAGAAAAGCACAGACGACTTCATAGACAAGTACGCCAACATTTACACACACACACACACACAGATGTACAAACAGGTGCATGTTACACCTGAAGTAACACAATCATTGCATACTTGGCTTATTGTGTGTGTGTGTGTGTGTGTGTGTTGTGTGTTGTGTGTGTGTGTGTGTGTGTGTGTGTGTGTGTGTGTGTGTGTGTTTTACAGACACATAGCAGAGTTGATCTTCTACATGGAGGAGCTCCGAGCTCACGTCAGGAAGTACGGCCCTGTGATGCAGCGATACTACGTCCAGTACCTGTCCGGTTTTGATGCTGTGGTGCTGAATGAACTGGTGCAGGTATCTAAAGGCACATGCAGAGCTCCGCTTAGTATACACACTGAACACACACACACACACATTCTTACACAAAGTTAGTCTTCTATAAAAATAAACAAAATATATATCTGGTTTTGGACTGTTGGTTAGACAATTTAAATGTATTCAAACTTAACTTTGGAAAACTGTGATGGATTTTAGTGACTATTTTCTAAATTTTATCGACCAAACATTTATTATCCAACTATTGTTATCTTCACGTACGTGCCACAATGTACCAGCTACTCGGACGAACGTATCGTTTTGTCTTTCTAACCGGTTTTCTGACTTGTCTTTATCTCATAGAACCTGTCTGTGTGTCCAGAGGATGAGTCTATAATCATGTCTTCATTTGTCAACACTATGACCTCCCTCAGTGTCAAACAAGGTAATCTTTTGCTTCTTGTATTATCAAAACGTAGAGAACGAGGAGGAGCATAGCAGTGTTGCAGTAATAGTACAAAGTGGCAGCTGCAGTAATTTAACTCGTACTAATAAGATTAAGTTAACTGGACACATTCACCAGAAGCTTCTGTGGTCCAAAGTTTTAATAATAATGTGTGTGATTTATTTATGTATGTATTCATTTTTGATTAAATAGTTTTTACTTTTGTGTTTCAGTGGAGGATGGAGAGGTGTTTGACTTCAGAGGCATGAGGCTGGACTGGTTCAGACTGCAGGTGTGCACATTGATCTGGTCTTTTTAAAAAACCTTTTTCTAAAGCTTAGTGTACATGTTCAGTTTTTCTAATGTGAATCTAAATGATGTCTTCAGGCCTACACCAGCGTCTCTAAAGCCAGTCTTGGTATAGCCGATCACAAGGAGCTCGGTAAGATGATGAACACCATCATCTTCCACACAAAGATGGTGGACTCTCTGGTGGAGATGCTGGTGGAGACGTCGGATCTGTCTATTTTCTGGTGAGACCTACAAACAGACACACTAACCTGTGAGTGCACACACAGACTCAGATATATTTTAACGCATTTGTGTATATCGCTCTCTCCTGTAGCTTCTACAGCCGTGCGTTTGAAAAGATGTTCCAGCAGTGTTTGGAGCTTCCCTCGCAGAGCCGACACTCCATCTGCTTCCCTCTGCTCTGCACACACTTCATGTCCTGTACACATGAGCTCTGTCCTGAGGAGGTAAATACTCCTAATGCAATAATACAAATAATAATAATCAGTAATAGTTGTAATAAAAAGAGATTTAGTTTACAGAGACATTTTTCATTACTCAATGATTAATCAAATATCAATATTTAGTGATTAAGTTACTTTTGATTAATCAACTATGAACAGATAAAAACATCAATACACATGTCCACTGTCACTGTCCAATGAAGCAAAAACATCTCCTCAAAAACAGTTTTTTATTGCTCTTTTAATATGATGATATGTACTTTTCTTCCTCGCAGCGTCACCACATAGGGGACCGAAGCCTGTCGTTGTGTAACATGTTTCTGGATGAGATGGCCAAGCAGGCCAGAAACCTGATCACTGACATCTGCACTGAACAATGTACACTCAGCGATCAGGTAGGAACACACACACACACACACACACACACACATGCACAAAGCCAGCCATTTAACACATTTTGGGTATACACACATTCACTGTCTTGCCAGTAGTTGGACGATGAGATCGATGCCTCTCACATACTTGTCTGGTGACTATAAAACTACAGCCAACATCTGGTTAGCTTAGCTTAGCATAAAAGCTGGAAACGGGAGGAAACAGCTAGCCTGGCTCTGTCTAACTGTTACACATACCACCACTTCTAAAACCTCATTATTTAACCTGTACAGAGACGACAGTTTGACGTTTTAAGAGGGGATTATATACTGGACTCTTTCTTAGCTCTGAGCAGTTGCCAGGCAACCAGTGGACCCTCTAGTGAGTTACTGGTCCCAGCTGAAAAATATTCTGAGAGTGGTATTGATCAGATGTGAGAGTGCCATTGATCTTCTTGTCTAACTCTCTGCCAGAGAGCGACTAAGTGCATTTCCCAAAATGTCAGACTATTCCTTTAAGAATGAATGAACTGCGCTCCGGGAGCGCGGCGCTCTGCATTTTTAACACCACGCGTCTTTAAGAAGTTGAGTGACACCAACAACTACACGTCCTGATGTTCCGAGAGCTCGACGCATCCAAAAGTAATGCCTGTTTGGAAGCAGCTGGTGTCTAAATGTAGAAACGTGTTGCAGTTCTCACAATGGAGCGCGAGCATAAAGGTGTTAAACAGCTTTTCTACAATAGAGCCGGTGCACAGATGGAGACCTGAAAGTTTTCTTGTGTTAACAAACTTTCTAATGTTCCAAAATTTGGCAGAGCAGCAAGCCAGAAACACATGGCCTTTTATACCCATCGCATAATATTAATGCCGTCACATGAATGAGTCCTTTGTTGATGCACGTCGTTAAAACTTCTTAAATTCACTCTCAGTCGCTGCGTTCACATCTTACTTTCAATAAAGCTTCAGCTCTAAGAACATCAGCCAGGCCATGAATAATCGCTCTTTCTCCATCTGTCTCCATCCCCGCCTTGTCTCGCCGTCGCCGGCTGTCTCTCTTCTACGTCTCTGTCTCGTAGCTGCTTCCCAAGCACTGTGCGAAAACCATCAGCCAGGCCGTGAACAAGAAAAGCAAGAAGGCGACGGGGAAGAAGGGAGAGCCAGAGAGGGAGAAACCAGGAGTGGAGAGCATGAGGAAGAACAGACTACTGGTCACCAAGTGAGTTAAATTAACTGACACGAACACGAACGGGAGAAAATTAATTTTCATTCCAGGGAACAAAACCCTCTCCCTCCTCTCTCTTTGTGTCCTTCGTGTCTCTAATATAACTATTGATTCTGTCTGAATTATTAAAAATAGTTTTTATTGTTCGGCTAAATTCCCATTAAACATCAGTCTTTGTTCATGCAGTCGGAATAATTCTCATAAACAGCTCAAATCGTTGGTGTATTATCTTTTTGTCCATATTGAATCACGCTGTTATTTTGCACCCTCCTATATTATTGTTATCACCATTTCCCACGTCGGTGGTTTCTATTTAAGCACTGGAGGTCTAATATTGTCATGTTTCTGCTCCTCCTCCGTTTTTAATATTCTTGTTATGTTTCCACACACAGATGACTAATGTTTTTGTCATTTCGACCTTCTTTTCTCCGCAGTTTGGATAAACTGCACACAGCGTTATCTGAACTCTGCTTCTCCATCAACTATGTTCCTAACCTGGCCGTCTGGGAGCACACATTCACACCGAGAGAGTACCTCACCTCACACCTGGAGATCCGATTTACCAAGTAAACACACGCCTACATACATAAATAAATCAGCTTCTTTTAAAAAGCAGATCATTTGAGCACGTTGTTTGTAAGTGAGTGGAGGAACTACGTTAAATCTGACCGTCCTCTGTCTGTAGGTCCATAGTGGGGATGACCATGTACAACCAGGCTACTCAGGAGATAGCCAAGCCCAGTGAGCTGCTGACCAGCGTGCGGGCCTACATGACAGTGCTTCAGTCCATAGAGAACTACGTCACCATCGACATCACCCGAGTCTTCAACAACGTCCTCCTGCAGCAGACGCAGCACCTGGACAGCCACGGGGAACCCACCATCACCAGTCTCTACACAAACTGGTACGTTTGCTCGAGTCCTGCGAGGTTAAGAGTAGGACTAAAATGTGTAACCTGTACTGACAAAGTATTCTGGTGTGTGTCTGTGTGTAGGTACCTGGAGACGTTGCTCCGTCAGGTCAGCAACGGACACATCGCCTACTTCCCTGCCATGAAGGCCTTCGTCAACCTGCCCACAGAGAACGAACTGACTTTCAACGCCGAGGAGTACTCCGACATCTCCGGTACAAACACACACATGCACATAAACTATGTGAATACTTCATGTTGCTGACGGACTTGTCTTATTCTGACTGCTGCTGTCATCATTCGTGTGTTTTCACAGAGATGCGTTCTCTCTCTGAGCTGCTCGGCCCGTATGGGATGAAGTTCCTCAGCGAGAGTCTGATGTGGCACATCTCATCACAGGTCGCCGAGCTGAAGGTCCGTACATACAATCACCGACAGTCTCAAACATACGAAATACAGATTTTACCTTTGATCACAGGAACTACTTTCAAACTGTAGTGGAGGAAGAATTCGGAGCTTTGACGGTACTATACTAATTAATAAGAACTTTTGAGTGTGAACCAGCTTGCTTCTATTAGTTTAAAATCCATTTTTTAATGAAGAATAAAAATGAAAAGGATCATTTGATCGTATAAACATGAAGTCACAGTTTGATTCGATGCTAACTGTTCACGTGTTTGTCTCCACGTAGAAACTGGTGGTAGAAAACATGGAGGTGTTGACCCAGATGAGGACGAGCTTCGACAAACCAGACCACATGGCCGCCCTCTTCAAGAAACTCACCTGTAATTACACACACACACACACACACACACACACACACACATTGATTTAAAAAAGTTTCTGTATTTTCTTGTGTTGCTGTAGATTTGTGAACGCTTGTTTTTAAACCTTTAATAATAATAATAGTGGCAAAGCAGACGTGACTGAGAGGCAGTTAAAAGTCACTACAGACACTCAGCACGAAGTTGAAACCAAAGAAAATACACAAATGAAACCAGCAAACTAAATTTACTGCTGAATTAATTTTGATTAGTGTGTTCATGTACTGCACTGATTCACCAACCTGTCTGTCAGGCTGACGCTTCATTAACAGTCTAATCTTCTGTTTTTAGCTGTGGACAGTGTGTTGAAGAGAATGACCATCATCGGAGTCATCTTGTCTTTCCGCTCCCTGGCACAGGAGGCTCTGAGAGATGTAAGACACACACACACACACACACACACACACACACACAACCTTTGACCCTCTGACTACTTACAAATGGACCAAGAGGAGTTAACATGAAGTCACAGACAGACAGGAAGCTCATTGATTGGGCGACTGATTGGACCTCTAATGTCTGACAGCAGTTTATGCATCACTTCCCTAATGTGTTCAAATATTTATGTTCTCTGGTGTCAGACACAGAAACTGATTCTAAACATTATTTGTGTTAATAGACTGCAAATAGACCACGTGTTATGAATGAAGGTGCAATGAGAAGGGAGGCGTCTTGTACAAAGATATTACTTACTAGTCGAACAGCAAGAAGCCCCCTTTCACGAATTTCAGGAAGCTCACGCCAACGATTAAAAGTCAGTCTCAGTTTTACTCTTGTCCGCTGACTTCTTGCTCGGTCTCTTTCAGCGTCCTCTTGGGTGTCGTAGCCTCTCCATGTGTGGAGGCTGCTAAGCCAGCTCGCCTGGTTCTGGCACGACCAGGGCAGAGCCGAACAGAGCTAAATAATTTACTTTAGCTTTCTGTACTCTGGAAATTCTTTGAAATATTTTATGAACCAGCTCATCAAACTCCAAATGTCACAAGTGAAATAGTCGGCGGTGTGTTACACCTTCCCCCAACCTGTAGACCAAAGTTACATAGTGTGAATGACATCACATGTCAGTGCAGCATCCTGATGATAGTGAAGCTCTTATTTGCTTTAATGAGCTGCTGGAGTACAGGAAGTAAGACGAAAGCACAGCAGGCTGCAGTTTTACCTGCTTTTGACTGTTAACGACTCTTCAAGATCAGTTGATGGTCTAATTAATGTGACATTTTTGAATATTTTCAGGCCGTTTCTTGCAAAGTGCTGATGCTGCATCACTTTTTTTTTTTTTCTCTCCAGGTGTTGTCCTGTCACATTCCTTTCCTGGTCAGTTCGGTGGAGGACTTCAAGGACCACATTCCCAGAGAGACAGACATGAAGGTAAAAAACACACACACACACACACTTAGAATAAAATAATGTCTTCACCTGAGGTCTCCGTCCTCATGTCTGTACATGAATCTTTGTTTCCAGGTGGCCATGAATGTCTACGAGCTGTCGTCAGCAGCAGGTTTACCCTGTGAGATCGACCCGGCTCTGGTAGTGGCTCTGTCATCTCAAAAAAGTGGTGAGACGTTAACACACACACACACACACACTTAAATGCAAACTGAACTCAGCCGCACAGCTCATCTCCTGCCCCTTTCAAACATTCACCTCTTTACGCTCCGTCTCCTTTCTGGTCACTTTAACATAAAAGTCACGACAGCAATCTCAGCAGGTCGGACCTGAAATATTTAACACGGCACAAATCTGAATTAAATGATGTCGGATTAATCGAAAGGATGCAGCAGCACAAGGTTAAACATGCACGGAGAGAGAGAGATTAAATGCACGTCTTACACCACCTTCTGACATCCCTGTTGTAAATGATCGAAATCACTGTCAAACACTGTGATGGAGCTGTTTTAAAGGTCCAGTGTGTAAGATTTAGGAGGCTCTACTCACTGCCACTATCTATGTGGGTACTGGATTTTCTGGGTTTTCCTCATACAAAGGATGTAAAAACAGTCAGCCTAATAAATCCCATTGTTTAGTTTTTTTTAAAACAATTTTCATCGATTTCTTTTACTAACACAGCTACACAGTAGTGATGCAGGGGTCACAGAGCTCTCTTCACCGCCCCCACGGCAGAGGAGAGATCTGTGTTACATAAACAGACAAATTGTTTCAAACATGTTCTTTATCGTCGAATGGCAGCAAAAGAAGTAACCCAGATGTAACCCTCGCATCTCAGCGCTGTGTTTTAATGAGACGTCGCCTACATTTTTAGGTCTGTCCTGGATTTATTTAGAAACATAAGTCCACAGTTCAAGTATTTAACCGAACTGCTGAGCTGAAAGCGTCTAGCAAGTCGAGCCACAACCTGTGAATCACTTCCACACACTCGCTGTCCAGACGAGGATTTTCTGACCAACCGTTTCTTCGCACGTTTCCAACGTTCATTCGTTCTAAATGCAGAGATCAATACGTGATTATCCAGCACTTTCCACACAGCACGTCGTTTAATGCTCATGTGCTGTCGGATATGATAACAGGCTGTGAGAGAGCAGAAGACACTCTTCCTCCTCGCTAGGAGCTCAAACTGACTCTCGAGCTCTTCTCAGACACTGACTATGTAATGTTGTGTCTGTGCAGAGAACATCAGTCCAGAGGAGGAGTACAAGATCGCCTGTCTGCTGATGGTTTTCGTGGCCGTTTCCTTGCCAACGCTGGCAAGCAACGTGATGTCACAGTACAGCCCCGCCATAGAAGGTAAGACGCTGTGCGAGGGAATCGTTTCCTGTGTTCAGATTTTTGTTTTTTTTCTCAAAATATGGCTAAAAAAAAAAAAAGTGTTTGTGCCGCAAATGATAAAATCTGTTTTTGCTAATCGTCTCAAATTGATAACTCAATTCATAAATAATGAAAATAACGAGCCAGATGTCGTGGATTAGAACGAGTTGAGAGTGTGAGAGCGGCGCAGGAGGAAAAAAAAACAAAACAGGAAATATAATTTACTGCATCAATGGCACGAGACTGTTGTGCATGTAAATGAGATAGACCTCGTGCCCTCAGATTGATTCATTTGTGTGCACTGGAGCCGCATCGTCATCTTCGTTACGTACCCTTTTAAAATTATTAAATTATTAAAACATTTCTAAAGGTCGGCTTACACAGCGTGGCCTGTCTAACCTTATTTTGTTGCGTGTATTCCAGTAAACAGATTTATTCAGTTAAATAAACCTGAGATTCGGCGCAACAGAGACACAGTCTCGTAGTTAAATGAGCCTTTTGATGAGGCTTCGAAGAGATTTGTCACTCAAGGATGAATTATCAAGACGTTGCCTCCTAACAACCTTGAAATGAAAGGCGCCATTGTTAATAAGGGACATTTGAAAAGGATAATGAGTTATAATGGGCTCCAACATTGTTAGTATGCAGACTGCATATTGGCCGGCAAATTGGTTTTCCAACTGCAGATCTGAATACGAGGCGCCAGCGCAGCCGCTCCGACCATTTTGTGAACTTAGAATTACACAGACATGTTTCTCACACACACACACACACACAGATACTTTTTATGCGTCTCACATACACACATAATGGCAGCGTGAAATGCAAAAATGAAAGCCGTAATCTTCCCCCCGCTGGCCGGACACTTCCAGGTTTTGTATTCTGGAGAATTTCTCTGCTGCTGAAAGTCTTAAAGAGGCTCGCGTGTCAGAAGTTAATTGATTTTCATTTACAGGCGACGTCTTCATGTTCTCTCCCTAACAACGTGTGTTTGCTGCCCCCTACAGGCCACTGCAACAACATCCACTGCCTGGCCAAAGCCATCAACCAGATCGCTGCTGCTCTCTTCACCATCCACAAGGGGAGCATAGAGGACCGCCTGAAGGAGTTCCTGGCTGTAAGATGGAAATATCTGATTTTGTGTTTGTTATTTTTACACCCTGCTCCCCTCGTACATCTGCATGAAGTGATTCTGCCGTGTTTGTCAGAATGTTTAAGCTTGGCTGAGGTGAGCGTGACTTTTTCATTTTGATTTTTAAAAAAGGAAGAATAGTTTGTACCCACAGTATCTCTGTGAGATGGAGACACTTTGTCGCTTATCACACCCACCCTGTGTCACCATGGCAGCACACATCGCTGTCACATGACAGGTGACGACAATAAACAAACCTCAGCAGCAAGCGGTAACAAGATGCCATACAGCTATCTTTAATTCAATTCATTTAAGTAATAAGAATAGTGAATGTATAAATGGTTATTGGTTATTATGGATATAATTTAAATAAGTAATCTTAGTGGATCTAAAGAAGTAAGAACAAAATAATGGTCAATAAGTATTTTAAGGTGAATAGAAACAGACTTTCATCTTATTTTGCTGAAATTTTCACCTAAAACTTACATAGAAAAATAACATAAGACAAACATTATTTTCTTTCTAACATGTTTTGTGTGTGTGTGTGTGTGTGTGTGTGTGTAGCTGGCCTCATCCAGCCTGTTGAAGATCGGCCAGGAGACGGACAAGATGACGACGCGCAACAGAGAATCTGTCTACCTGCTGCTGGACATGGTGAGGGAGAATAAATAAAGCCGCGTTCACTCCTGTAGTTTGGTTCATTTGGTCCAGACCAGGAGACTCTGCTTCAGATTGAGCAACATCAGAACAATAATGACGAACACTAATGAACTATGTATCCTCATGGCAGAAGAAATGACCAAATGATCTGAGCAAGTTAACTAAGTCTGGAGGGTAAAACACTTCTGACACCCTCCTGGTGGGATATGAAGCTGGGTGTAGAACTGACCAAAACCTTGTTGTGTCCACGGTGGGTAGTTTTCAGTCTCTAACAGTGTGTCTGTGTTGTCTGTGTGTGTTTCAGATTGTGCAGGAGTCCCCCTTCCTGACCATGGACCTGCTGGAGTCCTGTTTCCCCTACGTCCTGCTGCGAAACGCCTACCACGCTGTCTACAAACAGAGCATCAGCGCTAACGCATAGACGCACACTAAACGCACAGCGAAGGCCTACCATACTGTCTACCATCAGAGCGTCAGCGCTCGGCATATAGACGCATACACACATCATCCAACACACACTAAGAGCAAACACTAAAAACAACAAACTAAACACACTAAACTATGCCTACAATGCCTCAACGTTCTATTCAGACGATATGTACACAACACACTAAACTCAGATTTAAACGACGATCCAAAACAAATACACTAAACGCCAAAAGAACATGCGGTGCACAGAAAAACACACACACATACACACACTAGCTGGATGAAGTTGGGGGATCAGTGTCTTTACTTTAATCATTGTACTTTTTCATGATGTTGCCAGGGACCATAACCCATAGCAACACATAATATACCATATGTTTGGTTGGTATAAAAGAACAAAAATATAAATATATAGTATATATATAGTTGACACTAAAATATTATTTTCTTTTGTTCCTTCTTTTGTTTGTTTTTTCGATGAAAGATTTGAGATTTTTAGTGGCCAGCTGACAGTTTCTACGTGGTGGTGGATTTGGATGCTTATTTTGGGAATGCAAATGACGTGACGTGGGTTTGTTTTTTTTTGTTTTGTTTTTTTTTGCTTTTATCGAGGAGGGCGGTATGAGGATTCCTGTGTTGATAATGAAAGACATGTTGCTTGTTAATGTAAGTTTACACTCGTACACACACACACACACACTGACAGACAGACATCCTGAGAAGATATAAAACAGACGTGCACACTTAATATCTACATTTCATAAGCGAACACACGCGCAAACACACATTTGTATAACATGGTGATGTTTTCCTTTCTTTTACAAGCTAGTCGTAACATGAACTTTTTGTGGGTAAAGATATAATATCTGTATTCTACTTTGATGTGAACTGAACTCTTTGTCTGTTTTTAATGTTTATGTTTTGTTATTTTTACGATGACGACAATGATGACGATTTGCCAAATGTGTTGACACTAAACGTTGTGTATCAGGGCTTGGGAGTGGTGGAGGAGTGTTTGGGTATTAATTGACGGTTGAAGCGCCGTTATTAAGTGTTGGGACGGTTCTGACTCTGCGGCAGCTTGGTTAACAGAACAGAGGAGTCTTACAAGCGGGAACAAAGTTAAAATAGTGCAGTAACACCACGGTATTCACCCTATGTACACCTGCAAATATTCCTCACAGCTGTTGTTAGTCCACGCTCCTGATTAAGTAAAGGTCCAGTAGGTGCTACTCTTTTTCTCTAAGCCAGTGCAAAATATAATTTATATGATATCCTATCATTTCTGGTCTAAAAAGAAGATGAAAAATTTCGTCGTTATCGAGGGAAATTTAGCTTTTCTGTGTCTCATTTTTACATTCTCGTAGTGCCGGCCAGAAGCAGGCCGTACTGAAGCAGCCGGAGTCGTGCCTTGCTTAAAGGCATCTTAACAGCAGCTGTCGAGGGTCCACCACCTACACGCTGTGGGTTAGTTAAATGTGTTAACTTAAAGTAGATTTAACCAATTCCTCCACAGAGAAACGGTGAAATCCTAATTGATCTGAAACCTGTGAACGTCTACAAAAAAACCTGGAGCTGCAATAAGACAAAAAATAAAATGTATATACACACAAACACACACTCTTGGTGATGTTTTCACTGGATTCGCGAACAGCGTGCCCTCCGATGAACTTTACATTTTCGTGATGGTTGTACGGGACCTCTTAGGACAGACAGACGGATGACTTTTACAAAGTGCGGTCTGATTTCTTTTTTTGTTTTTGTTTTTTTAATTCCCCTCAATCAAGGCATGGCAAGGGCTACATAATGAGACACACACACACACACACCCAAACCATGCTCTCTTTATGCCAGCCCTCTGCTAATGTATTACTAACACCAGGGCTCTGTCTGAAAGCTCATACTGCACACTTTTTCACCACGGACTGTTAAAAGTTACAATCCAGAAGCAGAGTCTCATTTACGGTATGTAGCAGGAATACAGTAAAATGTCATAAATGACGTGTCTGAACTTTACAGTAGATTTCAAGTCTGTCTCTACTGTGTGTTTTAGTCAGCGGTATGCATTATGAGCATGTAAGGACGGATCCGTGGACGCATTCTGCCATTTGATGTGGAATGGTTGCTGTTTTGTTTTGTTTTTCTTTCTAACCTCTTTCTTTTCTTTTGTGTGTGTCTCTCTGATTCCACCGTGTAACTTAAATGACATGAATAAAATAAACTTTAGGGCTGTGTCAGACCTGAGCTGTGAGTGTGTGACGCTGCTTCGTGCACGTGGACTCCTGCTGAGATGTGGTAAAAGTAAAAGAACGGGGTAAGTGGTGACACACTTTATAGTTAATGTAAGTGCAGCTTTGTTTTTGAGTGTATAACCAGTACTGTACCTAAGTCCACTTTTGAGGTACTTGTACTTGTAGTACTACCATTGTATGCTACTTAATACTTTACCCTTACACTACATTTATCTGACAGTTATCGTCGATAGTTGATTTTTCAAACAAAACGTGATCGTTTTATAAAATATGATGATGTGTCATGTGCCAAATCGTAACAAGGTTATCTCGTGACGCTTTCCATACAGAGAAGATCTAGAGAAGACTCACTCCAGGAGCGAGCACTGACAGTAGCAGGGAGAAACTAACTTTTACAGGCAGAAATCTTTAGATAATTGATGGCGGCTGCAACCGGTTGAGTTAAAGAGCAAAATCTTTAGCGGTCCTGCCTCTGCTGCCTCCCAGCTAATCTAAAAATCGGCATAGACGTGGCTCGAACAAGCAATCTGTAACAGCACCTACCTGTCAATCAAAGCGACCACACTGTTAATCGTGCATAACTTTACGCCTTTTAATATGATTTTAAAAATTGAACGGCGAAATTAGCTTTAGAGACCAAAACCAGGCTGTAAACATGTTTATTTCTGCTGTGAAGTTGGACATTTTAACATAGGGACTTATGGAGACTGACTCACTTCTGCAGCCTGCCTCAAGATAATATATATATGTAAACACTGATGGGGCACCGTTCGTGTTCTGTCGCTACTTTTACTTCAGTAAATGATTGAATACTTCTTCCGACTGCCTTTAACGCTTGGACTGCATCAATATTTACACAGCACTTTAAAGTAAGATGAAGTTTTCTAAAACAAATACTCTGTTTAAATACTGCACTAATGTGTGCATTTACAAAACAAATATTAGGTCTTCTTGGTTTTGACACGCAATCTTTTAACACTACTTAAGTGTTGTTAAAGCTAATTTTGTCAAAATATATAGTCCGTTACCTTTAGAGACAAGCGACTGACTTTCTCCCGCTCTGACTCCTCTCGCAGCTCCTTAATGTGAAATTGTGGGTTAGTCCAGGGGCCGCGTTGCAGGCCAGGATGGGCTCAGGCTGTGCGGGTACTAGTCATGAAATTCTTCCTCATTCTTAATTAAAAATGTTCATGATATGTAAACTTAAGCGACGTGTATGTATGTATGTATGTATGCATTCCTCTGTGAATGACGGTAATCATTCCTCTGTCTTAGCTGTAGTAAGTCATGGGCCGGTAGATTAAATTGTTAACTATTTATTTAATGGCAGGTTTTGCACAAAAAAATAGTCCCCATTTCATCATCATCTGGAACATACAACTTGAGACCAGCTATTTAAAAACTAGTCCCGCTGTGTCCAACAGAAGCCAACAGGGGGCACAGCAAGAAAACTAATGCCGTAATAATGAAACAAAGAAACGTGGAAATTAAAAAGCCTACATTCTTATATTCTAGGGTCTATTGAAAGGCAATGCTGCCGTTTTATTGATGTAAGTCACAAGGATACAAACACAAACAGAAGAATCACTCGAATCATCGAAATAATCTGATTTATTCCTACGTCCAGTTTATTTAAAAAAAGGAAGAGGTGTGCTGTCTAAACCGTAAACTTTGCATAGGTGTTGCAGAATCTGTTAAAACAACCTGATGAAAGACAAATTCTATGTTGCGAAACTCGTTTTAACAACTTCTACATAATCAAATGTGACAGACCTTTTTCCACAGCAGACGTTTGGCATTAATGATGGTCCGAATCCATCTGAGTGCAACTGTTGTTAATGTTATTAATAATGCTAGATGAGGAACTTCCCCCAGCGACTAGGAACCTTTGGATCAACTCTACTAAGGCTCTAAATTACCCCCATGTGAGTGCGTGTGCTGTGAGGTTATACTTTCCAGAAAGTACAAGAACTTTTGGGGTTGACGTACCACAGCCCAGTTTGTTTTTTGTTCATTGTGCTTTGACTCCTTGTTGATGTATGGTTGGAAAAAGCAATGACTGTTTTTTTTTTGCGCTCATACATCATCAGACTAATTTGCCTAATCTTCGCAAAGCTTTAGGCCGCGGTGGAAACACAGATGATAACTGACCTTTTAGTTCCTGTAAAAGTAGTTCCAGGGACTAAAAGTTCTTTGGATGGATACGAATGTCAAAATGTCTACTTTGAAAAATGTCTGTCACTGTACAAAGAGATTATGGTTATACTGTATTCAGAAAGCAACAAGATATTCCTGATGGAACAGTGGACATTTTGATAACTTGAGACGGGAAACACCCTCGAAGTTGAGCTGTTAAGCCGACGTAATGTATCATCAGGTAATATGGTGGTCATGTTAATAGCTAACAGTCATGAAATATTTAGTTGCTACTTGAATATTAACTCAGTTAGCGCATTTGAAATATTTCCGTGTCTATTTGTTTGAGTAAACTGAGAATGGTGACAAAGAAGTAACTATATCTCCCGTTAATTAATCAGCTTAAGCAGTTATCTAATTAGCTAGTCTATAGTAGTAGACCAAATATGAAATTAAACGCAACCAAACTGAATATTTTTCATATTTGTCAGTTATTTAATTTAAATTTTAGTTTAGCTTGTTTCCCGTCAAAAGTGTCTAATGCCCGCTGTATGACTGACGGTGGATTTGCTTTTCTAGCTAGAAATTTTTTTTTTTTAACTAAAACAGGGCAAACAAAGCTTAAAGGTTGAACTTTGAGCGTGAAACACAGCAGTGACAGTTTGTGTGGAGTCATTCTGAGGTGAATGTGCTCAGTGAGGTGAGTCTGCTCTCACAGACGGACTGTTTCCAGGTCAGCTCGTTTAAGAGTGAACCCGGGCATGCTGGTTTGATTTCTTTACCTACTCTAATTAAGGATTAACTGCTGTCTCAATAAACTGCGCAGAGGTCAGTTTTTCCAAGATGGACACCAGAGAGTCCGTCCAGAATATCAGAGATGAATCGTCGCCTCGTCTGCGCTGAGATGTCTCTCATGCCTGCGTCACTCGTCCTGAGGGCTGGCTTCCTCCTCGTCCTCCTCGGGTACAGGACTTTTCAGCTTACCTACACACACAAACATCACTCAGATTTAACAATATTGAATTATGTTTTGTTAAAGTATGACACATCTAAAGTTGCCAAGCCCGACTACTTAAATTATCTGCAGAGAAAAAGGAAATATCATAAATATTATTATAAATATTATTAATATAAAGTACTTTTGTACTTACCTACATTTATTAGACGGCCGTTGTTACCTTGCAAATTCAGATTATTAATAGAAAATACAAATCGACAAATAAATGAGGATGTACTATTTTAGTTTTAAATCAAAATCTGAATCATTAAAATTAGCCTCACTTTTACCAGCTGCAACATTAACGTGAAGTGCACATTAACTTACTTAAATATAATTTAGCATTTCTAAACAGTGGTATTGCTGCTTTTACTATCTTTACCAGTGTGTGTGGAGCATTTCTTTGCAGAAATCAAATATAATATTCATTAGCATGTTTTTATTAGTATATAATAACTTGAATAAAAACTGAGGTATGGCAACCATATTTATATTTCAGAAAGACTGGTCGTTAAATGACTTGACGATAGTTTAATTGATTTTAATCTGTGTATTGCCTTAGTAGACCAAATCTGTCAAGTTCTACTGAAACACAATACATTCCTGTTCAATAGTACACATATATAATTCATTTATTTTGCCTATTGGTCTGCCAGAGACACTCAACAATTATCTGAACTCTTCAACAGTTTACACACCTCGTTATTGTTTTTGTTATTTAGTCCTTTCTTTCATCGACTTTAAGACACAGTGAGGATCTTTGATATTATACTACTCTATCCCACCCCACTCATACACCACCACTGCGACCACCAAGATTTATCATTCTTGGTGCAATATTTTCCATTAACAGCCCCAATTCAAGATGTAAATATCAACTTAAATATATTTCTAACTAGATACCCTCAGAAAAGATGATAAACCATATCTTTATCTTTATCCTGTACATGTCAACACCGAGCCTCAGGAGCTGTGATGTGAAGCCAATGCCAAAAAATTGCAGTTCCTCAAACGTCCACTTGAGGCTGACTCCAGAAGTGAGTCAGTCTCCATAAGTCCCCATGTTAGACAGCAGAAATAAACATGTTTACAGCCTGGTACAAAAAACAGCTTTGGTCCCTGTAGCTAATTTCCCCGTTCATGACAACTGTACTGAGGGTGAATTTTTATTTAACTCACCTGATAAAATGATATTAAGGCTTAAAGTTCTGCACAATGTGTAGCGTGGCCGTTACAGATAGCTTGTTTGAACACCCAGGCATGATTAAGGTCTGTTGATGAGCGATGTCTTTGCTGATTTTTAGATTGTCCATCGAATGAAATGGTGCTGGACTTTTACAGGATAAAACTAAAGAACTGTTGGAAGTAAAGGTTGAACAGCACAGCACACCCACAAGTCCCATTAATAAATCTCTCAAGTGCACATTGGACATGGTATCAACAGGAAATACCTGCTGAATCCTGGATTAAAGGAGCAGAACACAAAGATCCACACGAGAACGCCAGAAATGACTCAATAAATGAATTTAGTCCAAGATAGTGATGAAATAAAAAACACATAACGTGGTCACTCTACATTTCACAAGCCATTAAGATGGATCCTGTTTCTTTCTTTCTTCTTGCAGAGCGTCCCATCTGTGAACATTTAACCTCTCGGGGGGGGGGGCCCGTGCACATGCTGCATAAACCCGCACACTCATTCACAAACACGTACACGATTTTTTAGCTGTTAATGCAGCGAGAGGGGGGGGGGGCGTTGATCTCCAAACAGTAGGGTCACACAGATGTGAGGAAGGCAGGCATGTGATGCAAAAATCATGCGCACAAACCAAAACATCGTGTCCTTTCTTTTCCATTAATCTTCTACTCGTCATGTTTTAATCTCTTAACAGTCCCCTCAATGCTCTGTTCTATTCCCTGATTGGTAATTAACTATCAGATGTTCTGATGTCCTAAAAATATTTTGTTTTTCATGGAGGGTAAATATGTTTCATAACGTCATGGACATGAAGCAAAACTTTGATCTCGGATAAAAAAATACTCAAACATTCAGGAAGCGTTCCAATATAATACATCTTTATTCACAGCCATTTCTACACAAGCACCACCGTCACCTACAGTCCTTTTAAATTTTAGATGATTTAGTACATTTAACTAAAACCTCTATGTGCATGAGTCTGTATGTATGCTCGAGAGAGAGAGAGAGAGAGCAGATCAAAACATACGGTACGTTATGTCGCGTAAGAGTGAAGCAGTGTGTTTAATGGGGGATCAGATGGAAACAGCAGCGGTGAGCAGGTGGGAAAAGTCGGTTATTAAGAGGACAAAGAGGTGAAAGTGAGCGAAGGGTGGCTATCGGGAGACGGAGTCCGGACTGGACGCTTCCTTTTTGTGGTCACATGACAATTCTGAGAAAGATGGAGAGAGAGGAGGAGGAGGAGGAGGTGGGTAAATGGAGAGAGGAAGATCATGCAAAGCCACAAGAGGAGGAAAGACAAGAGAAACAGAGGAGTTAGTTCTGTTAGTAGTCAAGACGTTCAACAGCGTTATTATAGAAATGTAAACATGACGTGTGTTAGTAATTGTAGTGATTTGAAAGGTATATTTCTAGCTTTTCCTCCTTGTAGTCTTGTTGAACGCACCCCCAAAATACACAGCCTTAAAGCTGCAGTCATCTATTTTTGGCAACTAGAGCTTCAGATTTATTTTATTATTCATTTAGAGTTATTTATTGGATGTTTTGGAGCCAGGCAAGTAGTGTAACAAGTACTTTCTACTTGTACTTGTACACGTCAAAGGGAAATCTTTTTACCTGACAGCTTTAGTTACTTTACGAATTAACATGTTTGTTTATAAAATATGTTTTGGCGTAAATTACTACAGCTGGGATGATGAGTCGATTGAGAGAAAGTCAACAGACCTTTTTCACAGCAGCCATTTTGACATGAGATGGTAGGATCAACACAGGTGTTACCAATGATGCTAATTAAGGTTCCATTCCATTTATTGTAGCCAACATGCACCGCAGCATCACGCTGACTCCGTTTGACCTGAATGGAACAGCATTATTGGAAACACCTGTGTTTACCAAGCGGCGACCTCTGTGGTTGTGAAGCGAAGCCAACAGAGGCCGGCCTCCATGTTAAAATGTCCAACTTCACAGCAGAAATAAACACGTTTACAGCCTCGTGCAAAAAACTGTTTTGGTCTCTATAGCTAATTTCACCGTTCATGACAACTGTACTGTTCAAATTATATTTAAGTTAAAAGTTATGCAGAATTAACAGAGTGGGCGTTGTGATCGACAGGTAGGTGCCGTTACAAATGGCTTGTTTGAGGACTCTGAGCTTCACAACAGCTCCTTTAAAAACCGGTGACGTCACAGATACGACGTCCATTCTTTATACTGCCTGTAGTGTTTACCTTATTATTTCATCCCAAAATGGCTGCTGTAAAAAGGTCTATTGGCAACTATACAAAAACATTTTGTAATTCCAACTTTACACGTTCTTTTCACGTGTTTGTTGCTGCCTTTCCCTTTTTAATTATAATTAATTTTATTTTTGAATAATTTCAAAGTTTGGACTGTTTTGTTTGGACAAAACAAGCTTCGTGAAGATTAAAGCCAATCAATCAATTCATGGAGTTAATAATCAGCAAATAATAAGACAAACCCTGTTTTTCTATTAAAGCATGAGTCATAACAATCTAATGACATCATGTATAATGATATAACAGTCGCAGAGGGGACGTGCTTTGACATTTTCCTGATTGTTCTCACACACACTCAGACTTTAACGTGAAACACAGTAAATGCTTCCTCCTCTACAGTTGGTTTATCAGGGCTTGTTTGCCGCCTGCAGGGGTTGATAAGAGCGACTCGGGACGTCGCAGAGAGCTCAGAGAGACAAAAAATGTTACAGACAACTCCTTTCATGTTATATTAGATTCAGTGTTGGTATAAAAAACTGATTAACGCAGTTTTAAGTCTCTTTTTATTTTTAAATTTTAAATAATGTAATTGAGAAAAACTATTTTGTTCTTATTTGGTAACAAAGTTTTGAGGAGATGTAATTGGGCAAATGAATCTAGTCGTTTCTGGTTGTTATCGAGTTTAATTTTATCAGTGAAATAAATACTAGTATTTGTGTTTAGTGTGTGTAAAGCCGACAGTATACTCCAGAATAACTTTGAATGGGAAATAGCGAGGCAAACACTGAATGTATTTTTGTTACTTCCATCATCTTTAGTTGTATCGCTTCATTGAATCTGTCAAAAATCTGATTTATTTTGGAGAATACTGCCGACCAAAGGTGTGTATGTTTGGCTGTCTAAAAACAAATTACCCCCTGAACTGTTGCTCTCTGCCACTCCTCTCTCCTGATTGGCTAACAGCAGACTCGCCTCATTCCCATTGGTTTCCTCTGGCCCATTGTGATTGGCCCACAGGGAAGCGGTGGCATAGAGCTGTGCCGTGATTGGGCTCAGCTGGCCATCTGTCTCACAGAGCCCCGCCCCAAGAAGGTGTTGCTCCACCCCCAGTTGAAGCTCTGAGGAGAGAAGAGCGCCTCTAGTGGAGAGATGCTTCAACTACAGACATGTCGCAAAATAGTTCGTAAACAGCGGCGAAAACGACGAAATGAATCTGTAATTCAGACTTTAAACTGAAAAATTTTAAACTGAACTGAACCAAAAACTAAAAAAGAACTAAAGATTAACAAAACAGTCTGGCAGCTTTCCCTGACGTCTCATATAAACCATAAACATCCCGCTCTGCCAGGAGGTTAAGGGCCTCCCCTTAATTTGTCTCACTTGTAGACGTTTAGCAGTAGGTTTAGGGGAGAAAGTTGCTGATTTATAATATAAAATCATCTGCAATCAAACTCCAATGTTGTTCTCTGGTAGCTATCTCAAATTATAGAGCTAGTACAGCGCTTTTAACTATGTTTTTAAGGTGGGATTTCTCTTGTAAAGTCTAAAAACTCCAGCTACTTCCTCTTGAAGCAGTGTTATATTCATAGATGTCTGTCAAAACCTCCATGTCATGAGCCAACAGCAGCTAAATATTTACATAAAAGCTACCAAAGTCTGCTTTAAAATCAAATTAAAGGCTTTATAAGTGCAAATAAAAAACTTAATTTCAACTTTAATGTGAAAAACTGATGCAGTAAAACTGCACTAACACTTTTTTTCCCCTCCTGATCCTACAGTATGTAAATACAAACATTTGGTGCATAGGCAGTTACTCATGTGACTATTAGCTAACTGGCCTACACACACACACACACACACACACACACACACACACTCACTCAGACAGGATCAATAAAAGACCTTTTACTGTCTCCACTTCCCGGAACCACCTCACTGCTGCACTGCTGCCGGAGAGAGCTCTGCACGCACTGTTTTTCTTCCTTCCTTTGTTTTTCCCCTGAAACCTGCACCTTTTCCCTACAGACTTATTATAATGGAGTTTTCCGTCTGACATTTGAAGTCAAATATATATATATATGCACGCTGTAGGGAGAATATGAAGGCTTTGCTAAGTCAGAAAGGCCGCAGCAGCACTGCTTCTTCTCTTCTGGGCCCTCTAACGGTTTTTATAAATTATTCAGAGCAGGGCGATGATAACAAAAATGACAAGATAAAAGCTATCTGACAGGTGCTCTGTGGACAGACTGAGCACGGTAGCTGAGCTGTTGACAACTTTCTTTTGTCAAGCAAAGAAAACATCAAATCACCAGCGCAGAGACACCCACACACACACTTTTACCAGTACTACCACCAATAAAATAGCAGTTCCAGTGAAAACTGCCGGCTGTGACGTGCAAGGGCTCTTATTCTGATAACAGATGTTTTCAAAGATAATTTTCAAACCTTTGAGCAACGCAAACTAAATTTCCTTCACCTCGATTGTTTTCGGCGGAGGTAGAAGATCAGAAAAGATCGTTTTTAAAGTAGATTTCTTCCTCATATTGTCACACAGAACAAGCTGCTTTGTTCCCCTCAGTCCATAGTTAAAGAAACCAAACCATGAGAAGTCAAAGTCACCATCCCCCATCGCCCTGCCAGCTGAGCCGACTGATCTGAGACAGACTAAAAAAAATGACTAAAAAAACAAAAAGTGGGAGTAAAACCAGAATGTCCATCCAAAAAGCAAACATATAGACAAGCACGTTACCGAGGAGAGGAAGGGAGGAGGCTGGTGTGTATACAGCTGCGACAAAAACCACCAGTGCATGACACGAACAGACCTTAAAGGTCCGGTGTGTGAGATTTAGGGACTTTAAAGATGAGCTGCTTCAGAGGGAGCCGCCATGTTTCTGCTGTAGCACAGAACAGACAACTGGACACATTGGCTCTAAATAGGATCTTGAAATGAATCGACTTTGACGGCGTCTAATTTCTGAAGGACAAAAGACGGGTCTGTTGCTAATATTCCAGACTTAATGCATCTTTTAGCGTGAAAGACATGCAGCGTGTTTCGAAAGACGGCACCTTATGTGTCTCTCTGTACTTTCAACGATGTTAACAAGCAACCGATTCTCAGCAAACTAAAACCTTTCTATCAACACTGTCACTGTTGTCCCCTTGTCACCATTTTTCCATTTTTTAAAGGCCATTTTAATGCTGATGTTAAAACAGTAAATTGCAGAGGGACCTGAGATGCACCAAGTATAAATCCTCCTCATAATCCTCTCCTCAGGGAGACGTGGGCTTCTTGCAGAGAGCATCTTTTCAGACATCGGGCTGAAAATCGTCGTGTTTTTACCTTTCATGGTGGGCGGGGCGTAGGTGCTCTGCTTCCTCTGAGCACCATCTGTAGCCTGGAGAGCCAAAACAAAACAAAGAGGGCGGTAAGCTTCAGAAAATGGTGATTTGATAAATCTTCTACAGCCAAACATTGAATGTAAAGAGGAAGGTCCAGTGCTTTTACTTAAAAATGAATATCCAGCAGGAGACGGGATAGATCGCGATGTCCTTTTTTAATCTCATTTCAGTGAAACAACATCGACTTTCCAGACAGGCCATCATTTATCTGGCAGATTGTCTGTCCCCTGACTGTCAGCTGGGACCTTTTTAATGTCAGAGAAATGTGAACGATGCTAAGAAAGTATTGCTTAACATGTCTGAGGTTGTGTTCGTGTGTAAAATTGAAGCTCATTCCCACCCCCTGATGCTAGTGACTCTAACAGATCAGTGTTTACCTGCTGGTAGTTTCCCCACTTCTCCCTGCGTCTGTACATGCAAACAACATTTATACAAACCTGCGACTCTCCGCTGGCATTGTGTTGATCTCCAACATCTGCGGGAGAGACGAGACAGCAGCATTGAGCTCTTTCTTTTTTTTATTAATTTGTCACTAGCTGATGTTTTTCAGCCTCACGAGCGAGAGCTCGTCCAAACAGTGTCAGTGGGTCTGCTTAGTTCAAACCGCCTTGTTCAGGTCGGGTTGCGGGCTTTGATCGTCTTGTTTCCTCTTTGGCCTGAAGCCGTGCCGTGAAACAGCTCAAACAGCTTCCAGATAAACTCCATAGGAACAGCACTGTTGTAGTCTGTTAATTGTAAATAAAGATTGCCAGTACGCACTGCTGAAATTCCTGGAATCAATATTGAGCAATTACACCTTTCTAACACCTGCAGGTGATTATAGACTCCTTTAATGACACGACTCAGTGCTTTCCCAGCTTCTTTGTGGCCATCGTTTCTTACGCAACTCTTTCAGAATGGCTCACAAATGTATAGTTTAAGGGTAAATAATATCCTAAAAGATCAGGCAATGCAGTTTTGTGAGTGCTTTTGTTGGAGACTATTTTCAGGGGTGGATTAATCCCCCATCTGGTGCTCTGGTGTGTGTGTTGTTTGTGCAGCAGGACTCTGGGGTCAAAATGAACTAAATCTAACTAATAAGCTCGTTGTGGATGTTTTACATGACAGCCGTCAACCGTACGAGTTTCAAATGAACAACTTGTGAGCTGGAAGAAGATTTTTGGCTTCCCAGAGGCTCCCATTACTTAACTTTCAGAAAATATCAGCATTTTTTTTGAAGACATAATACTTTGTTTCAAGGCGAAGAGTCACAGCTGCCAGCTGGTTTCACAAAAATATGAAAGAATCAAATTAAATTTGGCGCTCAGATCAACCTCGAGCAGAGGAACGCGTTTGAAGGACGTTAAACTGAGAGAGAGAGAGAAGACAGTGAAGATGTCTTACAGCCTGTCCATGTTCATATTTACAGCCGTCCTGCTGCGTTTGATACCAACATAATTCTGATTTCTCTGAGAAACAAAAAAAAAAAAAAGAAGAGCTTTAATGCAACTTATACTGGAACCAGACTCACTGAGCTGAGCTCACGAAATGGAATCAGGCCGATTATTCAATCAGCCGGTTCCTGTGTAGAGGGATTTATAAGGGCTGAGAGCCGACACACACACACACACACACACACACACACTCACACACCCTTCAGGCATCCATCAGTCCAGTTTGAACACTGAGATCACTTACCAAAAGCTGCAGCACAAATCTAATAAAGGCTCCATTATAGCTGCTGCTTTTCAGCTCTCTCCATCTCCCCTGTTCTTCCTCTCTACCTACATCTCCCTCCATCTCTCTCTCTCTCTGTCTCTTTGTGATGCTCTGTCTTTCTCTCACCTGTGCCAGGTTGTCTGTAGATCTGCAGAGTGGCAGGAGTTGGTCTTCTGCGACGGATCTGAGGTAAACACACAAACACGCACGTGTTTTCATTGATCTATTTTCCTCCCCTGTGCTTGATAAAACTTCCCCCAGCTCTCTGATCCATCACGGGGTTGACAATTGTTGTAAATCTGCATAGGCTTGAGTATTCGAGTAGTCATATTCATTCGACATAATCGCATTTATCACGATCACTCGCTGTTCAGCTGTATGGACCAAAGATGGCTGCAGACAAGGTATTCAAATTACTACAACATCTTTATGTTTGCGAGGCTAACCATAACCCCACCCTTATTTAGCACTCAGTAATTTAATGCGCGTACTCTAACATGTCCATGACTCACCTGTTTTCTTTGTCCCACGGTATATAATTCACTGTAAACATATGGTCACCACCTCTGTTTGTTTTAGGCCTCTGTGTGTTTCTTGACAATCCATGATGAGACACTCATGTGTGCTAATGCATTTTAAACAAACTCGTGTCCCAGTAATTAAGCTTAGACAAATGTACAAATAAAACTCAATTAAAAAATACCAACTGGAGCTAACTGTCCCAGTTCTTACACTGTAAAAACACACAATTAAACAGACTCCTGCGTATATGTGTGAACTTGACCGAGAGCGTGTCAGTAACTGCCTGAATACTTCAGGCTTTTAAAGCTTTATTAGTCCAAACTCTTAAAAACACAACTATCCACTTATAGGTTTAGTACAACCGCTTTCCCCACACGCTGCTCTGTAGCAAGTGGCAAAAATACCATTTACTACATCATTCTTTTAAAAAGCCAGCTGTAAAAGGACTTTTGGATTAATTTTTCCGATGTTAACGTGAAAAACATCACCTCAAACTCTTTGCCGACTCTTCCAGTACTTCCAGTACAGCCATATTAACTACATGAACCAATACAGCCAAAGTAAAGGTCAGATTTAACTCTGTGATCCTTGAATCAAAACGTGCTTGGCTCAGAGCTCTCAGTCGATGGAAACACTGCAGGAATCTAAACGTTTGTCGTCATCTTGGACGGGCGGTTCGGTTTACAAGATGGTATCTCACAAAACCATCGCTCTGTCTTCTAAAATGTGCTGACGGTTTCCAAAACAGGAGCTCCCCAAACAACCACACAGGGGGCCTAATCTGTCACCGTTCATTACCAGCTTCCTTAGAAATGAAAAACTTCCGGTTTGCATCAACTAAACGGTTCATAAAGACGTCAGCAAAGCAGAGACCAGAGCTCCAACACTTACACCTTACAGAGGGCTGTTTTAAACTCCCTGTTGCAATGTTTAAGCTCGTATGAAAGACCAGCTTCTGTTTCTTTTTGCAGGAGAGGAAAATTACACCTCAGGTACTGTTCTGTATGTTTTTTTTTTTATTTTTAAATTGGCTTTTCTGTCGCTGTTTCGTTAGTTGTTGATGTCACGTGTTTTCCAGGATGCCTTTTGAAACGGTCCCCAGGAGAACAGGCGTGAACTTGTTGCAATCAGCTGCAGATCATCTGTGACGGTGGTGAATTTTGATAGTCACATTTACATCATCAGCTACTTGGAGGAAGTAAACAAGGACAAGTACATGCATACATTTATGAGTACTGGAACTGAAACTGCGGTAAATATTTCAAGAATGCAAAATAAAGCAGCATTGGTTGTGTTTTTTTGGTTTAATATAGTTTCATAGGGTGTTTTTATATTTTTTTTTATTTCTCCACGCTATCTGCTCTCAAACACTCCAATATTACCACCTTTGAACTTTCTGCCAATACATATAAAAACAAACTAACCAGCAAAACACACAAAGCTCTCAAATGTGTCACATGCATAGCCGATCAAATGTGGCGTTCCCATTAAATACACACGCTGTCACTCACGTACACAAGCAGCAGTTTTCATAAGAAGGACACTTATGCACACATACGGGTCTGCACCCACACGCAGAAAATTCCAGACAAGACTCACAAGAACACAGATAGAAGCCTCATTCAGCCCTCACATGCATGAACCCACACACCGTCCACCCCACTCTGCTGCAGCGCAACACACACATGCTCAGATTCACTCACATGTTCGGCGGCCTGTGGGTCCAGCTGTCCCTGCAGCGGAGGCACATCAAACTGGATCTTCTTAGGACTGCTGGGCTCCATTATTACTAACTGAGAGATAGAAAGAAAGACAGACAGAGAGAGAGAGAGAGAGAGAGAGAGAGTGTGTGTGTGTGTGTGTGTGTCAAGGAGGGAGGGAGTAGAGATGGAGGGAGTGGTCTTCTCTCGGCCGATGGGGTCCATTATCACTAATTGACAGACTTAGAGAGAGAGAGAATAGTGCCCTAGTCATTGCAGCGTTTTCCAAAACATGCGCTCTGATGCAGAATGAAGTAATGTAATAAAGTCAGACGTGTACATGAATTGTCTTTTTTAAATCTTCTGTTTCCACTGTGATAACCAAAAAGGTAAAAAAAAACAAAAAAAAACCCCACAGCTTTCACTTCACTGCTAGCAGCCACATGTAGCCCGGGGTCAGTGTTACACTCTTAAGAGTATGGGCTTTGGTCTAAGTGCACATCTATCTTCATCATGGTTTGCACTGTTATGATTTTCGATGACGGAAAAGACCACACGAGACAAACAAAAGAGAGTCTGCAGCCGTGGCTTTCAGTTCAGTGGCTTATCATGCTAACATTTGCTAATAAGCAGTGAACACAATACAGCCGAGTTCATCAGTTTGGCTAACGCTGATTAGTTATCAATTGCTAATATGGTCATAAACTAAAGCATCTTGGTGAGGACGACGATAGAGCTAGAGGACAGGTTAAAGGACCATTGTGTGGGACTTAGTGGCATCTAATGGGCTAGTTGTTGATTACACCCCCCTCGCATCACCCTCTCTTTCCTGGAGAACAATCTACAATGGCCGCAAAATGCAACTTGAAAGTTTGTCTGCTCTGGGCTACTGTAGAAACATGGCGGTTCAACTTGGTGGACAGTCCATCCAGTAGTTGTTGAGACACTGAACTCCAACCTCATGGTGGTGCTAAATGAGAACTCAGTTGATCGACCAAGTCGTTAGGACTCATCCTCTGGGAAACATAAAAATCTGCCCTAATCCAACTCGCTGATGCTAAGACAGTTAAGCTAAGTCTATCATCTGACGAGTCCCTGGGCTCATCGACCAATGTTTTGGGTCTTTTGGTGTAGCCAGCGGATATCGGGATAACAGATAAGAGATATCTATAAAAAAAAAAAATGCCAACATCATGGTGGTGAAATCTCAGTGGGTTAATGAAGTATGTAGGGTCCATCCTCTGGGAACCATCAATGTCTGGTTTCATGGCAACTCATCCAATATTTGTTGCAATATTTTAGTCAGCTTTGTAGCAGCCAAACAACCACTGACCATTACCATCTATAGAGCCACTGTTGAAAATTTAAATACATACAATACTCAGTGGGATGTGTTAAACTCGTTTGGGTCTATACTGTTTGACGAGTTAAGCAAATTATCAGCGGGAAATTCAGTCAAAACGATTGTTTCATGACTGAACTCATGGTTTGTGGCTTATAACGGATAAACAGATTTGACTGAACACTTAATATTAAAAGAACAGTTGATTTAATGTAACTGATAATGAGCTTTTATAGTGTAGAGGAGGTCTGGCGTAAAGTAAACATAAAAAAAACTCAGAAAATTGGTTTTCCTGGATTCTAAAACTCACTTCATAACACTTCACAATGAATCATGGACAAAAAATCTGAGTTAGTTTGACTTTAGATGCTGGTAATTTATATTTCCAACTAACACTCCCCAACCCCAAAGGACGGTGTCTAAAATGATCAAATTAATTGGATTTGTCATATTTTATGTATTTGGGTAAGGGTTCAATTTCCTGTCATTTTTATTTCCCAACATGAAGGTTAAAATCCTGTTTCAAAGCCTCGTCCACATTACCAGAAGTAAAACTGTGTCTATTAAACACTTTATTTCTGTATTTTTATTGGCGTAAACGCAGTCCAATTATGTATTACGTCTATAAAATACCCACCATATCAGTTTTTGGTCAATAAAAAATGACAGAGGAGATGATATCATGTCCATAATGGTAGCTACAACCCAGAGCGTACATATGCTTAACATTATTTCCATTGTTCCCAGTTTACCGTAAGTCCTCAGACTTAGGAGCCTCTTGGGTGTTGTAAGGGAGAAAAAAATTTATATATTTATATGGAAATCCATGTGCACACATCCATGTGTGCTCAGCAAAAACATAGCCACAGACTAATGTAAATACTATAACGTGTCCGGTACATCCTATTTGACTCTTATCTTGAGCTATAACTCAAGGAAAACATGCTGTGGCACTTTTTAAGAACAACCCTACTTCTAAAAAGTTGGCACACTGTAAAATATAAAACAGAAAAACACTGAGAAATTTTATTGTTTTTGGAAAACGATAAGCCCATTTTTGAAAAAAGTTAGATAGGGTCATCTTTACCGCTCTGTTCACCATCTCTTCTTCTAACAACACTCTCTAATCGTCTGCGAACTGACGAGTCTTTGCTGTAATCTTGGATATGTAATGTTTTCTTGCATTCTTGCTTGATGTAGGATTTCAGCTGCTCAACAATTCAAATCTCCTTTGTCGTATTTGACGTTTCGTAATGCGTCAAACATTTTCAATAGATGACAAGTTTGTACTGCAGGCAGGCCAGTTTAGCACCTGGACACTCTGACTATGGAGCCATGCTGTTGGAATACGTGCACAACGTGGTTTGGCTTCGTCTTGCTAAAATAATCAAGGCCATCCCTCATAAAGATTTGATCTTCTTGGCAATGTATATTTTTTTTCCAAAATCTGAATATAAATCACTCAGCATCAATGGTGCCTTCACAGATGTGCAGGTTCATGCATCATGTCAAGTGCACTAACGGATCCTGGCTTTTGAACTGTGTGCTGATAACAAACTGCCTCTCCTGCTTTGCCAAGAGGACACAACGTCCATGATTTCCAATTTTTTTTTAGATGTGTAGTTGGCATCAAATTCAAAATGGGCGTTTCACCATTTGGTAAGTTATGTTATTTTCAATTAAGTATGGGGTTTTCCACATGACCACATTTTGTATTTACATTTTACACTGTCACCTTTTTTGGAAACAAGGTTACACAATTAAATGCTGTATTACATCACCCTTTTTTTACAGAATTATACTGTAATATCCCAATTTTGAATTCCTTGTGCATGTTCAGCTAGCTTTGCTTACTGACCCAGAAAGGCTCGATATGGTTAAGTGCATGCTTGTAAACTTGCGGTGAGTCACGATTAGCTTGAGATTGTTAATTCACCGCAGTGAGCGTTTCATCATGTGCTAATGTTACAGTCTCCATGTGAGCTCATGCATTCTCAGTGAGGACTGTAGGCCATCAAACGGCAACATTTTTTAATGTGATAAAATGACTTTACACCGACTCAATCTGTATGCGCGTGGTGAGATATGTACACAGGAATCTGCAGATTGAGATGTACGTTTGCAAATAATATTCCCACATAAATACCCCCATACTTATCAAGTATCAAGTGTACATTAAACAACTATAAAGAGTCCCAGCTTAACTGCACATCAATACCATCATATCACTTTGGCTAAAAATAAAGCAGTTCTTCGCTGATCGGTTTCCAATGTCTAACATTAAATCTTAAAAGTTCAATTTCAGAGGAGGTAAAAAAGCATATTGAAGAATGGAAATCTGATTTTTTTTCAGCAGGTTTTGTTAGAAAAAGTTGACTAAAAGACGTGCAAACAGAAATTAGAGGATAAGAAAGTAAAGAAAGAAGTTCTTCTCTTCTCTCTGTGTATCTGCCATTTGCATTTTCAACCCCCAACTCTTAAACCTGCATCTTTTGCCACCGGTGACATCAGCGTGTGTGTGCGTGTGTGTGTTGGCAGTCGTAGTGGAAACACTTTGTCTCAGTGGAGACATCTGGAGAGACTTAGTGGCTACTGTAGGTGGAACAAACCACACACACACACACGCACACACACACATCGTACAAAGAGCCTCTTGTTTTTTTGTTTTTGTTCATGTGGTTGGAAACTGTCCATCTCTGCCCTGTGAAGGTGAGACAGAAAGACTGTTGTCTGTAGCAAACAAACACCTGCACCCCAGCGGCTGCCATGGTCGACTTCTCCTGCTTAGGACGTGACGTGACACTCTGGGTACAGATGTTAAAGCCACGTTAAACAATGTTTGTGTGATATTCATAAATTATTCATAAAGAGTTCCTGTTATATGGCACGGTTAATCGTAGGCCAATCTTGGAACCCATCGGCTGTTGCCTGGCGGCGATTTAGCTTCAACAGTCGATGTTACGGGCTTCCGGTCTAGCAAGCGAACATCCAGACCTGGCCTAAGACTTCCTCTTCCCTGTGCTGGTCATTGTTTACAATATGACTTGAGACGCAATGACTAATCTCCATGAAAAGATACCTGCACATGAGTGCAGATACATATTTAAAAAGCAAAATCATCATCAGATGATAGCCAATGGTTCCAAGATTATGCTTTGGCGAATGCGTTCCGCCTCTTTTGTTCTCCACATGGGCTGTTAACCTGCATGCAACCACAGCCTGCTCAAATGTAATGGACTACAAATAGACTACAAACAGAAACCAGAACACTTCTGATACCAAAATCTTGCCTACAGATTGTGCGATCTCACTGTGAATCAACACAACTGATTTTTTTGATTGATTGATCACCAACCTACCCTTTAATTAACTGTGGACAAAAAATATTCTGTATGGTAACTGAAAATCTTACTTCAAACAGAGAGAAATGTGAATAAATATAGAGGCTGATGCTGGGTAGTTAGTTAGAGACGAAGTAGGCAAATTCACACAGCACAAAATGATTTATTTATCCAAAATGTATTTAACTTGTTTGAGTTGGAGTGTCAAAAGGAAGTGTACGGTTCTTTATTTAATGTTTGATTGTTTTTTGGTTTCTCCTTTTCGGAAAACAAGTAGTCAAAAGTATAGAAAAGTGTTCGCATAAACCACTGCGATAATTAGCAGGCGCAGCCAAGTAGCTTCTTCTTCCCAAGAGCTTGACAACTATTCCCAAATGTTGAACCTTGTAAAAGAACAGATCTTCAATGGTGCCCAACCAACATCTTCTTGATTGTTGAGCGTGTCCCGTAGCAACGCCGATGTCCGTCAAGCAGAGGTTTGGATGCTGAGACACTGTTTGTACAAATATGACAAGAAATGGTTTAATCCTCTTTTTAAAACTGGAAAATTATCCACAATAGCTTCAGTGTCATCATAGTTTATATTACTTGTGAAAGACTTCGTGTACAATCACAAACATTTCATTGAACTCATTACCTCATAATCAATTAAAAAGATGTTTGATGCTCATTATCCGTGTAACTGTCCATTACTGCAGTGACTCCAGTGTGGACAGTGAGGAAGCTGCATACTGCTGCAGTACACGCACGGTTGTGAATGGGGATATCTTTGAGGTGCGTTGAGTGTCGGGTGGTGTAACACAGGAAGTGTGTGCAGGGGTGGTGGTAACATTTGACCCTGAGCTGAGAGAGGAGAAAAGTGTTGTGGTTGTTGTTGCTGGTGTTGATAAAACTGCTGATGCGGTTGTTGTTGGTACTGGTATGACAGCTGGTGTTTCTGTAATGTTGGTTGTGACCTTTGATTGTTGATTCCTCCTCGCCCTCCCTCGGTTCTCTCCTCCTCCTTCACCTCTTTCTCCTCAGTCAGCTGTTGTTTTACGATGTGGAAAGCATCCAGGTCGTGTTTCTCGACCTGTAGGTGGAGGGTGGAGACGACAGTTTGAGGCCGGGGCAGGAGGAACAGAGGAGTGAGGCGAGGAGTTAAAGAGGCAGGCAGGGAGAAAGACTTGACAAGTGGAGCTCTTTGGGTCGCCTCCTTTGTGCTGCTTTTATCTTCCTGGGCCTCCGACGTCTCCTCGCTGTCTCCAGATACAGGAGAGGGCTTCTCTGTTTTAGACTCCTCAAGTATTTCTGATAAATCCTTCTCAGAGCAGCTGCTGCTGGAGCTAGACTCTTCTTCTTCTGACTCCACCTCTGGTCCAGAGTCTTCGGCTGAAGAGCTGGACTCGCCATCGACCCCCTTCCAAGAGATAGCCTTATGTTTGTAGCAGTTGTGACAGCGAGACAGACCGAGGAAAACAGGGCCTGATTTAGCCTGGACGGAGAGGGAGACAGTCAGCTAGTTGTTAAGAAATGTGCACAGTCATTTAGTGAATTATATATGGCTCAGTATATAGCATGCTTTAGCATCACGGTGGAGTGTCGAGCTCCATCAAGTCCTCAAAGAACGACCGAACACTGCAGCTCATTTATCAGCTAAAACTGACTCACGGCATTTTCTGATCTGCCACCGTAGTTCAGTCGAGAGGAAGTTTGTTTTAAAGGTTAAAAGCCACAAAGTCAGCTGAGGTTGGGTCAACAAAACACTTTTCGTTTCCTGTTTCCTGATTCCCACTTTGGTTTCCTATAACCGCGAACATTCCCCGAAGTGGTTATTACTGTAACCATGAGGTCGAAGCTCCTCTAACCTCAACCCGAACCCTGATGTTTCTCTAAGCCCTTACCAAATAGTTTTTGTGCCTCAACATAACCAAACCTTAACCCTCGTTGATCCTGGCACCAGATCAGAAAACGCCAGCGACGCGTTTCATGTTTGATTTGGATGTATGGTTGCTTTAGTCATTATTTACACAGTCACAGGAGATCTCGTGTCAGGAAAAAGAAAGTTTGTTTTAGGCATCGGTGCCAGTAGAACAAAGCTGGGTAACACTTTTCATTTCAACTGTTCGGCTTTCTATCTGTAGAGTTTATGTGACAATTCATGAACATACTCTGAGCTTACACCTACCAAACTTTTATTTTTGAAACAGCTGAATATATAAAAAGTTAGGAGAGCAGACAGCACCAGGTGAGAGTGATGGGCACACCTGCATCCAGTTAGCTAATCACATCCGATCTGCTCTCCTACAGCTTCATCTCTCCTGTGTCAAGTAATTCTGGCTCGATGACGATGTGGTGTTTACATCTCTTTGTACAAACCAGGAACCTTCTCATCTCACACATTCTCAAGGTAAGAATTGTCTTTTACTATTTGTCTTTGGTGGATGAGCACCTTGAACCTTTCAGGGCGTTTGTCCGGCAGCACAAGGCGTCAAAGTAGAAAAATCCAAAGCACCCTAGAGGCAAAGTAGAGCACCACCACCACCACCACCGAATCATATGGGTATCAAATTAGTACCAAATAGTCTCTCTGACAGTAGCATTCAAATGTTCTCTGCCGCTTCCATCCACTGCTGTTATACAATTACAGGACAGTGGGTGGTGCTAATGTTCCAGGAAGGTGCTATTAAATCATTGTAGAAGAAGAGGCAGTTCAAGGAGCTCCAGTCAAACCTCAAACGATGCGAAACAACGTATGAAAATGTGACAGTGTCAGTGTTTCACGTGTTAATGTGAGCAGGGTGTAGTCTGCATTTTTTTAATGCACAAATTGAATTGAGTTTCCGGAAACAGAGATTTCTTTGGGCGTCATATAAAGTAGAAATGTCTACCGTTGGTTTTCTTGGACCGTCAGTGTTCTGGTCCTCTGCGTTCATCCTCACACCTTGCAAAACCCTGTTGGCAAGAAAAAAAGTAAAACATTGAATTTTTTGAAACACCTTTTCTTTAAAAAAAAAAAAGTATAGACTGACTGAAAGAAGCAAAATAAGGAGGAGGAAACAAAACCTTTTTCAGTTTCAATTTCCAGTCACAGTTTCATGCTGGTCTTCTCGTTCAGGCTGTCAGTTCACTGCAGGTTTTAAAAACACTACGTGTCATTTAATGAATTATTAAAGACGCCAGCTAACAGTCACATTTTCATGAGCTATATGTAAGAAGCATTTTTCAGTAGGAACATTAAACAGTTATTCCCTCTGTTTACATGAAATATTCCATTTTAAACTATTTCTTTAAGTCCTTTAAGTTTTATTATAAATCATGTCTACGTAACTGCTAAGTGTTTGCCTATGAATACGTCTTAATAGTGTTTGTCCTTTTCAAATAGTTTACAAGTCTTCTCAGCCCAAAGCACAAACACAAGATGATGTTCCCGTCCCACACGTACACACTGTTGTATGTACAGTCTGAGGCGTGGATGTCACGTAGTGTTGTAACAACTCCAGTGCTGAAACAATCGATTGATCATTTGTTCAACACAGATCAAATAATGTGATTAATCAGGTTAGTCGTTGTCCAGCTTCAGTGCTGTTTCTCTCTCTAGTGTCATTTTTAAAATGAATATTTTGGGAACTTTTTCACAATGAAAGTAATCTTTACTCTTTGTGTCTGATATCTAATGTGACAAAACTGCTCTGTAGAGCGACTGAACGTCAGACTCCGCTGTGGTGGAAGAAGTACTTATACAACACAAATACTGACAAAAATATATAGTGCAGTACACAAGTATAATCAGAAAAATGTACTATTAAAAGTAGCTGATGAAGCCGATTACGAGTGCAGCTCATTTTGAACAGGACAACTAATTATTATTTTCATCATGGATTAATCTGGATTTATCCATTCAATCAATCGGTTTAGTTTGTAAAAATTAAGAAAAAAAATGCAGATCTCAAAGTGACACCTTTACAATGTTTGTTTTGTTTGACCAGCAGTTAAACATTTTTTAAAAATACATTAAAACTTCAAAAATTTAAAGGAAAAGCAGCTCATTAGTTCTCAGATTAACTGATTGATCAACTAATGGTTTCAGCTGTACTGCACTGTAAAACTGTCTGGTAGTTTAAATTTATAACAAATCATCATATTTTATAAGCTCTTCATATGTCAGACAAAAGAAGTGAAGTACAAAGTAGCATCAAAAGAAAAGCAAACGGTTCTTATAGTACCTGAATAAAAGTACTCACTCATACTTTACTTTCGTGTCTTCACGTCCAGGATGCAGTCTGTCTGTCGGTGGTGTCGACAGCTGCTTCACGTACGATCATTTGTTCTTGTAAATGAGCGCGCGCACAGACACACACAGACACACACACCCTCTGTAAACACACAATGGGATTGTTCTCCAGGCCGCTCCACCAACTGAAAAAACTCTCATCTCTCGACTGTCAGCGCTGTTAATTTATTAGTGTGAATACAAATATGCAAACACACACTTTAATGGACAATAAGAAGCTTAAATTCAGTTTAAAATATTTAATTTTATTTAGACAATGAAAAGTCTGATACAACCACACACGTTACTTCGTGCAGAGACACTTGAGGCATGAAAATCTCTCCGCTGGTTTGTCCAAAAAACTGAGCAGACATTAAAAAACAATGAAGAAAATATGATTCAGTTGTAATTCAGCAGTTTTAATACAGGTATTTGTCCTCTTGAGATATTTGTGTTGCCTTAATAATCCCACATTTTGGCAAATAATGAAATATAATGAATGAAACGAGAAGATTGATACCACACAAACCATGACAGGCTATGCTTAGAAGACTAGAAACAGGGAAACAGCCCTGTCCAAAGTTAGAGAATCCAGCCATCAACACTTAAAGCTCATTATGATGTTTGACAGACTGTGGTTTAATTTCCGGATAAATATAAAAGTGATATCAATCTCTTAACTCTCATAATGAAGGCCATTAAAACGTGAGTACCTGTCATATACAACCTGTTGCACTGTTTTAAATGCGTTATTCTTAAATTAGTTGTTTAATTTTAGTTAATTTGGAACACTTTGTAACAGCTTCACAAGCTCCTGCAAGCGCCGCGAGTCCAAAATCAATCTTGCGTAACAAAATCTGACAGACAGCAGGAATATAAATGATCATTCAGAGATAAAATATGCAACTACCACGCTGTCATAATTATAAAATCACAAGTTAATTGACATCAGAAGCCGAATATGGACCTAACGTGTGCGGAAATTAAAAGCGCAGTGGCTAAACGGTCTGAATGAATTCTTGTTTTTACTATAAACAGCCTCTGGAGAAATATTTCTTCACAGTACTTAAAGAAGCTGAAGGAAGGTTCAGGAAAACGCAGGCGGATAAACAGCTTCAGCGTGTTCATGACAAATGCTGAACACACGTTTTGGTTAAATCTACGTTTACATACTGTTACTGTTACATATAAGGCTGCTGCAACTCCAAAACATCCTTTCAAAAATAAAAAAAAGACAGAAAAAGTTGTTTTTAAAAACATTAATATCACAATCATCATCACTGTTATCCACCACAGTACCTTTGTCGTTGTAACCTTTATTTCAGAGCACTAACATTCAAAAAAGGACTGTTTTAACTTTTAAAGTGCAAAACAACCACACCTATGTCAGGGAAAAGCTGGGGAAAGTTACTGCACTACTGTGTTTGGTGCATTTATTTTATGCTCTCTAATAACTGAACGTGACGCGAAAATACCTGATTGTGATGGTGAAGAGATTTAAGTAGCTGCGGTCTGTTTGTTTGGACATAATTCCCTAATCCCAAAGAAAACACATCAGAATATTAAAGTGTCTTAAAGCTAATAAATACAAATGTACTATAGCATCAAACGTGTTTTTGGCGCGTGAAGAAGGAGTGCAACACGTTACAACGCGTTTACAGATGAAGGTATCTTAACACGTGTCCGTAAAGGATCAGTGTAGTTTGTCCTCAGCTCAGTCTGCATTAGTCACTGTGCATGACTGTTCACATCACGATCTTTCACTTCGTGTTCAGATGAGGTCTTTCGCACGCTCGCAAACAGAAAAGCACGTCACAACTGTGTACAGACTTGAAGCAACATTGCGTAACTCTCCTGCCATAAAATAACAGGTTTTAAACCACGTTATCAGGTGACTGGTGTGTCCGTCATCCGTATGTCTGTTCTCACACTATGTAACTTTGTGATCATCCATGGGAAGTACGTAAGTCTCACACACCATCAACTATTTAGCTGATTTTGGTGAAACTGGATCATATTTTATGGAAAAAAAAAATGCCCTCTGATGTCCTCCTGCTTTAACTCTCTCAATTTACAGAGTTTCCTGATAAACTGCTGCGCCGGAGGAGTGTTAGTGTTTGGACCACAGTTGCTTTGGACCACCAAGAAGAGCAGTTTTTTTTTTTTTAGGGAATGCTGACGGGGAGTGGAACAAGTGTCGTGCTAGAACCGGAGCTGGGCAAGCGGGCTCAGCAGCCTCTATGGACATAATGACAGAGGAGAAGAGAGCAAAGAGGACGTTGATGGAGGAAACCAAGAAGAGAAAAGGAAAGACAGACGTCGAGCTGGGCTGACTGCTGTTGGACTAGTAAGTAATATTATCTGGCTGCTATGTCTTGTGTTGTTGCACTTACTTGATGTTTGGCTGTTAGCAAAGTTATCGACTCGCTAGTTTTTGATCATAAGTAATATAATCGTAACAAATTCACGTATACAACTGTCCGTATTACACTGCAATGCTGCTTTAAGAGGCTGATCGTTACAATCACAAAAAGGCATCAGTATGTTCCTCCACTAGGTTTATCATTTTGTACCTGAAGATTGATTTGTCTTGTAGCAAATGAGACGCCCCTACACGTTTTTGTGGCTGAGATAACAACTGACCGAGACATATTTGCAAACTACTACCTGTACAAAAGGCGTCATCTGAACTCACAGTTCAAACTCCAAATTCATTCACGAAAGCACTTATTCACGGCGGCTCTTAGAGCTCAACATACTGCGACGAGAGACAGCATCTGCAAATAGATTAAACGGCATCAAATACAGGACACATTTCAGAATTTTGTCTGTTTGTTGAGCTTTCAGAGACACCGTACTTCATTTCAGGGTCACGTTTGGCTGAAATTCATAACCACAAGACAAAGAAACACTCAATACAAACATTAAAAGGCAGTAACTTGCACACATTCACGCCTGTCTGTACTTCATAGACTCTGTTCATCTCATCACCCAGCAGAAACAAACACGAAGAGGAGCTTCAAACTCCTCCAGCTTGGAGATCTGCAGATCAAAACACTGTTCTGGCTGAACTGTGGAGAAGAAGCTTGATGGCACATTAAATGTAGATCATTACATTTGTGCAACCTTTGGCATCTGAAGACGAGAGCTGCCTCAGCTCTTTGTGTGTGTACTGAGAGATAACCGGCTTCAAACCTGCAGAGACGCCGTTTATCAGTCTGGTTTCCTCCTCAGCTACACTCTTGTTATATCAGTAACCTCAAAGACAGAAATCTGACAGGAAGAGGGACGGAGTTCTTCTTTTTACCTTTCAGCAGGCAAGCACGACCGAGGACGCCTGGAAGAAGAATGGACGAGATGCTTGGCAAGTTCCCGAGGAAAGAAAAAGTTCTTGAGTTTGTGGAAAAGGCAGAAAATACTGTACGAGAAGACGCTTTTCTTTCACGGTTCACATCGAAACGTCAAACCTCAAAGGACAACATGACTCCAGAATTCAAGATTTCCTGCACGTCCTCGGGATCTTTGACAGTATCGAGCAATGGCATCTAGTCTGTCTAGAAAACAGGAATTCACAGTTCAAATATTTGTTCACATTTGTGATTACAATCCTTCTGAACTCCAAGGAGTGTGTCCATAGTGTGAATATGGCTACCTGTTGAAATATAAAAGGATGACACTGCGGCATCCTCTTGTTTCAGTGTGTTAAAGCGTCAAATCCAGCTTCTATGAGATCTTTCCTGCTGTGTTTTCTCTTACCGGTGTATACTGTGCAACTGAAACACAGGAAAAATGAATGATGACTCCAAAGTGCACGTGTTTGACTTCTGAGAATAAACACAAGGAGGACGATCCTGAAGGAAATGTCGGTCAATCCATCCTTGGTTTATTGAAGATCTCGTCAATATCTGGACTGGAGGCAGTCACTGATACCGATCTTGTTCCTGGTACCTCTCACAGAGTCCAGCAGGTTTTTTTTGGATGGAGGTCTCGTCTTCAGATGGACAGGTCAGTGTCTGTGTCAGTGGGTGTGGTCTTTGGGCTCACGTTGCCGCCTCTCTCTTCAGGAATGGAGGACGAGTCGCCGTTGAGACTGGAAAGCACACCTGGAACACAAACATCAACTATCAGAGGTGGGTTTCCTTTATTTAGGATGCTTCATATGGACAGAGAAAGTGCCGTCAATAAAATGTATGAATTCATGACCACTTAGGGCCTCCGTAGATTTACAGTCATTTTTTGAGGTGCCGCTCTTTTAATAGCGTCATTTTGTTGTGCTCCCTTCTTCTAGATTTCACACTGGAGAACTGGCACCACCTACTGCTTATCTCATGAACCGAATAGGGTACATGCAAGTCACAGGACATTCACTTCTTGAGTTTTTCTTACAAACTCAAGGAGGTACTTGCCATGTTTTTGTCCCTACAATGTTTTATTTATGTACACTAATAAGAAAAGACGGAGGGGTCTTACGTTCAGTGTCATAAACAGAGCTGTCGGAGCATGTCCGGTTCCTGCGCTGAGTTGATCTTTGACCTCCACTCAAGTACTCCTTTAGCACCCCTGACCTGAGGGGAGCGAAAAGGAAAGATTAAAGCTCGAATAGAAAACTCCTCGCCTCGCTCAGCATTCAACATTAAGTGTTTGGATTCATGCATGCAGGACTGAGATCGAGTTTATTTCCCATCACATCTGATTTTTTTTCTTTGTAAATGTGCAAGTCCTCCGTGTGTGACCAAGATCATCCATATAAAAAAAACATTTTGTTTTGTTGTAAATACAATCTGTGCTTCACCACCTCTGTTCTTTATTTCAGTTTAACATCAGGTGAAGGAGGAGATGTTTGGTCCCTCTGAGGAGATAAAAATCACAGTTTGCACTTCATTTCTTATTTTTCCAAGAGATTAAAGTTATCAGTGATAAATAAAAGGACGCTGTGCCTGCTAAAAGTCCTCTAAAACTTTTGTTAAATCTTCTCACAGGTAAAAAGATGAGGAGTGTTGGAGCCTCACTGCCTTAATTTAAGAGGATAGTTTGGTTGTAAATGTCAATGCAAATCTTGAAAATGATCCAGACTTGTTAATTATAATTATATAATAATAATAATAATAATAATAATAATAATAATAGACATTCACACCATGTGACATTACTAATGAAATTATGTACACAAGCTTTCCACCATGTGACATCAAAGCTATTTGTACATCTAAGTATTTTAATGACATAATCGTCTAAGACTAATGAAAAGCACATGTTGTTCTTGTGATGTTACCGCTCTGTTAACTGTTTTGTTCCGTTTATGCAACACATTTTGAGTTCAACGGGACGTTTTGAGGTGCAAAGAAACCGCAATGTTTCGCTTGACATGCTCGCCTGTCATCTGCTGCTGAGGAAGAGCCGTTATTACAGTTTGGTTGTAAATGAAAATCTTATTACCCAGACTTGTTCATTTCCCACCATACACTGTAAATGTTAGCGCAACTTCCTAGAAAACTCAACATTATATTATCTGCACAGGCTGTTTGACGAAGTGACATCAAAGCTGTATTTTAAAGCCATGGCCATTATCTGAAACTACTGAAAAATGCATTGTTCTTGAGACATCAGAAATTAATTTAAAAACATATAATACTTTCAAAATACTACGCTGGAATGTATGTACGTTAACTGCAATCATGGCTCCAAACAGGAAATATAAAATACAATATTTAAGTATCTTTTAGGGCTGCAGCTATCGATTCTTTTTGAAGTTGAGTATTCTACCGAATATTTCAGCGATTAATCAAGTAATCGGATTTTATTTTATTTTTTTGCATTTTAAATAACAATACTATTTATTACATAATGTGTGACAGAAACGACAGGCCTGTTAAAACCGAACAATCGATGCCAAACTTTGGACATCTTTTGCGGACGGTCTCTTCGCTCTCACTGTTTACAGTCCGTGTAGAACACGATCCCTTGGGCGGAACGCGAGTGACTACTTAAACAAAATTATTGATTAAACAAATACTCGAGGCAAAAAAAATTATTTGAGGATTTTTTTGTACTCGAATTACTCGAGTACTCGTTGAAGCTCTAGTATCTTTACGGTGAAACACTGTCAGGTGTGGTTGCCAGAATTTTTTTTTTGCCATTATAACCTTTTCTTATATTACAGTAAAAGGATATTAACACTGTTGATTTCACGTTTAAGATTGGCGTTTTATTCCATATTTTAAATGTCTGTAGATTTTACAGTGAAAAACTGCCAAACCATGACAGTAAAAGACTGTAAAATATGCCATTAAATACTGTTTTACTGTATAATTAGAAGTCTCTAGTATAAAATACAGTATTTTGTGTAAATTCCCTCAAAATGTCATTTAAATAAAGATTTTGAAATATGAATGTGTTTTACCGTATACAGGAAAACAACAGTCAGCTGCTGTCCTCAATGGCCGATAAAAGATCTGTTTGTGATGTGAATTCAGTGTAAACGATGGGGGACAAAAATGTCTTCTGAAGATTATTTGAAGTCAATATAAAATATAATTAAGTGGATATCTTCCAGAACAGTGTTTTTTTAGTACAAAATTAAATTAAATTCCCAGTGTTTCCTTGTTGAGCTGTGGTGGAAGGACACTGACACAAAGAGGGACTTTTATACTTCAAACATGGAAAATATTCCACTTGATTTCACTGACTGAGACTTCTGTAGCTTCATATTAACTTCTCCCATCACATGACACTGACTCAGTGCCCTCACTGATGATGAGCTGTTATGAAGAGCAGTGTTTATTACAGCAAATAAAACCTGTTTATTGTTCACATGACCAACTGACTATTGTTTTAAGACGGGCTTGAAACGATGCAGTATTCAAGGTGTTGTAATGCTGCCTCCCGGAGGCTGAAGTTAATAGTAATTCATGAATTCAGTTAACATCCTAGCAGACACACGTTTTTCTGTTATTTGCACAGCAGATTTGGAAGTTGATCTTTATATAAACATGAAGTAAAGTCTACTAAACATTACAAACATATCTTTTTAATCTGTTTTAATTTGAGGTAGTCCTGCCTTACCTTCTTGTTTTTAGTGTTTTATAGTCTTTTTTTAAATTTGTGTTTGAGCTCAGAAGGGGACTTTAACAAGGAGGAAGATCATATAATATGTGTCTGTGTGTTATGACTCACCTGTCGAAGCTGTATGTTCCAGGGTGACTGATTGACCTCTTCATCTGGACGGGCACACAGAGACGACATTCATTTCAGTTTTATGACACATTTGCAAGTAATTAAAAAAAAAAATAGGCAGAAAAATAGTCACTAATGTCTACATGGTGAATCACATACAGCTTCATAACTCTTTGTTTCTTTGAAATAACTGTCTGTCATTCAATTCCACAGTTCATTTTACCACACTGTGAAGATGTCAGTATGTCTCTTTTGGTTCAGTGTCACCAAAACACATTTATGTAGACTTACTGCACATGAATTAGCTAGAGGAAGCGTAATTACCCTTTCAGGAGGTCGGAGGTCGGGTGTTAAACTCTGGTTGGCCAGGGTCATACACTCCTCTAAAGTCCTGATGAAAGTTGCACAGGTTGCACTGAGCAGAGAGGCCTGAAAGGGGGGGAGGACTTGAAACTTCAGTACAAGTGTTACAGAAAAATACTATCAAAGACACGAATGTGACAAAATCAGTGTGGTGTTACCTCTGAGGTGGGCGCCACCTCTGTGTCGTCACTGTGCTGTGATTGGATCGTTTGGACCTGCTGGACTAGGAGGTCACAGTACAGACGAAGTTCAGACATCTTCGTCTTCAGACAGTCAGGACCTGGTGATGGACACACACACACACAGTTGACACATCTTTATTTGAAACATCACAGTAAGCTATAAATATATTCAGTGAGTCAGAAACAGAGACTCTTTTATTAGAGGAAGTTGTCAGTTATGTAAACCGCAGTCATTTTTACTTCTCCATTAATAAAAATATAATAACCACAAAAACTGCTAAAAAAAAAAGTGTCACGCTTGACATTGCAGATTTTTAAAGTCGCACAGCCTTCCTTTTATTGGTACATTGCTAAATATATCGTGAGCCTTTATTAACTACATACTTCTGCATATAAATATCAGCTTTTATATGAATATTTATGGCAAACACACAATGTAAAGTATGCAACAGTTGATTGATCTTACCAATTGATTTCTTCCCCTTTGGTATTTGATTTTGATTTGGTATTTTTTTGTGTCAAATTTGTTTAAAAATCATTTTTCCACTGTTCCCACTGATGCCGGCACACCTTTAGTTTAACTTTGTGTGAAGGGTCTATGGTATATGCAAAGCCTGGTCCTGGCCACCATCATCTCTACATCTTGGACACCTGGAGGACCACGATTGGAGCGACACCCACCAATCCCCAGTCTCCAATCTGAAGATCCCAACAGTTGGGGCTGCTTGTGTTTTTATGTGGAGCTCACCTTTGTACTGAACTCGTGAATTTAGCGCTGTGTTAACTCGTATTTGTGTCGAGGTATTTCGTTTACTGCCTGGGGCTTGGCTGGGTTAGTTGATTTTGTTGATAATTGAGGATTTTAAGAAATAACTCTGGGTACCTTTGTGTTTGTGGCTGTCCAGAGTTCCAGCTTTGGACGAGCCTAAAGCCACCAGCCACCTCTGTCTCTCTGCGGCGTTCACAGCTCGGACGTAGAAATGCTGCTCACCGGGGATTATCAACTCTAGACGCGTGGGATCTGTCGGATGAACTGAAATATAGAAGATATGGACAGTGTTTTTACGTTGTACGGTACCGTGAGTGAGGACAGGCGAGGTGATAAGCAGCGGTCTAACCTTTAATGTCACACACGGACATCTTGATGGATCCTTTGCTTCCTTTACCGACGTCGTCCTCGTTGTCATAGTAAGAGATGACTCCGTTCTCTAAGACGAACCAGCGCGGCTGCCAGCCTGAGGACAGGAAACACAAAAATCTAAATACCGAATGTGTGTCCTGTGTGACAAGAGATGAAGCCAAAAATGTTGGATTTTCTGCACAGTCTTTTCATTATTTGGTCAATAAAATGTCAGAAAATTGTGAAACTGCTGGTCACAATTTGCTAAATTCAAAGGTGACCACTACAAACGCAGATATTCAAATCATATTCAAATTATTCTAGAAAGGCACGCAGAGCAACGGAAGTCAGTTTTTTCTATCACATGCTTTATCAAACTTTTCTATACCAATGCCCCTCAAATAGCAAGACGTCTTTAAAAACACAGTTTGGTTACCAAAAGGCTGAAAAACATTGAGTGTTTCTGTCACTTACAATCAGTGAAGTAGTAGCGAGTTAAAGGTTAGTCTTTTAGTGTAACACTGGCCTTCAACAACTGCGTCAGAGATGTTTTAAATTTAATTTTTTTAACTAAAACTAGAAAAACAAACAAACAAAAATGCTCATGTACATCACTAGTGTTGTGAAATAAATGAACGCCTCATAATTGTACTGTCAGAATCTGTAATCGTTGCATCCCTATCACCTCAACTGTCAACACTGACAGTTTATGTGAGGATTTTATTTTTATTTTCCCCTCATCTTGTCTCAAATTTCACTTTGATAAACACTACACTATTGTATTATGTCTGTGTTACAATTAACATAGCTCACAGTGTTAACAAAAGTTCAAAATAATGTGCGTATCAGCTCTGCTCAGCTCTCTGTCAATGTTCTCCCCACTAGCAGAAAGAGAAGATTTGCATATAATGGTCGGTATCAGTGACGTGCAAAACCAGATTGTTTAAAATATCTAAAGAAAATAACTTTCCTGACATGTTTAGTTTCATTATCAGCCTGATTCGTAGTCACGTTCTTGACTGTAGCACATACATGAGCTCAAATGTGACACAAATATCGTGAACGGAGGTGAAATGAGGTTTAAAAAACTCTGCAGTCGTGGCTCCAAACAGGAAATCAAGAGTACAGCTTTCCACCAAATTATTCTATTTGTGATAAACCTTGTGTGTGAACTGTCTGCAGGTGAATACACGGCTGTATTTTAATGTCTGTCATCATGGTGGTACTTTGAGAGCCTGATATTTTCTGAGGTGGTACGTGGTGTAAATATGACGAAGAAAAACACACTTTTACTGACTGATTAAGACTCTGATGATACATTTCCTGTACATGGGTGCATATGAATATCTAATTTTATTTCATTTACTCTGCCATGTGTTCCTAATTCAAACTTTTATTGCATTTTAGTGCACTACCACATGTTTTTTTTATTATCATATCCTTTGGCAAACAGTGCTCTCAGCATCTCAGCTGTTTCAGCTTTATGGTTGATTTTTATGGCACTTACTGCCAGTCTTCTTTTAGTTTAAATATTTGAGCATGTTAACAAACTATATGAGCGCAGTAGAGTCAAATAAAAATGCAACTGACTTTACTTCCTCGTCCAAAAGGTTTAAGAAAAGCTGGAGGATTTTCACATGACACTCATTCACAGCTATAAAAATAAAAATAGAGCTACAAATAGAGATAAAAAAACTATATATAATTAAATCAGGCTGTAAGCAGGTGATTGTTGGGGTCATTACAGTCATGAGCTGCCTGTATTTTGTCCTCTACCACTATTATTTATAGACATGCCACGCTGCCATCATTAAGGTCAGATGCCACTGTAGTAGTTTCTTTGCTCGCGTTTATGAGGAGGTACTGTGTCATTACTCAGTGCCATATCATTGCAGACCACATATTGTTAAACACATAAGTGAAACGTTGATATAATTATAGTTATTAGGCTGATATGATGATAACAGCTTGAATAAATGAGCACTCAACCAGAGCTAGCGTATGTAGCTTGTTAGCTCCCGGTTGTAACGGTTAAATTCGCCCTTTAAGGAGGACGTCTGGCGGGCTAACAGCTATGAGTTAACTAACACAGGTGTCAGACAGTCAAACGGACCACTCACCTGTCATGTAGTTCGTCCATTTGTACAGTATCCCCTCCATGGTGTCGCTTTACATCGGCTAATTTAGCGCGTTAGCTTCTCCCGTTGTAGCTTAAAGCGGCTAACGTTCGCTGTAACGTCTCTCACGAGCGACAGCTAACGCTCATCGCGAGCTCTTCTAAGGAAGCGCGAGCTGTTTTTTGTGGTCGTTTAGAGCTGAGCGCGTGTCTTTTTTTATCATAAGTGCAGTGTTGGCATGATATGAAAGTCATGCTGAGGTTTTTGTTCGTGCTGAGCTGTTCGTGAACTGACAAGCTGCTAACTTGTGGGCAGTCAGCTGATGGAGGGGGAAAAATGTCAACAAAACAGCAGCTTCTCTACGGAAGACCGCAGGGGCCAATTCACAGCTGTCACTCCAACTACTGCACTAACACCACACTATAAAAACACTGTTACTGCACTGAGAAATGTTACCTTAGTATTTTCTAGTATATTTTTATTAACAAAAAGATATATATATATATATATATATATATATATATATATGTATGTATGTATATGTATAGATGATTAGCACGGGTTAACTTTTTAACACAGTTATATATTTATTTATTATGCAAATGTTTAATTCCTCTGCACATTTTTTAACTTTTAGAGTTAACTAAACTCTGCACATTTTTAATTCCTCTGTATCTATCTATCTATCTATCTATCTATCTATCTATCTATCTATCTATCTATCTATCTATCTATCTATCTATCTATCTATCTATCTAATACTGATGACACATCACTGCACAGACACAGGTGAACTGATGTGACGACATGAGGTGATGAAGTTGACAAAAGACGATTGGCCAGGCATGAGTTCACATACAGGGAATTTGACTACGGTTTGCTTACTCTCAATGTAGATATACAGATATGGGCATACACACGGCAAACAAGGACGACAAGCTTGACAAGGTAAACATAAAAACTATTGTACATGAGGTAGGTGGATATGACAGCATGTACAGTGTGAACTGCATGAGTAGATTGTGTATGAGTGATAGTATTTACATGTTTTAAAGAACAAAACTGGATTTAAACAGTGGGAACTGCGACTCTTTTATAAGTACAGGATGTACTGGATGTTTGGAATTTGTAAGAAATGCAGATAAGATAGAGAGGAGATGTGGCTGATGGAGGTTGTTTGATTGATTGATTGAAGTGTTTATTTCGAATATGCAAACCAAAATAAAAAGAAAAGTAAGGCAAAACATTTAAACATAGAAATACATATTCGAAAAGGAGTGAGAAGAAGAATAACTTATAAACTCCCACCCCTTCTCTTTAAATAATAAATGACAATACCAAGCTTCCTTGCAACTTGTTTAGATATACCTGATACTTATAGATAAATACATTACATTCCTGACTTATATTACAAAAAAACACAAACATTAGTACCGTATTGATATCACTGAAGTCAGTCGACTGTTTGTTCTTACATTTTTTGACAATATTCAAGATTTCATTTTTATCCACTGTTTGTAGAAACAATGAACAAGGATTTCTCTCTTATAGCTGTTCATCAAATGTCCCTGAATCAGGGATTTTTCTTGCAAGCTCAGGTCCAATACTTACAAAGTATTCGTTGAAACTATTAGCAACATCTGTCATGTTATAATTTTCAATATCCTTATCAATGAAATACTTGTGTTTAGATCCATCTCTTATTGTTTAATATTTTCCATATTCCTTTAATGTTATTTCTATTATCATTATCTAATATCCTCCTATAGTAATTTTTCTTATTTGCCCTTATAATATTAGTTAACTTATTCTTATATTTTTTATAGTTAGTTCTCTGTCTTATGAACTCTCTATAAAGTGTATTCTTCTTTTTGCAGGCATTTTGTAGGCCTTTCCATGGGCAATTTGTATATGCTAGTTTCCTATTATATTTCTTAATTGGACAATGCTTATCATATAATGAAGAAAATATTCTTAGAAACTCGTTATATGCAAGGTTAACATCTTTTTCTCTATATATTATTTCCCAATTATGCTCCAATAATTCATTTTTAGTGTGTTAATGGATTCTTCTGTTCTTACTCTTCTGTGTACTGTTTGCTTGTTTGACTTTTTCCTGTGTCCGATGTCATAAACTGTAAACGCTGGCAAATGGTCACTTATGTCATCGATTAACAGTCCGCTTATTATATTATTATCTATGTCATTGGTGAAAATATTATCAATGAGAGTGGCAGAATGAGAAGTGATTCTTGGAAATATGCTCATACTGTATATTGTATTGATAAATTCATCTATAGTATTGTGTTTATTTGGATTTAATAAATCAATATTAAAATCCCCACACATGAAAATAGTTTTATTCCCACTCACTGAAGGTATCTATGCTTGACCCTGGCGTTCTGTAAATACAGCTAACAATAACATTTTTATTTTTCCCCATGCAGATTTCAATTATTAAGCATTCAAGTAGATTATCAATGACCGTTGTCATTCCATCCAGAACCTTGAAGACTAGAGATTTAACTCCTCCACCACCCTTATTTTGTCTGTTCTTATATCTGAGTTCATAGCCCTCTAATTCAAAGTCTATACCTTTTTCAGTGTCAATCCATGTTTCAGATATTGCTATTATCTCTTGTCAACAGATAGAACAGCAAGGATCTGAAAAGAGTTTAAAAGAAAAGTCCGGTCCAAGTCTGGCCCCTGTAGTTCAAATAGACAAAAACAGTGTTTGCGTGTCAGTGTTATCAGTGATGAGTGTCAAAATATGTCATAGTCAGCATGCAACAGCTGATATTCGAGCTTCAGACTGGTTGAACTGGTTTATGAAAGTGTAACAGCCGACGCAGACGACTAGCAGAGGATTTAACCCTGAGTCTACACAGACCTAGTCCAGACAGCAGAGAGCTGCAGAGTGATGAAGTTCAAGAGAAGAAACTGAGTAAGTGGAACTTTAAAACATTAAAACAGTCTCTAATGATACATCCTAAACAAGCTGCTCAAAGTTGAACTGAAACTACATTGCTTTGTCTTTAAATGCTACACATAGAAACATATTTAAAATTCAGACGAAAGACTAATGACTAACCCGTCTGTCCGTCTCTCTTCATCAGGTGGCTGCCAATTTTTACCAACATGAAAAGGTATCACACTCAAACTTCATACTCATTCTTGCAGTTTACTTTATTTATTTATTTTTTTTGTTGTTTTTAGTTGAACATTAAACAGACACGCCTATAACTCTATAAAAAGAATTAAATATAGTCTGGACTTTGATACTGGACTGCTGTTTGGACTTTAATGCTTCAGTGTTTTTATGAAGGCTCATATCACACGTTTGAGGCCTCTGTTTAAAGTGCTCTCACAGATCAAATGATCAGAGAGCGGTCTCAATAACTACCAACTTAAACAGATTTCAGTGTGAAGAAATCAAGCAGCTAGCTTAGTTGAGGACTAAAAAATAAACTAAAACTAAACCAGAAGAATTCCCTTCCTTTCTCTCTAGGAGAATCCCTCAGACACCAGTTTCCCCTGAACCTGGACCTGAACCAGAACCCAGCTGTGTGTCCCTCACCAGTGACTGGTCGCATGATCGTGAAGTCAATTTTAAAGGACAAAAAGACTCTGCTGCAAAGTAAGCTGAAATTACATTTAAAATGTACATGACAGGTTCCCTGTATAACTGGTCTGGTCTGATCTGAAACATGGACAGTATGAAATACACGGACTCATTGAAATACTTGGAAATTTTTGAAGTGTTATTGGTGGATACAGGAAGACATTTTTTCTTTTTGACTTTTTTAAAAAGTCATAGAAGTTACCATATACGGTCACTCGCCCACCTAGGGTAAATAAAAAAATCCCAAAAATATGTGGAACATTTATTTCCAAATTAACAATCAGACATAATGTCTTACAAAATATCACACACACGTGATACAGGGCAAAAAATATTGGGGTTAGGTTAGCGTTAGTGTAGGATGCATTAGAGGCCATAGGAAGTCAAAGGGGAGGGTAGGATCATACCTAACACAAAGATTGTTGACTGTTTCACTTTTTAATGTCACATGGCTGAACTGGCAGGACATTATGTGACATCCAGTTTTTAAGGAAATTATTTTCTAATTAATCTGTTTGGATCCTATTTTTGTGGAAAGCTGCTAGTTTTCTCCAGCAGCTGCTGAGGCTGAAGACTAAGAAAAAAATGAATCTACCTTCCTGCTGGTTTTCCTCTCTGTATGCTAGGATCCCTCAAAGACGAGACTCCTCTGGACCTGAACCTGAACCCAGCTGTGTGTCGCTCAACAGTGACTGTTCGCATGATCGTGAAATCGATTTTAAAGGACAAAAAGACTCTGCTGCAAGGTAAGCTGAAATTACATTTAAAATGTAATTGACAGGTTGACTTCGTAACTGGACACCTGATCTGCAGATTGCTGGAGAGTAGCAAAATTACCAAATTTGATCAGTTTCCCGCAGCAGAGCTTCTGTATGATTCCGTGTCTCCGTAAGGAGTGACCAGCCCAAGAGTGTTGAATGTTCTTGGGTGTGCCCTAATAGCTCACCTGAGTCCTTACAGCAGCAGCCAGGGTTTAATTCTGACACCGGGCCCTTTGCTGCATGCTTTGCTCACTTTTCAGCTGTTTCCATCAATAAAGATAACCAAAATGTTGTTTTAAAAAACTTTTCTATGACCCTACTTAAAACTGTTGCCGCCGTCCGTTATTTACGGTGTTGTTTGAATCGGCTTTCATTAGGATCAATCATGACGGAACATAACAAACCTAATGGTGTGTTTAAAAGACATAAGTCTATGGTGCAAAAATAATGTGACCTACATCTTTATGATTCCTGTAGAGTTGATCAATGGAAATTAAAGGTTCCCAGTGGTCAGCCTGCCCAGAGGCATCAAACACACCTGGACTCTACATGTATGGTATGTACTTCTGTTACATTCACAATGATCTTCTTGCTGCATGTTGTAGATCTGATGTCTGGTTTCATGATTTTTAGTTTGATAGCATCGTTCATATGATATTCAGTTCCAGCTGCTGGAGGAGAACATTGTGACTTTTGTGAAGAATGAGCTGAAGAAGATCCAGAAGATTCTGTGCTCAGAATACCTAGGATGCTTGAAGAGCCAGATGGAGGATGAGGAGGAGTTGGATGATGAGGAGGTAAAGCAGAGGAAGAGCAGCAGAGAAGCATTTCTGAAGATCACACAGCACTTCCTGAGGAGAATGAAGCAGGAGGAGCTGGCTGACCATCTGCAGAGCAGTAAGAGGATTTAACATACTGGATAACTGACACATTTACTAAAAAACAAAATGTTAAAATCTTCCTCTGACTTATTGGTTTTCTTTGTGGTGTGTTCATTCAGGATATCCTGTTCCAGTTTATCAGTATAAACTTAAATCTAACCTGAAGAAGAAGTTCCAGTGTCTGTTTGAGGGGATTGCTAAAGCCGGAAATCCAACCCTTCTGAATCAAATCTACACAGAGCTTTACATCACAGAAGGAGAGACAGGAGAAGTCAATAATGAACATGAGGTCAGACAAATTGAAACCTCATCCAGGAAACTAGAAAGACCAGAAGCAACAATCAGATGTAAAGACATGTTCAAACCCTTACATGGAAGAGATGAACCAATCAGAACAGTGATGACAAAGGGAGTGGCAGGTATTGGGAAAACAGTCTTAACACAGAAGTTTGTTCTGGACTGGGCCGAAGACAAAGCCAACCAGGACATTCAGTTCATGTTTCCATTCACGTTCAGAGAGCTGAATGTGCTGAAAGAGAAAAAGTACAGCTTGGTCGAACTTGTTCATCACTTCTTTATTGAAACCAAAGAAGCAGGAATCTGCAGGTTTGAAGAGTTCAAGGTCGTGTTCATCTTTGACGGTCTGGATGAGTGTCGACTTCCTCTGGACTTCCACAATGCTGAGATCCTGAGTGATGTGACAGAGTCCACATCGGTGGGTGTGCTGCTGACAAACCTCATCAGGGGGAAACTACTTCCCTCTGCTCACCTCTGGATAACCACACGACCTGCAGCAGCCAATCAGATCCCTGCTGAGTGTGTTGACATGGTGACAGAGGTCAGAGGGTTTTCTGACCTACAGAAGGAGGAGTACTTCAGAAAGAAATTCAGAGACAGGAAGCAGGCCTGCAGGATCATCTCCCACATCAAGACATCACGAAGCCTCCACATCATGTGCCACATCCCAGTCTTCTGCTGGATCACTGCTACAGTTCTGGAGGATGTGTTGAAAACCAGAGAGGGAGGAGAGCTGCCCAAGACCCTGACTGAGATGTACATCGACTTCCTGGTGGTTCAGTCCAAACTGAAGAACGTCAAGTATGACGGAAGGGCTGAGACAGATCCACACTGGACTCCAGATAACAGGAAGATGATTGAGTGTCTAAGTAAACTGGCTTTTGAGCAGCTGCAGAAAGGGAACCTGATCTTCTATGAATCAGACCTGACAGAGTGTGGCATCGATATCACAGCAGCCGCTGTGTACTCAGGAGTGTTCACACAGATCTTTAAAGAGGAGAGAGGGCTGTACCAGGACAAGGTGTTCTGCTTTGTCCATCTAAGCATTCAGGAGTTTCTAGCTGCTCTTCATGTCCATCTGACATTCATCAACTCTGAAGTCAATCTGCTGTCAGAAAAACAATCAACCTCCCAGAAGTCTGAAATACAAAAAGACAAATCTGCAGAGACACAGGTCTACCAGAGTGCTGTGGACAAGGCCTTGGAGAGTCCAAATGGACACCTGGACTTGTTCCTTCGCTTCCTCCTGGGTCTTTCGCGGCAGACCAATCAGACTCTTTTACAAGACCTTCTGACACAGACGAGACGTAGCTCACAGGTGAATCAGGAAACAGTCCAGTACATCAAGAAGAAGATCAGTGAGAATCTGTCTCCAGAGAAAAGCATCAACCTGTTCCACTGTCTGAATGAATTGAATGATCGTTCTCTAGTGGAAGAAATCCAACAGTACCTGAGATCAGGTAGACTCTCCACAGACAATCTCTCTCCTGCTCAATGGTCAGCTCTGGTCTTCATTCTACTGTCATCAGAAAAAGATCTGGATGTGTTTGACCTGAAGAAATTCTCTGCTTCAGAGGAGGCTCTTCTAAGGCTGCTGCCAGTGATCAAAGCCTCAGATAAAGTTCTGTAAGTATAGAGAGAGCTAACATTTATTTGTCACAGTTTAAATAGTCTGCTTTACTAACATCTCTAGCAATAACTGCATGTCTATGGGTCCTGTGTGTGACCAATAAAGTTCTTCTGTATTCCTTCTTACTTCAGACTGAATGGCTGTAACCTCTTAGAGAGAAGCTGTGAAGCTCTGTCCCAGGTTCTCAGCTCCCAGTCCTCTTGTGTAAGAGAGCTGGACCTGAGTAACAACAACCTGCAGGATCTCGGAGTGAAGCTGCTGTCTACTGGGCTGGAAAGTCCACATTGTACACTGGAAAATCTCAGGTCAGGATTCACCAACCTGTTCAAATGATGACTGTTTCTACTGATGATGATAAACATCTGACATGTGACACACAAGAACTTTAAGTTAGTTCTCTAGTTCTTCTATTTATTATATGCAGTAACCTTCTAGCCCTCTTAGTACCCTCAGATTATGTGAAATGTGTTGTTTTGCATGCTTGCAGGCTTTCAGGCTGTCTGATCACAGAGGAAGGCTGTGTTTCTCTGGTCTCAGCTCTGAACTCAAACCCCTCTCATCTGAGAGAGCTGGACCTGAGCTACAATCACCCAGGAGACTCAGTAGTGGAGCAGCTGTCTGCTAAATTAGAGGATCCACACTGGAGTCTGGACACACTCAGGTACGGCTCTTGCAGCCATCAACCTTATTTTCACTGAATCCTAGATGGACAAAGACAGATTTAAACATTTGATTTGCTTTTCTTTTTGGTAGAAGAAACTGAATCTGAAATTAATTATATAAAATATAGTGTGAATAAGTGAATGAGTTGTAAGTATAGTATGTATTGTAAGTACATTTTGTAGAGTATAACAAACCTGTGTATGAGAGCGAAGTATTGTCCATGTTTCCATGATCAAACACCTCCTTTCAGGGTGGAGCCTCGTGGAGTCCAATGGTTGAGACCAGGTCTGAGGAAGTGTAAGTTCATGAAAACAAAGCAGCACACATTCAAGCGTCTTCAAACTATCAATAAAAACACATGATAGATTAATACCTCCAGCTCTTTTGTGTCTTGTTGTCTCCATCAGATTTCCGTGAACTCACACTCGACCCCAACACCGTGAATGGATTCCTCAAACTGTCTGACGACAACAGGAAGGTGTCACATGTGGAGGAGAATCAGTCCTATCCTGATCACCCAGAAAGATTTGACAAGTGTCCTGAGGTGATGTGTTCAAATGCTCTGACTGGCCGCTGTTACTGGGAGGTCGAGTGTAAAGGGGAAGTTTTTATATCAGCGACTTACAGAGGAATCAGCAGGAAAGGAGACAGTGATGACTCCTGGTTCGGCAGGAATGATCAGTCCTGGAGTCTGACCTGCTCCAACTGTCGTTTCTCTGTCTGGCACAATAACCAAGGCACCTCCATCACCTCCACCTCCACCGCCTCCACCTGCTCTGTTTCTACCAGGGTAGCAGTGTATGTGGACTATCCTGCCGGGATTATGTCCTTCTACAGAGTCCTCTCTGACACACTGATCCACCTCCACACCATCAACACCACATTCACTGAACCTCTTTATACTGGGTTTGGGTTCAGGTATGGTGTCTGGTCTGACTCCTCAGCATCTCTGTGTTCTCTGTAGGAGGGAGAGTCTCCTCCTGTTAGAGAAACTTTCTACTATCCGCTGACCAGATAGTTCAGTCTGTACATGACGACACACAGCTGATGTTAGTGGTTGTAGATGCAGTTTAGTTATTACTTTGTACAAGAGTCAGAGAATATCTTTACCACTGCACAAATACGAGATTATGTTTGCAGTATCTCTACTTGCTGCTATAAAGCAACGTGCAAAGCAAAAGCAAAAACCAGTATGTGGATGCGTATTAATCACTGAAAACTGAGGTTATTACTTAATTACAGCAACTACCATAGTGTCGTAGATGCAGATACTGGCTGCAATATCCAGACAGATTAAACACAGATTAAAGGAGAAGTCGGGAATGGGGATACTTGCCGGTGGCCTTATAACATATGCACATTGAAAGTGCACATAATCTTTTGTAAGAACAGTCTCTTTAAATTTACCCCTCAGATTATAACCATTTAACCACCATTTGTATATCACCTGGTAGCAAATGATTTCATGCTGTGTTAAATTCTACTGCAGTATGCATAATGGATGTACTGTTGCCGTCATACGTCCACACAGTAATAAAACTGAAAAACAAAGAATATACAGCACTTTGTGACGCAGAATCTGCTTTGTTTTTTCACAGGATTGCAATGCTCCTAGCCAGCTTTGCTCGCACGTTTTATTTATGTATATATACATGAGTTTGGGCCTTTTTTTTTTTTAAACAGTGCATAACTCTGTTTCTGTGCTGGGATCCTCCAAACTGGGTGTACACTGACCGCCATTTAATGTAGGGAAATACACATCATAACCAAACTATCCCTTTAAACAAGGAGACAAGACTTTACACAAATAATTAAAATATAAATTGACAGTAATCAAATCAAGCCAATTTTCATAATTCTTAATCTCTCTTTATTGCATTAGAACATACATTTCTCATATATATCTATATATATATATATTTTATAAATGTGAATTTGTACACTACAATCTTTTATTGTAACATGTTAGAAAATACTCGTAACGCTCCAAAAACATAGCACTAAAAACAGTTACCAAACAATGATTATTACATTTCCTCGTTTTTGTTTTGGCCACCAAGAACAGAAAAAACAAAATGGCAGAGATGAAACTATCGATCAGGAGAGAGGAGGGGGACCACACAGTCGGACGCAGGCGGTCGGGCCTTTTTGCGATTTTTAGTGGCAGCCATTTTGTAACCAAACGGACGGGGATGGAGGGGGAGGAGGAGGGTGTCTATCACAACAGGTACAGAGAGGAGGAAATATGAGGTGGAGGAGGAAGCGTGGACAGTGAGGAGCATCAAGCAACGAGACGGCCGAGTCACTTGTAACCATCTAAATGACAGACAAAGTAAGGTGGAGGGTCCGATCACACAGGACGACTTTCACTGCAGCCTTCACATCCAGTCTGCAGTTCATCTTTAAAATTCTGTGCTCAGTGTGTGACTCCATTCGTAGCAATAATTTAACAGTTTAGCCAAATCAGACTAGTCCTAATTTACATCAGATGTAGGTAGCTGCTCTCAGTCCACAAACTCGATTAAATAGCTCCTGCTCGACGGTGAAAGTTCAATATTTAGCAACATAATCTTTTGAAGAGTTGGTGGAGCAAATTCTGTTGTCGATCTTGAAGGTCAAGTAAACGTGTCACTTCACGTTAAAGACGACTGAGACAAGTATCTGTAAAGACTGCAGTGAGTCAGCCTGCTTGATCGGGTCCAAAGGCAACCATGTTTCTTCATTAGCAACCAGCGACCAGTTGCACCAGCTGTTTGTAAGTTCAGACGTAGCCTACTTCTCGTAGATTGCAGTTGAATGCCCACCATGAGGCGGGTCCTGCTCAAGGTTTCTGCCTCTTAAAAGGTAGTTTTGCCTTGCCACTGTCACCAAGTGCTTGCTCATTGTGGGGATTGTTGGACCCCAGAATATATTACATAGAGTACAGTCTTTGCTTTTGATTGAACGCAGCTTCAGACGACACTACAGTCTCATCTAGCAAAGACGCTTCTGAAGTTGTAATGGTGCAGCTCAGAGCTTTAGTGAGTTACAAAGAGCTGGTGCAACTCAATCCAACAGATGTTAGGTGGAGGAGTCGGATGCGGTGTAGTTAAACAAGAACAGCAGCATTAAGAATGGATGAAGTTACTGAAAGCAGGGTGAGCGGGGTCGGTAACAGCAGCTTTTTTGTTTGTTGTTGTTTTAGTTGTACCACAAAAGACACGGCAAGCAAGTGGAGATAGAGGCGGGTGGGTTGAGACCAGCATGGGAACAGTAGTGGTAATCTAGCAGAGAGATAGGGGTGGTGGAGTCGGAGCACAGTATAACCATCTAACACACAAACAAACACACACACACACACACACACAGCGAGGCTAAGGTTTAAAAACTAGTGATACAGACACAACGACTGGCACTGCAGGGAGGCGGGTGGACAGGTTCAAAGGACAGATATATTTGCATGTGGATGGACGGAGGGGGAGGAAGAGTAAGAGGGGACGTGAGGCATCAAGGAAACGTTTAAGATTCAATCCCCCCAGTCTTCAAACACTGCGTAACGTTGCAGAATGATTGTCCTCTTGAACATACCTACCCTCCCGTCCTCATGTACACTATCCTCTTTTTTTTTTTTTTTTAAACCCTCCTCTTTCTCTCTCATCCCCCATTTTACTTTTCACACGCACACACACACACACACAAACACCACTCACCATAAAGGACATCTATATACACGTGTACACACACACACTCCCTCGCACACGGACACGACAGATTTTTTTGACCCAATAATACGACTGACTGGTTTGTTAGCAGGAAGCGGAGGGATTGGATAGTGCACATGTTGATTATAGCAGAGCTGAAAGCTGGTTGGCCAAGCGCACAGACACGGCACATCCGTTTACTGATATGACAATCAGTGCTACAGTGGCACAATACAACTGTACTAATACAAAAGAAATAAATCAATATTAACTGTTGCAATTATTAAAAATGAGACTTCAATTTTTTTCCCCACCATTACTCCAAGAGGTGTTTTTTCAGATTACCTGTGAGTCTCTCTATGAGAACAAAAAGGAAGAATGCTGGGGCTCAAATGATAAATCAATTAGTCGTCGACTTTCCTCAATTTGAGGAGAAAAATTGCTGAGATTTAGCTGCTTCTGCTTTTCTGTTTTTTTCGGTCTGTCTTTGGATTTTGAGTTGTTAGTTGGAAAAAAAAAATGTTTTGATTTGAAGAAAATTGTGATTTTTTTTTGGCATTTCTCACAATTTTCTGCCATTTTATAAAGCAAACAATTAATTGGTTAATCAAAATCAAATTAATCAATAATGATGTCAATAATTTCAGCCCTAAAATAACATTTTTATAGATTCAAACAGATCTTTAAATCTCATTTCAGGCGCACTGTAGAAGAAATTTGCAGTCAAAAGTATCAACGTTTAAGACATCTCATGTTTCCTTCCTTCCTTTCCTTTCCTTCCTCCTCCTCCTCCTCCCTCTCCACCTCTCCCTCAGTGAGCAGTATTGTGGTGTTATGATGTTAGGTTCCTAAGGCAGTATCACAGTACAGTCCATAGAGAAACAACAGCAGTACAGAATTACACTGGCCTGCCCAGAACCTTACATCCAACTCAGGTGGGACACTGACGGCGTCTGGATTTCTCTTTTCTTTGTTTTTTTAAGCCTCCGGTTATGTGGTTTACTCTTTCCAAAACGGTAAGTTGGTCGAGATTTTAGCTATTTTTCCTCTTAAATGACTACCGGACAATAAAAACAGAACGCAACGAGAGGGAGGAATAATAAAAACTCTAAAAAAATCGCATTAAAATCATCTCCTGCGGTGCCCTGGTAGCTCAGCGGGCTAAGGCACATGCCAAGTTCTCGCGACATCATTGGTTTGAAACCGGCTCACGACCACTGTCGCGCGTCACCCTCTCCGATCACACTCCACCGTGACAACGCCTGATAGATGCACTCATGGCCATTTAAAAATTATTAGTCAAACCACAAGATTTTTATGACCATCATCATCATCTAAGACTTTAGACTGACTGTACAATATCAAGTCGTGAACAGGGAAATTAGCTAAAGAGACCAAAACTGTTTTTTGTAGGAACTGCAGTTTTTGGCACTTCCACATTGGCTTCACTTCACTTTTTGGGTTTGGGGCTATTTGCTGGGAAAAACATGAAATCTGAAAGTCACGTTGGGCTCTGAAAAATAATGACGGGCATTTTAAGGACAATAACTTGATTAAGAAAAGACGAGACAATAATAAAAAGTACAGATATTCTACACTTTGCTAACAGGGCCACAGTTATTTTAAACAGACATCAGTTGACCCAGATTTTACTGCAGCTCTTGCCATCATATTAAATTTCGACCTACTGGCATCATGTCTGTTGTTGAAGCACAGTGGAGTGTGACGTAAATAACTTTTTTTTTTTTAAAGACATTTTCTACAACACAGAGCTGTTTGCGACTGGACGTGCGAGGGGAGGGAAAAGTCTCCTGCTCTGATGACGAGGGTCTCTTCTTACAACTACTCGAGGCCTCCAGTAAATTCAGTGGCACAACTCTCAGATATAGGGTTCTGGGCCAGAGCTGGGCCGGGAACCGCCCGGCATGATGTGGGTTGGTTCTGGCACTGAGGTAGCCAATTTTCTGATTGGTCTAAGCACAGGTTAAAACCGGCCAGGGACGGCTCAGACAGCTCAGGTTGCCTATTTTTCTTTATGTTGTGTGATGTTGAGATGAAAGAGGTTTAACTATATACTATGACTATTAAGACAGTTACCTATTACTAACAAGAGACAACGGCTGGAGCCACTGGAGCCTCCAGGAGTGCCAGAACCAGCCCAAACGTCTCTGGTTTGGGTGATATTGTAGTGCGTGTGGTCTATAGTACAGTAGCATCAACACAATGGTCCAATAGACAGATCAGATAGAAGATATCATACAGATGGTCCAATACAGTTATAGTACAACATCTATACATCAACTATACATTGTGCGTTTTTTTTTTTTCCTTTGTTATATTTTCAAGGGGTCTCAGGGGTTAGACTTGGTCACCATTACATCACTGCTGTAAGACGGGGAAGGGGGTCGAAACAGTGGTGGGCAGAGCCATCGATACACAGTGTTTGATCATTATAATCGTACCAGTGTTAGTGCTGCAATCCTGCTGCTTGGCGACTGGTGTGGAGGACCCACCGCTAGAGTATGTGAGTTGAGTGGAGTGGCAGTAATAGAGCGATAAAGTATAGGCAAGTTTAACGTTTCATAATTTAGAGGTAGAGTTCATTCAGCAGCTGTTCACTTTATGGTTTGTGGGTCACTTTTTAGGGTGAACACTGCAAATATGTTGCAGTTTCTGAATTCAACAGCAAACCTTCTGCTACATTTAGACTTTGTGCCTCAGCGCCATTTAACAAACCAAACTAACAGAAAAGTCTTAACCGTAACTTCATCAAGTATGAAGCATTGTTAGTTGCGAAAATCTTGTTTTCACCGACCTCTAACCTGCACTGCATTGACGTAGGGACATCACTGTTGGGTGTGGTTACGGGTGCAACAGAGCATGTCTAACCATAGAAACTTTCAACCAAAGAGAAACCAAAAAGAAAAAAAAAAAGACGCTTCTCAGCGTGGTAAGTTCAGTCACTCTTTCAGGGAGGTTCTCCTATCTTGTCATAACTCATTATGATAAGTGTTAAAGATATTTTCAAATGTGAATTCACAATTTTGCACCACCATGGAGTACTAACTAGAACTTGTCTAGTCGTTGTATTACTCCTCAGACAAACGCCTACTCCATGTTTGGTCCATCACCTTCGTCCAAATCGGACAAAACCGTTTCCCTATCATGCTGATGACTAAACCCTTAATGTGTTTTCCAATTAACCTCCTCACCCTTATATTTTTTAAACCTTTATATATGTAGCGTTGTGTGTTATGCTTGGAGTGAGAAATAACACTTGAACCCTGCGTTTTTCCACTCACATACCCTGTTAGAGAAGAGGCAGCAACAGGCCGCCGCAGTCCAACCTGACCAAACTGTCTGTCTATCCATGGCTCTGGTTGCCAAACAGGGTTTGGGTAAAAGGGCGCAGGAGTTACAGGTTAAAGGTTCGGTTTTAAGGGGTTAGGACACTTAAAGGGGTAAAAGGGTTTAGGACTAAAGGGGTTACAATACTAAGGGGTTTCAGGAGTCTGGATGATGAGGTGTTGAAGTTTGGAAATGACAAGTCAAGGTTTACAGCGATGAGAGTTTTACCGAGATACAGGATTTGAGAGATTTATGGGTGAAGAGGACACGGTTAGTATGAGTCTTATGGGTCGGTAATGTTAGGATATGACCGTGGCCTCCGTAACTATAGCAGGGTCCTCTATGTCGGCTTTACTTTGAACCATCCTCAGCTCCAGCTGGGGCGGACTGGGCCTCCGACCAGGACCTGCTAACTCTGAGAGAGAGAAAGGAGATAGAAATGCAGAGATGAATAAACATTTATATTTATATTGTCTGTTACCTGCTGCAGTACCACAAGTAACAGAGTAAAGTAACAGTAGCAGAAGTTGAGACCTGCAATAATAATCCAATCCAATTAAAAATTAAACATTTTAAATCTTGGGAAATGAGTTTAGAGATGTGTGAGTGTAATCATGTATCTTCTGTCCACTCTTTAAACTCTCATTGCCTGCATGTGGTGTGGCAGCTAGTATGTCTTTGCCACTAGATGGCGACGTTATGTACATCATGCACTGTATAAAACACGGCTGTAGTATCCGTGATGCCACCAACAGTTTTCTTAAAATCTGTTGTGAAGCCTAGAGTGCGGCCATCTTGGCAGTTCTGCCTCCGTTGCCCTCAGCGAATTTAAAAATGGGCAAAGACGTGGAGCATAACTTAATTATAATAATTCTGCATAACTTTAAGCCTTAATATCATTTGAACAGCTGAGTTAAATAGAAATTCACCCTCAGTACAGTTGTCATGAACGAGGAAATGAGTGTGACGTGAAGAACTGGTCTGATAAACTGCAGTACGCTAAATATAAGTCGTGTTTTGAGTTCCATTAGGTGCCCTGCATCTAAAAATATAACCCTCGCAGTGTTCACAGTTATCAGGTTGAATGATGTCAGAAAATGACTAGACAAAAATAGATCTCGAGGAAGATCCTTGAGGAGTAAGCAGTATGAATTGCATAATATACATTTTTATTTGTTGGATCATTGGTTTTATTTCCCCGGCCGGCCTCTGTCTGTGTCATCACAGCTGATATAAAAAATTGGCATCACATTAACGATTAAATCGCAACAGAAATGTGGGTTTTAGCTCTCCTGTAGATCTTGTTAGTGTTTGTCTTTTTGTTGCATTCTGGCATTATCCTAAACAAGCCCTGCTTTTCTTACCGTGAGCGTACGAAATGGTCCTCTGGATAACATGGTGCATCACTGAAAAAGTCTTCTCACAGGCCATCTGAGAGAGAAAGAGAGCAAGAAGAGTGAAAATAAAGTCATTTATGCTTCATGACTCAGCATTTATGTCTCGTCTTCAGGTCACTGGGGTTGTTTTTATTTCTGTGTTTGAATTACAGGAGAGCTTGGGTGGGCTTAGCTTCCCCAAAAAGAGACCTGAGCTCCCCCAGAAGCTCTGGCCTGGTCACTACAGCTAGTGTGTTCGTACCTTTAGGTCATTAGGGTAGTGGTGTGTCCACGCTAGCAGCATAGCAGCAAACAAATCTCCAGTTCCTACAAAGACGGCGTCCACTTTGGGAACTTCTATTCGGACTCTCTGTGTCGTCCTGCTGCCGTCTGGACGAACTGAACACCGGAGCAAACACACACATGTCGAAGGGTTCATTTTGCTTGGCTAGCCTCACAAATATATACACACAAACACTAATTTGCTTATCACGTACCATGGCGCTGGCTGCCCAATGACACAAGGAAGCGGTCTCCCAGTCTGGAGGGCAGATCAGAGGAGGTGATGACCACTGTGTCTGGGCCCATAGCGTGGAGAAGGTCCATAACCTGCAGACAGACAGTGAGTGAGTTAGAATCAGCTTCTAAAGCGAGAATCAACAGCTTATAGTGCAAGAAATAATGCAAGAAAGGAAAGTATGATTAGATTGTGTGTGTGATCTGTTACCTCCACAGCATCTTTCTCTGTGCTGATGTTTTTCCCGGTCAATAATCTAAAACACAAACGGACAAATCAGATCATTAGGTTAACGGCACTGTAACAGAAACACTGACAGCGAAGACATTAAACAGAAAATCTAAAAGAAGACTCATTATTGAAACCCTCAAACATCTATTTCTACTACTTAAGTATACGTCAATAGGATTTAGCATACAGAAAAACATAAATTCTGATCATGCAGGCATATTAAAACACCACAAGGTGGAGCAACTTGACAGTGAAAGAGATAACTGAGTTGAGACAACTTCAACCGTGGATTAATCTTTATGATTTTCAATGTTAGTCAATGCAAAATTAAAAAAAGGAATCCAGAAAACATGAGAAACTTCTTACGTGTCCATTGCGATAATTAAAATCCAAATGTAAAACTAAATGATAGAGCTATCTATCATTACAAACCCATGTAGTTAGTGTTGTCGAAATCTAAAAAGGTACATCCAGTATATTTCTATTTGATGCAACTGTGCGGCCATAAAAACACGATAACTTAATGTTGGACAAATAGCTTCAACTAGATTATACGATATATTCCCACACAGTACTGGATAAGTATCTTTCAAGCTATGCAAATCATAGTTTAAAAAGAGCAAGACAAGAAAGATAAGAGGGGAGCTGAGGCAGTTAAATCTTTTCCAAATTTCTGGATGCATATAATGAGGGTGTTAGATAACAGCATGAGTGGCATTACATAAAGACAGTGTTCGCTAATGCTTCGCTAGTCACACACAGTCGCAAACTCACTGAGGTGTACGTAATATAAACTTTAGCATGAGTGTAAACACTTAGGATTAGAGAGATGTCATGTTAGAGACAAACTTGTACTCACTCAGCCTCAAACTGGTTAGGAGTAATGATGTCAGCGACTGGAACCACCTTGTTCTTATAGACCGGGTAAAGATTCTGAGGAACATACTGTGGAACGAGGACACGCAGGTTAAGAGTTGAGAGAAAACACACAAATAGAGCTCTGAAGGACGGACTACACACACATAAATGAGTGGGCTCAGTTAATTCTCTGATCTTTGTTTTAAATTATAAGCGCTGACGGACAGAATATGATCTTATTCCCTGAAAATGTACGTTTGTACAATGTAATATGCACACAACACACACATGGGCACACACAGAGTAAATCATTGTGTATATGTAGTTGTGTCAGATCAAAATAATCCATCTGTCACCGAGAAATGAGCCGTGTAACACCCCCCTCCAGAACACTAACACACTAAAGCCCTCCCACACGCATTAAAGGAACAAAAACGCTGCTTCGATAAACACATACAGAACACAGAGAATCTCACCATAGAGCCATGATCACCGAGGACGGGGTCACATACTGAAATGACAGAAAGACACACTCAGAGTCAGACCTGTGATGCTCCAATGATCGTCACATTGCAGTGATGGGAGGCGTGACAACTCATTTTATTTTGAAAGTCTATGTTGTGTTAAAAAACGAGGACAAAGTGCCTGCAGGAGCGACCAACGCACTAATGCTTTTTCTGTTATTACACACTTAGCAGCTTAGCAGCTAAAGATAACATGGGGAGAGGAGTCGCTAATTTCCAATCAGGCAAATACAGAGCATTTATTTGGAGTCGTGTGTCTGTCCACCTCAAACCTGGCTCTCTACTAACTACTAAAGCTATCAAATATTCAACTATGTTCACCAGCTAGTTGGTAACTGTCTGCTGAGTGGTGATGGGCAGGTAGAGTGGCTTTATCAGAGCTTTTTCAATGAAAGCAGCTGCCTGCTGTTGCTGGAGACAAGATTAATAACAGCGGTGAGAAGAAGAAAAGTAGTGGGCTGTAAAACACTGGTCTGAGGGTAAAATGATACACAGCGCTGAGGGGGGCTGTGGAGCTGGGTGATAATTCTCTGTGAGTTTGTCATGACTAAAATGTCTCTTTTTGTCAGTCCACAACCGACAGATATTCAGTTTAATATGATCTAAAACAGAGAAAAGCAGGAAGCATTCATGAAAAACAAACAGTTAATCGATCATCAAAATTGTCCTGTCAAACGACTAATCAAATAGTCAACTAATTGTTTCGGCTCTCTCCTTTTTAATGGATGCTCAGACTTATCGGCTGCCGATCGTCATCAGTTGATTTTCATCAAAAATATGCAATCCAGAGATCGGGATTAATGTTTGCGACTCACAGATTGTGCATAACGATCAATAACACACGTGCTGTTGTTTAACCTCTCTAATGTGATGACCGTGCAGACGCAGACTGACGACATCCAGCAGGCTCTTTCCAGTCAGGATGGCGGCGAAGCTAACAAAACAGGGACTTACTTACTGATCTAGCATTGTGTCTAACTTAAGTGGATCACAACATATCTGGTATGAAATTTCAAACACTTTGCATTAAAAAAGGGTCTATTTTCAAGGTATTTCAGTACCTTTTTTTATATTGCTACACCAACTGGTACAACCAAACAAAAAATGGTTAATATATGCCGTGTATTGGCCGATTGCCTATACAGACGATCAGCAATTAATATAAAAATGTAAAAAAAAACCCCACCAGATTTTGTTGCCAGTCACTCAGAATCACACCAAAACATCTCACTACCAGCAGCTGGACACATGTATCAGTGCCAACATTATACCTGAGATTTGGTACCGAAACAATATTTCTTCTTCTTCTTCTTCTAGACTTTTCTACAATGGCCTTCTACAACCAGGCTAAGCAGTAAGCATCCTCACCAGTGCTGCTCTCTCCCTCTATAAACTATATTTTATTGCTCTCTCCATTAGAAATGTAAAACCAGACTTGGACCAGCAGAAAGGTAAATTATCCTTTCATCACAACACGAGAGCCACAATTTATGTAACACCACAGGTACTGAATACACACAGACTCTGTCCACATCAAAAAGTAAACACATTATGCACGTCACCCCCTGGTTATTTATTATTTTGAACAGTGGCAGTAGGTCTTCACTATATCCACTAACACGGTGTCTACGGGCCAAGCTGCAGCAGCCTTGATTTGAGTGGAACTGATTCGTGCAACATGAGATGAGAATCCTCCTGGCTAGAGAGAGAAAGAGACATTCGCAGTGAGAACTGGATCTTCTCCGAGGTTTACATCATTCATTTCACGAAGCTACTTAATGTGAGAAAACTAATGAGCTTGTTCGCTGGGTTATCACTTAAATATGAACCGTTAATTTGATCCCACATAATCTTATGTTTCATCATGAGTCTGAGTGAGTGTGGTTATTGTTGTATTGTGGAAGGGGTCTTGAAGTGACAAACAATTATTACCTGACTATGCGGCTCTACAGTTTTTGAGCCTGTTTTAGCTCAAACTGAAATCAGCTCCCATCAATCCTGTTTTTATTCATTTAAACATATATAAAATTAAAAAAATAAAATTAAACTTAATAACTTAATAAATAATAATAACTTAAAAGAAAATAAACAGACAGTATATTCAGCGTAATCGGTGATAAATCTTAAACATCTGAAACAAACAAAATATCTAAATAACATTCGACGCCAATAAGTCCCAAAGGTCATATATACATAAAATACAGCCCCATGCCCTCTTAAAGTTTTAGAATAGAAATAAAACAGAAATGAAGCTGAATTGTACACTTCTAGTGACTGTGTATCGTCACACATCACATGGCATTCAGTCTTTCTGGTTTTACCTCAGCAGCATCATTACTATACTACATAGAAAAGTGGGAATTTAAGTTACAGCTCTCCAACAAGCAAATACGAGTGACACCGATTAAAAACTACAGTTTAAATGTTCAACTTATAAGACCATGTTGTGACTTACCATAGACCAGGTTGGGGTTGGCTCTTTTTAGCTCCTGAACAATATCCACTACCATCTCCAAGAAGGATGTGTCTCTGGTATACCCTGAATACAACACACACCAATACAAACATTATTACAGTCATTATTTTCTGTCATTTTACATAGTTACGCCTACTTAGTTTAATTATTTTACCACTAAACTAAGTAAAGCCGCTCGTGTGTTGACAAGACTGAAATGGGTGACACTGAAACTGCAGCAACTTATGAAAATGTAGTGTTGCAGTGCAACTCAACTTTTCTTACACAAAATTCATGCTGCTGTCAGATCATCAACATCTAAGTGCTGAATGTGAAGAGATAGAAGAGAGTGGAGGGAGCATTAATGCAGGATTAATTTAACACATAACCTCAGGATGATTTAAAAATCTCTACATAACAACATCACCTGAACACGAAGCCAAATGTAACCGCAGAACTCCAGTTACAGATGGTGTCGTTTTGTAATATTCACCTGTTAAAACATAGTCATACTGGTGTACGTTGTTCAGTTTGATTCCTTCGTAGAGAACATGGAGCTCATCTGCTGTCAACACCTGGCCTTTCCAATGAGAATAACCTGCAGAGAGGAGAGAGGAAGAGACGAGTTACTGTGTTTGCTAAGCTGCTGACTCAAACCCTTTGCGAGGCTTCTTCCAATCGAGTGGCACACACACTCACACACCATGTGCTCATTAAAACCCCCTATATAGATGCTGACACACACATTAACACTCTTGTACTCCTGTATCGTTTTCTACTAACCTGATCCAAATCTTTAATTTGGTTTGTCTGGCCTGGTTGGGGCATTTCATTTCAGTTTGCGGATTAACCGACGGTACAAAAACACGTTACTTTTAACTACAAGACATATGATGGATGCTTGTTGGTTTCAAACTATTCCACTGATCTACAGGTGGGAAGATGTGCAGCAATGCTCCAACAAAGACGAGGAAGAAGACTGTTCGCAAGTTAACGTGTGCAACCGCTGTGAAGAATTTTGCGGTGTGGTTGCAGATTTAAACCCCCTTCTCCTTGCTAGCATGAAGGAGAAACTACAGTGGCTGCAAAACATGTACTAAGCTACGACAGAAACATGGCAGACTGAAGCATCTGCAGATATAAAAGCTCATTCTGAGATAACAACAGTTCTCATGTTCAGGTTATCATTCACTAATGACAACATAATTATGCAAATTATATACCCTGTTCATGACAACTGCAGTCTGAATGTCTATATTACTCAACTGTTCAAATTATATTAAGGCTCAGTTATACATAATTAAGAGCGTGGCAGCTACCCAGGTTTCATTTAGCCCACCTTAGCTACACCCACGCTCCACCACGTCCTTGCCCATTTTTGGATTAGGTCAGCAGAGACAGGACTGCCAACCAGAAGCCACCACACTCTGAGCTTCACAACGGCTCTTCAGAAACCTGTGGGTGACGTCACGGAGACTGCATCCTTGTTTTAATCAGTCTGTGCTGTTTTTACTTCTGATCCGAGTACACTGAACTGACGCCCATGTCCAGCTGTGTGAAAAAACGTCCCATCCTAACCTTGAAAAGTTTACTCTGACTCTTTTAGTTCACGTGACTCCTGCTTGTAACAGAGCAGTGTGTGAACTCAAATGAACTAAACAGAATTAAACTACGACTCGGACCAAAGAAAACAAACTGTGTGTGAACTCAAAGAGATTCTCAAGATGTACACACACACATACACATACACACACAGCAGCAGGTCTTAGTGCAGCCTGCAACCACAGTAATTAGCAGTCAGGGACCAAGGAGATGCCGCGGGAGGACGAGAACAAACGCACCTACATCGTGTGTGGAGGAGAGTATTGAGTTTGTGCGTGCGTGTATTCGGGTACGCGTGTGTTAAGTACTGTGTGTACCCGCTTGGACGTACATGTATGTGACGAGAATGCCAATGTGAGCACGTGTTCGTGCACGTCTGTCTGCGTATGACATGTTTGCTGCAGGCCGATGATGTCGCAGCTCCAGGTGAGTCACAGCCAGGTCACGTGGCGATGGTGGTGGGGGTTCTGGTTGCTAAGCAACAAGCCGGGAGAAAGCCAAAGGGGCTAAGAAAGAGAGATGAGCAGTCAGAGTGCTGTGTGCAAGTGTGTGTGTGTGAGAGGGAGAATGAAGGCAGGCCTACAGATAAGAGATGCTTCTGTCGTCATCACTCGCTGCTGTCGCAATTCACAACGCCTGCTGCTGTTTACTGCTGCGCCCTGTCGCTCCCTCTCCACTCCGTCTGTCTTCCTCTCCACCATCCGCTGTCTGTCTCTCTGATTAAAAAAAACAAAAAACAATCCTGTCTGTCTTTCTCTCTCTATTCACCTTCTCTGTCCCCATCGCCAGCCACCCGCTCTGCCTCTCGTCTTCTTCAACATGTCACACCAAATTACGCACTCCCCTTTCGAAGAAATTGCAAATGTTGGCTTCCAATATACAAGATCTGATTAAGGAAGCGCTAGAGTCCCGGGCGTTTTCATGTTAAGGTCACTGAAATGAGCGTCGCCACAGAGGTGACGATTTCTTATTCCTGACATCGTCCTCAGCTTTATCACCGTCTGCTCTGTACGTGGGGTGATGCGAACAGTGAGCATGATTAGAACAGTCATTCTTAGCTTAGTCTAATTGGGCCCTAAAGATTTAAATTGAACTTGGTGAGCTTGTAGAAACAATATCCCCATTTACCAATTCATGGACGCCACTTTGACCCAGCTTTACTACGGTCCATAGAAGCCTGTGGATTCTCCTAAACAAACATTTTTTTGTTAATCAGTGACATCTGTAGATAAACCTAGTCAAGAGAACCTCTCATGGGGCGCCGGTCAGCTCACCTGGTAGAGTGTGCGCCCCACATACAGAGGCTCAGTCCTTGCTGCCCAGGGCATCGTCCCAGGATTCGACTCTGACTCTCTCTATCTATCAAATAAAGCTCCAAAAACCCAAACAAATATCTCTGATATCATAAATGTCTGAACTGATGCTGTAACATGCTCCATAGAGCTCAAATGTAAATACAGCATACAGACGAGGCCCGCGCTCGCCCACACGACAACACTTATCCTACAGTACACCTACAATTGCGCTTACCCTTCTGCAACATCACAACAGATCACTTTCTCTGTTTTTAAACTCAACATCATCCATTTCGATAAAAACCGAATGATAAAACCAACGCGCAGACTGGGCTGCTGTGAAACCAGATGTTAAACAGCTCGCTGACCTTTGGCTTGAAACTGAATGCCACCGAGTCAGGAGTGATTACACAGAGCTGGTTCTGATCACTTGCATTCTCAAATGAAAAACTAGACAGCCGTGACATGAGGGGAGGGGGTCAAGGTCATGCGCTCTGTACCACACAACACTGTAAAAACAACAACATCAAAACACAAAGAAATCTATAAATACCACAGTTGATTAGTTCCTCAAACAGAGCAGCCACCCACATGATTAACTACATCCTTTTTCTGCCTTTTGTCACAGAAAACTGGCGCCACAAAGGCTGTTCTTTAAGTTGAATAAAATATCTCAAACTGTGGAAACATAATAGGATCTCTGGTGACTTACCGAATAAACAAAACTTAGGAAACTGTATTCTAAACTTTTTCATAATGTACTGACACCGCGAGGATTGCTGAGTCTCGATATTGCTTGTATCCACTGTGAAGCAACAGCTGGGCAGATGTGTTTGTTTTCACAGTGCTCGGGTTGATTCATTCTTCAAGTTCAGTTTGCATGATTAATATGAGCCGAGGCCATCCATCAGTGCGAGACGGGTGGGGAGGGGGGGGGAGACGCAGTGCAGATTGCTCATTCATGAGACTGGAAATTAGAAAATCTAAATATTACGAGTAAACGTGACACTAAGGGATGACGCAGACACCCTCTCTGAGCCAATCATCAACAAAATGCATCATCAGATTATTGCGGTTTTAATTTTAACGCCATTTCAGTCAATACATAGATAATATAATGTATTGTGATCATCTTGGCCAGGGTACTTTAGAGATTTAGCGCTGCACTTTCATGAAGTTAAAGGGTTAGTTCAGATTTACTGAAGTCAGGCTGTATGGGGTACTTATACATAGTTAATGTATCATCCACAGTAGACAGAGGTTGGCATGCCTCCAGTCTGTAGAGGCTGACAGGAGGACCAGCAGGGAAGCAAAACAATGTACTACTGTGGTTAAGTGCATTTAGGATATGTTCATCACTTTACCTTGCTGTCAGGCAACACGTTTTTGATGAGACACTGAAGCATTTAATTCAGTCTGCGCTCTCTTCAAAGTGAACAGACATCATTGACAAACAGTCATTTTCACAGGAGTCGCTGCCTTGACGTCGGTAACACGTTAGATCAAATGCCCGCAGACTCCCGTGTTCTTTTGTAAAAGGGAGTCTGGCTTCGGAGAGAGTTATAAGACTTAATTTACCCGAGGGAAATGGCGATTTTGATAGCAAGGTAAAGCAGCGGAAACGTACTAAATATAGAGTACACTCAAAGTGATTAAGTGGCTAAAATATGTTCTGTTGCTGGCCCTATCCAGCTTCTGTGCTGATTTTCCTGTCTGCTTCTCCAAACTGACGGCCATCTAGTGACTATGGGTAAGTACCTCATTCAACCCCACTTCAATAAACCCAAAATAACACTTAAAAAGGTCAAAGTGAATGGAGCACAAACAGATATTATACTTTTAGTCCCTAAAATGTGTCAAGATCCCCCCCAAAAACCCTCTACCTACATCCTTTTTGTAGTAACAAAGCCCAAGACTTCATACAAATGTTTCCACGTGCTGAGTAGTGTTCCTTTAATGGTTATTCATGAGCACAGAGTAAAATGCCATCACTGCTATCAAAATAAGACACATATGAGAGAGTAAGCTCATAAAAAAATATGAATGGAGTTTGTCCCCTACAGCTGATCTGGTGTCAGCCTGTGAAGTCACTTACTTCCATCCCAAAAAAAAAAAAAAAAAAAACTTACTCCGCTGTCGACTCGTCAGCCTCAACACGGCCACTGCCTCGGCAACGACAGTCACTGTAATACCCGCTAACACCTCATCACGACACCAGAGGCTACTGACTGACTCATACACACCCACACACCCTGACTAGAACACAGCACACACACAAACACACACACATCCTCTCAAAAAAATGTGTTATTTCATCTGTCTTTACCTGTATGGTTGGAGAACTGGACAGAGTTGATGGAGTCCACCTCAAACCCTAAAACCTGGAAAAAGAAGACAGAGGAAACAGATTGGGATTAGAGATTAGAGTAACAGCCTACACATGCTATAAATTCGATAGCTCAACATGTGCAGCGACTATAATGCTGCAACTAAATCTGGGCTGGCTGTAATTCTGCAGAAATCATAATTTTTTTTTTGGCCACGTGAGGGTGGCAGAAACAAACTGTGAGCACAACACGTACATATTAAGTTACAGCGCGAATCTGTTAACGCAGACTTGGCCACAAACATATCGAGCAGCAGATATTTAGCATGATCAATGTTTATTTATCACGGTGGTCACTTTATTTCTGCTTCTGTTTTTTAATGTTAAACCTGCACAGATACAGGACAGTTACAAAAAAACAACTCTTGGTGTTCTCGCTCGTCTCTCTCTTTCTTAAAAGGTTTTGTAGGTTGAGAGAAACACACGTCCCATCCACGTGCGCAGTTAACCGTTATCTGAATGACTTTATTTAATTGGGCTGAAGCACGAAGCAGGCAGAGTGAATGAGTTCTTTGTTCTTTTCAATTGACTGTTGTACAAGAATCTGCTTTCAGAGGAGACGCAGAGTAGATATTAGCTTTGACCTTGGAAGAACTCGTGAATGCTACAGCTTTCTCAAGTGTGGCATCTGAAAGGTTTCATCAGCACGAGGCATTCAGGAAAACATACAGAGCAAGGATACACTTCTGGTGGACAGACAGAAGTGTGAGTGATGATTTTTATTCTAATCTTGTGATTTTTTTTTTTTCTTTTACTGATATCCAGAATGAAAATCCTCAGCTAAAAGGACGACAGAAGCCCAGCAACCCTGCGGCTGGTAGAAATCCGACCTAATCCAAAAACCCTGCAGTAAATCTCCGTCGTTTTAAACATTTTTATTGAAGTGTTAATTCTTTAAAAAGGTCAAACTGGAGACGTTCCTGTAAGACTCGTCTTACAGGACATGGCAGAAATGGAGTATAATATGCATAACTATATATTGACTAGTGTATAATCACCTGAAAATAATAATATGTTTACCTTAAAATGAACCTTTTATATGTTTCTACAGTAGCCCAGAATAGACAAACTTAACACTGGCTCTAGATAGTGTCTTTCACATATTTTGCACGTTTCAAGGCCACTGTAGTGTCTTCTTTGTGCTGGTAGAGGGTGAGGCGAGGGGGGGTGCAATCAGTAACTACACCTCTTGATGCCACTAAAATCCTACACACTGGTCCTTTAACCCCAAAGCCACCAGAAGGCCTCCTTTAATCATCTTAAAGGCTGTATTTTGTGGTGCTGTTGAATTGTATCACGTTATACAACACATTGATATGTTGAAATATTAGAAAGTGTTCAGTACAAGTCAACAGTTCAAACTACAGCCTCCACTTTGACTGGTTGTTGGTGTTCCCATGTAAGCTGTCTGTTACACCATGTTCCATTGGCTGAGCAGGATACAAATCGACTGTTGATGTAAAACTGTGTATTTGTGGCCAACTGATGTACACAGGGCTAAGAATACGTTATTTAGGTCACATCCTTCTCGCTCTGTTTAGAAGCCTCAAGTCAGCGACACAGATACACTGTTTACAATGCTGCTGACGGGAGAGCGTCGTCAAAGGAGAGGATGTTTACCAAATTAGGAGTCATTTAAGGAAGTAAACATTTCGCCTTTTTCGATGAAACACTTTCGGTGAATTCCCAACTGAGGAAAGCTCTCTCTGCACTCACGAATGAAGAGTTTCTTTAATTAACATGTGTCACATCTGAGTCAACACAGATGCTATATTTACTGCGTCGTGACTTAGCTGGCAGAGTCCATCAGCTTTCGGGATAGCGCCTGTGCGCTCACTGTTAATTTGCATATTAATTAACAAATGTTCATATTTCCCCCATCCTAAAAATGTCACATCTAATGTATGTTTTCCATGTGTGCATGGTTTGTCCCTGCATCAGCCTATAAATAGGACATCATATATTCAGTATTAACTGAAGGTGTTTTTGAGTTTAAGGTGTATTTGCACGGAAACCTACAATTATGTTTCGTGTTCAGTCTATAAAAAAACAACAGAAAATTAGATAAAAAGCCTGTCCCATGCTACAGCAACCCAGATCGATGTTTTAAGATTGTGTATTCTAAAAAAAACAAGAGTAAGTCCAAACTAGCAGCTTTCTGGGGTCATCTGGGAGCTATGTATGTCTGCAGAACGTTTCTTGTCAACCCATTTAGTAGCTGCTGAGACATTTAGCCGCAGCTAACGATCCTGACAAAGACATGAAACCGGCAGGACACAACATTGACATTTTTGGTGAATGACTTCATGGTACTTATCTGTTTATGAAAGGGCGAGTGTGAAGGATAACATCTAGGTGACATCTTGTGGTGATTGCAGCCACCCTGCCTCACCCTCCCTTTCCAAACGTGAAGGAGAAACTACAGTGGTTTCAGGTGATTATACACTGACGAAAATATAGTTACAAATATTATATTGTATAATTAGAGCCCCTACAAATCTGACTCACTGGAGCTTTAAGTTAGCCATTAATGAATTGATAATTCCAGATCTAGCTACAAGAATGAGTTTAATTACATTAAGCAGTAATTAAATTGATTACAGGCTTGTCTGGCTACAAACAATGAAGAATTAGTCATTTTCTCACAGAGCTTCAGTCGCCTCTAAACCATGTTTTGGGCGTCAGTATCAAACCGAATGAGCTGCCATTTGAAAGTTTTATGATTTGCACCAAATGTGGATCATAAAAGTTTTTTTCCTGCATTTAAAAGCACAGAGATGATCACATTCAGGACAGCGGGGTCAGGGACACGAGCAACTAAAGAACCTCCAGATCAGCAAATATCCAACCGGTTGAAGTGCCCTGGAGCAAAAACGCTGCGTCCCAGCACGGCTGTTCTGTTTGTGGCCCGGGGTTGAAGCAAACAGAAAGTGTCCATTTGAGAATAATTCATAATTTTGATGCGGAAACAGTGTGACTTTGATAAAAAACACTGTCAAAAGTGTTTGATAAATCACACCGACAGAGTAAAATCTGAATTCAACTCATATCTAAAAATGCATCAATCCCCATTTTGATGTCAGACAGCAGTCATCTTGAATTTTGTTTCTATGTGAAAGCCGAATCTATCCAGACCAGCTCTGAGGGAGCCTGTCTCCATCTTCAATGACGTCACCAGGAGGAATCCTGTGGCAGCCAATCGCAGCCCTGCTTCCTCACATCGCCGTCTCCTCGCCTGCTGACAGGCCTGAGATTCTTTGTCCTGTCAGCACAGAGAGAGAGAGAGAGAGGGATGCCCTGCACGCCTGCTGACATCACCATCATCATCACCACCATCATCATCATAATAATCATCTCATCCCTTCTCTTCAACACCAACTGAATCATGGTTACGACTCTGACTAGTGAGAGCAGCTCCTTCACTCACCAGCCAAATACACCACCCAGGCTACGCTTATCAAGCTGGTTTGCCGCCAGCCTCTGCCTCCACCTGTGCGTTTACATCACTATTATTCCTCTTAACACCTCGTGTGTCTAAAATGAAAAATAGGTCCAATACTTCATTGCTGTAATAATTTGAAAGTGAAAGCAACTGAAACGCTCTCTCTGCACGGCCGGTTTAATTTCTCTCCGGGGCAACAAATAAATTACGACGATCTGTAATAGTTCAAATAAATTGTAAAATGCTATATTTAGCTGCATGCAGGATTATTTAAAGGTCTAGTATAACTTGCAAAACTTGCAGGCACTGTGTAAAATCACTGAAAAGTCTTTGTTACAATTTCTGCCTGCAAAATCAAATAGCATACGCGCAGTCTGGTATTTCTGTTGTTGTTCACGAAGGCTTGACACAACTATTTCTCTTCATTTTATTGTATTTATCTGTAAGAGACCATGCGGAACAATGGCCACAATAATAATAATAATCTATTAAAACATCTAATTTACCCCCTAAAGGTCAGTACAGTGTGTAAAATGTATACTGGTGTGAATAGATATTGCACAGTAGTATCTTTAAGAGTTACAGCTGGTTTGGTTGAGCTGTCGGTTCAGTACAATGTCCTGGTAGATATCGGTGTCCAATGTATGCTTTATTATGCTGCACACTTTAACATTAGCCTGGTGCAAACAGGCCTCAATCAGCCGTAGTAGTTGTACATTAATGGCTGCACTGAATCCCGGTGACATGCATCAAAGCCCAGCAGCCATTAGGATAACCGCAAAATACATCCTGGGGCGCAGCCGGCTAAAAATAGACTCGGCACTTCTCACAACAAGTGACCGTCTTTCAGGATGATGGGACGTGCTCTGTGGGCCTATACTAGCCACGCCACTGCTGCTGCCGGTGGGAAATATGAAACTATAACAATCACCAACATCATCATCATGGCAATTATAGACCCAAAGCAATCACCGCTATCATCCTACAGTCAACATTAGGGATCATAAAGGGAAATGACTATCACTTTCATGGCTGGGAGGAGCTAATAACCTCTGTGTCCTTTCATATGATATCAAATCAATGGCTTGTTTTGAATGCATTTGCTGTTTTTTTGGACTCGTTATCAGACATTCATGGAAAGCACTCAGTTAACTCTGCCTTTAGGTAAGACTAGGCTTTATTTCTGCTGTTAATGTAGGTAATGACTCAACACCAAAGTTTCTATTTATAGGCGACAGAACAAGACACTCAAAAGCTCCATTCAGCAGTCCTTCAAGCGTCATTCTGGTTAATTGACTGATGCATACTACTCTCCCTTTGATTCAGATGACCCTCTCATGAGAGTCATCCTCAATTTTCTTAACTTCTGTTGGCTATTGTGGTGGCGAACAGCTTTCATCTGTCAAGTCAGTTTAACGATTAAAGATTAACACAGTGTAAAGGGCCGGTGCTTGCTATGGTCACAGCTCACTAATGTATAAGCTGCAGTGATTTGATGTTCAAGGTGTCAGTGAGCATGCTGTAGAACAGTGCGTACAATTCCTGATTGCAACCCCTTTGTTTCACCTTTTTTTCTTCCTAGTATAAAAAGAGAAACTCTGGTGGCCACAAAAAGTGCGACAAAAACAGAAAGCCCTATCTAGAGTCAATGTTTAGTTTGCATGGCCGGCCTTGAAGTCATGTGATGCAAGCTGGCTCTTAAATACTTTTTTTCCCATCAGCTAATACTGTGGCTGTAAAACGGTACAGAGAAGTGACTCAGAATTTCACTGAACTTCACAGACAAATGAGACAATTCTTTATTCATCGTATTGCACCTTTACGTGTAGCGCTGTTACATAATTAATGCTCTAAATGCTGAGCTGACCGGTTCCCTTTTGTCCAACACATTTCGTTATATTGTTGACCCTGTGTTAGGCTGCACATGGACAAATGAACCTGACACTTGAAAGGGCGTCTTTAAGCCTTTGTAAGACACAACGCAATGCATGCACATGTGCACAGTCAGAATCTGGCAAACCAGACTACTACTCCAACGTTGTCGTAAAAAAAAAAAAGGAATAAAACATGACCTTTCCCTCCAATCTGTGCCATTTTGATCAAAGACAAACTCAAAGCAGCAGATAGCTGTATTGATTATTTGTCCATCCCGTAGGACTCACTTGCAGGTTATCACTTTAGGCGGCTGGATTTGTGTCCCCCATACACGTCACGACCATTACGGCTGCCTGGCTGGAAGCAAACAATGGCAACAGACACTGTGACTGGTTAACAGGCTCAGTTGTGGGGACAAATTTCACTATGACCCCTGAAGATTATCATTACCTAGCTTTTGCAACCCCGCTGAGCCGGTGTATAGGATCACTGACAGGCTATCTGAGGACTTAGAGAGAGAACAGCTTGTGTCTCCATGTAACAGTTATTGTTATTCCTTACCACTCATCCAAGCAGGGGTCATTTGATTAACACCAGGCTAACAAACTAAAGTCACTCTGCAGTGAGACATTCATCATTCATGTGCACACATGTATGTTTTCTAGTGATGGATGATCATAGAAAAAACACCTTGCTCCATTATCGGACAACCTCCCAATGACAGGTGCCAAAATGTGTCCGTCCGAGGAGGAATTCCTCCTTCATGTGTAAAAACGTCGTCAAATAAACAAGACATAGACAAGAAAACATAAGTTGCCATGATATTATCCATGGTTTGTGGGCTAAAAGGAACATTTTGTCGAGGGGGGGGAGACCGAATTTGCACGACACCTGTCGTCGCGGTTATTGCTCGACGTCTTGATGACAGCACTGTTAATTTGGCTTGTTTCACAGCATTTATGGCGTTTTGCACTAAAATATCTGGTGGAAATATCAACTAACCGTGACCACGTTTTAACATCATCATAGGCAGATGACCGATTTCTGTTAGCAGAAAGACTGTACCAACTTTGCAACGATGTAATTACCGTGTATAATAACATAAATCGGTATTTACATGTGTAGGTTTAGTGTTGATGTGTCAGACACGGGGGTCGTGTCCGATAACGGGCGTCTCTCGTAATGTCTACCGTCGTCCGATAATGGGTGCATGCGAGTTTGTATTTACCTGTAACGGGAAAGAGGCGCTCTTGTTGCCCACGTATCCCCGGACTACATGGCTCTGTATGGACAGAACACGGCATTCCATGGCGGCTCCCGGTAAGCCGAGGAGGAGGTGATGCGAGTTAATCCGTTACTTCAACGACAGTCACGTCTACACATAACAACACGAAACTATCATCCACACACACCACGACGACGCCGCCAGTATTAAGTGAGTAGCGACGTTAGCCAGCTAGCCAACCAACCAGCTGTGTGTGTCACACGCAGGGATGGCGGTGTGTGTGTGTGTGTGTGTGTAACTGAGCGCGTGTTGTAGGTTGTAGCGGGGGTGATGTGCAGTGAGAGGGGAGAGCGAGAGAGTGAGAGAGAAAGCGTGCGGGACGTGGACACACACACGCTCTTATTAAGAGTGGGTTTACGGTTAACGGTAACCGTTAATTTTAGAACGCGCAACCAACCGAAACGTCGCGTGCACTGACTTTGAAGGACACAGTCACTCACACGCGCGCGTGCGCGCAGCCGTTATTCTACTCAGGCGAACTAAATGACCGCCTAAAACCGGGTGACGTCATCAGCGCATCCTCCTCAATCAACACAGCTGGAAATTAGTGATGGGAAGTTCGGTTCTTTTTTTTGGAGTCGGATCATTTGACTCAGCTCACCAAGAAGAGTCGGCTCTTTCGGCTCCCAAACTGCTCTTCATGTTACCACTTATACCTTTCATAATTCAACCAAATATAGCACTGTTTTGAGTTATGATTTGTATGTGTACACATATATCATGTATATATTCAATACATCCTTTGTACTGAAGTATTCAAAAGTAAAAATTACATTTTCAAATATCAATAAATTGCTGTATCCCATTGTTTTTTATTGCGTTTACTTGTAACTCTGAAAACGCGGGCATGAATGCACTAACGTGCTTGTAGAACTACTTTACTACACACAGCAGATAGAAACACCTATAAAAACTGTAAAAAAGGACAGCTATTGACTGTTGGATGCACAGTTATCATGTGTCTGCGAAGGTTGTTTGTGGACCCTGCTCAATATGACAACTTGACTTTGCAAAATTCTGCATTAATTGCCTTTGTATTTTCAAAATGTTTCAAATGCGTCCAAATGCTGCTTTTTCTTTTTCTCCTATCACTCAAGGGCTCACGCACCGGAGCCGGCTCTTTGAACCGGCTCGTTCATGACCGACACATCACTACTGGAAATGAATAAATGTGACTGACAGCTCGCCTCTATTTTGCTCTATTCCTATGCTCCTAATGCTCCACTTTACATAGCCTAATTATTTTACCAGCTGTTTAACATTAAATGATCACTAATAATTGTATTTTTTCTTGTCAAAATAAAACACAATGCTTATTTTTGCATTTTTTAGGATGTAGTTTGGGGCTGTGCTCAGTTGCTTTTTGCTTTTTTTTGCTTTTTTTTTTCTCAGTGTGTGTGTGTTTGCGTGGTTGTGACTCACATCATCTCTATCACGAAGTCGTGACTAAAAGGGGGGGGGGTCTGACTTGGCAAAGACTGCCTCTGTCACCACCACACAACACAGCCAGCAGTGATGGCGAGAGAGACAGATTACACCCCCGAGTGCATGTACATATAGCATATGTACATATAATGTAAATGTAGCCTGCAAATGCAGGTAAGAGAGAGAAATAAAAGAGATGACAGCACCACCTGCTGTTTATTCAGGTTTTGACTTGCTTTAATTGCATTTTACACACACAGACACACACACACACACACACACACACACACACACACACACACACACACACACACACACAAACATCAGAGTACAGAAGACTCTTTTCAAAGTGCAGCTTTTTATAAAATAAATGTGTTGCTATCATTATTGCACAGCACAAACAAACAACCAGGAATACATTTTTGCTTATTTTAATGGCATAATAATCACACGCTTCCTGTGTTTCTTCTCTCCCTCTCTACGTCCTCTCATGTAGTAAAATGAGGAGGTAATGGAGGAGGAAGTCAGAGAGGACAGGCCTAAGGAGAAGAGGGCATAAAGAGTAGGAGGTAGAGCGTCACGGATCATTTGGAGTCCTGGTCCATTTCGGGCTCTAAGGAGAAATCAGCAGAAGTAATTTACCATAAATTTGTGAATATAGTTTTATTTTGTCAGTGCACATAGTTAATGAGTCTGTGCGGTTAAAAATGCACATTAATCAGCTGCTATAGAGCTGAAACATCATGTTCCAGAGGTAAAAAAATACGATTTATAATCTCCATAAAGAATTGGATTATCAACCATAATGAGGCAAACAAGGTAGATGAAGCAGCATCATTGTGATGTCTTTAAATATTTTTCTTTCCTCGCATCCCCCCCATGAAAAACTGCATTATGTTCATCAGTCAGATTCACTATGTTGCCATGGAGACCTTAACCACTCCAAAGTTGTGTGACTGTAGCCAACTCTATCAGACGTGATGTGCATCTTGGGGAATGACTGGCTTAGCTTGATATCAGAGCCAGATTTTTACTGGATTTCTAAAACCAATACCAATTAATATTTGAGAGTTTACAAAATCAGATAGCAACATGCCATCTGATAATCACTTTTTTTTTAACATGAACAAATACTTTTGAGAATGATTCCCTTGGTTTGGTTATGAAAGAATTGTGACAAATATGTGTCCTGATGTTACAGCTGAAGAATTGTCATTATTGTCTGTATTGCAACTTTTTGCTACTTATCAGCTGCCAATTATAATACATCTGCTGATACTGCTCTATATACAATGTCATGTATAAAGTCATAGAAACTCTCTTCTCTCCATCCCTCTCTCACCGGTGAAGGTGAACTCGGGGAAGCTGCTCAGGTCTCCTCCTCCATAAAGTCTCTGGAGCTTAGCGGTCTCCTCTGACAGGTATTTTACGTAATCTGGCTCCGCCTCCAACAGTCCTCCATTCAACCTTAGAGGAGAGGTGAAAGAAGATGGGAGACATGAAAATAGAAATGACAGTCATTCACAGCATGTCTCATATACATTAAATCTTAACCTCACAGTTTCCCATCAGTGTCCCATCTTAAACTCTGAGCATTGTCAGCATGACAGCTGCAACGATTATTTTCTGGACCAAACAACTACAATACATTCCAGTGTGTAAGTAAGTGGATAGTTTATGTGCTAAAATTTAACCATCATATATCCAGAAACCCCTTTAAGATTCATTATATCTTTTACAGAACAGACCTAGATAAAATTGCAGACCACTCAGAGTCAAGTTTAACATGCGCCACAATACCACCTGAAAAACATGACACAAACTTTATGCTTGCCTATGAAGGACGGAAGCAGGAATCATGTCTTCTTTTCTCTGTAATATATATATATATATATATATATATATATATATATATATATATATATATATATATATATATATATATATATATATAAGAGGAAACCTCTTTTGTCTCTTCACCTGCGCATGTTGTCATATTCTTTGATCTTCTCCAGGAAGAGTCTCTGCACTGGATCTAAATCTGTAAAACACATGAAAACACTACTGTTAAAGCTCAACCACCAGACAATGCTGATATTAGACAATTCTACAAAAGGCCAGATTCCATTCAGTCCAATAGCTAGGAAGTAAGCTATGGTCCAGGTTAGAAAATGTTTAAATGGAACAGGCGACTAAGAAAAGACCTCAACATACTTAAAAACATACTTGTTGGCCCCTACATCAGGCTGCAAAACATGTCTCTAACTTTATGAATCCAACAATCACTTTTTGTTTGAATAAGTGTGTGCTTAGAATAATTATCACATTGAGAACACAAAGACACACAAAGCTCTTTTGACATGGTTGCCCTAGTTCGGCCCAAGCATGCTGAACCATTAAGGGAAAGATTGGTGGTCTGAAACAGGAAGCAATTATAGGATATGCGACACACTCATCCATCATCCCAACTTTACTGTACACCTTCATACCTGAACGTGATCACACTACTTCCTGCAGTGGCACTAAACATTGGGTGTTGGCCGTAATTCGTGCGCTGCAGAACTGCCCAATATGACCTACAACTGTGTACGTATCTGCATGTGTATTCACCTGTGTGTGTCCCTTTAATGTCTTCATTTCCCAAGGCTGCAGTCTGGGCTCCCTCATCCTGTCCCAGCAGCACCTCCGTCACAGCAGGAGATGCTGGAAAATCATCTGTCACTGCAGTCGCTGAATCAACATCAATAGACCCAGTGGCAACTGTTGCTGTAGTAAAAAACCCAGAAGCGGGACAGATGAGGGTCTGCAGGACAAGATCTGATTTCTTCATGAACTAGTTTAAATCTCATGGAAAGCTTATCAAAGTACTGTTAGGCTAGCGTTTTGCATGCTTCTAGTCTTTATGCTAAGCTAAGCAAATAGCCCTATGGTTCTATCTTTGAACTTAACACACAGTCTCAAGAGTGGTTGTTCCTCATAACTAACTCTTAGCAAGAACACAAATAACGGTACTACTACCTCCTCTTCCACCACTACCAGGAGTCAAACTTACCATCCAAAATATCCATTCTTACAACTTCCTGACCAATCGGGTCTTCTGTTTCTCCTATTACGTGCCCAGGAATAGAAAAGAGAAGCTCCTCCAACAGTGTGTCTGTCTGCAGTGTTTCAGACAGAGCATCATCTTCAGGGAGAAACAAAGGCTCAATCTTTGGAGCCTCAGCCATCTCTTCAGATGCCACCCCATCATCTATCTCCATCCTCTTCTCTTCAGCAAAGATTTCAGATTCTTTCTCTAGATAATCTGTGGTTTCACTCAGAGACTCGTTCTCCAGAGTTCCCAAAGAGGCTTCAACTTCAGCCAGAGTCACAGACTCCAGAGTCATGGCCTCCAATGTCCCTTCCTGCTCCCTGGAGTCCTCTGTCTGAACGACAAGTAAAGTGTCAGGTGGCTGCCTCGGTCCTTGCTCAGAGCCGAACATGGCCTCCATTATAATGGATGTCTCAGCTTCTATTGCTTCTGTGGCTTCAGAGATGGAATCTAATGCTAAAATGTCAGCCTCTGTTGTGTCCTCAAAAACCTCAACATCTTCTATTGTGGTCTTAACTTCCATCTTCTCCTCTTTTGCTAGTGCCTCGGCTTCTTTCTCAAGTGCATTCCTTGTTTCTAGCAGAACTTCAGCTTCAAGACCTCCAACTTCAGCCTTCACTTTTGCTAAAGTTATTGATTCCAGTGACATGGCTTCTGCTTCGGTTCCCTTCTCCTCCATCTGCATAGACTCTCCATTTGCTACCACAGCTGGATCAGAGGTTGAACTTGTTTCCACAACGACGGGGGTGTTGGAAAGCACTGCAGGAACGTGACAGAGATGCTCCGTCACTAATGTGGCGCTTTCTCCTTCTAACTCTTGAAGATCTTCGGACAGAGAGACCCATTTTGAAAGAGCTTTAGTTAGAGCTTCACTCTCATCCTCACTTGAACTCCCACTTTCAGCTGCAGCTTTGTATTCAGCTTCAGTCCCTGTCTGGACTAACAACTCCTGTAGCTGTTTTTCTGCTTCTTCATCAAGAGCATCTTTTGTTTGGAGGAGTTCTTGGGTTTTTAAAGACTCTACTAGACCCCTAACTACATGAAGTGTTACAGACTCTAAAGTCATTTGTTCAGACCTGTTCACTCCTTCCTCCAAGGCAACACTTCCTGAGGTTGACTCTACTTCATTTTTTAAGGGTAAGGGTGCAGATTCTTGCACATCCTGGACTAAGGCAGTGTGTGAGAGGTTGTCAGCTGCTTCTTTATCTATTGTAGGCTCTACTGGACCTTTAGAAACAACAGCTCCACTCTCAAGAGGCAAGGTGCTGGCCTCCACTGCTGCTTCAATTGTAGTTTCTATCAAAGGTTCATCTTTGGCACTGTGTATAACAACAACCACTCCTGAGTCTGTGCTGTTGGTTTGTATTGCAAGAGCTGTAGCATCTACTGTTGCATCTACTGATGGTTCAGCTGTAGTGTGTGAAATGTCAGCCACTCCTGAGTTTGTGCTTTCAGCTGCTGCTTCTACTGTGACGTCTATCGTAGGCTCTACTGGACCCACAACATCAGCAGCTCTACTCTCTAGTGTTTCCATAGGTAAATCTATTGCAGTTTCTATTAATGGTTCGTCTTTGGCAGTTTGTAAGATATCAACCACTCCTGAGTTTATGCCTTTGGTTTGTACATCCTCAGCTGGAACATCTACTGTAGGCTCTACTGGACCCACAACATCAGCAGCTCTACTCTCTAGTGTTTCCATAGGAAAATGGTTGGTCTCTACTGGTAAATCTATTGCAGTTTCTATTAATGGTTCGTCTTTGGCAGTTTGTAAGATATCAACCACTCCTGAGTCTGTGCCTTTGGTTTGTACGCCCTCAGCTGGAACATCTACTGTAGGCTCTACTGGACCTTCAACAACAGCAGCTCTACCTTCTAGTGTTTCCATGTGAGACATGATAGGCTCTACTGGTAATTCTGTTGTAGTTTCTATTGAGGGTTCAACTATAGCAGCTGATAATGGTAGCACTGTGTCAGTTTTGAGTTCAACTGGCTCTGTAGCTGTTTCTACGTTGGTTTCTACTGCTTCAGTCGAGGTTTGTCCTCCTATTGCAGCTGCTTCTGGTCCTAATGATGCAGGTGCTGTGCTGGTTAGAGTCACACTGGAAACACTGTCAGCTGCAAATCCCTGAATTAAATCATGAGGGTACTGCTGAGGTGTTTCAGAGGAAGTCTTTGGGTTTGTTGAAGATGCTGATTTTGGTTGAGGGGATAGAGGTGCAGTGTTAAAAGTAGATGTAGTCTTCTCGGGAACACTAGAAGCAGCAGTAAAGACAGAGCCAGCAGTCTCTGTCTTTAACAAAGGAGGAACATTTGAGGTGGAGACCTTCTTTGAGGAGATGGTAGGAGGTTTGGTAGGCATGGAGGAGCCTTTGGTTGGTCGAGCTGTGAGGGGAGCGGAAGAGTAAGAGGAAAAAAAGAGGATGTTAAGGACATGGAGGGGGGTAGCAATTAAAACCACTCAGCACAGACATGGTAGAAACAAGCAGAGCAAATCAGCGTTTGAAGATTCAATTAATTAACTGTCTGTTAACTCAACGAGTAGAAATAACTGTCCTTCAGATAACTCCAGAGCATGCTTTCTAATGTCTCGATGGTATTCCCTTATGTTGCTGTCCATGTTGTTACAGAAAATGAACATAACCTAGTTTAACACAGTGTTCTGCATAATTCCTATAATGTATTCTATATTAACACCTGGCGTCTGAACCAGCTCTTTCTGTAGGTTCAAATTACTGTCACCTGTTGTATTGACAGAAAAGCAAAAATCTGGAAATCTGCTAGCAGTTGTGTGCAGAGGTTACTATCTTTGGCAGAGACTTTATTCTAATATCCTGCTGACCTTTAACATCAGGAGGCACTGTGCCCGGCCTGCGTTGGGAGAAGAGTTGCTCCAGGAGTTTAGCGACATCCAACGCTGGCTGAGGCTTGGCTTTCTCTGTCAGTAAAAGAAAATACAGACTGAGAACAAAACCACCTCAGCAGAGCATGTCTGGAAATACTTGAGATATTTGCTTAGGACGACATTTCTAAGAAGCTTCATCATCAATTTTATACTATTTTCACATTAAGTACCACGACCTTTCAGGTGTTTAATAGGCTGACAGCCAATCCTGGATTCACAAACAGTTTCTCATTTTCCTTATTCGTATTAACCAAGGAAGTTATGTTTCCTGTCACCTGTCCAACATGGCAGCATATCTTTTCTCACGCCTCTAGCTACCGCCGCTCTTACTTTTCCGCTATGACTTTTAGTAAAGTGAGAACTGGCGATTACAAGTAAAAACCGGACAGACAGAGAAGTGTGTGTGTTTGTCTTACTGATGTGTGTTCTGCGTGGTTGCTTTCTGTCTGATGCCTTGGAGCTGAAAAACGCCGTTTGTGGCCTCCATATCATTCTGCACAACTCCCTGTGAATACACTGGACACACACACACACACACACACAGACACAAATATTATCTTAGGACTTGAAAGGTTTCTCAGTCAGTCACTGAAGGTGTTTGCTTTGAGAGAAATGTACATTAACATTTGACAGCTGCAGATACAGAGTTTGAGTGTCAGTAAACATATAATGATTGCAACAACGTGTGGGATTTAGTGGCATCTAGTGGTGAGTTTGCAGACTGCAACCAACTGAACAACCCTTGCCTCACTCTCCCCTACCATGCATGCATCTCTATTCTATATGATCTATTTCTGCCATACTCTCTCAGTAGAGGTTACACACTGGACCTTTAAATATTCACCATATTTAATACTTTATTTGTGTCTATATATTTAATTAGTTAATTTAATTTAAAAGTTTAAGTGATATATAATCAGCAGCAAGTAAAAGTAGTAATACCACATGGTAGAAAAACTCAGTCATGCATTCAACTTAAGTAAAAGTACTATAAGTATTAACATAAAAATACTAAAAGTACTAATACACAGAATCATGTTAGAATAATGTAAAATATATTTTTAGATGTATTAATCTATGTGAAGGTTATTTACTGCTGTGTAGCCTAATCTGTCATAATAATACTTTTATTTGTTGATTATATTTTGTTTTATTAATAGTCTGAATCTCTAAAGTAACTAAATGTATTGGAGGAAAAAAAACTACAATATCTAGTACTGATAAAATGACATATTGTACTTGTATAATGAAGTCAAATGAAAGTATGGAAAAACAAATTTGACTTACTCTTACACACAAGCCTGTTCCTCTTCTGAACAAAGCAGCAGCCATGTCTGTGTTTCAGTATAAAAAGATAGTTTGTATTTCTTTGGTAATGTTGTGCAGGAATGTCAGGTCGCCTTGTGAAAGTACTGAATGTCCTGAAGCTGTCTGTCCTCCACCATGGCAGCGGCTCTCTGTTTTAATCGCTTTGGACACACGCAGGAATATTTTATGTGTACAGCAGCTGATGAAAACGAACAAAAACACAAATAACAAATCGCAGTTTCCTCATTTAAGCGAACCGAAACGCAGCGATAATAATAATCGATCGACCTGAATCGATCAAATCGACTCTTAAACGTTTGTTTGTTTGTTTGTTTGTTCGTTATCTCGCTGACAGGTTTGTTTTAGTGGAGCTGTCCTGTGTGTGCTTTTACAGCGTTAACGTTACAGTTACATAATATTAAGCTCTCTACTTAAAACCTCCAAACATTAAAGTCAACACAGACACACCAAGAAGGACGGGTTTCCGGTCAGCGCTATCAAAATAAAAGCCTCAACGACAAATCTGTCCTGTTACCACTCAACTGTATTTCTCAGATACTCTCTACCACTATAATTCAGAGGGAAATATTGAACTTAATTATACTACTACTACTTATTATCACTTCACTTATTATTATTATTACCATAATTATTGTTGCTATTGAGTTAATCTATCTAAATGATTGACAACAACCAAGACAGGACTTAATGCCGTTAATAATAATAATAATAATATAATTTATTCTCATGAAATTAATTCTGACAGTACCTTGTGCTCAAAATGTCCATAAATCAGTTTGAAGTTTCCCCAATAATATGATATATAAATACCAGCGGATAAATCATGGTAATATCATGATAAAAATGCTTACAGTCACACCTCAGTTAAAGAATATATCAGCAGTACTCAAACTATATACACAGTGTAAAAATACTCTATGTTATAATTGCATTGAAAGTTTTCCTAAAGTAAAAGTACAGAAGTATTGGCAACAAAAGGTGTCAGCATCATACTATTATATTATTGGATCATTTTCAGCTGGATCAATATTTCTAGATTTATAAAGTTACATAAAATGCAATACTCAAGTTAAGTTGTCTTAAAATTGTAATTGTGTAAAGTAAGTGAGTAAATGTGGTTAGTTACATTTCACCACTCTATATCAATAAACTAAATAAACCTAATCCAGCTTTATGTGATTTTATTTTGAAGGAAACCCTAGCTAGTATCCGGCGTTTTTCGTGTCTGAATGTGTCTGCTTTGACCAAACATGTTTCAAACAAGAGACAACGCCCCCCTTTCGCTGCATGTGCCAGCACAACACTTCTCTTTCACACTTCAATCTGAGTTGTGGAAATCACCCTGACAGGACAGGGACTGTTTCCAGGTTGAAGTAAAAAGGGGTTTGGGAGAGGAGTGTGTTCACAAACAGACTGTGTTTGTCAGTTAATCCTGACTCGAGCTGCTGCTGCAGCCTCAGAGTCTCTTTTTTAGCTGTGAGGGCTGCAGGGTTCACATGCCATGTCACTCAAACTGGCCCGCAACATTGTGCAACTTTAAAATGGTGCTCCATCACCCACGAGAAGTATGTGACACTTTATGGCACTTTAAGTCACACACCACCAACTATTTCACTGATTTCGGTGAAACTGGATCATATTTACAGAGTTTCCGGATGCACAGTGAAGTAAACTGCTGCCAACTGTAGCTGCTGTTAGCTCAGTTTGTTAGCCGGACTGCCTGGACTGTGAAGTATTTTGTGGCCCACGAGTAGGTTTTCAGAGCTGAGGCCCAGGGGAATGCGGGTGGAGCGGGTGTCATGCCAGAACCCGAGCTGGGTAGGCAGCCTCAGCAGCCTCTGTGGACATTGATGGAGAAAGCTAAAAAGAGAAAATGAGAAATCTGGAACTGAATTTTAGTCGTTAGTGAGAGCTTGGTGAAATAAAAGGCTGAAAGACAGACGCCGAGCTGGGCTGACTGCTGTTGGACTAGTCAGTAATACTAGCTGGCTGTTAGCAAAGTTGTTGACTTGCAAGTTAAGGGTTAGGGTTCAGTTTAAACTTAATCACTGTATAGATTGTTTCTATCAAAACAAAACAATAAAATGCAATAGAAAGTCTGGATGTTTGTTCATGTGACCCAGTGGATCAACCAGAGAACAATTAGTCCTTCTAAAATTGTTTAATTTGAAGGATTTTAAAAAGTTTGAACTGGTAAACGTGTCCAAGATTCCCAAAGAAATCATCAGTTATCATCTCACGACAAGTCAGTTTTATTTTGGGGTCCTTTGGGGGTGTTATCTTCTCAAGTATAGCACCACTGATGTAACCTGTATTTGTGTGTGTAGATTATAAAGAAACCAACAACAGAGACATCTTTAGTCTTGGTCCAACTGAAGTTTATTCTGAACATTGAAAGACAACAACGTACATCATCTTCTACAGTGATAATTAACAGCAGGCTGTCTCTATCGCCCCCATAGCGCTCATATATTAACTCTCAAATAGCAGTAGTATTATACACAACCTGGAAGGTAGACAGTAAGAACGGGTTCAAACTGAATTAGGTTAGTTTCAGTACAGTGTGGAGAGGAGGATGGGGAGAGGGGGTACTAACAGTACAGGGGTGTAAGACAAATTCATCATCATTCATCATCATCATCATCATCATCATCAGTCTGGGGAAACACAAACATTTGTTCACACCTTCCTCCACAGTCAAGCTGCTGCAACCGGCTGAGCCTCGCTGACTTCTGATTGGACAGTGGCTGGTCACTAAGGTAACTATTGGTTGTCTCAGTGTGTAATTCAGTAACCGTGGCATTAAATTAAAATCACTAACTACACTTACTAACTGGCCAAGCGGCCAGCTAACGAACATATCTACAACTACTGCTGAGCGAACGAACGGGCGACGTCGTCTGTCCAACTTGGCTGATGTGGCGGCCCGTTTGAATACTCAGGATGGGAAAGAAGATCGACGCTGCCTTCAGAGTAACTCCTGAGTTTGTGCGTTGATGTTTGTTGACAAAGGAAATAATAATAAAAAAAATGATATGCTTCAAAACCAAGTAGTTATTATACAAACCCAGCTAGTATTATAGCCGATGGTTTCAAATTTGCTAGATAATATGAGAATTGTTAAGTCCATCTGAAGCAAAACCTTTAAAGGATCGGACTGATGATGATCTATATTTTCTTCTTGTCAACAAACCCTACTAACAAGTATCGTCTTTTTTTTCATATAGTATAAACACATAAAAAAAACACCATTGCGCTGGGTGACGTGTTCCTTCTAGTGAGTGTACTCACTAGAGTACCAATTCTACCTACTTCAACAAGGTTTACTTAAAATTACAGTACCCATGTTTAAAAAGCAGAGGTGTGAGCTATTTTAAAAGGTTTACCTCTTCAGTAGGAACCAATAGAGAATTTTTGAAGTATCTAGAGACGGACGAATACATTGTTTGTTTGGGTGTTTCATAAGATTTGTTGGCACCAGTCTTATACTTTAAATGTTTCTTTTTTTCCTACTCTGACTCTTCAAAAAGGCAGCCGTCACATCAGCCATGTCGTGTCCTGCTCTGCTCCAATATCAGCGACAGTGTGTGTGTGTGTTTTAAAAGTGCTGGGAGTGCTATCGCACAGTAAAAGTTATTTCTACACTGATCTTCCTCAGGGTTAGAGTGTGGAAATGATCTAGAAGGCTGTGTTTTTATTAGGATAAAATACATGGTCTGCAGTGCCTAGCATGTTCGAGGGGGGCCTCCTGACTCTATCAGGATTTATTTATTTTTTTTTACTCCCCTGCATAGTGACGGCCACTGTGACAGCTCCACACAGCAGCAACATAACGACAGAGGTTAGATGTGTGACACAAATCACCTAAAACTACGACCCCCGTGTGCGTCCGACATTAAAAAATAAGACAAATTAAGACATTCTTCTTTACAGTACCTCCGTTTAAATTAGCAGTCGCGTTTCAACCACATCATTATCAGCATTATTATAATCCACACAATGTAAGGGACGTCTTGGCATGTCTGTAATTTATTTACACTGGACACTTGTCATATATTGGGGTAAAATCTTTCTATATTTTCAGCTTATTAGAATCGTTCGCATTTCTCATGAAACCTGTACATATTTAGCACTTTCTGAGATAATGTGGCAAGTGTTCAGTGGACGTCAAGAAATTCAAAATGACACGGTCCCTTTACATGCAGTACCTCAACGCTACAAGCCTGAACAGTTGATCTGAAGACTTCAAAGATTAAAAACAAACAAAAAAACACTTAACCGTACCTTTAATTAGCCTGTCCACCATGACACTCATACATACAGTCATTCATACACTCTCTCACTCATACACACTCGCACACAAACACATCCACACAGGGGTTTGGGTTTGTCGGGATTAAGAAGGAGGGTTGGGATTGTCACTGGAGTGTCTGTGAGACTGTCTGATGAAGCAGAGATAGAGGAAACAGTAAAGATCCGGCTGATCTCAAAGAGAACTGGACTGAAGCAGACTGGACTAAAACTGGACTAGACTGAAGGAGGACTAGGACTAGACTGGACTGGAACAGAAACGGGATTTTCATTCCTTACATGATTCATACGGGTGTCTTTGCCTTCGAAATCTTATTGCAGGACCGATCTGTAAACAAAATTAAGATGTTTATGGCGTCGAATATATGCAGATGTCTGACTTTAGGTTGAATACTGATCTAAAAACTTGATATGTCATCTGAAACCGAGATAATAAGATCGTTGTTGTCCATTTACACGTGTTTGGAAGGAGGGAAGTTGTTCACGTTGCCCTCTGCTGTCTGCAGAACTGTTTCCAAATATTAACTAATATGTAAATGTAATATTAAGACCTAATACTTTGCAGATGACTAAAATTTTATCAATGCCAGTCCACGCAGCAGTGAAGCTTGCCGGCCCAGAACCCGCTGGAGGGACTATATAGCCCAGCTAGCCTGGGAACGCCTCAGGATCCCACAGGTGAAGCTAGAATGCATTGCTGGGGAGAGCGATGTGTCGCTAAACCTGCTGCCACCGTGACCCAACCCCAGATAAACGGATGAAAATGAATAAATGGATGGATATTTGTGTGTTATTGTGTCCTCTCCCCTGTTTGGGGAGTCCTTTGCTGTACGGTCAAACAGCTCAGATTATCTGTATGTCAGTTAGTTTGTGGTAATTAGATTTTTTTTAGGAAATGCACCAACTGAGCACAATATAAACTAAAATAATAAAGAGTTACGACTCAATCTTGACACAAAACAGGGCTACAAGATAGTGTAACAATGGGGAACACAGTTTATATTGCTTAACAGTGCTGCACATTTCCAAATTATTCAAATTACCAACAAGAAACTGACACACGGTGAATCTAGGGCTATTGGAGTCCCTAAGGTTGTGGGGCCTGGGGCAGTTTTTTGGCTCCTAAATCACTAAATATTTAGTTTTTTAATTAAAGAAGCAAATGTTGAGCTGAATCCACACCGAAAGAAACTGAACCTGACCAGACTAAGAAACCATTCCAGTCTTCCAGTCCAACCTAACCCAGCCCAACTGTTGGGTCCAAATCATCTCTCTTATAGTCCAATCCAGTCCAGTAAAGTCCTGTCCAGGTGTTTTACGGTTCTTCAAAGAGCTGGAGGTCCAGCCTGACCACGATCTCTCCTGTGGGAACCTCGTGGAGCAGTAACCGCTTCGTGATTGGTCCTTTAGAGCCCTGGTCCTTCTTTATTTCAGCCAACCGGATCTCTGTCCTGCCCAGGAAGTCTGAGGAGGAAGAATGAAAGTCAGAAAAAATATAAAGCATTTCATCTCTCTATGAGAAAAAGAAAGTTTTTGATGATTACTGACCGTCAGGTGAGAATTGGTCTCGTTCAAACACAGTGACACAGAGGACGTCCTGTTCCAGGTCCTTTATAAAAAACTGACAATTGGAGTTCCACTTCGGATTTAATGTGTCCTACAAAAGAGATAACGGGGAAAAAGAAACATGCGGCATGAATGTCCTGATACACGTGTTGAAGCTATTTACAGATTATAATGGATCTCACCTCTTTTTGTGAGAGCGAGCTCTTTATTCTTACTGAATAATAAAACATCATCAGCAAATGGGAGGATTATTGCACAAGAGACGTGGACAAAGGGAGAATTTTGAACAGACTTTTGTCATTATAAAAACAGGTTCTTCTCTTGATTTCTATTTAACATTAAGTTAAATTGGTCTCTAAAGGAAGATCACAAAGGACAAGATGGAAGAGAAACATAAATAAACCCCTGCAAACGTCTCTTAATCTCTAATCAACAATGTGAAAATGCTAAATAGAAAACAGATATGTGGTAACCACAGTCATACCTGTAATGTTTTTGTGATATGGCACTGTGAACCCATGGTTACCTCACAGTATGGGTTACTTTTTCCTGGAAATACAGACAAACAAGATAATTATCTACTGAATATGACGTCTAATGTTCTCTGAATGTTAAGAAACAACTTGTTCGACCACATACAGACACTGAAAAGAGTGGGTTCATACCATGGGAGCGACAGGGTTTGAGTTCAATCCCCTCCACAATGTTGACCATCAGTCTGCCGATACCTGTAGCCCTCTGAGAACGCACTGAGACACAGAGAGTTTTTGTTATAGAGAGTCGTGAAGTTCGATCTTGGAAAAATCAGATTATAACCTTTAACAAAAACGTTCAGGATGGAGGAAATAAAAAGAGACATACCTAGATACGCCTTCTCCCTCTTCTTCTTCTCTGTCTCGATGAAGAGTTCTGAAGCTGCTTTAATTTTCTGAACCCACGCCGTCCTGCGTAGACAAAATAAACACACGCTTTTTAGAGTAACTACGGACAATTTCAGCCTAAAGGCAATAAATCACGCAGCACTAAAACTGTTGAGAATAATGACCGAAACTAAGAAATAAGACAAGTTCTTCTTCTTAAATGTAACATAAACATTAAAGCAGCAGGAGTAGGACAATAAGTACTTTTACTTTTGATGCTTAATGTACATTTTCTTCATAACACTTATACTTAAGTAACATTTTTGTAGCGGAGGCTCTGAATGCCACTGTGTGTCCGTCTGTGTTTACTTTACCTCTCGTTGATACTCTCGGCTCTGAGCGTGTAAACTCTGTCTATGTGAGAGATGTGGAACAGAGGTTCATCTCCTGACGGGTCTGTCGGCAGCTTCACTAACACTTCATTTAGGAAGATTGGCTGAAAGAGACAAGAAAGCTCAGTTATACTGAGTCCTGTAGAGGGGTGATACACATTTACTACTTCACTTCAAATACTGCTGTGTAGAGATATGTTTTTTTTCCTGTTTGAATATTGACATTGCACGTTTTGGAAACAATACATGCAACTTATGACGGATAAAAGAGACTGTCAGGCAGGAAAAGGGACCAACAAGCTACTAATATCCCATTTTTATTTATGTATTCATAGTTTATTTGTCAGAGGCTGATAGAGTTTACACAGACAAATTGAAAACAGCTATCCGATCCAAAGAAAGTAGACTGAATACAGAAAGATACAATAAAGCACACATTAAATTAAAGTAAATTTGCTTTAAGTTAAGCCTGTTGAAACAGCAGTGTATATTATATATCTCACCGTCTTGTACATGCGATACTGCAGGTGCGTTTTCGAGGAGAACACTTTGTCCGAGCCTGACGAGCCCAAAGGTTTGGTTACCTGTGAGGGGGGACGAAGAGGAAGATGAATTCAGAAACAGGACAGACACACAGAGTCACTGAGACAGCCAGAGGAAGGCCGGCCTCACCTGCGTCAGCAGCAGGAAGTCATTGAACAGGAAGCCGTAGAGCTCCTTGCTGCTCTTGGCTTTAAACAGCTTCCCGCTGTGGAGGAACTTCCTGGGACCGAGACAGTTGGTGACGGAGTTAAACACGAGTTGCTGAAAGACAGAGAGGGGTTTATTTTATGCAGGTTGATCATTGAACTGTACGGATAAACATGAGGTTAATATCTGTGTGTTCAGTGTGCAGCTGGTTTGTGTGTTGCAGTTACCTCAGACAAGCCTTCACACTGGACGTGAGCTTGAATCCACTCCAGACGATCAGAGTTCTCCTTCTCCCTGACGCCCTCGTTCACCTGAAAAACACAAAAACACGTCGTTCAGTCAGTTTCCGGACGCCTGTGTGAGTGTTTATTTTATTCCTTTACATGTTTGCATATTAAACAAGGTTTGTAAAATATACATATGTGAGTTTGAGTTTATATTTCAAAACAAAACTGGAACATAAAGGAAGATGAAGATGCAGTTTACAGTTTCTTCTGTGCTCTAAACATTTTAAGATGTCAGGAAGGTGTACTGCAATATTACAGATTACTTCTACACCGTCTCCTAATGTTCCAAGAGCTGGGAATCAAAAAACAAATAGATCTAGCCCGACATCAACATGCCAATAACACAAACATGCTTGATGCTGAGTACAGCTGTGTAGCGCCACGTTATGTAATAACGCCCCATTATGTAATAATGTAATCTGCCACGTTTTGTAATAAAACGCAATATGTAATAAACTTTGCTGCATTTTGTAATAAGTTGTTACATAGTGCATCAGTAATTACAAAATGCGAGTGTTGCACTTTGTATGTACTCTCTCTGTCTCTGTCTCTCTGTCTGTCTGTCTGTCTCTCTCTCTCTCTGTCTCTCTCTAATCATCGGACACAAATCAAATTAAACTTCTTCCTGTCATTATTTTGCGGCGTAAACTGCGAGTCAGACTCAGATTTAGAAGCTGGTACATGAAATAAACAAAGTCAGATCACACACACAGGCAGATTATCAGAGTTTAGTCCATGAATCCACCTGGACAGTCTCTGCTTCAGAGACATTTCAGGCTGTCTGTGGAGGTTTGACCGATCCGAGCGTCTGATTGGAGGTGTGCAGCGTGACGTCAGGCCGTCCAGCTGATCACGTTATAACGTGAAACTTTATACTGTGACACTCTACCTGTTGTGTTCTGGCTCTGGTTATTTCTTGAACACAGTTAATTTGATTTGTGTCTGATGGTTTGAGAGACAGAGAGACAGAGACAGAGAGAGACATAGATAATGAGCGAGCGCCGACTCCCCCTCAGAATCTGACTCCCCTTTACGTGAACGTGCATGCACAGTGCAAGTGATAGCCTACGTGTGTTGTGACAGGCGGGGAATGAAATGTTATGGGTTTCTGTATAGCCTGGCATATTGTGACCTCTGCTACTTATGTATTAAGTTATCTGTAACTAGTGCTAACAGAGAGGAAAAAAGGAGGGGAGTCAGATTGTGACAGATGTAAAATGTAATCTGACAATGCTGCTATGGCAGAAATGACAAAACCATAACAGAAAAGAATGTGTAAGATTGTTTCCAGTAATGTCTCCACTAGAGAATGAAATGCGTGCAGTGCATGCGCCTTCACACGAAGGGGAGTCAGAAAATTCCACAACCCCGGCCTCGATAAAGCCGGTTAATCAGACGATTAAAAAGTTATATTCTGATGGTTACATTCAGCACATATAGACACAGCCCCAGCAGCCCCCCCTCAGCGAAGTGGAAGCTGTGTCGTTATAACAACCATCGACTCCATTTTGTGTTGAGGTGTGTTTACCTGTGAGCAAAGCTCCTCTGCTTTCTCCAGAGCAGCTTTCAGGTGGCTGTGGTCCGGATGTGACTCTGGAGTGTTTTCTAAGATCTACAATCAACAGACAGAAAAATACAGAAAGAAGGAACACAAAGGCTCGCATGTTGAAGTGATTTAAAGTCTTCATGCATCTCTTTGAATGTGTTTGTGTGCCGTACGTACGTTCTTGATAATGAGCGGGTAGCGCGTGACTCTCTGCATGGGTTTGAGCAGGAAGCTGGACAGAGGCATGCCCTTACACCTGGGATCCATGGCTAACCTCTGATGGAGAGACAGCACGAGAAGAACTGTTCACACTGGACGAAGGTTAACTGTATTCTTACTAAGTTAAACAAAGTGTTTGCTGAGCATAAAGTGTGTGCAGAGCGTGGATTTTTAGACCTTCAGGAAGTCTTTGATCTCAGGGTTGTCGTCCGTTTTCTGCTGAATCAGCGTGGCTCCGTTCAGCTGGCACGAACAGAATCTGATCGCAGAAAACATTCACGTTAAAAAAACAAAACAGAAATCAGCTGTCGCTACTGTTTAAAAGATGAGAGCTCAGACAGAACCTGATGTATGGCTGCATGTGAGGCAGCTGGTTGGTCAGGATGTCGCCAATCATCTTCACCGGCATCCGATCACCTGACATCTTCTTCCTCACTCTGAGAGCCCTGCAGGGGGGAAGAGAGGCACGCGATGAGAGGTCATTTCATGCTACTAATTCATGGATTAAGTTAAGATACAAGCTGTAACATTAGTGATGTGCATAAGTTTATGTATAGTATCATATCTGGAGGACAGAGCCGGCCCTCTAGACCAGTTTGTTTACTCTTTTCCTGTCTCTCTCCCTCCCTAGCAGATCACTGCATAAAATATTGCAGATGCAATGGTCCTGCACACTCCAACAGACCTCAGTCTCCTCAGTAAGTGAAGATGAGTTTTGGCCTCATTGTATAGGACGTCTGTGTTGTCTGACCAGTCCAGTTTATTGGTATTTTTTAAAAATACCTTTATTTCTTTTAGTTTTTATGTGAATGAATTAGTTATTTTACTACAAACTCTCACTCTAACAATCCATTTTTTTAGAATTTATTTTTATGAATGAATTCTTGAAGGAACTGTGAGTTACACTTTGGTTTGCATCTGCCAGAAGATGCTGCGATACACGTCAATGACTTTTATGTGAGTTTTAAAAATAACTGTTCTGCTTCAGGTCGGGCCGTGAGTAAAAGGAAATATAACAGGACACACGTTTGTTTTCCAGCTACGAGCATCATGCAAAGCTGCGTCCAGGCTGATGTTATCTTTGAAATTCAAATGAAAGCCAGCGGCGGGCGCTTTCGACTCGTCGTTCGCGACGCGTATCAGATGCAAATGTCCTCACGCAATCGGCTGTCTGCTGTTTGTGCATGAGTGTGTAAGCCCGGTGTGTGTTCGCCGTGCTTCTCTTTACTTGAGCAGTTTTATGTTGCACATGATGAGCTCCTTCCAGTTGACGAAGATCATGGCCACTTCCTTCTCCGTCAGCAGCTCGCACTCCAACAGAGGTTTGTGGAAGATCTAAACACACACACACACACACACACATATACAGAGAGGTTACTACATATTTCTAATGTGTATCAAATTTTGCAGGAAAATCTTAAAATCTCACTATGGGACGTGTTGTTTACTACTAAAAGATGATGTCTTCTTGTGGGAGGTGTGTCTGAATGTAACTTATCATTTTTGGTTATAAAGTTCAAGTTAAAGCTGCTCTCTGTACTGTTATTGTGCACACGGGCAGCTATGATAATGAGCAAGACATAACCAGGAGAAAATATGAGCCTAAATTTACAGACATGCTGTAAATGAGCTCAACAGCTTCAGTTAGCTTTGTCAAAAAAAGGGACGAGAGAGGCCACAAATAGCTGTTTCACTAAATATCTGCTGGTTGTTGACGTAGTTTGTGTTAGTTCTTTTCTGTGAAGCTGTTATTCAGATAGACAAAAATCATGATTTCCATTAACTGTACTGTCTGACAGCAAGACATCAAGTTTTAAAATGAACTTTAGAGCTCCTCCAACGTTGAAATCTTCCGTGCCAGCCTTTAGGACACACATTTTGCAAGATGATTCTTCATCTTCTGGTTGTATACATCTATTCAAAGATTTCAAAGATGTTTTCTGTCCCTCTTTATTTTTTACTACTGTTTGAGCTCGCGTGTCTGTATGTATACACATTGTTTGTGCAATCATGTCATTTCTTACATTTTAATTTTTTACTTTCAAGCTTCCTTCCTGTCCTGCACTGTAGTCACTGTCTTCTGTATGTGCCTATTTTGCTTTGTATTATTGTGCAAAGTCCTATGATTCTTCTGAAGTCCTATGATAATATAGTTTTCAAGCTAAATAAAGTCAAGAATATTCGATTCTCCATCTTCACTTTCATTATTTACCTGCCAAAAAATGTGATGTGTTCATTGTTTCCTGCTCTGTTTAATTCTTGGCATAGAGAAAAAAGATTTAGAGCATCCTGTGCCATCTTTACGAATGAATACTCTGCTGTGACTACTGACAGATATTCAAAGTATTTTCAGAGCACCTACTGGTAACTGTAGAGCCTAATTTGATTTGCCATGTATCTGTGTGTTTACCTCTGTGACGAGCTGCAGGTCGTTGACGTAGTTCTCCTCGGTGACGATCAGCTCGTGGATGTAGCCCTGCCTCTTCCTCTCCATGGGACTCAGCATGTCGAGCAGATGGAGGTCAGCGCACCCTGAAACACAAACATCACACATACAGACACATGCAGCTGTCAATCAAACATCCTGACACACAGAAAGAGTTAAAAAAAAAAAAAAAAAAAGAAGCTTTCATACCTGTATTAATGCATTAGCAACTAAATACATACCTGAGATCAACAAACAGGCAGAGGGACTAACAGTGGTATCATCTGTAATATTTACATAAATATGTAGAGGAGGAAGCTTCTAACGTGGCTTGTTTTGACTGCAGACAGAGTATTTTTAAAGAAATGTGACTCTGATAACTTGATTTGAGGTCAAACTCAGAGCTGCTGTGGAATCAGTTCATTTCTCACCGCTGACAATAAAATAAGACGTGGAAGAAGGCGGCTCTGTTGCAGTCGTATTGTTAGTAACTCCCAAAAATCTTTATCCTGCTAGTTGTTCTGTCCTTTTGGACCAAAGTTGTATTCAAGACAGATTTATCTGGACTAGCATGAATCACTTTAGGCCTGATGTATAACTGCACCCGTACAGTGGCCTTTATAGCTGAAAACAGCTGCAGAGTCGGTGCCGATATCATATAAGTAATATGACTAATTATTTATAAACTAGATGTATAAAAAAGGGGAAATGTATTGTGTAAATACACGTTAAAAAACGGTTACGACGACAGGCTCATAGGCGTAAAATTCAATGTTTTATTTACAGATGCTATCAGGAAACTTCCTCATGATACCTTGTACATTACACAGTGTGTGTGTGTGTGTGTGTGTGTGTGAGTAACGAGGCCAGTCGAGTGCAGTCTGTCTCAGAGCGTTTAATCATCATCAGGACCAGTCAGATTCACCGCTTCATCAAAAAATCTCCACCAATAAAACCTCAGGACATTTTTTTTTCCTCTCTTACTCTCCACGCTGCGCTGACATTCTGCACATTTCATTCATTCATTCAAGTATCCTTTTCATCCTTTGTGTGTGTGTGTGTCCATCTGACCCCATTCATGTCCATAAAATCGCTTCATTCATGCTTTTATATTGTCCACTCGCTCACTCATTCATGCACGCACCGACACCAAGTGCAGTCTGGTTACATTTGGCCTGGCTGTTAAATCCATTCGTCCATTCATCAAGAGTTGCTATTTATATATCCATATGAACACCAACCATTACCATTCATTAGATTAAGTATAGATCATACAGAGCTTTTAATTATTATTATTTTTAAAACAAACCAGACTAGACCAGAGCCATGCTTCAGAGCGGAGGTGAGTAAAGCGTGTGTTCATGTTAAAAAATGGTAAAAGTCACACATGTTAAAAGTTTCTAGCTCGGGCTGTGGGTGCTGCGAGTCCCCATGATTTAAATTTAATGCTAATAGTGACAAAAAAAAAAAAAAAGTAACGGGCAGAGATGGATTATGACAAAGTGCAACATCGAGCCAGCTAGTGTGGAGAACGGCTCTGGTCTAGGCGGGTCTTTGTTCTAACCCTAAAATACTCCCTCTGACTGTGAGAAGTCTCGACCAATCGGTTACCAAACTGACAAAAACAGTCATGTTTCTGTCCTCTGGCGGACCCAAAACAAACCAACCGGCGACCCAAATTTGGGCCTCTGGCCTCGGTTTGTTTCGTACCAATGGTCTTTGACTTATCACCCAATCAGAGACCTTCACCTCCAATACTGACACACTGAGGAGCCAATGGGATCCAAGCAAGGTTAATAATTATAATAATAATAATAATAATAACAACTCTATTGCTCGTTGTATAAAAAGTTGCGTAGTTCAATAATCATTTCATTGATTGTTTGTGTTTCTGAGGGTAAACATTAAAATCACAATACTGTCATCTGGATAAACAAAAAAAAAAAAAAACGATATGGCAACCACTATAATACCAGTCTGTTGCTATGGGAACAATAGAAGGATGTTGCTGTGGTAAATGGAAACCATGGTAACTGTACAGTATATATATTATCTGAAAGTGAGGCTATGCTGTTGCTCTACCAGTCGGTTCGTCCGTCTCTATCCCTCAACACAGACCTGGTGGATCAGTAATAAGATATGATAAAATATGATACATACGAAGCTTTGACGACTTGGAAAACGGCGCTGTGAGCTAATGGCATTTAGCGGGGGACAGCCATGAAGACAGCTTCACTCAGCGGTGTTGTGATATGGACATGTAAAGTTTCACAGGTCACTGTCCCTTCCTTAATATTCTGTAGGGGTGAAAAGATTCTGTGTGGTTTGTAGCACAGAGAGGGGGGGGAGGGCGAGCAAACTTTGTGCAAGAAGTGTGGCGACAGTGAGCTAAAATACTTTCAAAAAGGTGCGTCACAGTGTGGAAAATTCAAGGAGGTAAAGCTCAAATTACTTCAAAGATATCACGAGTTTGTAAAAATTGAGCCACAACTAAAAACAGCTGAGCTATTTAAAGGAACGGTTTGTAATTCTGGGGAAACGAGATGACAAGAGCAATACCGCTCTCCTGTCGGTCTGTTGAATATGCAGCCAGAGCTTAGCATAGAAGTCAAGAGTACGCAACCCAGCACCTTTAAAGTGCACAATGGATGTCGTGTGCACTAACAGAGTCGTACATTAGTGTCAGCCGTTTCCAAGAGCTTCCAGCTAAGAAGACAGATAATTTCCCAAAATGTTCAAACGTTTCTTTAACTGGAATGATTCATATCTGACGACAGCCGCGAGGATGTTTCTTCTTTTTCTTCTCTTTGTTGTTATGACAAATCGTTCCACCCCTACATATTTAGTACCAAATCTGTGTGTGTGTGTGTGTCATGTCAGTGTCCGTCAACCTGGTCAGTGTGACAGCATCTCATCATCATCATCATCATCATCATCATCATCATCATCATCATAGCAACAGACAAAACAATAAACATGTAAACAACAAGAACAACAACAGAACACAGAACGGATCATTTAAAGTTAATACATTTTCAGAATGTTAAACTACTACGGATAAAAACATCATCACTGTGTCTGCGTGTGTCTGTGTGTGTGTGTGTGTTCATACTGTTCGGTCATGTGCGTACTCCAAACTCTCTGTACCATGTTGCATTTTGTGTGTGCATGTATGTGTGTGTGTGTGTGTTATTTGTGTTAGCTCGTATGCTAAGCGGTTACAACAGCATGGCTTTCCATTTTAGCCCTGAGCTACGAGGCTGAGTCCCATTCCAGCTGCTCGCTCCCTCCTATGCCTCCTTCCCTAAGCAGAGAAAGACAGAAACTGGAAAAAAAAAAAAAACATAGAGGGGGAGCGGCAACCTGGGTTGAAACTTAGCGCTCAACTGCTGTGGAACGCATCTCAATACTGCCTCATTTCCTCTCCTCTGCATTACTTCATCTCATTTTGAGGGAGGAGGAGGAGGAGGAGGGGAGGGGGAAGGGAAGAGAAGGGGGGGAGTCTTTGGCATTGAGGAGAAGAGGAGGTGAAGCGAGGTGGAAAAGAGAGGAGAGGAGACTTTAACATTGAGACTTGTCCTCCTGCAGATAGTGGGTCTTTCTGTGAAGCTGTGGGAGGAGGGAGGAGGGGCGGGGTTAGTGAGGAGGGGGCGGGAGGGGTGGACCAGCGCTTTTGACTGACAGGTGAATGAAGCTGCTGAACCAATGGGAGCAGAGTTGTAAAAAAATAATAAAATAATAATAAAATAAGGAGGGAGAGGGGGAGGGGAGATGAGCTGAGCTACTGGATCTCCCATAAAGCCACAAAATGACCCACTATCCACTTTACCAGGCTAGGATGGGGGCTGTGTGTATGGATGTGTTGTTAATGTGTGTGTGTGGACATGTGTGTGTGGACATGTGTGTGTGTGTATACAGTCACTGTGATCCAGTCAAAACATGTTCATCAGTCCAATCTGGGGTGAAAGGAGCTCAATAGTCTCTCCTCCTCTCCTCCTCCTGCCCTCCTATTTTAAAATAACCGACTGATGACACAGAGAGAGGAGGAGAAGAAGAAGAAAAGGAGGAGCAGAGAGGAAGAAGAAGAAGAAGAAGAAGAAGGAGAAGGAGAAGGAGGAGAGTTCGAGGTTGGGGGGAGGAGAGGAGTCCTGACTATTGATCTCCCTCCTGTTGAACAGTGCTGTTTGGAGCCAGAGCCTTAGATAAACAGAGTTTGGCCAAGTCCAGTCAGAGCCATGCATAGACAGAGTTCTCGCCACCACTGGGCGTTTAAACGTTACAGTCTGTCTGTATGTCTGTCTGTCTGTCTCTCTCTCTCTCTCTGGCTTCTATTGGTGGAGAGTCGCCATATCCGGGTCATGTGACCTCTTGCTGCTGTCCCATTGGTTGAGTGGCCTAGTGGGTCTCTTTGAGGGCTTTGAGGAGAGGGGGGTTCTGGGTAATGATATGATCCTAGAGAGAGGACGACAACAACAACATCAACAAAAACAACTAAACAAAACAACAACAACAACAACAACCAATCAGGTGCTAGGTGGGTGGAGCGTGCAGCAAGGCAGAGTGTGGAGGTGTGGTCTAACCTAGCATAGAAATAGAGGATCTAGAGCGAGCGGCGCGGCAGCAGGCGGCGTGGCAGAGCTTCAATTTGAGAGGATCCTGACATATTAAAAATCTGACGCCTGATGTTCTTTGTACATTTATTTTTGGTAAATATGATAAATTGAAAGAACTGTGACAGATCTACGTTCAGAACAGGACATCTTATGCTGCAATTTCTTATTTTCTCTGTTTGATTGATTTATAAATGCTGATGTGACGTGCTGATATCAACAGAAACAGTGTCAGTCTGAATGCAGCTCTTCATCTGGCTGCTGTTTCTTACTCGCCATGATTAAAACTCATCTAGCCAACGTTAATGTAGACCAGCGATGTTCAACAAGACAACAAACTGCTCTGCTTCTGAACGAATTTATCACCAAAAATATACTTTCCATTCATTAAATTAAGAATATACTTAATTTATGAAATACTCAAATTACAGGGATTGCGATAACGCAGATATTCGATGGAGACGTGTGTTTTGTATTTTAGCCTTCTAGGGACTGATTTATTATTGGTCACCAACGTGACAACGCAAGACAATTTCTATCAATACAAACACTTCTATATTTACATGAAAATATATTTATATTATATTCAACCTGTAAGTTTGCAGCCAGAGCTGGGCGATAAGGCTGAAATCACGATATTTATGGCCACACATCTTATTCATCATACTTCTGAGTGTGTGCGCAGTACATTCTTAAACATCTGTTGCCATCTTTGAACTCACTTTGACTGTTTGACGTCCACGGCCATCGTTTTGTCTATGTCAACTTCACATCCTGAGAAATATCCGAATGTGGAGATAAGGTCCTTTAAATACGTGATCATTGTTGCAGGTTCAACTAAATAGAAGAGCACATCGTCTGCATATAATGACACTTTACGTTGTTCTCCATTTATTGTCAGTCCTTTTATGTTATTGTCGACCCTGATCGGTCTACAGCTGTGCTTTAATGGCAGCTTGTTAACTGGAATATAGTATTTGTATCCACTTTATGGATTTGGGGCCAATTGGAATCACATCGATGTTTGAAATGAATGTGTTTTTATCATTTTTATTGCTGCACAAAGACATATTTTGGTTTAGAAATACTCTGAAATAGGTCTGCTGCTCAACACTGTTCAGGTTTAATGCCTGTGTCTCTTTACTCAGCTCTAGAAACTCTAAGTCTATGGTGGATCATGCTGAAGGGACACATGCAGGAAGAAGGGAAACACTTTTACGCTAATGCGCGCAAAGATACACACACACACACACACAAACGCACGTGCATGCACATACACACCATTACAAACACACACAAACACCACCCAGAGGTGTTGCATGACTGGGAGGTTATCAAAGAGGCCCAAAGGAGTGTCAAGGTGAAAGGTCAAAGGTCAAACCAATCCAGGGGTCAAACACTGAGAGAGGGACAGCATCTCCACACCTGGCTCTGGGGTGTGTGTGTATGTGTGTGCGTGTGGGAGAGAGTGTTTGTGTGTGAGTGTTATATATAGATATATATAGAGGATGTTAATATGTTAGTTTTAGTATAGTGTGTGTGCGATTCACGTGAGATTACGAGTGTGCGCGTTTGCGAGTACTCACACTGCGTGCTCGGGTCGGTGTCCGTGGTGAGTTTGACGTAGTTGCTGGGAAACAGACCCTCCCTCCCGTTGAGTTCTCCTTTCCACCAATCACAGTCGTCCTTGTTGAGCACTGTGATCACCTGACCCTTCTGGAAGGCCAGCTCGTCGTCGTTCTGGGCCACGTAGTCGTACATGCCGATCACCTGACACACTGCTTCAGGACCAGAGACAGACACGACGGACAGGATGTTCAGCTTTACGGACACGTGAGACAACTTCCCCTTTTATTATGACGTATAACTGAGTTTTTGATCGTTTGAACAGTGTCCAGACAAGCGGGACGTGAACCTATAAAGCTTTTATTTGTGTTATTTAACATCTCGCAGCGCCAGTACACAAACCACAGGGTACAAAGAATAGTGCTAAAAGTACTAATGTAAGTAAAAAGTTCCTCTTTAAGCGAGTGCATGCATGTAAGTTAAAAGGTTACAAAGATGTTTGCAACTGTGCCAGAACAGTGTCCAGATGATACAATATGCCAACTTTCATATAAGTTAAATTAAATGGACCAAGTTTATTGACTGAAAATTTTATCAAAGTAATTCAGTCATGTATAGATATTTATAATTAGCTGCTGTTTGATGTTAGTTAGCTAGTTAGCTAGTTATGTTCATGTTATTTATATAAGCACAAGATTGTAAAGACATCGTATGTGTACTTTGTTGCATTTGTGTGTACTTTGTTGCATTTGTGTGTACCTGCGCTGGCAGGAGCCAGTTTTGGCGGGGTGGGCTCTGTGGGCGTCGTTTTGCTGGTGCTGGGACTGAGCAGCTTCACATAATTGGCTGGAAACCAACCTATCTGGCGCTTTTTCCCCCGGGCCTGAACCAATGAGAACACAGCATGTCATAAAATTGCAGCTAGACAATTTACAGCATATTCCTAGAAGAACTATGGCATACGATACAGAGGTAAATATGCCTGAATTGCATATAATTCAAATTATATTACAGTTTAATTAGTTACTAGTCAGTGTATTTAATCTGAATTATTTGGGTGACATAGCAGGAGGATACCAGCCGTTTAATTAAATTTCTTTTCTCTATATCTAATCATTTCTCTAATGTAAAGTCAAAAAGACGAACATTTCCTTGCGTATATTAAGAGTTTGTGCTTGTGTACCTGGAGCTCACCCTCCCACCAGCCCCCCGGGTTCTTTTTTCTGATGAGGATGAGCTGTCCTGGAGCTAACGTCAGCTGCTCTGCTCCTGTAGCACTGTAGGGGGCGATCACCTGAGCGATCTCTGATGGAGAGACACACAGGAAGAAGAAGAAGAAGAAGAAGATGTGATTAATAAGCAGTTCAGCTCCTGGAATCTGTTGATATCAGGTTGGATGATCTGAAACAACGATAGTCTTCAGCCAGAAGTTTATGTTTGACAGAATTAAGTCGGTATCAGTGCAAAGAAGGCGACAGCAGATGGAGTGTATTATAGAGTAACTGAGAGATCACCTGGTTTCTTTCCCAGGCTGCCCGTCTTCCCTGCTGGTCCCAGAGACTAGAAACAGAAACAAAGTTTAAATAATAATGACACATCAGTGGCCCTGGTCCATCTTTATGTGCTCCGAATGAAATCTCACCTCTGAGGCTGAGTCTCGCGGTTTCACATAATTTGAAGGAAAGACTCCAGTCTTGCCCCCGACCATGCCCGTCCACCAATCACCTTCTTTCCTGGTCACCATGACGACATCTCCTTGCTGGAAACTCAGGTCGCCCTGTTCACTGCTCTCGTAGGTGTACATGGCGACGTACTCTGTGCAGAAGAATGCAGACAGTCAGTCAGTGACTTTAATCCACATGACTGTTCAACATACGTACGTTTACATGTCTGTGTGAGTTACCTTCTCCTGAGTCGGAGGGTTTTGTTGGGGAAGGGGAGGGACGTTTTCCATTGGGTGGGCTTTCTGATGCTGCAGACTCACTGCAGGAAGAAAAACAGGTATTTAAAATGTGAATAAAATGTCTTTTTTGCATTTTATTTTTAAAAATAGCACAAAGGGCTGAGCGCCATTAAAAGACAACAAATGTAATCAACTACTGCTCTACTACTCTAAGAATCATCCTTGGTACGACGAGTGCCTTCATGCAGCTTTTTTTAAGGGCTGCTTTTTCACTTCACAATCAGCCGACTGAGCCATTTTCGATCATTCTTGTTAGGTGAAGCTGCTCAGACAAGCTGATCCACAGCCTGACAACCAGAACATAATCAGTCACTCTCGGTCTAGACGGTCCTGTCTAGGGATCTTCTGCCGTCCTCCCACTAACACGATTAAATGTTGTGAGATGTGGCAAGAAGTGAGACTAAACAAGGTGAGAGAATATAAAGTAAAATCTTTAAAAGTAGAAGTAAGTATGTGTCTTGTCGTTCTGATCGGTCTCTAACTCAAAAAGAACGAGGTGATGGTGTTTTCCTGTTGTAACTCACCTCGTGGTTTTGCTGCGTGCTGTAGCACCAGCCGGGCCCGGCATGGCGGCGGAGATGAGCTTGACGTAACTTTTAGGGAACCAGCCTCTCTGTCCGGTCTGCAGTTCACCTAACCACCACATGTCCTGCTGCTCCAACACTGTTATTATCTGCAATAACAATAATTAGTTTAATTAAGAATAATTACTTCTGCTCAGTCAAATCTGGCAAACATGAAACAACTAAACACGCACGCGAACAGATAAAAATAAATAAATAAATAAACCAACCTCATTTTTGTTGAAGTTGAGGTGGTTGTCCTTCTTCGCTCTCCAGGGATACAAAGCCTGAGCCTGGAGACCTTCGACCTTCTCCCCCTGACAAACAGAGAGTACCATCTAGATCAGATGTTCACGTACAAACAGAGCAGCAACTGATGAATAGCCTGATCTAATCATACTAAATGCCATGTATGGTTTCATTATGTTCCTACCTGTCCCAGCACAGGAGAAGGAGAGGAGCCCGTCGTCATGGTAGCAGGCGTGAAGGCGGAGCGTTGTCGTAGCTGTGCTGAGGGAACGCTGAGCGAAGGATTCTGACTGGTCGAAGAGGTCGGCCATGCGTCCCATCCCTCGCTGTCTGACTGACTGGCTGTGTTGGAGGGCCAACTGGAGATATACGCACACAGATGACACATATATTAGACATACTACTCAAAATGGCAACACTGGAACTAAATCTGGTTACGTTATTTAAGTAAAGCGGATAAAAAAATGTGTGTAATGTGTGTTGAACGTGATATTTTATCAGCTTACGTGGTGCTAAAGTCGGCCCAGTTACTGTTGGCTGAGGACGTGGAGGAGGAGGTGTGTCCAGGTGCTGGGGGAGGCGTAGTCATTGGCTGCTGGGCTGAGGTCGGCGTGGTTGAGGCTGTTGCGCGCAGGCTGATCGGCGCTTCGCTGTCGGGTATCCGCTCGGCGTAATTGGCTGGAAACCAACCGGTACGCCCCCTGAGCTCTCCTCCCAGCCAGCCGGGCTCACCTGTTTGGGATTCATCCACCTATGAGAGCAGAGGGTGGGGCGGGATTTAGAGCAAGCTGAAGCACATAAGTAGTGCAGAGACAGTGATTAGACACGAAAATAGAGATGTGTGTGTTCAGGTTCATGGTAGAACAGAGCAGTGACGTGAACAACAACAATGGCCACAGCAGCAGCAGCAGCTGTTCAGAGATGAAATCCCTGAAGTAGAATTACCAAATTAGATCATAATTGAGTAAGACAAATAGCAAATTAACTTAATAACCTGACATTTCAAACTGTTAACGTTGTGTTCTGCTTCCAGCGAATGTCTTGCACCAAACAAGCTCTTATAATGAACTAGGCTGTTTTTGAATAGGGCAAGAACGAGGCTTGTCTAACTCATTAATTCGATAAATAACCTCATGTGGGTGCCAAGATTGGGTCGTGTGATGTTTTAAAAACGGGAAAACTCCCAACCGGGCTGTCTCAACTTATCTTAATCATATGGAAGTTTATTCATGGAGACATTTTTGGTAATAAAACATTTATTTTAGGTATTTTTGGCAGGTGAAGTAGCCTTTATTTATTCACAAAGTGTAACGCTGCACAGCTTTACACTCACAGTTAAGCACACGCACATTAACTGTGAAAACGACATAAGCAAAACAACATTTACAGATTAGGATGACGAAGCCGGGGGACATTCATCCACTGACAAATGAATGAACGTGGACATGGCATGAGATGAGAACCAATGACGGCAAGAGTTCGAATGAGTGCTGGCTTGTGATTTGGTGGAGGCACAACACTTGGGCGGGGGCAAGAACTTACCCATTCCCCCTTCACCTTCAGGTTGCACAGCAGAGGAGAGAGGAAACAGTTAATACTAACACACACACACACACACACACCACACACACTTCAAAGAGGGTAAAGTCGAAGAGAAAAAGGCACACAATGACACACAGGAGGCTTTAATACAAACACACACACACACACAATACAAAAGAGGCAATAAAATATCTGTTCACACAACATGTATACACACATATTACTGTATATATGGAAGTCCTTGTGTTTATTTTGTGTCCCAGTGACTGTAGGTGACTCTCACTCATCACTAGTGTACTAAGTTTGTGTGCGTGCTACATACCATGATCACATCTCCGGGAGCGATACTGATCTCATCATGGCTGCGAGCATCAAATGGATACACAGCCCTGTAGTAGACCACCTTCACTGGCTGCTGCTGCTGGTCGAAGCTGCTGACTGGTGCCTTCTGGTCAAACAGGCTTGGTGCCGGACCCTTCTCCACTGTAGATCAACAGGGAAAGGAAAATATGATTACTTATTCCTGAGATGTTTTCAGCAACTAAATTCAGAATTCAGTTCAGCAGGTTTTGAGTATGTGTGCCAGAGATTGTTTCCTCCTGATTAAATGACTATTACGTGAATACGGGAATTACGTGAAGACGCCACATTACGGTGTACGTTGTATGTGAAACTGGCTGCTGATGGCGTCAAACACAGTTTGCAGTTTTTACACTCTAACAACCACAACACACCTGATGACGTCCAGGGGTCGGCCGGCTGGCTGAAGAGCTTATTCAGTTTGTCCTGCATGTCCTTCTTGCCTCTCCCCTCATCTTCTACCGATTCTACCGATCCCGCTCCCTTCCGGTCTTCTTCTTCCTCCTCTATCCCCCTCCTCTTCCTCTCCTCCTCTTCCTGAGTCACTCTGTTTAACCAGGCGTGGGGTGCGGATATGGAGGGAGGGCTAGCGGCTCTGGGGGCAGAGCTTCCTGCTTCATCCCTCCAGGCCACGCTCTCCTCTGATGACAACCTGCTGGATGAGATGGAGGTATGTATGAAATTTATGTTTATATTATAAAGTATGCACAATAGTATAATACAAAAATATTTTATATTTTATTGTACTAGGATAGGACTAGGACTACTAGGAATGACTACTAGAACTTCAAGACCTCTTCAGTTCTCAGGTAAATCTCATTCTCACCTGCTCTCCTGCAGGTCAGCGGACTTTCTCTCGACCGGGGTGTGCATGTGAGAGTGTGTGTGTGTCAGTGAGTGTGTGTCCCCTCCAGCTCCTTCTGTTTCTGCCTCTGTTGCCGGCTGTGGATCTCCCTCAGCTCCTGCAAAGCATCGTGGGATACAGGAAGGAACAAGCGGTGAGGAGGAAGTGGGATCAGAAGGGCTGGTTTGCTACGGGTTACCGTCGACAACAAACAAGAACAACAACAGCAGCGGCAGCAGCAGTATGTATATTAGTCAGGTGATCAAGGCAAGCTCCGCCCCTTCAAACTGTGTCACTCAGGTGAGGAGACATCCCTGCTGGTGACCACGGAGATTAACTGAATGTATTTTAGGGAAGGCCGAGGAGCAGCTTGTTGCTGCTGGAGCTAAAACAAGACTGAGATCCATCAAATCTAATAAATCAACAGCAGACAGAGACAAAGAACAGATTATTTCTGTTCCCCGTCTCCGTCTACTGTCTCAGTTTTTTTCTCATGTGTGTCTGTCCACCCTCCAAGAGGGATTTCTGCTGTTTCTCTTGCAGACATTTCTTCCCTTTTTCCTCATTTAAGGGGTTTTTCTTCATCCAAATCAAGAGCCTAAAAAAAGAGGGTGTTGTGTGGTGTACAGATTTTCCTGAGGTAAAATGGTGACCTGAGATTCAGGCTATATAAAAACACAGTTTGGGTGATTGACTAAAGAATAAATGAAAATCCAGTGATGAAAAATCTAATTTGTTCCAGTGACATTTTTGCCACTATAATGGTTTGACTGCAAGTCAAAAACATCCCACTTCACTGCCACCCAATAGACCGCTAACGCTCGCTGGCTGTGGAATGACTTCTAGTTCAATGAGCAGCTTGTTATTTTTGTTTTTAATATTTTTTTGGCTTACATCTTGTTGTGTCTGAGTCACACAGCTCAGGGGAATCATTTTTGAACTCCACATATTTTAACTGATGCACCTCGTAGGATTTGGGCTGTGTGGGCACAGACTGTCATTTTCCACATGTCACACTGTGGGTGGGAAGCTCAAATGTCGTACTCCTACTGCTGTGTTTCAGGTTGCAAGTCGTATAAATGTAGCGCATCTGACAAAGTGTTCAGAACATTAGCAGCAGCTAGCCTATTGTATCACCTAACATCATCCAACAGTGCTAGGAAGGAGCTGAATGCTAATGTTTAACAGCTAATGGGCAAATATGTTGTTTTACCATGAAATATCACTCTGTCTTTTCAGTTGCTGATCAATCAGGAAGAGGTGATATGATATTTGTTTATAAAACCTGGACACAGCAGAACGACATTTAAGCCTCCCACCCTGAACATGATGTCAAAGGAAAATGCCCGCCAATCAACGGGGACCAACAAAAAACATCTGCATCCACCGTTTACTTTCTCCCTGTGGTGAATCACGACTCATCTTCTTTCTCTTTCTCTTGTGTGTTCAGTGCAGATTGTGTGTTGTCTACACAGGGAGTGACTGTGAATTGTAACGCTACTCTTGAGCTGCTCGAGCGGGTGTTGACACTCGACAAACAGATGTCTGGCCCACGGTCGGTGAACCGCCGTTTGCTTGCGGCGTCATATTCAAAGGCGCTTTTTTTTAAAACCTGTGAGAACACACAAGATTTATCCTGCCTTTTTTTTGTAGCACTAGAGAGCAATAGAAGATCTCAGTGTGATTGAAAGACTGCAGGAAAACTAATTGGCAAACGGGTAGCAGATATAATTGTTAATTCATACGTGGAGCTGATATGTGGAGTTTGAGGATTGTTGAAAATTAAATCACATAAAAATGTTTTGAAAGTTGATTTTTATGTAAGCCAAAAAAACTTTATGTGGGAGGGGATGTCACTGGGAGGGGGGCTTTGTCACTACTGGTCATGATGGTGGTGGGGCGGAGCTTGCACAAGGCACAGTATGTTTGTGGGAGGGGTTAGATATAAACAAAAAAACAAAACAAAAGGGGATGATGGGTGGGTGGGTGGGTGTGGGGAGTCAGGGGATGCGGTGCGGGAAGGAGGAGGGGCAGTTCTGTGTAGTCATGACAACCAGCTGTGCCATTAGAACACACTCTGTTACTATAACAACAACACAAGGCAGCTGTCGTGTTTCAGCCAAACAACCAACGTGAGAAGAAACCTTCAAGCAAACCAATCAGAACGGAGGAGACTGACGGAGGAGGCGTAAAAACTACAACTCTGGAGACAGAGAGAGAGAGAGAGAGAACTCCAAATCAGCTGAAAACAGGAAGACACAGCATGCCGAGCACACACACACACACTCCTACACACACAGACTAGACACACACACACATCCACCCAAATAAAGTCAAACTGACTACACTTAAAGAAAGCCAAATAAATATCTACTAGCTGCTACTTGTCTGGCTGAAACATCATCTGGTAGCATACAGGCGGCAGCATTAAAGTACAGTGTAGTAAGCTGGTAGAGTAGTCTAGCATAGCCACAGCATAAAGTCACCTAATCTAGTACAACTGCTAAACTAGCAAGGCTGCTAGCTAGCTTAGCGTGACAACTGCGTACAGTGTTAACTATGGGAGCATAGTTAGCCAGTTGGCTAAAGTAGTGAGCTAACACCAGCTTGGCAAAGAAAAGATCGGGCACTAAAGAGGATGATATAGAGAATGAAAACGTGTGTAGGAGACGAGAGGAGGAGAGAGGAGAAGAGAAGATGATTGAGGAAAGAGATGAAGAGTGATGGAGAGAAGATACAGAAGATGAAAAGAGGGGAGCTACGAAGTGTGGGGAGATGAAGGGAGGCTGGTGGTTGTTGTGTGGACCTTTATAACGTAGTCTAGCCGAGCCAGACACACCCTGGCGGCTGACACACACTCCTGTAGCTGTCCCTGCTCCTGGCACTGAAACACACATATATACATACACACACACACAGAGGATCGACCACTCTTTAGACACGGACACACACTCACACACAGTTAATGTTTCAGTCCGCATTTATGCACTTAAGGTATTAAAGTGAACTTTTGTTTGTCAGCAGTTTTTCTTTTGCCTCTCTGAGGTCTCTACCGTAAATACATATATATGTGTGAAACATAACATCATATATGACAGTTTAATTTAGAATATTAGGACACAGCGGCTGAGTTTTGCTGTCTAAGTTGTTAGATATTAAATGTCTTGTGCACTCAGCTGTACATCTAAAAAATATCCAAGAGCATACCTCTTATGTGGACATTCGATATTTTTATTTCAAGCTGCTTTCCAGCTACCTGAATAAACATTTCTTTCAGTAGAGACTACATAAAAAGAGAGAGAGAGCATTAAGGCCTTGAGTCATGCAAAGGGAGGCTCTTGTGACTCTTGTGATGAGTAATGTACGACTGCAAGTGTAGCGAGTGTTGCAAAACCAGGCCGATGTTAACGGCCCAGTTGTCAGCTTATTTAGAGCAGAGGGCGATAAACCCGAGCAGATTGTGTTGGATGGTAGATAATAGTTTAGTTAGAGTGTTTTTAGGTATTAACTAAACAGCTTTTAGGTTAGCAATGAAGCACAATGTGTTGATTTAGCTACCAACTCCAGGTTAATGAGCTTTGGATGTAAATCTTTGGAGATATACAAAGTATTACCACTTTATCATTTATATTTCCTTCCTCCCTGTTTTTAATGAGTCATAAATTTAGCTAATGCACGTATTTGCTCTGGATTAGTGTGCATTAAGTACATCCTTGCCAGAGGTGTTACTGACTCTGACTTGTGAGATTAGAAAAGACAGCACACCAGACTCAGTACACGGGTATGTGAGTGTCAGTGCTTTTTAGTAGTCAAACCACTCGCAGCTTGACAGTTAACAGTCAAGCTTCAACTGGCTGCGATACATCTCGCCACCTGGCAGAGGCAGCACAGTGCACTACATGTTAGTCAGGAATGTGTGCAAACCAGGCATTTAAAAGTCTGGTTTGTCGGTGTTAAAGACGGCAAAGCCTTCTAAAGAGACGAAAATACGTGAAGCTTAGAGGGTGTACTATGTTTTTACTTGTGACACTTTCTGTCAAATCAGACAGTGCAGGTCCAATCCAAATGCAAAAACTGCTCTATTCTCCAGGTCTGCCACTAGGGGCAGTGTGTTCAACATTTGATTTCATATTTACAGTATATCCCAGCTGCAGTACCACCCCAGTCCAGCAGTGGCAGTGTGCTCTACCTGTCTCCCTCTCTGTTCCTCCTGAAGCTGGCGTCGCAGGGCTTCTATCCTGGCACAGTGGTTGGCATAGAACTCACACAGAGACTGGCATGGGCAAGGGAGCAAAAGGCCAGTGTGGGAGATAAATACAGGAGTAGAAAATATAGAAGGAAGGGTTTATTACGTGGATTAAACAAATGATATAATAGGAAGAATATGAAGGCAAGAGGTCAAGAAAAAACAGGGTGAAGAAGCAGGAAGCGAACACAAGAAGAGGAGGAGGAGGACAGCGAGTAGAAGAAGCGTTGGACATGAAGCGTTCCAGTTGGGTGTAGCGGACAGAGGGAGAACAGCAGTGTGACGAGAGAAGATTTTGGGGAGAGGAGATGGTGTAGAAAGGAAGGCGGACGGCAGTACAGTCAAACATCGTTCACATCTCAGTGTCTGTGCCTCTGTTGAGCAAAGAATTACACCGCTGAGACATGACTGCACTTTACTCTGGAGGAAACTGTCCGACACTGCTGCTTGTTGTGCGTCACTTTCTCAAATCGCTGCCTTACGTCGACTAAACTGAGTAATACTGAGAACAAACTTCATTAGATTAGCCGTTAGAAAATCAATTTATTGTGGTCTGTGTTGTCTCTGCTTTCCTCCCTTCACACCCCCCCTCTCTTCCTTCTCTTTCTGCTGCTCGCTGGAACAGACCACAGCACTAATCTCCTCTCTTTGACCTGACTCTCTGCTCTGGGTGGGGTGTGGGGCGGGGATGAGGAGAAACAGGACAAAAGGTGGTGTAAGAAACATAAACAGACCGCTGCGCTGCAACCCTTAAAATATCCAGAAAATCCCTCCATCTTCCTCCCTCACTAGTAAAACTGTTGGCGGAAGCTACACAAAGCAGCTGTCATTAATACGCATATAAATACAAACACAGATAAAAAGGTCAGATATAAATATGAACACACACCGATAAACATGAACATTGTGACTACATTAAACTAGTGTGAGGATGGGGTTATGAGGGACAGCATTTAAAGCTACAGTCACAACACCGATCCAATGTTTTGAACGTGGACAATGTTTCATTTATGAAAACAATTACTGGGTTAGCAGGCTAGTTAATTAGCTCTTTAGTTAAACAGATTTATCTGAATTAATGAAGCTACAGAAATGTATCAAACTTAATAACAAATCAGTATTATTAGACTGTTTAGCACACGGAAATACTTCATTTCAAGTGTTACGATGGATTTTATGCACGTCATTTTTAAATTGAGGCTGTCCAATAGATTTCAGTAAGGATAAAACATGACAGTGGAACAGGTCATTCACAGAAGAGGTCCATTTGGAAAAGAATAAGTTATTATCCTGCAACTTTTATAAGAAATACACCATAACAAGCGTTAGCCTTTTCTAAATTCAACTTTTCTTGCTAATGTTTTATTTAAAAACGTGATGTGCTGTGTCACGACAGCCTCTATGAAACTCTAGGAGCCAACATCAATCAGTCCACCGCATCTAGCTGAACTCTGCTAAGTTCATTTGTTAACCATTTAGTTCATTGAGGCAAAAAAATAAATAAAATGAAATTAGTTGTACAGTATTAGTACAGATCTGACCTTTCCCACCGTGTCCTGTACTAACTGGCTGTTTACCTTCAGCTGGGTGTTGAAAGCGTCTATTTCCAGCAGTTTGGCTCTGGTTTCTCTTTCTACAGCATCGAGCTGTTCTCTGAGCTGCTGCCTGCTGGTCTCCTTCTGCTCCACGGCCTTCTGCAGCGACGACAGGCTGTCACCTAAACACACAAAAAAAAACACAGGCAGCATGAGATCAGGTTAGGTTAAACAGGTTGACATTCAATATTGTTACTGTGGAAACAAGAGTCAGACATGTGGCGTGATGATCCTAAACCATGATGAACTGGATCCACAGATCCAATCATGTGACGTGTACATTTAAGTGTGTGTTTAGTCTATACAGTACTCACGATGCAGACTGTTCTGTTGAACCTGTTTCAGCTGATCGTTGAGACTCTGCTTATCAGGGATTAGCCTCCCCAACCACTGCTGGGAGTCCTGCAGACGAGAGAAACAACAGAACAAGTTTATTTAAAATGCTGGTTCACAGTTATACTACAGGAACACTTTCTTCAGTTTCTAAGAATGTCTGTAACGTGACTTGGTCCAAGTGATTAAAGACGTAGCAGAAATGAATGTGACACTGCTCGGTGATGGTTTGCATTTGTTTTGCGTACCTGCAGCTGCTGTTGTAGCAGAGTGATTTCAGCGATGCGCGTTTCTCTGGTCTGATTGGTCTGCTCCACCTCTCTCCGCTGAGCTGACAGACGAAACCGAACATCCTTCAGCTTGCCCTCCAGCTGAGTCTTCTTATCGTTCTAGGAGGGGGAAAAAAGAGACGGGAAGGATGATATAATATTACGTATCTGTCTATGTTACAGAAAGAATGAGTTGATAGCTGTTCTGTTCTTCCTGGTGGTATTAGTCACACAAATTGTCACTCCACTTGTCAATCCAAGGAGGAACTCTCTACAATACTGTGAGTTTGTTAGTACTCGTGCTCCAGTTGCCAACTCAGCAGTCAGCTCGGTTAGCTCACAATGTTTCTGTCTTTCATTGTAGAAGCTGGCAGTGCCTCTGCTGTTGCCAGGTGACATCCTGAGCCTGTGCCTCTCTTTGCAGCACCGCTCTAAATAATATGCAGTGTGGCTGCATGGCTGCAGCTTAAAAAACAGTGACTCCATTTGAGTGACGCGCACGAAATCCTCTTGTTTATTCTGTGTATGCAGCATGTTTGTGTGTGGGTGGGTGCGTGTGTTTGATTACCAGGGCCTCCAGTTCAAACTCCAGGGTCTTCTTCCTGGCTTTGAGCAGCACTATACTCTCCTGCTCTCTGTTTCTTTGAGTCAGGAGCTCCTGGCGACGTTGACGCTCCCACTCCAACTGACGCTGGCGCTCTAATTCACGCTTAGCAGCCTGAACAGATTTGAAATGCATTTCAAACTTGGACACAAGATTGGATATTACATCACATCCTTTTATATTCATATATTTCACACTTCATTATACAAACAAGCCATCTGCTGCAGGAGAGTAAATTGGGCTCTTCACTGGAAGGATTGAGATTTAAAGAGGGCGGTGGTGAGCAGTGAAAGGCCTTAAGTTGTCTGCAGCAGATGTAATTACAGGTCTGCAGCAGTTAAGCGTCAACTCAACCATAACTCCTCAATTAAAATGCAGATAGCTTGTAATCATTTCCTCTCCTGCACCTCCTTGCCTCTCTCTCTCTCCTGCATACCTCTCTCCTCTCTATCTCTTTGCGCCTCTCCTCTTCTCTCTGCCTCTCCAGCTCTCTCTGTTTCTCCAGTTGTTTTTCTAGTTCCTGTTGTCGTCTCCTCTCCTGCTCCAGACGCTCGCGCTCCTGAAAAACAAGAGAACAGACAACTCGTTATGGTTCACCCCAATGCATTTTCGTTTCCTAATTAACTTTGGATATTGTTGCTGTTACAGTGAAAGCACTGTTGCTATTATAAATGCAAATACAGCCTTATACACAAGCCATAAAGCATGACCAATTCAAATGCACACGATGAAAAATAAATATGGTTAATATAATTTACCTTTCTCTCCTGTTCCTCTCTCTCCAGCGCTGCCAGCCTCTCCTGCTCTTTCCTCTGCTGCTCTTGCAGAGCCTGACGTCTCTTCTCCAACTCCAGGTTTCCTCGCTCAAAGTTCTCCCTCTTCTTATCCTCAAACGTCACTGCGGGGACACAAAGGCAGTTAATATAGACAGCATGCAATGGCTATGGTTTAACACAATTAAAGATGTAATAAGTTGGAAAAAAATGGCAACATTTTTCTGGCCTTGCACAAACACGGAGAAGCGTTTGGACAAAACCAACCCACATACACACAAATCTGCTTTATTTTAAACTTCAACTTTTTTCTTCAGATGAATGTCACTGGGGAATGGCTAGAAAATAGTCTGAAAAGCAAAGTGGTCTGCTGTCTTCTTAATGTGGACTGCTTCTTTAGTTAAGCACAACAAGCAGCACAAGAGTTTCTGGTACATGGGCAGCTGACAGATGAAAAAAATGACTGCAGAAGTGTTGCAGGAGATCCTGCATACTGTTTTCAGCTTTTGAAGGACTCAGAAATCACAGTCAGGTTTTGAGGCTAACATAGCTGAGGGAAGGTTTAGTCCCAGTTTGACCGGTAATACGATGCCATGTGCGGGACCAGTCACCTGGTAGTTTCTTCTCCAGGTTGCTCTCAGTCTCCTCCTCTATCTCCTCTTGAACGCTCTTCTGGTCCGACTGAACACTGTCACTCCGCACGCGCCTAAACACACAGCATAAAAACAATACAAACTATCAGCACACAGTGTCGGTACTGTCAAATTAACGGATAAATACTGTTTTACCTACAGTCTGTACATATTGCTGTCAGTCGACATTTAGTTACACTATTTACCTGAAAGTGGGAGGGAGGTAATCTGGCGGTAACACAGGGGGTAGCGGTAATCCTGACATAGCCATATCTATGAGGTGCATGGCTAAAATAAACTCCTCAGCTGTGAGCTTTCCATCCTGGTCGATATCGGATAGACTCCTAGAGGAATAAGAGATGGAACAAATGTCAGATTTTAAAGGAGTGCACTCCCATTTTTGCTAAAGATTAAATGGTTGAATTTCAATGTACTGACCATATTGTAGCCAGCTGACCCTGAGGAAGACTGGACTGCATCAGGATAGTGCGAGCCTGAGGACCTGAAGCACAGACACACACAACGAAAGTCAACAAACACATTTAATGATGCGGCAAGCGTGACAGAAATATTATCACAACTGATGACATGCTGTTGCGAGCGAGTACCTGTGAGGTGTCCACTCATCATCTTGTCGTGGGAGTTAAAAAGCTGTCTGTATTTCAGCCTGGAGGACTGAGGAACGGCCCAATCAGGCGGGGGCTGGACACTGGAAGGAGTATCAGAAGATTAAGAACACTTGTGGCAAAAAAAGAGGCAAGAAAAAACATCCCTGGAGATTAAAAGAGAGCAGACATAAAGGAAAAATAAGCACATATAATATAGGATGCATATTCTAAATGCTGCTTTGAGTGGTTTAAGTGCACAAACTACTTTCATATTAACTTGATACTAACAGACAAATTCAGTTAATTAAAAGAGAATCAACAGATTAAGAATGAGCCAACAGCTTGTCATGATACTGAGGAGATAATATGAAAAAGATGTGACCATTATTCGCCATAGATTTCCTCATTCCATCAGTAGATTGTTGTGCAAACATTTCTGATTATGTGGCCTACCTAGCAGCGTCCAAGGACGGCCCCTTCTGCAACTTTGTACTGGAACGATTAAATGAAGCGGTTTTGTTGACGGAGGGAGCTGAGAGAGACAGAAAAGAGTAGATTTTAGAGTGAGGCTGTTGTCAGATGTGAAGCTTCTTCACTTTACTTCAACCAGTATATACACACACTCAGTGAAACCTTTTATTTTTTTAACTTCAACTCAAAGCTGCTACACCTGGCTCACAGTTAGATTATAAAAACTGACCTACTGCTCAGAGTACAGACATAAAAACAGCATTAAAATGTAAATATGAATAAGTATATTATGTGTAAACAGAAGCTTAGAACTGAGACCTTCTACAGACCAAACATAAACATTTCAACACACCACCTTCCCCTGTTGTTGCAGCTGTCATGTTACCTGGGTGGGAGAAGCCTGAGATGGGCTGCATCATGCCTGTGGGAGGAGCTCCATTGGCGATGGGCTGGGGAAGGGGCGGCTGGGCAGACGAGACGAGCGGCGGAGACACTCCGACGGGGAGAGGTGGCAGGGGGAGCGGAGGCACGCCCGAAAGAGGAGCTGAGATGGAGGGCATGGGAGGCATGCCTGGAGAACAGATAGGAAGCACCGACGAGATTAGAAGAAGCATGCGCCGAAATATATCATCAATATTCCTCTAGTGCTAAATTAGACATTAGATATTCATACTAGGTAATGGGGTGTGAGAGCTACAGTGGAAGCTGAAGGAGAGGAACATTACGACTGTGTTTGTATTATAACTCAAGCAGCCTTGAAGCTGCAACAGACGGAAAGAGAGTGAGTAAACATTTCCGAAGTGACCTTTGGAATAGTCAGTGACATCATCCTTATAAAATACACCTGCAGTGTTTCACCACCGCCTTTTTCCAGGCCCAACATCACGACAAGAAATTACTGAAAAAAAAAAAATAGGAAAGACTCTCAAATATTCAAGTAAAAAAAAACCCATCATCTTACCAAAGCCGGTCTGTGGGGGTAAAGACAGTGGTGGTTGTTTCATACTGGGAGGGAGCGCGGGGGGCAGAGGATGACCCTGGAGTTTCAGTTTGATGAGTTTCATGGCGATGGAGAACTCATGGATGTCCATACGGCCATCACTGTTCATATCAGCCAGAGCCCTTAAAAAGATGAAAACATTAAAATGATGATGCAATGCTACAAGAAAAAAACAAAAAAGTTGTGAATAGACTTTAATATTAAACAGAGATTTAAACTTATGAAATGATTGAACTGGGCACTTAATATCTGTCAGTCTTAGTCAGAGTTAGTATGGACTTCCTGGCTACGTGACTCACCAGATCTGGGCCAGGATGGGAGGGGGCAGTCCTGACTGAAGGAAGAAGTTCCTGGCTTGGTCGCCTTGTCAGACAAACAGACAAACATTATGTGAGATCGCAGGACGGATCCAAACAAGAAAGGCCACAAGTGGAGAAAGCAGACCTCATTTAAAAACATAAATATTAGCTCATAGATTTAACCCTTTAGGACGCTGACAGAAATATAAAATGTTGAATGCTTCCCATCAACTACTGTTGTGCAAATATCAGGAGTTGTTTTTATGAGATGTTGCTGCTAATTTTCCAGTCTGGAAACTTAAAAGAGAGATTGTCAAACTTCAACTGTTGAAAAAAACAAGATGGAAATATGATACTTCTGTTTGTTTCCTTTATTAATGTGAGGGAAGTTACATCAGACCTGTGTGAAGCAATCAAGCCCCATGAGGAAACAACTGATCAGTCACGAAACTTAAGCATTGGCTATGTCACAACTCACTTGGAAAACGTTTCCCATTAAGAGCAACTCAACATATAAACTTGGAAACACAGCTAGTGACACGTCACTTGTTCACGTCCTCATCTCACCTCCCCCGTGTTGTATCAGGGCGTGTGTGGTGAGAGAGAAACAAAGAGATGGGTACCTGTGATGTAACCCCCAGCAGTCGGAGCGAGGCTGTGAAACTGCTGATCATGTTTGGCTCTCTCATCCACTGAGATCAGAAACACATCTGGACCTAAACCACAAAGCAAACACACACACACACACACGGTTTGTTACAGATTACAAACCCGAAGGCCAAGACAAAGCCAGACACACACAGTGGGAGAAAGGCAAGCATGAGGAGAATGTTTTAGTCATGAGTTTCGCTTCCTCTAAGAAGATTAATAGATAAATGTGTCAACTCAAGAGACTGATGAGCAAAGACTGTTTAACAATCACAGGATCGGTGTGTAGGATTGTAGGAAACAGGCGTGAAACATGAATGCACAGTTACAAAGTGGACCTTTAAATGAACGGTCTAAAAGAACTTTACGATATCATGTTTTTGCGTTGATGACTCTAGTCAGCTTTGCTGGTCCGTCAGTGGTCGCTCCGTCTCTCTGCTCCACTAACAGCCGGGTTTCCACTTTTTTTTTGTATGTTTCTTTATAGAAACAGATTCCACATTCAGCCGTACACGTAGCCAATCAGAGCGGTGCTTCTTTTCAGTTTCAGGTCACAGCTTCTTCCCGTACCATTTACTGGATATTTCGGAGAATCACGCTGACTCATTTTTAAAATGCAAGAACAGTTCCTGCTGACAGCAAAATTATCTCCGTTTACTCCCTTTCTTAACTACGGTTAGAAAAAAAAGTGCTTATTCAGTCGTCTTCACATATGCAGCTTGGGTCGTTCCGACACAATGTTCTCGAAGAGAAAATGCAGTAACAACATCGGTAATTCATATTTTGTGGATACGGTAACTGCCCAAATATGAAAGACTAGATATATGTTTTTGTTTCTGGGTGTTTCTCCCTTAAGTTTGAGTAACAGGTCCTCATTCAGTACGCAACATGTTCAGTCTAACAGTTACAGACATGTACAGTCTGACAAATCTCACACTGGGTGGTGTCAGTCTGCCTTTGTCTCCAGCCTCTCTCTGACAGCACTGAACACATCATTTTATTTTGAAAATCCTGATGACACTGATTCTGGGCCACTATGCTTTTGATGTTGCAAGTTTGGAGCTCTGTCTTCTCTTTATTGTGATTTCTGTCCACCTCTCCCCTGAAGTAATTCAATGTGCTTGACAATTAGATGAATAATCTTTGGGGGATTCTCGGACGTGGATGTAAAATCGCTTATGGAAAAGTGCATTAACGAGAAGCTGTGGCTCGTCTTCCCATGCACTGATGGAATATTACAGCGGGTTAATGGAGTGAAGTCGACTCAAGAGAGGAAAATAAAACACAAGTTTTTATAACACATATCTTTTATTGCAGTTACACACACATACTGACCTGTGAATGTGGTGGGGAACTGTGCCATGGTTCACTCGGTCGTCTGCGCTACACAACACCTGAAACAAGAAACAGAAAGTGTTCAGCCGATCAGACATTTCACTTGTGAGTGAGCTGCAAAAGTGCTTTCATTTCAGTGGAGAGGCTAGCTTTAGTCACAAAGGTCAGCAATCCAACTGGATGCTTAACAGCACATTAAAAAAGGACCAAATAATGTCCGGTCACCTGCCAAAGATGCTGATACAGTCAGAGGGAGTGAGTTAATTTTCCACTCTGCTGTCCTTTGATGCTGAACTTGTGAATTTCTATTTGGTCTCAAGCCCAGTGAGCCATTACAGTTCCCGTGCCTTAAAGGTTTGTTTTGATTCAACGATACACGCAGCTATGCCACGTTTTAGACGTGTGTGTATGAAACAATGCTTCAGAACTCGGCATCAATCTGCTGTTCAGCCTTGTGCCAGTCTGCAGGGGACTGGACCATGTCAGCCATGCTCGTGCATGTCAACGGGGCAGCAAACCTTTATTTATGCAGCGCAGGCTGTCTGAGCATACTCGCTTGTTTTTCCAAACCACTCCACTTCACACTCACACACACATTCTCACTTGGGAGCTGACCACAGTGAACACCAGTTTTCTTCTGTTGGTCTCCACTGGAGTCTTTTTTTTTTTAAAGTCAGTGCTTCTTTCGAGCCAAAGTTACTTAAAAAGACACAAAAAAAAAAGTAGTTTGGGTTTTTTTTGTCTGAGAACATGCATGTTTGTCAGAAGAAACATTTATATAGGCAGAAAACACACTGCCTAAAGCAAAGCTTACTTACTTTGAACAGATTTTACTCTTAGAAAACACATTTTTACATTTTTTCGGGAATTCTTTGAGAAGATAAAACATGAAGGTTTAAATCTGAATTATGTTTTAAGCTGTTAAAAAAAATGAAATAAGACAGTGCCCTACACCCTCACAATAACACATCCATATACGTGTGTGTGTGTGTGTGTGTGTGTCATAGGTCTGCCAGGGAGGTATGTTAATCAGATCCAGACCTGCCTCCCTCCCCTGTATCCCTGTGGCCAGCAGACAAGCCATAATAATAATCTGACACACATTGCAACAGACCAGGATTTACGAGTGTTTGTGTGGGTTGCTGACTTTTTCCCCAGTGTGGTGTAAACAAAAATCTGGGTTTTTTTGTACAACGGGATGAGCAGAAAGTCAGTTTAACGGTCAGATCTCGTGGCTTTCTGTGGTATCTTGCCGTGCATCAGGTTTATTAGATGAGCCTCTCCTTCTGTCACCACCACAATATAAATGGAGGTGGGTGCAATTTAAATATAAATGAGTAAAAACTCAACTGTAACGTCTCTTTTCAGAAACAGTCACTCAGGCATTGCTTTGGACATTTTTCACTGAGACTATTTCTTCAGTGGAAAAGTGTCCTTGGCCTATTGAAGGGCAAGAGAAAGAAAGAGAGAGTGTGTGTGTGTGTCTCATTATCATCAGAGCGGGAGGACAAAGTAACCAGCTTAACTAGGTCAGACGAACAAAGCCCACCCTACACAAACACACACACACACACACACACACACACACACTTTCAGGGCTGCCACTGAGAAAATATTGAAGCAGTTGAGCAACTACAGTAGATTTTTTTGTCTTTAAACAGAGAGGTAAGAGTGATTGAACTATGAACTATGTTAAACTTTTTTGGGGGATTATTTGATCAAATTCTGGAGCAGTTTAGTGAGAATTACCCCAGAAATACACCAGTTTATGGCACCGTCAGGCTCGTTAGTTCTTGACGCGAATGAATCCCGAGGAGGTGAACTGCAGCTCAGAGCACGCTGTTATCTTTAGGTGAAGTTACAGGAACTGGAACGAGACTTACTTTTGCTTCTCTGTTGCCAAAATCTAGTCAGACGTCCGGCTACCAAAACTCTGTCCAGCACATAAGCTGCTCGCGAATCAGAGTGACTTCTGTTTACCGCAATCGCTCACACCCTTTGTGACTGGCAGGACTCAGCAGGTCGCTCCCTGTGTTCACCGTGACAGTTGGTGCAAATGACTTTAATCAAACTTAATTTAAACTTCATGGAATAGTCGACTACCTATAGACGTGAGTTTGTTTGTCAGAGCATCTGTCGTGCGTCCTCTTTCTTTGTCATCACTGTGTACATGTACTGTATTTGTGGGATTAGTCTGTTTAATTGGAGCATTGGGATGAAACTGGAGTGTTGGTCTGTTATCGAGGCTTGTGGCAGATGCCAGTTTAAGCCCCACACACACACACACACACACACACACACACACTAAAGGCAGCATCACAACATGATACAGATTAGGGTTCAGACTCTCTTCTCTCTCCCTCAGTTCCTTTCTGATCCCCTCCAACAGTCCTCTTCTTCCATTAATTCATTTAAACAACTGATGCTTCATCCACTGGATGTCACAACGCAGGACACCTGAAGACAACACACTAATATTCCTTACATTTCATCTCCTTACTCTGCAGTGCGTTCAAGATCAAACGTGTTGCATTGTTGCAGTTTATGTTTTTTTTGCAACCCCGATTTCTCTCTAGCAGACTTGGGGTTGGGTTGGTTTCTGGTTTTGCCAGTCTGGTCCGGTGTGACCGGTCTGATTTTGTGCACATCCATGTAGCGTTAGCAGAGCAGCATCACAGCCGAGCAGATGATGGTGCAGAGGTAGCATGTGTGCGTCTTCTAACTAGTTTGTGAAATACATTAAATTACAAATACATTCTGCTTCAAATTAAAAGCCTGCTACTGTTTCAATAGACAGAAAGTGTTCTTACCAAGGCTTTTATTGTGAAATATTTGCAGCTGAAAACTTGCAACTCCCCTCTCATCCATGGCTCTCATTTGCCAATGCATTGCTACATTCTACTTTACATTTTTAGGGGAGCTGACGATACAGTATACAAACTGTGAAGTGCAAAAAAAAAAAAAAAGCTATTTCAGCTCTGCAGCTAACAAACAAAATCCCACTGCAGAGCTTCAGCTGGGTTTGAAAGAAAAACAACTTGTTGATGCCAAACAGAAAACCCTCAGGCAGGAGACAACCTACTGTTACAGAGACAAGCGGCAAAACTGTCCTAACACGAAAATGATTCATGAGTAACAACAGCACATTTTCATACAGTAATCAAAACTTCAGTGAAATGCACTGAAATCAACCTGTAACCAGCTCACGCCACGTGCACGTCATGTATTAAGAATGTATTGTAGCAGATCACGGAATACACGTCACTGTAATTGTTCTTTTATTTTTAGATGTGACAAATAATAAATTAAATTGAGTCTGATTCCAGGCGGCGACCTTTACTGTCTCCCCCCTGGGTGCCTTAAAAATATAAAGATGAATACATAACTGAAAAAACGTGGTTATTTCAACAGCGTCGGCACACAGAGGAGGAAAATATTTCAGCCTCTTCCGCTATCAGCCACGTCCACGGTGTCCTTGCTGCAAATATCCACATGACCTCATGTCAATCTGTGAGGAACGTTGGCTGCAGGGATCAGAAAAAATGAGCAACGTCAAACATCGAGACGGCCCCAGAACTGCAGGACGCATCACAAAATAACTGTTCACTTAGTTCACTGTGCGGACTAAAAGCCTCAGTCCTCACTCCGTCACCTGATCCTCCCATTGTTTTAGCCTGAAGTGGAGCAGAAATGATGAGTCAATTAATAAATTCGTTTGACAGAAAATGAATTACAGACGTAAGAAAGTAAAAATGTGACGATTTGCTTTGTTTCCATCATTTAATATAACTGTAAATTAAACTTTTAAACATGTGAAGACATTAAAGATTTCACTTGTGACTGATTAAAGCTGAAGCGTGTCCTCGTTACGTCACATTTTATTAATAAATGGATTAATGATCGTTAATTCTGCCTTAATTTTAAGAATATTTATTTCATTTGTTGACTGCAACTTGTGTGGACGCTCAAACAATGATAGTGTGTGTATTAATAACCGCAGCCTCTTCACATCAGCATCTCATACTCCCCCACACACACACATTTGCATTGAACACACACACTCTACAGCCTCCCCTCTTTCTCACTTACACACTAAAGAAACACTGGCTATCGACACACCTTCTGACGCTGACCCTAAGCTCTGCGCTTCTGTCTCCACACACATTCTTATCACCGTGATGCCAAGTGGTGTGAGGCCTGAGAGGTGACAGGACACCCGCCCACCCAGCATGCATGCACACAAGATTACTACCGCAGCCTCTCCATCAGCTCCTCCTTTATCACTCCACCCTTCCCTCAGGCCCCCTGCTGCCGTCCCTGCCGTAGCCTCCACAGCTAGCTAATGTTTGCACTATCGCAGGGTAATAACTGATGGGACCAAAGCGCCTTGGATGGTAACAAATGAGGCACAGGACTGGACTTCTTGTTTAACCTTGAACAGGTTTGCAGCAGGAAAACTGTCCATTCATGATTTAAGTATTCAAATCAAAGTGTCTCAAAGGCAGATCACAGGACCGAAGCAGCCCAACAACTAGTGCTGCGAGCCTTGATTCTTGTGTGGAAACGTCCTTTAACAACCAACACAACAAAACACATGGGAAGCAAATGAAGTAAAAAGACCTGTGAGCATGCAGGCTTTAAAGTCATGTCATCCTTACATTAGATTACAAGATGGAACTGTCTAATATGACTGGATGTATTTTAGAAGGATGTCAGGCTCAGGTTATGGTTTCACTACAGAAATAAATGTGTGTTCTGGATTAAATAAAATCAATTGTTGCTGATGGATAACATTATGAATTCTGGCCTTTGAAGCCGTTGGAAGTGTTGAATGTTGAATGCAGTCTGGGGGGAAATGTTGGAACAAATTGTATTATGTGGTTCTGATTTATTGCTTGTTTGAAGCAAGAACACAAAGTGACCCTCCTGAACTGAAGCTGGCTTGCTGAACTCTGACTGACCGAACAATGTTGAGTGCTCACAGCTGAACCTTGAAAAGAGCTGTGCATGAATATATTAGTAATGTAGATAAAAAAAAACTAATTGAAAAAGGGACACCGTAGGCGTGAATGTGAGTGTGAATGGTTGTGTGTCTCTCTGTGCCCTGCGATGAGCTGACGACTTGTCCAGGGTGTACCCCGACTCTCGCCCTGAGTCAGCTGGGACAGACTCCAGCTCCCCTGATGAGGATAAGCGGTTACAGAAAATGGATGGATGGATAATTGAAAAAGGGCGGCGTTAATTAAATGTGTGTGCTTTCCTTTAAAACGTACAAACATTCTAACTGAGTTAAAATCAGGTTACAAAGGTTTTCGAGGCGGTACATCGCAGCATATAATGCAGATGAAGAAGGCTGTCCATCTACACAACACTTCTTATGGTTCACGTTATAGCAACAAAAGCTGATGAGGTCGGCACAGGTGAAACATGACGCACCCCACACGTATCTGCCTCTCTCTTACAGAGACTGCCACTGATCGTTACTCGATAATGAGACTCCAAACAGACTGAAACTTTTTCTCTGCGAGACTTTGGACCGGTCTTGGCACGAGGACGCTGAGTAAAACAAAGAAAACAACACAAAATTGCTGAACATTAATTTTCCGTCCATCGGGTAATCGCTTAATCAATGAACTGTTCCAACTCTAACCTAGACAAACCCTTTGCAGTTGCATTTTTCCACTGTCTTGCAAAACAGCTGCTATTATTTGTGGGTGTGTTCGACAAGGATGTGCTCATTAAAAACAGACACAGCGCGCGAATGTATCTTTGTACTTTTGAACCGATTTCTCCGGAGTTCGCCAAAGTATTCAAGACAACACAGATATGACTCAATATTGGTGCTTTAAGGCCATGATTCCTGGACCCCCAGGGGTCTGCGAGCCATAGGTTGGGGGCCCACAAAAAGAACTGCAGTTGAATAAGTTATGGCGTATCATTTAAAAAGTGCATAACTATGAATGGGAACCACTTCAACAAGCGATGCAAAAGGCCAAAAATATGACGACAGTTACCCCGAGTTTGGTTTTATTGAGAACAACGATGGAAGAAAAAAATGTGTCATGTGTCTTCAGGTACAAGCAAATGAAGCTCTGAAGCCGGCCAAGCCATAAAATATAAATAATTCCTGTGTCATCTAGGAGTACAAATGGCAGCGAGGATTATAAGGGGGTCCTTGGAAAATGTCCTCTCCTGTAAGGGGTCCCTTGGCCCCAAAAAGTCAAAAGACAACCCCTGCTTTAAGGTAGTCGTGTGCGCTTTAACTCACTGGTCATGTAGCTTTTTTTTATTTTTATTTTTTTTTGTAGCTGCCATCCATCCTGCCACCTTTAAGAGAGGGCATGTCAGCATCCACGTTACCATGGGAACCGGTACTCTCTGATGGGGGGTGAGGGGGGGTCAATCAAAAAAAACGCTCAAGTTACACATCCTCTTATGTGCGATGAGTGTGCTCACTTCTCTGGAAAGCTCTTATTTGTCAACTCACACCCACTTCCTGCACTGTTACACAGGGCTCGCTTTACGACACATCCATTTGTGGATTTTAAAAAAACATATAACACGGTGCGGTGCTAACATGGGGGTTGTTCTGACCGGACCAGTCAGCTTTGATGTGCAGATGTGAGCAACATCAGCTTTTAATGTTAGCTATCTTCACTGTGAGGACCTCCACCCTGATAGTCGCTCTGTCACCGGGCGTGTTGACTGATAATCTACCTATTTACTGACACAGCCACTAGCGAGGCTAATGTTAAATCAAACTACAGGTAACAGCAGTCCAATGTTAACGTTAGGTCACAGGCAGATGCAGTGATTTAACATTAGCACACTGGCTAACTTGAGTAGCCGTTGGGCTGCATCGTCTTCCAGTTTCACGCCGCCCTGCTCTCGCTACACAAGCCAAATATTGCACATCTCATACACGGGTTAATATCGCAGTTAGAGGCCGACACTGACACGTTACATCGGGTAAAAATGACCAACAAGCCGCGCTAACGTATATTTATATATCAATGTAGCTAGCTGGCAGGCTAGCCAGTGAGAAGCTAACGTCAGCCCGCTCAGGGACATTCTTTCACACCACACATACTACACTCTGCCCTTACCTCATACTTCAGTTTCCATCGTGAAATACTGGATAAAGTAGCTCGTTGCGTCTTTATGTAGCCATATAATATGGTATATCCTCCCAGAAATGTGCTGTTTTATCACCAAAGCCCTTTCCGGCGGTTCTCCCGTGGCTCCAAAATCCCGACCGACTGAGGGACAGCTGGAAAATGGGGTAACGCTCACAAGATATCGCGAGATGTCATAGTACCCAAAGTGGCGAACAGCGACCGCGATCTCGCGAGACTTTACATGCGGTTTTGCTTGCCTTGGATCACAGGGACGCTGAGAAGTAAAAAGGATTAGTTGCGCTCCTGCTGCCTGCTGTTTATTAACAAAAAACATGTAGTGAGTATAATAAAAACAAAACAAAAAAATATGTAAATATAATTAACGTGCAGGCCTAGCAGATTGAACAGAAAGCTAAATACAGTAAAGCTGCCAGCAAACTACACTGTAAAAGAAAATAAGAGTAATTTAACAAGGGAAATAAATATATATATATATATATATATATATATATATATATATATATATATATATATATATATATATAGACAGACATATGGCAGTGAATATGCCCTCCCTTTAAGAATAGATGCTACTCATAGAGCTCATCATGAGACTTCCCCACATAATTACATGCTTTACATTGCATATGAGTTTGCTGCAGTTCTGTGTTTAAATATGCAAATGAAGCAAGCAAATGAGGCATTATCTAATGCTAACTTTTGTTTTACAGTGTGTTTTAAGTGTTGTAACATAAATGTGTGGGAATTTTCTTCCCACTAGTCTGAAAGAAGACATTCAATGAAAATAAAATAGATTAAAAAAATAAATAAATCTCAAAATTAATTAATTAATTCGTTTAGTGAGAGTGTAAGACTGCAGTTATACAAGCAGCACCAGGGATGATGATTTTTAAAGAAAAGTAAGAAGAAAAAGCTCAAGATGAAAATATATAAAAACATTTTTAAATAAGGTTTTTTTTTGGAGCACGTTGGATCTGTGAGTGACACATGATTGATTGATTACGAATACAGTTTTAGTTGTCAGGTTTATTTGTCATATGCAGGTTAACACAGGGTCAACAACAATACAATGAAATGTGTTGGACGAGAAGAACCGGTTACCTTCAGCACTAAATGTAATAACAACACTAAATATAAAGAATAAAAATAAATATGCATGAAAAATATGTATAAGTAGTAGTCAACATGCTACAAGCTATACAAGCTGAGCTCATAATAAATATGTGATTTTGATTTAAATGAATTAATCATGAAGGGCTGGTTCCACTTTGCTCCGGTAGCAGTTGTGGTGATCAATAACCTCCAGTAGAGGGCGGTGTTGTGCTAACTTTAATACCACCAACAAAGATTAAAAACACCGAAGAAGAGGAAGGTCAGCTGACTGATTCACGCTAGCAGGAGAGAAAAACATTTAATATTTCTCATTTTGTTAATTAATATCTGTCGGGTAGATTTAAATATATTTCAGCTGCATAAATTAAAGGCGTGGCAGCATGAAAGGTTTATACTGCAGAGCTGGTGTGAGCGATGCTGAGCCCAAGTTCGTCATTCAGGAAACGGTGAGTTTGTTTTGGCTCTCGGGGTGTCGCTGCGCAGGTGGGGTGCTGTTCATTCATACACTATATTTCACGGCGTCACACACTAAAGCACGAAACCAGGAGAAGGGCTCATTAATTATGCAGACTAATCAGCACAGGTGAAGTGTGTGTGCAGCATCTTGACACTAGTCTAGATGACTTGGCTGCAGCCACTAATGAGTGTTATAGACATGGTGTGATGTGTATTACAGTGTCAGACACAACACAGGACATGCAGTATGCAGTATGATACTGAGTGACAAAAACTGTAAACAAACAGGACATACAGTCAGAGTTGGACTTAAACCGAGACCAAGTCATGACCAAGACCAGACAGTATGAAGCATACTTAGGTAGTTAATATTCAGGTAAACTCTTTGGGTGAAGTGTAGTGGCTAGATTGAGTCACCTTGCCTTGCAGTATTTACAAACCGCTGTGTGTTTTGCAGGTGAACTCTTTGTGGCTGCCTCCTTCCAGACAGTTAACAAATAAATCAGACAATGCACAAGAAATAGAGCGACATCCCAAAGTTGTAGTCTTGACCGGTCTTGAACTGAAATCAAGACTCCTCTTTGTCTAAGACTGAGATGACGCTGTGTAAAGATGCAGTCAATTCTAATTCGAGACTGAGGCCTTTTAAAAAGTGGTCTTCAGGCCAAGACCACAAGATCTCAAGTACTGCAACACTGCAGATAGTATTAAAAAGTAGCAGGACATATGCCAGGAAATTCCAGAATTGTTGTCCCTGGCCAAGGTATTAAAAGGGCTTCATAAAAAAGACAAGTATCGCAGGCAGTGTGTATTAATCATGCATTGGTTTCACTGGTTACTAAAAGATCTGTAAGTGTTTAGTTGTCTGATGTGATTCAGAATTTTATTTCACTCTCTCGAACCTCTGATGGACCAAATGACACTTATAGACCTCCTAGTAGCACGACTAGTAATTGTTCTTCTGTTCTTACGAGTGCTCAGTCATGGTGACTTCAAATGCACCTATAATGTATGTATTACCATCTGCCTTTGTGTGTCCGTCTCTTTACCGTCTCTACTGACTGTCTGTGTCTCCCTGTTTACAATGTATAATGGTGTAAAGCATTGTGTCTCTGTGTCTGTATCTCTCTGCGTGACTCTGTTTGTTTCTCTCCAGAGTCTTCCAGATGTTTTAGGCAGCCATGTGGTCAGAGTTCAGGTAAAGGCGTGTGGACTCAGCCCTCTGGACCTCAAGGTACTTCAGTCAAAGATGGTGTCAAAAGTGAATGATTAAACACAAGATAATATGGCAAAATATCTAAATAGTTAAGGGAACTGATGCAGATGCAACTTTTAGGTGCATCATTAAATGTTGTAATGGTTGAAATTCATCTGAGAATCTTCATATTTAATCATAATTTGTGTCTGTTCATCCAGCAACAGGCCTATACTGTCAGCGATCTTTCTAAACTTCCATGTCAGTGAAGGCCACTAAATTAAACTGAACTCACTTAGTTAAATACATCACTGATGACTCTCTCTCTCTCTCTCTCTCTCCTGTGCTCCAGTTGATCGGTGACGTGGGGATCCAGAAAGATTTAATTCCTGTTGGCAGAGAGGTGGCCGGGATCGTCCTGCAAGGTTGTAAACGCACAGACCAAAGCCATCGTTTGAATAGTATCAAGTACATTCATAGACCTCTATCGGCACCTGTTTAACTGGTTTGTTTGTGTCGTCTTCTGCAGTGGGAGACAAGGTCTCTTTCTTTCAGCCGGAGGATGAGGTTGTAGGTAGGATTTTTTAAAATTCATCTGATGTAGACGATGCCTTCTAACTTTTACCAGAATCTGAAACATTGTTCGATCTTACTCTAGGAAAACCTTTAAAAAACCTTCTTGACTCAATAAAATAAGACTAATATAAGTTTAACTTTTTACCACATGATTGCTAATGCTTAGGATTGTAACATAATCATGCAATCACAGTATTATTACCCTCCTAATAATATATTACACACCGTCTCACCATCCTTCTGTATTCAGGTATTCTGCCTCTGGACTCTCCCTGCTCTGGACTCTGTGATGTCATTGACGTAGATGAACACTATTTAGGTAACATACTGTATACACACACACACAAACGCAGGTTGCATAATACATTTGCTCCTGCAAAGAGCAGGTACAAAGTCAATAAAAGTCGTAAAAAGGTGTTCCAGGTTGCCGGATATAAAATGTCAAAATGTTCTCAGACACAGCGGTTTTCTGCGGTGACTGTTCTCTTGTCAGCCTTTCTCTGCACCTCGTATACTTCAGAAACTAAAATAAAGTGGTGCTGGCAGTTTAAAAGAAGCACAGACTGACTCTCTCTCTCTTTCACCTGCAGTTTCTGTCTGACTTCATTTACACAAGAAAAGAGAGAACATGCTCTCCTTGTAGGCAGTCTATAAAGGAGTCAGTCAGCTCCAGGTAACATGTGTGTTCCTGTTTCTGTTCTCCAGTTCAGAAGCCAGAGAAGCTCAGCTCGGTGTGTGTGGCGGGAGCGCTGCGTGACGGCCTCTGTGCTTACACTGCTCTACACACACACGCTCGCATGGCAGCCGGACACACACTCCTGGTCATGGATGGAGCCAGCGTATGTAAAAAAAAAAAAAAAATACCATTCATCCAGGATGGTTTACAGCACATCAGGGAATCTTTGCTGCCCTGATGTTTCCTATCGTTCTCGACTTTTAAAACTAATCTAATAGAATTTTTCTTCTCCCTCCTCAGTCATTTGGCCTCATGTGCATCCAGTTGGCGTGTTACCACGGAGTGAAGGTTCTGACGACGTCACACTCCCCGCAAAAACACACGTTCCTGGAGCAGCTTCGGCCCAGCGTCGGTATGTACAGGCCAGCGTTGAGATGTCAAAAACCTTTTTTAAAAAATCCTCAACGTTGTCTGTAAAGTTTTAAACCTGTCTGTAAAAATGTTTTCAAATTCATCTTCCGCCTCATCATTACGTCCTATTTTTCACCCTTTTTTTTGTTATCTTTGCTCCTTGTTCTTGTCTTCTTCTGTGCTTTTCTCTCCTCCTCTTCATATTCTCTTCAGGTGTTCAGGATCCTTTAGCAGGTGAGATCTTTTCTTTCTGTCTTTCTAACTGACTTGCACGCTCGCTTCCTCGCTGGTCTTCTCATACCTGCAGTAAACATACGAGCTGCAGCTTCAGCGTTTGTCGCTGCTGCCACCATGTGGATGGCAGGACCTCTGCAGTGAGATATTTTGTGTGTGTAGAGTTGCAAACTGGTGGATGTTGCAGATGTTTCAGTTTTTAAATGTATTATAAACCAGATTGACTCATGATATCATGTCGCTGTGTCTTCGTGTGTAAAGCCAAGGTTATCCCAGTGTATAAAGGCTCATCAGACCTGCTGCCGGTGGTTTTGGAGGAGACAGGAGGGCTGGGAGTGGATATAATCATAGACTCTGGAGGTAAACTCGTCTGATCCACACTGAACCTTAAATTGTCAGCGTGCCCTCAGACTTCAGGCCGTCAACTTAACACCAGGACGTTTCTCTGTGTGTTTGCGTGTAGTGCGTCTGCAAGAGGACGAGGAGGAATCGGAGGAGACGAAGCTCCTCCCACACAAACATGACATCATCAGTGTGCTGGGAGTGGGGGGACACTGGGTCACGTCCCACAAAGACCTGCAGGTGACTCATCATCAGACATACAAGCTGCATCTTATTACAGCTTCAGTTCTTAATAGTGATGGTTCATCTGGTCAGTCTGCATGTGTGGTTCCCAGGGGACCTTGAAAATACACAGAATTAGATATTGGTCATTGAGAGAGCATCTCTTGCATACTAATTTTCAGTACTGTAGTGATTAACCTTGATCTCTCAAACTATGCCATGTTGGGTCCTTGAATTTGAGAGAACTGGGCCTTGAGAAGTCCTTAAATTTGCTGTTTAAGAAAGTGTGGGAACCTCGTCTACGTCTTCAACAGCAGTTTTATCGACATTGTGTATTGTCACAGTTGGATCCTCCAGACTGCAGATTGCTGTACTTGAAATCAGCCTCTGTGACTTTCCTCAACGATGAAGTCTGGACGGCTTCATTGTCGCAGCAAGGAAGATACCTCCGTATCCTGAACTCACAGCGCGTAATCTAAGACTTACGATCAGGCACATACACTCGCTCCTTAACTGCTTTGCGTCAGATATTCTGAAGGACATTGTGGAGAAGATGTCAACTGGAGTACTCAGGTAACTCAAACACAACACTCAGTAGGGTTGTAACACTCCAGTGTGTATGTATAACTTCTGTCTGGTCTGTCTGGTTTCAATCTGTCTCTCCAGACCTCAGCCTGAGGAGGCGGTTCCCCTCTATGAAGCCACAGTTGCCATGGAGACGGTCCAGCGTCACCAGAAGACAAAGGCGGTTGTTCAACTCTGACCAAAAAAAAACACTTGGAACATATGAATTAAAACACAGACAGACATCATGATGAACCTGTGTCTGTTCTGGTCAGAGTCTCCAGCTCACCTGACCTGCTCGCTGCAGGAAGAATCAGTTTCTTCAGACACCTTTTGACCACATTCAGTTAAAATTTTACACCTGAAAATGAATGAAAATATGATTTCATGTGACTTTGATGCTGAGTCTACAACCCCCAAAAAAAAAGTCTCTCTGGTCTTTTATTTTTGTTACTTGATGTTTCTTTGAGAATCCAGACTGCTTCACTTGACTCAAAATATTCAAAATAAATACACATTTTATAGAAAAATATGACTAAATCCTGCTCTTGGTGTGAATGCAGCAGTTTTATGTTTTGCTTAAAAGTCATAGAAATTAAAAAAGGGACTAAAAATGTTGTGTAATGTTGCTGATTTTGTCTTTTTAAAATCAGAAAATAAATGAACCAACGTGACTGATTTGTCCGTCCTTATTGGCACATCTTCTCCTCTCTAGTCTGTTTCCTCACCGTTCTGTCCAACAACAGTTAGTTTACAGTCATTTTAGTGTGCTATATCTTTCACCTTTACTTGGCTCAAATAATGGTGGTGATGAGATGCTCGCTGTCTTCCTCGGGGGCCATTATAACACGGCTGGAGTCAAACCCTGTGGTTACAGGACTTGTTTTTAAATCAGCCATATTAGTCGACCAGCAGAACCAAAACATGGAGATGGTGCGGCATCACCGGTTCAGCCAATAACCTCGCTTCTTGTAGCGACCGCCAGGGCAGAGCACCAATCAGATGTCAGCTCACGGTGTCAACATCAGGCTGGTGTGATAGTTTCAGCGTGCCTTCCAGTGCTTCAAGACAGCTTCCCAGGATGCACCTCTCCTCCTGTCGCAGTGACTTGACCACATCGAGCTGCTCCCCGACTGATTGGTCTCCCTGTTGGAGGAGGAGGGAGATCTAAACACACAAACACACACAGAGCACATTAAAAAAAGTTATGTGCTGCATCAGTGGAAATAGTTCAACACTAGTGGAGTGTGTGTGTGCACCTACACACACCTTATCCAGAGCTGTGTGTGTGTCCTGTAGTAGTCGCTGACAGATAGTCTTTGCTGTCCGGATGCTCCACTCCTCTCTCTCTTCACACACACTCTGTCCGAGCAACACTGCCCTCCAGTGGTGGCTATGAAAACAAGAACATCTAGTGAACAATTTCACTTTTATACAGACATACACATATAAATGTGTGTGTGTGTGAAGTCTTACTATAGTGTCTGTGGGAGCGACAACAGTCTGAGAGCCGTCATCAGCCTCCAACTGGGACCTTCTCTGGACACAGTGAGATTACTGACAAGGAGAAAGAGAAGGGAGGATGGGGCACATGGAGAAACTGCTACTACTCTGGGCAAGACAGACAAAACCTTGAAACCATGACAGCTAAAAGAGATGGTTCAGGTTATATGAAGTGGGGCTGTAATAAAGTACTTATCCGTACAGTAGACGATGGTCTACATGACAGAGGAGGACCAGCAGAGAAGCTAAGCACCCTGCTGAGGATGGGGCCAGCAACACAACATGTTTATCCACCTAGAAAAAAGGCTCACCTAATAAAATCCATATCAGTGTGAGTGTGTGTGCAGTCATATCGATCTGTGCTCTCTTCAAAGCCGCCACACCTCATCGACAAAAACTGTGCCGTCTACTGAGGCAACTCCTGTTTTCTGTGAGGTTGGAAAGAGCAGTTTTACTGATTTAGTTTCCTGGCAAAGATATGAACTATGAACTGTTGCCTAATACACTGACTATAACTAAGTACCTCATACAAGCCCACTGCAAAAAGCCTGAACTATCTCTCTAAGCATTTTCCAAACTTTCAAGACCTGCACTTCAAAAAGTGTAGGACTGCTCCTTTAACATCGCTCCTGGTCCCTCCATAACAATATAATAATAGCATGCAGTAAAACTATCACAACAGTTTGCAGACAAACCATATAATCCATAAAAAGAGCAACAACGATGCAAATGTGAGTCTTACTGAAGGAAATCGTTCTCTCTGAGAAACTTGATCTTCTGATCCAAACTTCTGTCACCTCTTAAAACATCGACGAGCAGATCTGAGAGACCAAAACGCACAACTTCAAATCACAAGCTACACAACAAACAAACTGAGACAACAACAACTGCAACATCCAGAAAAACTACCTGCTACAAAGACAACTGACGTTAATCCAAGACGATAATGATGAGCATCTTTCACCTGTATCGATGTAGACCACGCTGTGGGGGTTGCAGGGGGCCACAAATCCGTACTCTAACATCAGGCGCTGGTTATCATGGGAACCGTAGTTAATGAAGGCCTGCTGGTAGCGGAGTGTCCCGGAAACGCTCCTGATTTCATAACATCTCGTCACGTCATTGAAGCTTGCTTTTACCTGTGGAAACATGTTATATCAGTTCAAACTCAACTCAGGAAGCAGGCGCTATGAAGGAAACAAACGCTCAGTAATACATTTATTACAGTTTACCTGCACATCAGGGCGGTGATTGAGCAGGTCTAGAAAAGGCGCTAAAGCATAAACATCCTGTCCAAACAGGAAGTTGTTGGAGGGGTGGGACATGAAGACAGAGCGTGTGTTCACACTACACCACGCCCACCTGGAAGAGGAGAGTAACAGCTTAAAAAAACCTGACAGTCCAACAGATTTTATTTCATTTGACTGAAATGTTGTGCATATGTGTGCGTACCTCAGTGCTTCATATGTAAACACGTCCTCCACAGGCTGATTCAGGATTGGCTGCAGGGATCTGGATCAAGAATAAATCGCTGTAAGACTTCTTTTATTTATGTACATAAAGACTTTTATTGAAATGCAGTGTGTTACAAAGACTTTCATTCAGCAAATAATATTACGCAATGTGCACACACCCTCATGTAACCCGAACAACTTGTTACAGTGTCTGCGTGCCAGACTCACCTGAAGAAGTCTTGATTCAAGGAGTGGATTTCTCGCACCGCCTCCCTCTGCTCCAAAGCCCGCCTCCGCACACTGGTAGGCAGAACAGCCATGACGTCATCGGTGAAATAGGAGGGGCAGGTGTAAGTGGTAGGCAGCACGTCGACGTAGGGGAACCAATCAGAGGCCTCTCCTCTGTGCCGCTCGCACACCAGAAAGGCACAGAGCGCCGACAGGGGAGACAGGCGGGGCTTCCAGCTGAGGAGACAAACATCATTTAAGACTCTGGGTCAATCCCAGTCTGTCCTCTGGATTCTTGTGCATGCATGTTTGCAATATTATTAAATTCACTACATGTCCCTTAATCTATTTCCCTCTTTACAATACAGTAGAATAAAAACAAACACACAAACAACACCTTTAAAAAATGTGTGTGTTTACCTCTTGATATACTGTCCCAGGTAGCTGTCCAGGACAGTCGAGGTTGTGAGGAGACAGGACTCTGGCAGAGAAATTAGCAGCTGGCCGGGCTGCCAAGGACAGAGACAGACAAAGAGAACATCTGTCACTCAGAAACCACAAGGAACAAAATATAGGTACAAATAAATGAAAAACAAATCAAACAAAAGACCAGCTGGTTATTATATGACTGGATGGCTTAAGGTGTCTGATCTTTGTGTTTAGATCCATACTAATATGTGCAGGGAAAGATCTTGGGATGCACGTTAGCAGACTCACCTTTATGGTCTTGAGAGCTTGCAGTCCTCTGCCCGTGTCTAGATTAAGAGAAGCGACAAACACACATCACAAGTTAAACTCTGTACTTCAGCCCGTCACGTCTGAAGTCTGATCTCTTCTACATCACAGCCAACGACTGCTGAATCCGGAGAAGCCAACTGGCTGTCGTATCTGTCAATCACAGGATGTTATAACTCATTGTTGTCACATCTAAAGAAACTAAATATTCGTCTTTATATCACTGCAAACTATGTGTCAACATGTGAGGATGAGTAGGCAGTCGTACCAGTGAAGAGGGCTGGCTGCAGCAGCGTTGAGGTGAACCCCCTTTGGTGAAGAAACTTCATCAGCCTCACATACTGCAGCTGGTGACACAGAGAAACTAAAGACACAGACCGGTGACGACAGAGACCAGAGGAGAGACCTGCTGAAGGAGCTTACGGCAGTGAAACACTCATACCTGATTGGACAACGCTTTCTTGTTTCTGCCTCCTCTTCCTTGCAGCTCGTCCAGCCCGATGGCTGCGACCCCTCATGACCCCGTCTGGACCTGTGACACACAATAAACACACCTTAAGTGGCGCTAAAACACAACATTTGATGACTTTCTGAAGTTGTACGGCTAGAATGATTCCCCTCAGTCGCGATTAGAGCCCAACTGTCGGCCTATTTGATTAGAAGACATTATTTTCTTGTATATAATGCAGAAAGAAATATAATATATTGGTGTCTCTGCCAAGTTTATCCAGCAGAGGGAAATATAATTCAGAGTCACAGAGTAAGAGAGAGGATAATAAATGCAATAACTCACACAGTCACAGAGGTTATAATGTTCGGGCTTTGTTTGGACATGTTTTGAGGGGCGTTGTTGGTTGTAGTTGCGGTGTGGGAAAAGTATGTTGGATCACACTGGCAGGCATCCTGTTTCTAATACTTATACTAATAAGGGCATTATAAGAGTAAATAATAGAAATCCCAAACTGCAGGGTTAAATCAACATCTCCCTAAAACTGTTTCAACAACATTTCAACATTTTAAGCTTCATATATTTATTTCATGGAATCACTGCCTGAGACTAGCCTGATAAACCTCTAGGTGTATCTTCTTATATTTAAATTGTATGTGGAACACAATCAAACTAGGATCATACCATTATGTGGACACTCCAAAAAGGCTTCGAGTGTAGTGGTACGGGCCAGGTACACACACAACAGCGACAGAGAGCACTTAATGCACACAAACCATTCATAATTGCTAAATTAGGCTAATATAGAAGGCTAGAAGAGCCATTTGAGAGCCGGCTCTTCTGAGGGAGGCGAGCCAAAAGGGACGAATCTTTGAAAAGAGCTGAACTTCCCATCACTACACTGCAGTAGTAGTAGTAGCCTGATGTACTAAACTTTTTTGAGCCTAAACTCCCTAATACAGCTCAATGCACTCACGTGTGACATATATATTATTGATAACCAGTAAATAAAAAACAGTCAAACCTCTACCACAATTACTAGTGTACAGCACTATACAATAAATCCCAGTTAAAGTCAAGTTTAGCTTTTATTATGCCTGATTTTAGCCCTGTCAGCACCCGTACTTCCCATATCCACGTACCTGGAGCTTAAAACTCAAAACAACTGCAAATAACTGAAGTAAATAACAGGCATTTTGTGGAGCTAAAACATGATAAAATAGTCCATACACCAAGTTTCGTGAAAACTATACGAACCAGCGCAGATGAACACATCATCATTCATAAATACAAAGTTACAAATACAATACCTAGATATTATTCTCATGTGTTTCCAATCTTCTACGCGTGGTTAACGCTATTGTTTTTCCGGCTATGCGCACTGACCCTGCGCAGAAGACCTCCCCTGCTCTATTGTGTGTAACGCACGGCACGCAGAGCTTCACTCCTCTCTGCAGCAGCTTCACGCAGCAGCTTCACGCAACGCTACGAGACCAGCTTAAACAGTAAGAAGCCTCCATTTAACCTCCCAGTTAGATAGTTAGTAGATAGTTAGATGGTAACATAAGAAAGTGCATTTTTGTTGTATTTACATTGGTTTTAAATGGTCACTGAAATATGCTCAGAATCAGCCTGTCAGCGTTATGTAACGCTGAAAACAGCTGAAAGAGAAAGCTGGTTTAAATGTTTATTATATACGGCTTAATTTCACACACCCAGCTGCAACAGTAATACTGCACAACTCCCTGCAAAACCAGTTTACATGTAACGTTTGCATCAGGGCTAAAGGTCGAAACAGTCTCCCCGGTGCTCCTGGCACTTTTTTTTTTTTTTTAAATCCTTGTTTTCTCTCTTAGCTTTTTGATTAAAGTGTCACTTTTAAGTTCAAACCTTGGATATATTGCATGCTTTTACAGTTTAAATGTATTATAACCACACATGGCACATTAAGTTCCAACGTTTAATGTGTTATATCAGAGATAAATGTGTCTTTTTTTAAAAATTTTAATGATGAATGCTTGTTATGGCTTCTAAATTATACTAATATTAGATTATAGACGATTTAAAGAACTGCTCACACAGTTTTCTCTCTCAAATTGTCACCATGACTCAGCAAATCTTATCTCTTTTCACTCTCCTCCCACGTGTCAGGTAACACAATTGAGTTGAGTAATATTAGCTTATTATGACAGAAGTATAAGTAATTGTTTTTCAGGACTGAACGCCCTGTGTGTGTTTTTACATGATTAACCTGTGGGTGTAGTTTGTATTTAACATGTCCGTACACTGATTTATCTCTCCGTGTGGACAGACATGTCCACCAAGGTTGCCGTGGTAACGGGCAGTAACAAGGGCATTGGCCTGTCCATCGTGCGAGCGCTCTGCAAGCAGTACCAAGGAGACGTTTACCTCACTGCCAGAGACACGTAAGCAGGCTGATGTTTAAGACCCCAACAGACCCGTTTCCTATAAGAACAAAGTGAAAGTGTACTCATTCATACATTTCTCCTCTTCTTGCAGTGGCCGTGGTCAGGAAGCCGTCGAGTCTCTGGCCTCGGAGGGACTGAAGCCCATGTTTCACCAGCTGGACATCAACGACCTGAACAGCATCACCGCCGCTGCTGCTTTCTTTAAAGACAAGTACGGAGGAGTGGACGTCCTCATCAATAACGCTGGGATAGCATTCAAAGGTAAGATTACAGCGTTGTATAGAGGTGTATTATACTACACTGGAAACATACACACAACAATGTTATTTCTATATTATTAGATAAGAATAAAACTCTTAAATGTGGGTAAGAAATGAGCACCAGCAGCTGGTCTTTCCAGTACCTTTATGAGTGCACACAGTCTGCAGGAGTGTGACCACACTCAGGACAAAGTAATTCATAATTCACACTTCCTCTGTGAGAAAGGAAGAGTTGACAGTTCTGCGGTTAGACGTAGCAGCGCCTAACGCGTGAATGAAAAGTTCAGAAGAATTACAGAGCGTTTTAAAAAATAAAAACATGAATTGCAGAAGTCGTGTGATCGGTAGATGCTGAAATCTCCAATCGTCTGCTATCACATGATTAGCATTAGGGCTGCACATCGTGACTAAAATGATCCCACTGCTCAAAATTATTTTTTTTACTTGATTATATATTCATTTAACAATTTATTCTACTTATTAGTTCATGTAAATATTGTGCTCACTAATTGTTGCCTGAAATGTACAAATATTTTAATCAAAATGTCGTTTGTTTTGGATTAAAAATCAGCATATGCTCAAAAATAATGTTACTAACGATATACAGATAAAATTGGGTAGTGAAAAGGTGCTCTGTGTTTTGTGCAGTTAACTATATATTATATATTTGAGTCTGTGAATGTGTTTGAACACATCTCTTGTCCTCACTGACACAAGAAATGGCATGAAGGAGGTGATGATGACATCATGTCAACTCTCTCTCTCTCTGTCTCTCTCTCTCTTTCCTCAGTGGCAGACACGGCTCCATTTGCAGTCCAGGCAGAGGTGACCCTCAAGACCAACTTCTTCGCCACCAGAGACATGTTGACTCACTTCCTGCCGATCGTCAAAGCCGGAGGTAAGGACACAGAACTGCACCAGGTCTACTGCCCGCCCCTGTTGTCTTAATTGACAGCTCAGTGATTGGGTAGCAGACTGGTTGTCCTTCCTACATTTGCAATACCTCTTAAATATTATAACTCATCAGAAAATGACATTAAAATGGACTTCTTTATTTTGTTGTGGGTGTGTGTGTGTGTGTTTATTTTAGGCCGTGTGGTGAACGTTTCCAGCTTCGTCAGCTGCCGCACTTTAAACCAGTGCAGCCCGGCCCACCAGCAGCGATTCCGCAGTGAGGACATCACAGAAGAGGAGCTGGTGGGAATGATGCAGCAGTTCGTCGATGAGGCCAAGAGGGGCGAGCACAAGAAGGGCGGCTGGCCCGATACTGCATATGGAATGTCCAAGACTGGACTGACGGTAGGACCGTCTCCTGTATGGTCTTTAAATATAAAAGAAGCAGAGGGAATTTGATGAGAAATGCTTCTGTAATATCATATTTCCTGTGCTTGTGTGTCTTTAGACCCTGTCTATGATCCACGCTCGTCAGCTGTCCAAGGAAAGACCGAATGACGGGGTAATCACTGAAATATAACAACTTTTAATCAAACAATTTAATCCCTATATATGTGTGTCTTTTTGTATAGTTCCTTTGCTTCTTTTACATCTCATCTTAAGTGTGTGGTTTTGTTTCCAGCCTCACTGCTCACATACATATTTGTTGCATGGATTATTCTTTCTACAGATCTTGCTGAACGCCTGCTGTCCAGGCTGGGTGCGCACAGACATGGCCGGTCCAAAAGCCACCAAGTCACCAGACGAGGGCGCTATCACTCCGGTCTACCTGGCACTGCTGCCACCCGGAGCCACAGAGCCTCACGGAAAGTTTGTCTCTGATAAAGAAGTTCAGCCGTGGTGAAAGGGTTCAAGCCTGTGTGTGTGTGCATGTGTGTGTCAGAGAGAGAGAGTCAGTAAATTGCCAAAAAAACGTCCATACAAATCAGTATTTCTTTTCAAAGAGAAAGATTTCAAAATAAAAATGACTAATACGACATTTTATATTAAGGTAGCACACATTAACCACATAAAACCTGAACACGAGTTTATAACTTAACGGTTCATGGCGGCATTTTTTGTTTTTGTTGAACTTGTTATAGGATTTTTCATAGTTTAGCAGTTAAACCATGTGGTGATAGACATAAAACCAAAATTACTCATATTAATCCAGGGAACACTGACATGATAATTGCGTGTATGTGCGTGTCTGCTGGCTTAAATTCAACGGTAATTACGTATAAGTGTGCATAAGGTTTCTCACTAATGTTTTGATAACATTTTGCCTTTGGTAGTAAAAAAAAAAAAAAGTATATTTTTTACATGGAAAAAGGAAAACTGGCCTTAATTGAAAGCTTAAATGTTGTGAAATCAAAGAAAATAAAAATGCTTTTCTTGGAAAAAAAATGAAAAATGCTGTTCTGTGTTACATTTCATGTCAAAAACAATAAATGAACTTAAGAATCTAAATTAGAACAAGACGCTCTCTAAATATACATATACATTTTATAAATTATCACATGATGCACATATACATGTCTGGTTGAATGTCTGAAGGAAGATCTCCTGGTCAGGATTTTGTAACACTTAAAAGAGAAAAGTATAAAATGTGATGTTATATGTGCACTGGGAATCATCAGATGTGCTCAGTTACAGATATAAAGGTCAAGTCAAATGTAGGTTGTTTTTGATTTGCAGCATAACATTTAACAATGCAGTAATTCTAATTTATTGACACGTTTATGAAAAGAGACATAACGACGCACACACACACACAGCCATCAATAAATGACTCCATGTCTCCATGAAGAGATATTAACAGAGCTGACATATGACAGATATTTATGAGCAACATGTGTGCTTGTGGTTTATTGAGGCTGGCTGAGCAGTGCAAAGCGCACAATAAACCCAGGATGCTCCTCCTCCTCCTCCTCCTCCTCCCTGAAGTGTCTGGTTCACAGGGTTTTTTAATGCGTTTACTTTTTACTGCATTAATTGTCATACACAGCTCAGTTGTATTTGTAATTCAGACTGTGTGAGAAAAAAAGGTTCACACACACACAGTCTTTGGTGATTTGTTTCCAATCAGCTAGTAAATTTGGTTTTGATTGACCAAAGTGGGTTTTATTAAGACAGTAATCAAACGTTTAGCTTTCATGATTTCTTTCAGGATTTTTTCTTGTAAATTTAAACTTTTATTTCTTCTTTCCACTCGCTTAGACCTTTATTGTCTTTGTAATTCAGCCTGTGACTTTATACTGTATGCAGGCTATTAAGATCAAGCGGTCAAGGTCTCTTAGCAAAACCTTGTCAACCTAGTGAATTTTTGAATAGCCACCAACCAAAGTCTCTATAAAGAATCGTAAGGTGTAATATGTGTGTGTAATCTTCAAAAGTAGCTCTCCAAATATTCACATAAATCTTGCCAAGGACATGACCTATGGCCTTGTTTTCATTACTGATATTTCTTTGCAAGCTCAGAGACAAAATATCACTTTTCCCACTTTCACTGCAGCCAAAATATAACTTTAACTTCCACCTCCCCTCGAGGTGTTTTGTATCATCATCCATTTCTAAAAATGCGTTTGATATATATGTTCGCCTGGATTTTCATATCTTGCTCCACACACCGAATGAAATCCAAATGCCTGGAGCACGTGTTAATGCCAACTGCAAGAAGGTCAGAGCAGGAGCTCTCATTCAGGTGGCTTCATATTGTTTCTTGAGTGATAAGAGCGTTATTTGCACAAAGGTGTCCCTGTGGTAATCCAGATTTTTCGGCTTGATCTTCCCTTCGCTGTTCTTTGAGTCAATACCACAGTAGATACTCTGAGGCTGTGTAGTGCTGCTATGTGCTGTGTGTGACTGTGGGAGTTGTAGTTCTGTCAAACCAGAGAAAAGCCCTGATTATCTTGTAGATAAAACTAATCCATGTAGCAAGAGAGGGTCGGAGAGATGACCAGAGACAGAGGGAGAGATGATAATCCACTGATCCCTGCTGTCCGCCAAGGGAAACCCCATCGCACACTAACATGCTTTGATAATCAGACAGTGATTGTCACTGGTTGTTACTGCTGCATGGACATTATAACTATGTTATTGATCCTGCAGTTGGGAATTCCCTCTGAGATGAAACCGAAAGTGATCAATAGCAGCACTGCTCACGTACCAGACATAATAAGGTTTGACTGGAGTGTTCTTTTCCTGTCAGATACTAATTTATCTGAACCTAAGCAGCCAATACATATTTGATAATTGAACAAATGACACTTGCCCTTGGATATTATATTCAAATGAGGGTGGGAACGTCTAAACACAACACAAAGATGGATTCGTTCCAGTCAAATTAGCAATGGCATCTCTAGAGGCGAAGCAAGGACCAATTAACACCCTATCAATAACCATTGGTCTTCATCATCGCCTTCTGAGCACAGCAGATGCAGAGTTCTCTTGCAAATGTGTTCACATTTTCACTGGTTTCGCACACTTTTTTCCCACACCATGTTGCAAAAAGAGCACAGACCTCATAGCAAGAGCCCAAACTCTAACTGGATTAACTGGTTTTAATCAAAATAAAATAAAAACGTTTGTCTTTTGGGTGAAATTCTTTCGTGAAGAAAGAACTCGGTACAAAATCTGCACCGTCCTACCACCTGGGTGCTTAATGTAGGTCTTACGTGTCAACAACAATTCATGAAGAAAACCTTTCTTTGTGTTTCTTTGTGTTGAAACGGAGGTGCAGAGTGCAGCTGAGTTTGTTACGTACAGTAAAATCATCTTCAGAGAAAAGAAAACAGTTCATGCTGTGATATTTGCCTGTCTTTTACTAGAACTATGCAAAGTATCAAATGGCACAGGCATACAGCACAAATCTGAGTTGTGGGGCACCACACTCTTGTTTTTTTTGTTTTTTGTCACTCCTGTGTAAATTCATTCTCTTTGTCCCGACTGGGATTCGATCCGATGTTTCGTGCATTCTTTCCACGTTCCCACGTCTTTGTGCAACACTCCTCTGCAGGAAGATCAGACAGAAGAGGGAATCTGCAGAAAAAAAGAAAGCCTATTCATAGATGGAGGAAAAGAACAGTCAGAAAGTTCAAAGTGCAAAGTTCAGGCTGGAAAAGGTGAAGCAAGCTTAAAAATGGCACCATGCAGACTGAAATAACACAGCATGTTGTTCTGAAGGACACACTGGTACAGCTGGTGTTCTCATCCGACTCCCACATCCACCTGCTCGCCTGTCCACGTCCTCAAATCATCCCCACCTGCTGACACACCTGCCTCTCATTATCACATCATTATCTTTGCAGTGTACAGATATATATGTACATGTTTAGTGTATATAACCAGCTCACCAGCATTTGCGCTCTTGTGTTCCAGCCCTCAGTACATGTTGCTGTTCCGCTACCTGTGTCTTGACCTGCTGCCTGCTATATGACTTCCCTGCCTGCCTTGGCCCTCCATGGATTTATACTTGATGTTTTGGACTTCCTTCTCGCCCCACCAAACTTCAAGCCTGATAATTTGAACATTGATTCAGCAAAGTCTTTTTCTTCGATCTGTTCTGCCTCGGCGTCTAAGCATTTGGGTCCTCAATCCTCGCGCACACATCCGTGACATGAACTCCATATCTGCTGTGATTAGAAAGCCATGACAGCGTCGCTCCGCTGGTTAAGAAGCAGGTATAGAAAATCTGTAAAAATAACCAACTTTATTTTGTCATCAGGATTGAAGCTTGATCCAGGTCACATATCCATTGCATATCCTCCTGGAAAAAAAAAGCTAATTAAAGCATTTGTTTACTCCAGAACTTCTCAAGCAAGCTGATTTGAGCCAGCACCTGAATCTTAATGATTCAGGTAATGACTAACTAACTAATTATTAGTAAGTCAACAATAAATGTTCTTGAATTTATCACGTTTATTATAAACCATCAAGTCTACAGCTAGAAATGCTAGTAATCCATTAATAAAGCGTCATGATACATACTAATACAAGGTAACTTGGCACCCCGTGAAGGCATTCAGTGACTACAGATTACATCCAATAACTGCATTGACTTTACTGATAAGCATTTCACTGCATGCTGTTGTGATCAGTTCTCTTGGCAGCATGTGAGGACTCAGTCATGGACACTAATCCCCCCAAAAATCTCAAGAATCTTGTCACAAACATTAAGCTTCTTAACATTTTCCTGCGTTTTTTCTTTTCATTGATACTTTTGTATTGGGATTTGGCATGAGGTAAACCTACCTATACACTGTTTCTATTTAGGGAAACCTTCTTCTTAAGACATAAATTTGTGCTTCATCCCAGTATGTGGTGTCAAATGGATTAATGTTACGTGAGGATTAGGTCCACCTAAAGACGAAATTAGATAATTCTGTCTAGAGGTTATGACTACGGGTTGCATTTTTCCAGTTCGTAACCTTTTCTCTGTCTTTATGAGTATGTTGGATGTGGCCGGCATCAGCTGGCGCGATGGGAGATGCTTGTAATCCAACAGAGATGAATGGATGGGGAACAAGTTGAAGTGCAACCTGCAACAGTCCTCCTTAAAAGTAAAACTTTTCCTTTTTTGGTTGACCTCCATCTGATCTTTTAAAGTACAGACGGAAGAAGAAAAAACTGTCTTTAATAACTCATAGCTGGAAGCGTGTGTTGTGCTCTGTACCTCAATTTGGGTTGCACACACACACACACACACACACACACACACACACACAAACACACACACACTGCGTATTGCAGAGGCATTGATTTAATTTCCAAAAAATGAAGCAGTACTGTCATTACGACTTTCCGAGGGGCAATAAGTAAGATTTTTTTGACCACAGTGTGTCTGCTGGATGAGCTGGTAAGGTTTTTGATCAATACCAATAAGTTTAGTGGGGATAGGATGAAAAACATAATTCCACACCCATGAGAAAAATACAGAAATTATAACTGACAATAAACAGTTGCCAGGGAAATGGGCTCACTTGCTCTGGGGTTGTAGTCGATAAGTCAATCCTGGTTAAGTTGATATTTCAGGGCTGTCAAGTGGGAAATCTTCAGTTTTTTCACTCCATCAGAGGGCTCAAAGAGGGCTTCCCCTCCACGTAGTCCACGTAGAGCCTTCTGTTCAGCCAGAGTCAGTGGCCGCCGCTTTAGGTGGCTTCAGAGAGGGACATGATGGCTTTTGTTTGGGCTTGACCTTTAAGCCTCACCTCCTTCAGACTGTCAAAGTGGCCTCAAAGCTGGTTACAAACCATTTCATCTCGCAGTGCTTTTACATTCCAGCTGCATCACAGGTAGCACTGCGAAATGTGTTGCAGACTCTTGTGTGCGTGCAAACAACCAATTAAAAATATATCCTCCTGGGACCACAAGGAGATAGACCATAAGAGCAGATCTGATCTTTGACTGGTTCAACCTCTGGTGGACACGTGAGCATGCTCCAGATCTTCGGAGAAAGCTGGAAATCTGTGCATGAAAAATTTCTACTGTGATATCATCTGTTCAACTCATATTTCTAGTAACGCTGTGTTGTTTGTGTCAATTACTGGCCAGCATCACTGGTTTTGGTGTTGTTGCACATCACACTGGTCCCCACCAGATGTCAGTCAAGCAGTACATGACGTTCCACCTGTTTCATTAATGAATCCTGCTCGCAGCATTTTAATGCCTCTCCCTGCTGCAATCTGGAGTCTCTGCATGATCTTCCTGCTTCCTCCATTCTGTCTCACTGTTAACTGGAGATTTTGATAAATTAAATAAATCGACATGATGCAGCTGCTGACTACGCACACAAGAAGCATCCACTGGTGTGTGTGTGTGTGGGCATGTGTTAAATAAACTTTACTGGAATGTGATGTGAGGAAAAAAAAAAGGCACCATTTATAGGTTTTAGGCTTGTTGGCTCCTGTTTGAATTTAGCTCATGTTGGGTCGAGGCTAAGGGTTAGTGATTAAATGTCAGATTAAATGTCATGCTTATATGTCAGGGAAGAAATTCAAGCCCCAAAGGACAACAAAGTTCTTACCTTGGTGCCATTTATTCCAGCTCCTCTCCAGCAAATGTGCGCACACAGTCAGATTCTCTTTTTCCACACTGTTACAGGGGCATAAACACAACATCAAAGTCAGCAGCTGCTACACATGTTGAACCAAAAATGATCAGCTCTACAGGAAGGCTGCATGTCCACTCAAGAGACCTGTCCTTACAGGACCAGCTTCCCATTCTCCTGCTTTGTAATGGAAAGGACATCGTGCTGACATCACATAGAGCCGGGCATCTTTTGAGGCGTGAAATGCAGAGAAAGAAAGACCTACAACACCAGCAGGGGGATACACATCAGTGTAAAACACACAGCAGGGTGGAGGTTTTTCAGAACAGGAGCTGTTTGAACAGGACTTAAGATGTAGGAGAACACCACCACCAAGTGGACAAAGACTGGAACGACAAAAAAAATATTGTATCTGAACACTCATAATGTACATAAAACATTTACATTAGCACATAATGTTAATGTTCCTGGGATAGCAAACCTCCGAAACATTTGGAGTATTGTCTTTAGGTGGCATGGATAGTGATGCATGTATCTGATGCAATATAATGTGATTAACTTAATAGCCTATTAATATTGTTCCATCTATCCATTATCTGTAAACGCTTATCATCATCAGGGGGCTGAAGACTATCCCAGCTGACTTTGGGTGAGAGGTGGGGTACACCATGGACAAGTCTAATGCATAATATGAATTAGTAAACAGTATAAGTTTAATTGAAAGCGACCAATTAACCTATTAAGTACATGTCTTTGGACTGTGGGAACATGCAAACTCCACACAGAAAACTCGAACCAGTTAACTCTGTAAATCAAAAAAGGTACTTGTACTTTACTCGCATTGTATCCTAGTATATGCTTCTAATTAGCGATACTTATTCCACAGCTATGGTTAATTTAGCACGCTACAAGACTTCCCATAATTAGCTTATAAAATATTATGCATTTTTATGCACTAAATTATTCAAAAGTATATAAAATAGTAAACGCATAATATCCATCCATTATCTGTAACCGCTTATCATCATCAGGGTCGCAGGGGGCTGGAGCCTATCCAAGCTGACTTTGGGTGAGAGGTGGGGTACACCCCACCCTAGACAAGTCTAATGCATAATATGAATTAGTAAACAGTATATAGTTAAAAAGTATAAGTAATGTGAATTTTGTGGTACAATATAAAGACATCAATCAATAAGCACTTGCTATATACATAATCACACAAGCCGCTGGACAATCTTACCATTAAGGAAGCCTTGGGAAATAAGTGCATGGCCTCCTCTGCCTGAGGCAGCATTCTAGGAGCCCTTGAGACTTTGTAGAGTAAAAATGGTAATTTGAGATAAAGGCAGGGTCATTACGGACTAAACAATCCCCATTATAACATCTTGCAATATGCCCTGTGATATCAGGACTTTTTTCAGCACGATTAAATGCTAAAAAAATTGCAGCAGAATGTAATTACTGTTTTGTAGGAAATCTATTTGGAGATACCGAAGTCCTGCTGCGGTCATCGTGTCAGTAGCTAAAAAGCAAATTGTCCAGTGCTAATAAATTTAGATTCTTCAGGGACTGTTGATTTGGTGTTGACAAGTGTTGATTATATTTCTTTTTGTTCCCTCAAATAGCCAATGTGCCTCTGGGGCGGCTAAACGAACTCTGATGGGCTGGACCTATAAACACTGGGCGGTGTGTTTTTATTTTCTTCACACTTCAGTGAATACTGATGATTTTGCTGCGTTGGAAAACATTATGAGAGATCTCTGACTGTTGCGCTTGGTAAAATCCTGCAGTCTGAAGAAGATGATACTAAGTTGCTTGCCATGGAGCGTGTGCTAATACTGCAACATGTAGCCGACATCTCAAACTGTTGAAAACCTCCTTGAAGCCCCGATATCCTAATGCAAAACATCAGCCTGTGTCCAGAAATGAGTGACCAGAGAAAACATTCACAAATGGAAAAAGGAAAAACCGATGGGAGACGCCATTGCTAATCATGAAAAGTGCTCTCTTCAGTCTTTTTCTCTTTTATAGGACATTCCTGTTGGGGATTGGACCATCAAATTTCAAAGTGACCAATGAGGGATGCATCTGAACCTCACAGGTGGGATGAATCAGCTGATGTTTCCTGGAGAGTTGACTGGTGTTCAAGACAAATGAAACTATTCCAACGGCACTCGAATTCGACGTTCACAGTGTTTTTAGTTTGTGCAATCTGACAACTTTCCCTGTTTACTTAGCCTTTTCCAGATGCACCCAAATAAAAAATGAGGCAGCACTAATCTGAAACAATGGTTAAAGTAGCAAGACTGTATGAAAATTGCTTTAAAAAAATCTCATTACAGAGCTAGGTAATATGCTAAAACACACTTTAACAGCTTCTCGGATTTATTTCTGAGTGTCCATTGGTCCCACAGGAGCCATGCATCCTGGGTAACAAGATAGAGGCAGCATTGTATGAAAGAGGCTCTATCTGTTTCCCCGGTGGAAACTTGGGTTGTAAAAACCTGATCTGCAGCTGGTTCCTGCATCAGCTGAAGGAATAGCAATTTTTTGTGGATAATAAGTAAGAATGAAAAGATAGATGTCAACAGCCATCAATACAGCTTAAAGACTGATAGTAGGAAGAAACAGCTAGCCAAAGTTCAAAAATATGTCACATTTATAATATAATATAATATAATATAATATAATATAATATAATATGATACAGAGGTTAAAGGAGTTGAAATACCCTGGAAAGGTGGTCTTTTCATAAATCTGGGCTGGCTCTGCAGTAAAAAGATGAAATTGAAGTTGGTGCTGTATGACCAGAGCAAACAGCTCAAAAGGTAGAAAACCCACAATATGCAGTGGACAATGCAAAGATAAACCGGACCACGCTCTGGTTGGTGCGTGACATGCTGCGAGTTGGGCGGTGTTTGATTTTGGCTTGTCCATTTTCAAGCAGGAAAAAAAAAAAATGGCAGCCTGGTTGCAAACTTTCTTGTATTACAATAAACAGTACACATGTTTCTGAAAACATTTGAGGTGACAAATAGGCCATGCAGTAACAGAATCTTGACTCATAACTCATGTATCACTGCCCCATCTTCTGGGTGCAGGCAACATGTTCATTCGCACATACTACCCACATTTGGTACAACACTAGTTGAAAGTTTTGCTTTAAATGTTGGAACAGTAAGTGTATAAGCATACCTTTCAAAATGTTGGTCTATGCTTTAAATTTCTTTTTGAAACATTATTTTAGGGCTTCTTGCCTTTATTGACAGGAACAGCTGAAGAGTGACAGGAAAGCGAGGAGGGAGGGTAGATGATATGCAGAAAAGCGCCACAGGTTGGAATCAAACCGGTGCTACTACAGTACAGTACAGATAACAGCTGAGCTGCCCAATTCTCTCAAGTTAAGAAACATTTGTGTCTAAGAACCAAAAATCTGATTCAGCAGATTGGCTTGAATGACTTTGAGTATGAACCTCTTGCCCAATATCAGCTGGGATTCTCTCCAGCACCCTGCGACGACAAGTAGGGTTATGGAAAATGTATTATATAATACACAGAAACCACACCACCACCACACCTATAACCGCTCACTCAGCTCTAAATTGGGAAAAGGTACAGCTAAATGAAGTCTGGAAAAAGTTTTTGACATTAAAGCTGCTATGTGCAGAACTAGAAAATGTCAGAGTTTGGTGCTCTGCAGTGGTCATGGTTTGCCTAATTTGCCTGTACGGAAATGTTTTCTATCTGAATAATTTGAAAGTCACATGAAATAAAAAAACCAAACAAAACATAGTGGTTTTATAATACAATATGTGGAGCTCAAACACAGCAAAGTGCAAGACATGAAATGACACATTTTCTAAGTAATGTTATTTATTAGCTCTCCGATGGAAAACCTGCAGCACTTTACAAGCTGTACAGCTAAATATGGCTGAATTCTATTGTGGATTAGTCAGGCAGTGTCTCATTTGCAGGATGATGATTGGCAGAAAATTACCCGTTTCACACACCTCCGCTATTTATTTAGGCTACTATTTCCACTCCGAAGAGCCAAATGATAGAAAGAGAAGATGAGTGAGTGTCTGTCAGACAGAGCTGCCTTTATGCGTAGCACCCATTAACCTGCAGCTCTGACACACACCGTCTCACCAAGAAACTAGAAGCTCTGTGAGCAGGTTCAGGCTTTCAAAAAAAAAAAAAGATTTATTGCATTTTTTTCTGCAAGGTTTTTTTTAGCTTTAAGTCTTCTGAAAACTTTCTGACAGGTCTTCGTATTGGAACGAAAATAGAATACATGATACCTAACGTTTAGATGTATAGTGTAATTATGGCTCCAGTATGATGATTTCTTTAAAGCCCCGGCGTCTTGATAACACCTAAGGAAATAATCATCGGAGGAGTTGCAAAATTCTTCCAGGAATTAGGTCACTTAGTCTTCAGATCACTGTCAGAACGAGAATCCTCTGTGGATGAAGCCACCACCCATCTAACTGGAGACTGTCTCTTATTACAGTGTAAGTAGGTCAATGACAATCAAGGAGCATTAATGAGAGATACTACTGATAGCTGATGACCTCTCTTATGGGCCAAATGTGAGCTTGTTTGTCTTATATTATTAGAACTGTCTTAAAGTGTCCTACTTGCAATGTTACTGAATCTTTACTGTGTTACCAAAGTGTGAGATCCTCCTTGGGGGGGGGGGCGTGATTAGACCAAGCACAGAGCCTGGCTCATTGCAGAGGGTGCGAGAACCCGTAGTGGGACCTGTAATGGAGATGCAACACAGATCCGAGGGAAAATCTATGGAGAGGGAACAGAGGGAAATTCGGGTTACAGAGAGGTGTGCTCTTTCAAAACCCCGGACAGTGCCATGGATTTATTATTAAACAGCAGCCCTCTGATATTTAAGCAGCTCAACTGCTGATCAGAACCATTTTACAAATACTTTGCTCAAGCCTCAGATAGGGGATAGAGAATTCAGGCAGATTAAACAAGGATGGAAGGCAAATGAATCAACAGTTTGACCTTCAGTGATACAATCACACAGCCGCATACATACACAGTACAGTATTAAAGCCACACACAGCAACAAACTACAAGTGTGCAAGCAATGTGAGGTCCTCCGTTACTACGATGACCAAGTGGACATGGTGGTTGACAAATCAAGCATGAACAACAAAGCTATTTTTTAAAAAGGCCAGATAACCGGCATCTATGACAACAAATAATGCTCATCAGACAGGAGCTAATCATTCACACACTGATGGCACAGCCTTCGGGAGCAGTGTGGGGTTCAGTATCTTGTCCAAGGGCACTTCAGCCTCCTGAGCCACAGCTGTCCCAATGGGGAATAATGAATATGAAACCATCCAGTCAGTTTGAATACAACCTAGCAAAAAAGGATCATTGTTTCAGTTGCTCTCCTGCATACTGACCACAGCTACCAGCACAGAGCGAGCTACGTGCTCCGTGCTAACATTTTTTGCTTGTTTGGCTAGTATTGGACGTAGCACCAGGACACCAGCCAGACATGGAGAATTGAGTTGTGAGAGTGGGAAGAAGTTTGAGAGCCATGAGGCCACAGTTCTTTCTCTGCTACAGAATGCATGGGTTTACAAGTAAGATGCCACTGCAGTAATGGCATCCTACACCATCCATTGATCCAGGGTTGGGTTGCGGCAGCAGGTTTTGCAGGGCATTCCAGATGTCCCGAGCTCCAGGCGTTTCCAGGCTAGTTGGGCTATGTAGTCCATCCAGTGGTTTCTGGGTCTGCCCCGTGGTCTCCTACCAGTTGTACGTGCCAGGAACATCTCCAAACGAAAGCGCCTAGAAGGCATCTTAATCAGGAGCCCAAACCATCTCAGCTGACTCCCTTCAGTGCGTAAGTTCTACTTTAGGCTCCCTTCGCATGTCCGAGCTGCTCGCTCTATCTTTAAGGCTGAGCCCAGACACCCTACCAAGAAAACTCATTTGTATCTGCAATCTTATCCTTTCAGTCACTACCCAAAGCTCACAATGATAGGTGAGGGTTGGAGCGTATAGACTGTAAAATTTAGTCGAGTTTTACCTTCCGGCTTAGCGCTCTTCCCCACAATGGTCCGATACGATGTCTGCAATACTGCCAATGCTGCACCAGTCCGCTGGTCCACCTCACGCTCCATTTTCACCATCGCTCATGTACAAGACCAGAGATTCTTGAACTCCTTTGCTTGGGACAGCAACTCGCTCCCTAACCCTGAAAAGATCATTCCTTCCTTTACTCTACATTATACCAAAGCTGTGGTGAAGTAACCCATGTTAACCCATACAGTAAGAGGAGGGTTCCCAAGTTTTGAAGGAAGTTGTGCGAAACATTCGATATCCAACAACCATGCATCTCAGTGGGCATATGCAGCAAATTGTGTGTGTCACAAAGAACCACAACTTCCTGCCTCCCTGCATGAGCTCCCATAGAGCAGTGAAGCTTTACATAACACGGTACACACACTTTTTCCTTGCTGTCAGAAAGATGTATAGACCTCAGATGAAAGGCTTTCAGCCCAGTAAATGCTGTATGGGACAAATACACACAGTCAGGTACAGACACACTGTTGTTCTGCAGTCAGCACACATATTTATTGTCTTTAAGAATGATGGTCGATTTTCAAAAGTACAAATACGAGAAGCCATTAATGAATCTAAATTATGAGGCCATGATATAATCTGTTTTGTGTTTTAAAAGGGAAAATAGAGTCTTCATCGTCTTTTTTAAACTTCAGAGCATAAATAATTCAGGTACTTTGTCTCAACTAGATCTTGATGTCAGATTATGTTTTTTTTAATTTAGGAAAAAGAGTTGTGTTCTTTTTAAGTGTCAGATGTTTTTGGAACAAAATGATCTTCTTTTTCTTTTCATTTTTGTTGTTGAGTATTGCTGCAGTGTAAATCAAAGTTGTCACTATGGTTTTTTTGGTTTTTTTCCCAGTTATTTGAGAGTGAACATAAATAACCAAAGAGCTTTACACAGGAACTCGAGGACAGAAAGATGCTGTCAGCACAGTTTATCATCAGTTACGTGTGAAAATGACACACAGACAACATACACATCTGCTCACAGACCCAATCTGCTCACAGACTGTGTTTCATGCTGTTATACCAGCACTTTATCTCTTCTGGTCCCCAGTTTCACCTGACATCCCAGGTGTAAAATAATCCCTGATTAGATCACTGGAAGAAAAACCAGCAGGGCTCTGAATCCTGATGACCAGGATCAATAACTACTGATTTATATTCATACCTGTGTGCACACACACTCCTGTCTTGTTATACTTGTTGGGACCCTCATTGATTACATTAATTCCCTCAGCCACTAACCCCAATCTCCACCTTCACCACTCAGTGTCTCACCTTAATACCTACCATGATCTAAATCCTAATGTTGCTGCTTTCAGCCAGTCCAACCACATACATTTTACATTAGTGCAAATTGATTATAGTTAGCCATTCACGTCAGTGAGCATGGAAGGTCATTCTCGAAATGATCTCAACTCACACAGGTACACTTACTAACTTTTTCAGAGCTTTGGTGAAACCACAAAGACCCTGAAGAGAAATAAGTGACCAGCTGTCAAAGCCAGAGTAGTAATACCACCACCAAACATCCACACTCGATGAAAGCTCACATAGAGATAGTCATCTGACGTTTGAGTTGAGATTTTTTCACACATCTCAGATTCACAGCAAACATGAACATACTTTTCTGGAGGTGTTAATAATGCTTTAACTTTTTTTTAACCAGCATTTCATACTGGTTGTATTGGTCTTGTATCAGTGAACCAGAGTAATTAAAGGACGCCTCACTGTGAAACGCTCAAGAAATGGTGGAGACCAAAACAGAGCTAAAGGAGGGTAAAAACTGAACATCATCCGATTCATCAGATCCCGGAAACATGGCACCACATCAAATGTATATAATGATAATATAGTGGATAATAATTTGTGAAAACTTCCTGAAAATGTCAGTAGTTGGTGATTCGAGGCCTCCATGTGGAGTACAGGATTAGCATGACTGAGTGCGTCAGGAACAAATATTACATAAATATATAAATGACAGGCATGCAACTTCACTCACTGATGTAATAAAACAAAGAGAAAACACTGCAATTATCTAATAAGAAATGACTTATATAACCAGTGGCTTACAGGCATCACGGCGCAGTTCAGAGCTTACTTATTGAAAGTCACGATCATTCCGATCTCTTTTAGTTCTTGGAGCACAAACACTCACATGCCCACATAAACAGTCGGCCTTGTTAAAAAAAAAAAAAGTCTTCCCACGGTCTTCATGATTCACTTCCAGACTCTGAGGAGCTCGAATGAATAAGAGACAAAAGTGACGACTAATGATCTGAGATGTACTGTATGGGTTAACAGGTCTTTTCATTGCATATCAAACAGACCCTGAGCGCAGATCTGCCATCTCTAAAGAACCTTGCTCTTGTAATGCCATACGAGCATGCACCTACCCCACTGAGTTGGGAAGATGCATCAGGGTTACACTATGCTGTGGAAACTCGGTGCAGTGCACTTCATTATTAATTTTTCAAAGCTATAGGAACCATCCTGTGCCAGAGGGAAAGGGAGTTAAAGTTCAACTCTTCCATCCAGCAGGGTGTGAAGTCTCTTAACCTCAGTGCAGTACAGCTTTTGAACTACTGCGTGGGCTGCTTTGAGACATATAGATAAGCTACTGGGTTAGCACGTTGCTAATGTCGCCATTAGATGGAGTGATTAGTCGTTCTGAAGCAGACTACATGCAGATGTTCAGATTTTAGTGTAATGTAAGAATGGTGAAGATGAATAGAGATCTGACATAAGCTGCTATAATGTTATTAAAACCATACAATACTATAAACTTTATCTGTACAGAAGAGTTCTGGAGCAGTTTCTGGGTAACTGAATGCAAAACGAAGTCACATTTGCAGCACTTTTGGTCCTTTGAAGAACCTTTTTATGTTTAATAATGTTTTTTTTTTTTTTAGAATGCTGATAACTGGTTCTTTAAGCCATCCTTTGCAACTATGTGACCTAGTTTTGATAAAAGCCAAAATTGGGACAGTTTAAACACCTTTTGAACAGCCTTTTTTTGTGACCCTGAAGTATATATGGCTTCAACTATATGCCTAACACATTGACTTCCTTGTGGCCGTGTGTGGAAATTGTTGTTGGGGTGTCATTTCTAATTGTAAAGGGTAAAACTACTTTTTAGAGAGAGCAATTATTAATGTGAAAATATTTTATATGAGGTAACTTAATAACTTTACTGTAATTTTTCCATTGTTGAATTTAAAATGATATATATTCATTCAAATGCTTATAAATAGCACCTTGAATGAACTGAAACACAAATACTATTTACACACAATTCTTTGAATAACCAATAGGTAAAAGGTTCCCCTAAGGCATCACCATGACTCTCATAACACAGTGTAATCACATTTGCTACTTGTCCATCATCAAATGGCAGTCAAAGTTAGCAACTAGTGGGGAAATTGTTGTGCATTTAGCAAGTGATATTTCCCTAAGGAGTTGGTGGAGACCAAAACAGAGCTAATCTGATATAAAACACAGATGTATAAATAGGCTGCTGTTAATATAACCATATTATCAATTTTATGTTGATAATATGTCAGCATTGTGTTTACAACTTATTCTGCTGCCCCCAAATGGGCAAGAAATTATTGTAACTGAGTTCAGCCTGCTAGCTGCTGTCAAAGTAAACTTACTTACTTGTCATGGGCCGACATCGTGTTAGTGGTACTGAAGATTAAGGTCCACACCAGCATGTAAACAAATCAAAGTGATTTGCAGGTACGTTTACATGCTGTTTGATGTGCTGCAGCTGAGCAACTAAGTTAATTAGCTATCTAGCCTGCAAAGCTTGTCACTTGCATTCGCCTGGCCTAGCAAAAGCTGTGTGTCTGTCGTCACGCCTTTAGCACTCTCGGACCCACTTGTCTGTTGGCTGGCTGGTTCCTTCTGTGCTGGCATAGACTATTTTTATGTTTCTCCCTCCACTGCTATAACAAGGCCTTTCTCCTCTGCTCTCGTTGGCTGCTTATCTTCTGTTACTGAGGTCGTCTTCTCAGCCAGCCATGATATTGGCCTGTCACCACCCCCGGTCTGCCAGGAATTGGCTTAAAAATAGTCCAAAAGCAGTGTTAAACTCTGTGAATCTGTTGCAGATGTGATTACTGTAACTTATATACCATGGCCACTGAAAATTCTGGATTCAGATTGGTTGGAAGGTGTTGATTAACAGTAACAGCGAAAATTAGCTAAACATCTTGGACAAAGGTAATTTGTTCAACGATTACAACCATCAACTAAAAAAAAAAAACATAGCTGCAGTCAGAACCATGCAAATTTAATTTCAAACATGTTATATGTTTGGTTGAATCTGGACAAATCCACCAACAGTAGTAGGAGAAAAATGCTATGAGGTAACCTGCAGGGGAGAGGAGAGATGCGCAAAGAGGACATGTGACCAAAATGAACAGAAATAAAGACATCTGGAGAAGTCATAGGTAAGAGTGAGAAGGAAAGAGAGAAGGCAAACTAGTAAACATGTCTAAACATGTCTGTGCACACAAAACTAGCGCAACACATATGAAAGTATGAAGAATGGACGTATACCCGTGACATTACCTGTGGTTTTCTAAACCCTTCACCCTCAGTACAGTTATCACGAATGGAGAAATTAGCTATAGAGACCAAAATGTTCTATGCACCAGGCTGTAAGGATTTTTCAACATGTTTTTGCTGTGAAGTTGGACATTTTAATATGGGGGCTTATGGAGATTGACTTGTTCTGTAGCCAGCCTCAAGTGGATGTTTGAGGGAGCTGCAGTTTTTGGCACTTCCATGGAGATTGCTGCTTAATGCATCACTGTTAGTGTGTAAGGAAAGGCCCTCACTGTCTTTAGCCTCATCCAGGTAACTGACCCTAGCCTAACCTAAAACCCTGAAAGTCTTTTGAAGCAGTGGGTCCTTGTAAGGTAGAAATGTCCAAACTATAGTGCTCATAAAGATAGCACTGCAAGTTCACAGACAGACTATGAAATGTGTAAAGCTGGGTGGTCCACGGGTGTAAATGAGACCAGGATTACAGGTTTTTTTTACAACCATACATGTGAATATATGTATGCAGCATCAGCTGGCTCTGAGGACTTTCCTCCTGCCCACATATGGCTCCACAGCTATAGCTCGACCCCAGTTCAGGTGGATCTCCAGGGATCTCACTGGCTGTCACCTCCCATCTCATCACAACCAGGTTGGCCCATATGGTCCTGTAGCAGGTGTCCTCCTCTCTGTCACCTTTGTGCACCACATCCCCCCTTTCGAACCTGGAAACTCAAGTGTATTCCATACGGGACGCACATGCCCAGCAGAGGAAGTGGCTATTTTGAGGAAATGGTCATATGTGAGAAAAATGTTTGTTTATTTAAATTCATTCACGAAACAGAAAATGTGGAATATTTGTTGGCTTGGTGACTATTTGAAATTCTTTACTGTTCTATACTGTTCTGTATCTGCTGAGTAATATTAGGAAGAATAATAAGAATGCTTGAATGTGGCGAACTCCAGCCAAATTCTTTACACCCAGATCCATTTTTCTTCTTTTGCTTTACTGGTCCTGTCAGATGCAAGTTGTATTTTCATGCCTCCTTGGCATCTTTCCTCTCGCCTCTTTTTGTTTTTGTTCTTGCCTTTGGCTGATGGATTTGAAAGGTTGGTGAAGCTTGAGCCAAATAGATTTCTGTTCTGGGGCTAAGATGGTTTATTGAGTAGAACTTTCTACCTGCTGGGAAGCTGTCAATATGCCAAAGTTTCGAAAGACCGCCTTTGATATGTTACTCTATTCCATTCAACCTGTTGGTAAAGAAAAGGTTGTGTGTGTAATTTGAGTGGATTTACACACGTGGCGGTTATGGTTTTGGTGGAAAAACAAACCCAGTCCATTAATTTGGCAAAAATTGGTAAAGAAATACTTAAAGGTTTGGCAGACTGTATGAGTAACTAACTAATTATTTCTTCTCACTTTGAAATAAAATGCAATATGCCAGGAAAATAAATGTCCAAATAGACAATATAATTGCAAGACTGTCTTGGCATTTTGAGAAGCCAAAGGTGAGATAGAAGTTAAAGACGGATTTTTGAGTCCAGACGTGACACTCATATTGATTATCCTTGTGCCATTTAAGGTGGAAATAGTAAGGAAACATATTTAAAAGCCTTTAGCAAGAATGATGTGGGAGGTCCATACCATTAGTGGCTTGAGTTGGTTGCAAAAATGCCCTTTTCAAATGGCAAATTACATTTTCTTTTTCCATAACACATTTTCTAAAATTGTAACCACGCTGAATAAAGGAGGAATACCCAAAATGACTCCAGTTGGATTCTGCAAGTCTCTGGTACTCTACTGGAGGAATGAAATACTTGAAAGATATCCCTGACATTATTTTCATACTCATGAAACCATTCAGTGACTCCTCATTCCCTCTGGATGGGAGAATTATTATCCTGCGGATGGGATCCCATCAGGATAGACATGTTTCATCATAGGATAAAGGTCAGGACAACTTTGTATTCTTTGCAGTGGACCGAAACCGTACCAGTAAAATGCCCCCTACAGTTATTCGCTTTATGCGCACTTGACAAGAATATGTTGAAGGATGACTCATCTGACCACATCACTTCTTTCCACATCTTTGTAGACCAGTGTCGAATGAACTCTCAAATGTGCATTCATCTTTGTAATGAGGCCTTTATGCACTGCAGCCCTAATATGATATCCTCTCTATGTAATTGACGACAGACTGTTCCTGTTGACAGTCTGATCACATCCTGCATTGACATTCTCAGTCACCTGAGGAAGAGTTGCTCTTCTGTTTTTTCATACTTATCGAACTAATGTCTGACCTTAATTACTGATGTCTTTCCCATAGCGCTAAACACTATTGTCACTTCAGTCACTGTTCCTATTGAAACACCAGTGTGTTGTGCAGTTTCTATTACTGAAGCTGCTGCCACCCGTGTCCCAACAAAGAACCACCTTTCAAATTAATTTCCTGTTGCCATCGTGATACAAAATTTAGAATTAACTGGGACATGTTAACTAGTTAATTGTACCGTGCAGTGCACCTGTGTGGAAGCACTTGTGTTTTTGTGTATTTATTCATTGCCTCAAACTCGGACCTGCTGTTATTGTTTCACTTCTCCTACTACTATTTTCCCCATTCATCTGGTTTTGCTCAGTTCATGTCCTTTTATCTGTTGTTGTTGTTGTCGTTTCATGTAAAGCGTTTAGAAGTACCCTCTTATTAAAATACGTTCTACAGATCCTGTTGCATTGCTTTATACTGCAATAACAGCTCTCAAAAGACAGGCAAACGCAGCATAAAAGAGAGGAAAATAGTCACGTACAAAAGAGACCATGAGAGTTCTGCTACATTCAAAAGAAGGAAGAAGAAAAAGAATCGGCATTGATCCTGGGGTCAATTTCTCTGATCCAACAAAAACAGTGAAGTGTGAATCCTTTACAATTGGACACACTGCCTGGTGTAATGAATCATGGCTCCAGTTATTTCACACTGATGGGAACACTGGGGAAATGGATTCACACACAGAAAAGTGCTCAGAGGCTTTGTTAATCACAGTAGGAGTCATTCTTTTCAATCTCCTCCTTCCTTTTATTTCTCGCTCATACCGAGGTACCTAACACTCCCAATTAGGTTAAAGGCACCAAAAGGTTCTGCACCTCAGTTTCTTTTTTGTTTTTAATGCACAGAAAGTTCAGACTGAAAACCCAGACAGCTCTAATGAAACTGATGTCTTTCACTCAAAAACTGCTGTACTCAGCTTGTGCACAACTTAGTTCTTTGCATCATAATCCCCCCCAAGAAAAATCAAGGTTCATGTGTTGCCATATTGACAGTTTGTGGTTTGGCTGTAGAACAAAAATAAAAAGCCAATTCTAAAGGGTCCATATCACTTTCATGTAAAGGTCTCCTTTGGATTTTAGACCCAATCTGAAATGGGCCTGCGAAAAGCCTATCCGAATCCAATGTGGTTAAAACTTAATTAAAAAGAAAAAAGCAAACAACAACAGCAAAGTCCGGGTGTGAAATAGACAACATGTAATCGATCCGAACAGAGAAAGAGCTCCAACGCTGGCAGGAACATGATGCTCCATCAATTAATGAGCAGCCGTGATTCAACAGAGCACCATTTTTGCTTCACTTTGCCGTTTACACTCTGTCTGTCTCTACACATTTTTCTCCTGTGACACGTCACGTGATCAGAGCTGCTAGGTGGTCCCCTCGCATCCAATCAGGTATCAGACTTAAAGCACTGCACTGCACTCCATAACCAGCAGCTCAACAGAAAACAATATAAGCATGTAGAACACCATATGGAAGCACACAGACAACTTTACCATCTGCCTGCGATGTCATCAGTCGTATTTAGCCGTATAATAATAATAAAAAGCATGAGTGCATGTGTAGGAACCAAGACAAGAATAAAACCTGGATATTGTTCTGTAAGCTGCATCAAAACTTGATAATAAGGTGGAATACATACAATATAACACACAGAGTTCAAACAAAGCAACTTTTGTTATGAGCAATTATCAAATGAAGGTAGAAAAATATCAGAGACAGAGACATTACTGTGGAGTTTCAGTACTGGACTACATTCATGAAACCAGTCAGTCAAATTAGCTTTACCAGGTGACCAAGTGGAAAATGTGTTTTCTACAATTATTTTTTGACACATGGATTTTTACATATTAAAAGGTTCAGTGTGTAGGATTTAGTGCCATCTAGCAGTGATGTTGCAAATTGCAACTACCTGAACACCCCTCACCTCACCGTCTCCCTCAACATGTAGGAGATACTATGGAGGTCGCAACAGGCCCTCATGAGAGTTAGTGTCCGTGTTTGTCTGTTGTCCGGGACTCTGTGGAAGAGGACCCGCTCTCTCTGTAAATATAAAAGGCTCAATCTAAAAGTAACAAAAACACATTGATTCAAATTTTCAGGTGATTATACACAAACATACTTACTTCCATTTCTGCCATATTCTGTAAATAAATCTTCCCAAATCTTACACACTGGAATTTTGTAAGTTATCTACCAGAAATCATTTTAATGCTACATTGATGCATGCCAGGATATTTGTCATTATATGAACCAGCCCTGTCCTGTTCTGAACTGGACGTGTGTTTCTCATTTCCCAGGAACAATTCGGGTTGTTGTTGCCTCTACAGAAAGCAATGCCAGGTCAAAGTGACTTCATCAGGATCCAAACAATGCAGAAAACAAGTCTTGCGCCATGACGCCGAACCAAAGAGAGATGAAATAACTATTTGACCAGAAGTAACTTGTGTGGCTTGTTGGCGTATGTTGGATTAGTGAATGGTGTCTTTGTCAATCCCACTCTGTGCCTTGTACATCTGTTCTTGCACTATGTAACTCTTCAAATCAAGCGCTTGGAGCTGGTGGTTTTTGGAGAAAAGAAAAAGAGGTTTTTGGTTTCTGGTTGTCCCTCTGATGTCCTTTTCGGTGCTATACATAAGCTGCTATATGCGCTAATGTTAGACTGTGAACACTGGGGGACTGTTACTGTTTGTTGACTATTTCTTCAACCATAATTTGAATAATTTTTAGACTATTTGTTTATGTTTAGTTCATGAAGCACTTTTCAACAGTGTTGATACAGTATTAAGTGTTGAGACAAAGATGATGGAGCTGTTGATTATCCCTCCAGTATGTTTGAGTATCTGCTGCTGCTACAGTGATGGTGTATACTCACTGTCTGAATCTATAACTGAGGGTTTTTTCAGTCTCAGTAATAGATTTTATGGGACTGAGAAATCAAAACCATTTGTCAACATCGACAGTTGTGCCGGCAGTAAAAGCAGGGAACCTCCTGACATGCTAGACTGACTTATGAGCTTTTGGGCCTTTTGGGGAAGACAAAACCTCTCATTTCTCAGTCTTGTTCACTGAATGTCTGGCTATTTTTAACCTTTTCCTCCTCAAGCCAAAACCCCACCGGGACATGTCTCTGTCACGTCACGACTGTGACATTGTTTTCGTCTTTTCTCCACGTGACTTCAAACCCCACCAGGAGCATTTCAGAAGCATAGCATTTTGCTGACCTCACTTTGACATTGACTAATACGGCTCTAACTACAGCTGCAGTGCACACGGATGCAACATGTTCCGTGTGCACTGCAGCTGCAGCTGCCGATGGCCATCAGACATCTACCAGTTAAACTCAGCAAAGCAAATGAAATGTCACAGTGGTGTCTGGGAAGGCGCTTAGTTAACTTTATCTGCTATTATATATATAAAAAGTCACAGCCATGGGTGTCGTTTAGCTCAGTTGGTAGAGCAGCCGCCCCATGTACGAAGGCTCACTCCGAAAATACACTGCATGCGGAACAACTCTGCTCCGGAACGACAGCATACTCCGCCGTCCGCCAACTCACACATAATCCGTTTGTGATGTGCACCGGTGTGGCTCCGCCGGCCACCGAATTCACGCATAATCGCGCGATATTGCCGGCTGTAGTCTCTTTGACTCCTGCAATGGCATTCCAGGCCGCATCTTTTTTGTTGGTGTCCTTATAGAAAGGATGTGAGGTGTCATAAATGATAGGTTGATTTTGGACCTCCAGAATCAACTTCTCCTCATCCATGGTGTCGGCGGGGTGAAAAGAAAACCTCTGACCTGTTGCATTCAGGTCAGCCCCGCTCATTATGACGTGTTCTTGTAACGAAACTCGATCCGCGGTAAACATGGAGTATTTTATTTTTCAACCGGGGTTTTATTTTGTATTTTGTAGCTGATTTCCTTCCCACAATCTGCTCTGTGCTGAATTTATGCACCGTGCTCCGGCGTCCGTGAAAAATAGAAGCTCTGCGTATGTGTTGCATTGTCTGCATGCAGTGTATTTTAGGGGTCAGTCCTTGCCGCGGCAGCCCAGGGTTCGAATCTGACCTGTGGCTCTTTCCCGCATGTCATTCCCCATCTCTCTCTCCCCACATTCCTGTCACTCTTCAGCTGTCTCTATGCTGTACTATAAATCTTGAAAAGGCCAAAAAAAACCAAACAAACAAAAAAACAAGTCACAGCCACAGCACCTGTGGGTGTGAGGTAATCTGAGAGGCTGGCATTGTGATGGCAGAGTTTAGAGCAGTGTGTGGTTACTTAAGTGAGAGTCACAGTGGCTGAATGAGCAAGTCTCTACCAGTGATGCAAATTAAAACGGAAGGCTGGAAGTTACTGTGGTGAAGGAAGAATAGGCAAATGTATAATGGAGCTTTTTCACAGCAGCCATTTTAACATGAAATAGTAGGGTAAACACAGGTGTTACCAATGATACTAATTAAGAAAGGCTCTGCTATTACATGTCCAAATGGCTACTGTTGGCAACCCAACGCCGTTAATTTAAAGAGCAGGAAGTACTTAAGTGTGGTGAGATTAGTAACAGCATGGAAGACGTTGGGCAGACAATTATTTTTATTTCATGTTGTGCCTAACACTGTTAACTGCATAATTCAGCTGGCAAATGTAGTCTGCTGTACTCTCTGTACCTGATGAGGTGACACAGTATACAGAGAATGGGAGGTATGAGGTGGTCAGCAAATGGTCCAAAAATTATTTTTGGTCCCAAGAGCTCCAGCCTGTCCTCACCAGAAAAACAGAAGTCTAGGTCATTTGTGCAGACAGCTTATTACGACCCATATTTTTTTTATTGTTAGGCTGCAACCTCTAGTTTGGATGTCCGGAAAACCCTTTTTAACCTGCTGGTACACGCCCTGGTCATAAAAATCGGCAAAGATGTCGGTGGAGCTGAGCATCCTACTTCAATGTGACCATGCTGTTAGTTACACATAACTAAAAATCTTAACATAATATGAACGAGTGAGTCAAATAGAAATTCAGACTCAGCACAGTTGTCATGAATGGGGAAATTAGCTATAGAGGCCAAAACTGGGTTGTAAAAAATGTTTATTTCTGCTGTGAAGTTGGACATTTTAATACAGGGGCTTATGGAGATTGACTTGTTTCGTAGCCAGCCTCAAGTGGCTGTTTGAGGAACTGCAGTTTTTGGCGCTTGACAGTCACAGAAGTTGCTGCTTTGTCCCGATCCTGGAAAATGGATAGAAAAGAGGAAGTCTAGTGACAGGTTATGGTAATATACAGAGCAACAAAGTTTACACCTGATTTTTTTTTTGCCTAAAACTAACCCATCTCTAACTAGTTCACAACATTGACCACATGAGAACAAACGTCCGGTATCCCTGTGGCTGTTACTCTCCGACAGGTCATCTATCATCTATTTTGGGAGTCATTAGCAATCAGTGTATTCAGTTGTGGAGGTATGATGATGTGTTGTAATAAACGTGCGTGTGTGTGTGTCTGGTGTAAAGAATTGGTTGAAACATAATGTGTTATGATTTCCGGGCAACAAGAGTTGAGCGTTTCCTCTTGTGGCTCTGTTCAAATCTCTCTGTCAAGGAAATCATTACCTGCAACACTGTAAAAGTCTCCTCTTTTGCCAGCAGATGTGTGTTGTATTACTGTAATATTTCTCAAAATGCAATTTCACCTGTTGGCATTCATTGATATAGAACGTTGTGAAAAAGAGCCTGAGTGCTGCTCTGACAGTTGATCCCCAAGGCAGCTTGAGTTGAAAATTAACGGCTGCTGAACTTCTAAAGAGGTGCATTCAGAAAAGTGAAAATGTTTATTGCTTTAAAATATTGATTACTCGACACTCAATCATTTCTAAAGCCTTTGTGTGAGGCCTTATGAACCATAATGTTAAATGTGCTGTCTTCTGGAGCTAACTGCCATACCTTGGGGGGATAGAAAAAAAAAAAATCTCTATTCTTCTCAGATCTTTCTTATTTTCTACATCTTTTGAAAGGCACTTGCAGTAAAGCACTTTTATTTCAATTTGCAGTCGTGCTGAACGGTGTTTGCAGGCAACACATTTAAAGACTGGATACAAAAATATATCCTGTTTCTGGCTAGGTACAGCAGATAGCAAAGTGTCTTAGATGCAGGTGCACGAAAGCATCTCGGCAAACGACACGAAAAGCTGGGAGAAAAGAATTTGGTCCAGCTGCTGCTTTCTAGCCGCATGAAAACAAAAAGCACAGTGCTATTTGCTACTGCATAATTATATGTATTTATGACTAACAAAAGGCAGATAAGGAAGGACTTTACGGTAGCTTTATACCCCTTCACCGCTATGCACTGCGGGTAATATCTAGTTTCTTGCGTCTACCTTCTGGTGAACATGGTCAGACCCAGGACCAAACAACAGGTTTGCTACTTAGCAACCTAGTCTATAAATCACCTCAGTAGTACGTCATTCCCGCCGGCTCAGAGACTGTGCTTAAACCCAGTCTTGACAGGCACGAAAAAGCGTCTCATTGGATGCAAATTTAGTAAGAGTGAGTGCAGGATGAGTCATCACCAACTTTTTTAATCGTTTACCACATAACAAACTCTAAAACACCATAAATAATACCTGGATATACCTCAAAAATGACTTTTTTGTCATTGTTGGGTCAGATACTGGTGTACAGGTGACATGCAGATCTAGATGTACGCGATGAAAAAAGTTTAGCAGTGAAGAACAACAGATTTGCAAACATCATTTGAGGCATCACTGTCTTCAATAATATTTAATATATTTACAAACATTGTCTATTAACATAATGAGGAAATATGGTTAATTAATGTAATCTGAGCACATCAGGAAAATGTTCTGAGCGGAGAAAAAGGGGAGCACACTGATTTGAAGCCTTTCAGGGTGGCTGTCTGGCTCATGTTGCACAAACTAAAAAGAGCTTTGAAGATTCACATCTGAACACAAAACATGGATTATGCTACTGCTTGACATAATGCAGAGGCTAACCACAACTCTGCGGCGTAATTAAAGCTCCGGGGAATAGAAAGAATTTCACCCTCTGCTAGAGGTGATGACATTATAAACTCACTGCTCTTCAGAGAGGCTTATGGGTTTCACACTCTTAACACAGCGGAGCCTTTTGTCCTAAATTTTAAAAAAAGCTGAATCTGTCGTGTTTCCTGTTATTTATATAATCTGATGGATGCAGTACTATCTTTATATCTTTAAAATATGTGTTTTATTTCCAATGTGATGGTAGTGCGTTGGGTGTGGTACTTTATAATCCAACGTTACCGGTTCTAGTACGACTATGTGTCTGACGAATGTCTCTGTCCATTTTGACTCTCATAAAAAAAAGGAACAGACGCGTCGAAATGTTAGTCTGTTTGCACATTTCAAGGATGGAAATCAATCATTGTGCTCCAGTCCCCTTGTTCCCCTTGGTAGTTTGCTGATTTCGAACTGAGAAGCACCTGATTCAGCTGCATGCTGCTGAAAGATGTGCAGAGAACCCTGTTTCAATTAGTTTTTCCCAGAAAATAACCTCTACAGCATCATTAAAATGTATTATAGTTGTGTTAAGGCACTCATAGCACTTCAATGGGGTTAGGGAAAGATTGTGGTCTTGGTTTTATACATCAAAGGTCCGCAGCGACTTGCACTATGAGCCGTGATGTTGCCTAAGCTTAACCGCAAACAGTACTCAGGATGTGAGCTGGTCTCTAGTACCGATGTAATTGGGAATACAATATGTAATTTCTAGGCGACGTGGTTGTGTAAGAGTGCTTGGGGAAAAAAAAAAAAGAGTATCTGATGATTAGCAGGACAAAAGATGTGGCATTTCAGTGACTGTATTCTAACATTAAGACATGCGTAACTGAAATATATTAACTCAAAAGTGTTGTAAGATGTGAATCTTTTTTTGTTTAGATTTTTTTCCCCATTTTGTTTTTTTTTCTAGCTCTCGCTGGCCACTGGATTTTCTGCAGTTCGGTGCTGGATAACTAATATGTTTGAAAACACTCACGGGATGGCATCTTCAAGCAGCTGAGTTGGTTCTATCTTACATCAACTCTACTTTTTTGGTTATAATAATAAGCAATAGTAATTGAGATGCTGGACTGAGACTGTGAAACACGCCATCACCCTGCAAATAATTTCTTAAAGGTTATATTCTAAACTAAATGAAATCTTTTGCAAATTTCGAGACATTTATTATTAAATATGCGTATTTTGATGTGTACAATAGTTTCGAAGTTGAGGAGTTGGAGTTTAAACCTGTCTCGCTGTGATGTCAATGTGATGTCACACTGCTGACTCAGATCATCTCACTAGTCTTTACTACAGCGCCTGACAAGGCCCTCCCCCCCTCCGGGCAGTACGAGTCATCACGTTGCTCGTCCGCCATGTCGACACAGTGGCTCTCCGGCATGTTTACGCCACAGGAGCTGTTGGCATCGCAAAGCTGTCACCGACATCTCTGCCTCTTCCACTGTCTCCCGCCTGTGTCTGGACTTCTTAATGATGCGGCGAAAAAAAAAAGAAAAATGCGAAGGCAGATAGAAAAGCAACGTCCTCACCCAGCACATAGCCATCATGCTTGCTACACTTCCTGTGAGCTGACCCAAGCGATTGTGTCTGCACATGTGCAGTCACTGTCATTTCTCTGAATGTTGAGTAAAGAAACATGTTACAGTCCACTGATTTCCCTTCACTTCCTATACAAATTAACTGTGTTCAGGGTGCTGATAACAATCCAGTCCATTAATACTGCCTGTGGGCTGTGTGTAGATGTGAACACCATAAATTAAATGTGCCCTTATTTCCCCCACGAGCTCATGTACAAAATGATAAACCTATTTTGGATGAAAAAATGTCATCTATAATTAAAGGTTAAGTCTGTAAACATGTCTTCACCCTGTCAACATAGAAAAAACTTATTAATTATACTACCATATTTTATGTTGTTAATCATTTTTGAAGCACAAATTTAATGTTTTTGAAATGGCAGAAATAAATCTCTATGAGCTGCATGTTTACAAATTCTATTCTGATACTCAATTTCCTCCAGAAATAGCAATCTTGTGATCTTCATGATTAACACTATTTCAACCAGTCCCTGCAGTTTTAATCATCTTGCATTTCTACAGATCTCTCAAATTTTTAACTCAAAAATCGCCGGACTGGAAGAAAGCCTGTCAGTATCACAATCACTAATCCCAATCAATATCAAAACAAACAGTGAGAGTAAAAACTCATCTTCTTAGGCATTGTCCAACATCACTCCAATCAAACATCTAAAAAATAACCATTCTCAGAGTTACAGCACCCAGACTGAACTACCTCTAATATAACACCTTATATTTAATACCTTTTATATAATACCTCAGGTATTATAGTGGTTAGTTGGGAATTAGTGTTTGAATTTTGTCTGGGTTGAAATAATGATGTCCTTTTGTATTTCAAGGTCCAACATTTCAATTTAATGTTACGTTACTCTTAAGGTTTTTACAACATTAAGCTGCACAGCACAGGACCACAGGAGCTCCGGCCATACCCAGAGCATTAAAAGAGTTGTGCTTTGGCCCCCGTTAATAAAAAATGAAATTAAAGAAAGCAGCATGTTAAATGGCCTGCTAACTTCCCCCATAATTTGCTGCAGTCGACTAGCCTTTTATAAAGTACAATTTATTAAAGTTACACTTTTAGAACTTTTCTTTTTTGTAGGGACTGATGGCATATACGGTGACCAAACATTGCCCCAATTCAAGTTGGGTGTCCCAAAGCCTAACAGATATTTGTATAACGCGTCCAAATTCTCCTGGTTTTCCCCACAATTAAAATAATAATTAGAATATTATTTGTTTTGAGCTCTTACATTTATACATAACCTGATATAAAAAGAGGAACAAAGAGTTCACCATGCGTCTGATGTCAAAACTAATTTGTCTGTATGCATGTAATGTTTAGCTGTTTTGAGTCATAAGAAGGACACTTGTATGTACCTGTATGCTAATGGTTAGCTGTCATGCCGAAGAAAAAGTGTTCTTTCTAAGGAGCTCCAGGAGGCTTACCAGCAGCGATAATGCTACGTTCATTGCTTCCATTACTGAAAGGGGCACTTGGTAGCTAGGCAACCGCATGAAAATGCCTACGGTGCATGCGTAAGTGCATACATGTCCACGTGTATGGACATGTGGTTCACTTGGTCCAGGTTTGGGGGTTTAAAAACAAATGTTGTTTGACATCTTTCAGAGTTTTCTTATTTTATTGGAACAATGGATATGGAACACCAAGAGCAAACCCACAACTTCAGCTGGACAGCAAAGCTTCTGAGAGGAATGTGCATTTTGGTCCATCTGAGTAACAATGTTTTTTTATTAAATGAAAAAAAAGGGTAAAAAAAAAAAAACAAATGAAAAAAAGAGAAGTGAATTAAATGATGATTGGAGAGCAGCTCCGAAGTGATATTGACTCAGTTCAATAGTTTCTTTCATTGAAACTTCAAGAATGCCGGCAGCAGAGTTTTTTCCGCTCTCCATTAAATAGAGTGTAACTACAGTACGTGGCTCGGCTTAACATTGGGGTTTTTATCAGAGCGTCATGTTTTGCCTGTTGGGGCAAATTGCATCTCTTCAACCAGCCCTGTAATAACATTGATCTCCCCTCGCCCCCCGTGCCCCATCAACCTCAAGTTTCCTGCAATGATTTAGGATTTTTCAGCTTTCTCTTGAACATGACAAAATGTCTTCTGACTGTTGTTAGCCTGGTGTTCCTGCGTTTTCAAATCCTCCCCGTGGCTGCTTCAGCAATGGAAATTGTTCCTTCCTTTTACAGGGAAATTATGTTTTATGGGATTTTGTGAGCTACCACAAAGCACCACTGGTCCCTGAGTGTTATGCCACCAGAGAGAAACTTTCAAGAGGGGTGAAGAGAGGACGCGAGGGAATAGAAAGAGCACAGGGCAGAGAAACTAAGGATGTGGAGAGGAATGGAGAACAGGCGATGGGAAGGAAAGGGAGAACACAGGGAAAGAGATCGATGAGCTGTGAGGAGGAAGGAAAGGCGAGCAGAGGAAAAGAGGAATCAAAGACACACAAGAGGTCGTAATGCTAATCCACTCAGATCCCTGGAGCCAATGCCACTGTCAGAGCACTTGGGAGAGCAGAGGCTTCATGTGGAGGCGTCAAAGAGGAAGCACAATGGAAGGGGAAGTCAAAGCTGCAGCGATAACAGCCACAAACAGAAGGACTGACTTAAAATGAGGAATTATAAGATGTGTGCAAGTAGGGCCTTGAGTTTCAGAACGAAAAGGGAAAAAAAAGCTTAAAGTGGAGTGGACACTCAATTTCTGAGGCTACAAATAAAGAAAGCCTCCTGGAATCACTTAACTTCTCACAAAAACAAACAAGTCACAATCAATCAGGATGTAGTCTCTTGAGGGCCCAAGGCATCTTGGCACTAAAAATCACTTTTGATGCATTGGTTTATTATAAAGTTTGTCCCAAACAAACTCAGTTAAGCTGAGAAACTTCGTTAAAACTCCTGAGGAATAACCACTCTGATAGATTAGGCAATCGTAATGATCCATCAGTCCTGACAAGATCCTGCTGATAGAGACAAACAAGGCAGACAGACTGCTGAAAGTGATTCAAGCATCCTTTTCCTTCTGGCTTTCAGTACAATTCTTCTGCCCTCTAATTGCTTAACAGTCATATTTGCACTGTAACATACTGTATGTATTGGTTTCTGGAATATTTCCTGACTGCTTTGGCTTTATTAGATAGTGGCATTGGAGAGATGACATCCCCTCGGACGGATCACATGGTTTGTAGTTGGTTTCTCAGCCCCAAAGCCATAGGGGCGCTCTGTTAGACAAAATTCTGATGATTCAAAAGTACTACCCTCCAACAATAACAAGCACAGTTTGTAATTTTGCAGCTAGAAAAATTATTTTCAGCACTATAATAGGACTGGTCAAGAGGACCAGTGAGATTCAAACTCAAAAAGTTTGAAGCAACTCGCAAGGTAAAATGACACCCAACACAGACACCTAAAAAATGTTTGGTGGCAGATTATTCCAGCCAGTTATGAATGTAGCTACTTTTGCTGGTTGCTGGACTTCTTGCAAGTTTAATTTTTCAGCGTTGGGCATCGCTGTCCTTCCTCTGGCTGCAGGACTCATACATCGCTAACAGCACTGCTGCAGGAGTGAAGAGTCATAGGCGGTCTCGTCCCCCTGCTGCTCCAGCTCTCCATGTCTGCCTCCACTTTCACTTTCTAATTTCCTGGTTCCTCTTGACGAAGATGTTCGATGATGAAGCAATGCATTTCTATCTTGGGGGGCGCTGTTAGACCACATCAACTGGATAATGGGAGAAACAGCCGTCTATGATTTGATTATCTTTTAATAGTTTTAAAAGACAAAGTAATTAATAATGTATTCTTTTCTCTGAGCAACTTCCACAGCACTGGCAATATTTGAAGGTGCGGTAAGAGTAGGAAGAGACGAGAGAACAAAAGGTAAACAACAAATTTTATCATATGTTTAATATTCATGACTCAGCTCATTATAAAGTGATGATGCATTAAGAAAACACGTGGTTGCTTGAGGTGTTTAACCTTAATGAAACAAGATGGAGGCGGATGCGCATTTTACAAACATCCTGTTAAAACTTCTGCAAAGTTCATGTTTTTATAATGATGCCAAGCTGCCAAGGCTTTAAGTTTTTTTTCTGTGCAGCTTTAAATAAGCAGCAGTGTCATTGTCTCACTTTTACTGTGCTGAAATGTCTGGTATTTCATAGCAGTCTCATTAGGCGGGGTTCATGAGAGAGATTCAGAGAGGAGGAAATACAGGTGAGACACTTCTGTCTCGACTTCAGCTCACGCTGAGCTCGAGCCGGAGAGTGTAAACCGTCATCATCAGGAATTATTTCTCCTTGGAAGCCAGACAGTCTCTGATACGGATCCTTTCCTAATCGTTTTCCATGAATTATATCAAAATAACGAGTGGTTATTTGGACTCACACAAACAAAACCTCTGCTGTATGTTTGTGCATTTGTGCATGTCAGAAAACCCTCGGGAAAGTTGATTAAGTGATTTTCTTAGCTGTAGCACACAAGAGCACCATCTGCCTGAAGGCGTCTGGTAGGTGATGGGATTCTCCAACCATTAGACTCACTTGCCCAAGAATATTATTATTGATTTTGATCTTGAGCTACGGCTTATTGAATGCACCGACTTGTTTTTTCAACAGCAAACAGCAGTAGTGGGAGCTATCGTTCAGCACTAATGACATCATTTTGCAAGGATGCCTTCTCTCTCCTGAATGGGCGCTGTAAATATATTTATTTATCTCTTTCACAGGCAAGTTCGAGGGGGGAGAGGAGATTACCTGTCGAGATTATGCCCTATGATTAATGTTTGTTTGGGCAGCGCGAGATAATGCGCATTTGATTTAATGACTAAAATGAATCGCTTCTTTGCAACTTGCAACTTCAAATAGCTTTTTTTGGTGGCAGGGGAGGTTGGGGCGGCTAAAATGTCAGAATTTCTAAACACAGGAAAGATTAAAAGACATAAATGGGCTAAGTAGAGCTATACTTCATGTTTTTTTGACAGTAATGTCTTGTTCATGCTCACGACCATGAAAATAGATATGAATATGGCTGAAGGGAAGAAATTATTATAGTCATATATGTTTTTATGTGCACAACATTGAATGATTGACATCTTTTACACCATTATGGCCATTTTCATGCACATTTTTACATGTTTACTTAATGCTATATGGAAGTAGTATAATGTCTCCATTCATATGAGAGTAGACAGTTGACAAAAACATGCTGCACATTTTTCCATAATCAGAAAATTAAAGTCCTCCCTCAGACTGTTTCATGTGTCTCTCAGCTACACCTGTTTGGGCTAGAGGCGATCAGAGATCATGTAGAAGGGCTCCAGGGCTCCATAAAAGACTGGTCAACTTTATGTCACATATTGACAAGATGGCAACGTTGAAGAAGTTAAAATTATATTCAAAAACACTCCTTTGAGTCAGGAGAATCCATCTTGCCAGGCAGAGTTAATGGTTCCTTGAGCTAATTGGTTAAAGTTCGCCCATGATGGACGATGGTTCTTTGAAACACGTGGTGAGTTTACAAACTGTTTCCAACAAACCATCTGGCACAGTCAGGATACCTTTCAAACACAAGTGTCTAAAAGTGGTTTGCAGAGCATCAAAATCATCAATGGAATAAAAACATTACCCATGTCTGCACTGCCCATCTGTATGCTCACAAACACTTTACCACATCATGTCAAAAATACTCACAGTTGACAGTCGATGCTTGTTCGCTAATTGCTTTAAAAAGCCTAACTGAATATTGCTTTAATTTGGGAAACTTGCCAGCTGATGGATTGAAATGCAATTCATGCATGCACACCAGAGGGAAGGCTACACTAAACTGTGGTTTAATCTAATACCATAGGAACTGTTGTCATAAATTGAAAGAAAAGAGGGTTGGTTTTCATACATTGGGAAACACATGCAGATAGCGTTTGTTCTTGCAGTAGAGCCAGAAGCTAATTTCCATGAGGACTCCCATGTTTTTACAACTATTTCCTCTGTGGCGCATTCCTGCCACATTAGTGGCATTTATATTAAGTGAGCCAAGAGGCTGCAGTTAGCTCAGACAACCAGAAGTGATGGACCACAACCCTGCATCAGGCCTGCAGTTAGTCCGCCCCATGAGAGGGAAACTACTAATAAATGAGTCACTCCAGCTGGTTTGCTCCACAGTGGCTGTAAAGTAGCGAGTTGAAGCGCTTTACCCGTAGCACCACAAACAAATCTGGTATGATTACTGTGTAATCTCTGTCCAGTAATGAAACATTTTATCTCTTGTATGATAGAGGTTCACGTACATGTGTTTAGGAACATCCTGCCACCCTAGTACCCTGCAATGAGCCACACAGACCATTCATATCGTATTGTATTCAAATGTATCTCATGGACAGAAGGAAACAAGGTCAACCACCTCATTGTGTCAATTCCTAACCAAAACAATAGAATTAGAATAAATGGTTGCACACAAAACTAGCATGGTAGCTTCAGATACTTGTTGATAGCAAATGGAGAATATAAGAGCACAAACTTATGATTTTACACTGTTTTCATTATGCTTAGCATGATATTGTGTTGCTGAAGTTAGACATTTTCAGCCCTTACCCATTAACTACTGTGTGAAATTGTATGTAATATTATATTTAATGAATATGCCACTTCTTAGCTTGCGAGCGTTGACACTCGCATAGCAACTGGCGAGTAGCTCCGATGATTTGCTTCCAGTGCGTCACATGTTCTCACATATTGAGTTCTCATTATTGTAGGCCATTACTGGGTTTGGACCTGCACATGTTAAGTCCTGTCAATACTGCTCACTTGCTGCGAACAATTGGCTTGAAGAAAAGTCGTCCTGCCCGAGGACGACGTGGGCTAAAAAAAAAAAAAGCCACAGTTTAGCACCGTGCAGGTGGAGAGTTAAGATTAATGCCAACATTAATATTTCCATCACAACGCGTGTGGAAGATAAACTGTATCTGCCCACTTCTTTACTGCACATTTGCAAGACTCTCGCAGCCTAATTACAAAGTTAATGTTTTATAGCCAATCCAGCCCAAGTGAATAAGCTAAATTTGTTAAATGAGACTGTTTGCTGCTCTCGGGGAGCCATGGGTGTATTTTAATGTCATGCAGAAAATGTTAATGCAGAAATCTGTGAAATCATGTAGATCTGAGTGCACCCCAGAGCACATAGTGTGTTTGTGTCCGCTGTATTATAGGGTTGTCCTTTAAAATGTATACTGTATGACCATTTTAGATTTATTTATAGGTCACATTCATATGACTAAGACATGAATTTAAGGTGCTTCTTTCATCCATGATTACTTTCACATCTAACACACCAACCCTGTGATCATACCTCATCTATATCTGTCTGTCTATCTATCTACCTACCCCATTATTCTTGAACCCAACTGTAATTTGACTGCGTGTGAATGAACTCCATAAATATTCTGTGAATGTCACTAAATGTCATTAGCCTATAAATAGGCTCATTAAGAAATTGACAGAACAATAAGGCGGAGGGGAGGTCGTCAATGCGCCAGTACCACCCCAAAGCAAATTTCATACAGCAGGGATGGATCTACTGCACAAACAGGACATTTTGAACATATATGGCCATGAAGCTGTGGCATTATTCCATATTTCTAATCCCAGTCTAGTGGCAAGGCCTCTGCCTCTACAGGGCCTCTGAGGCTTTTACAACTGTAACTAAATATAGAAGCAATATGTCTTAACTCTAATTCTTCTTTTTTAAAAAAACACTTATCCATTGAAGGTTTTGCTTTTCCAGCAATGCTCAACACTGCCCTGCTCAATACCTTTGTGAACAGAACAGCACAATCCAAGGTCTTTTACAGTTGGTCAGTACAAAGCTGCTGAAGGAGAAATGCAATTTTCCTCTTTGCACTTTTTCAAGGTGTTTCAGGTTGAATTTGAGTTTTATTTAGCAAAATACACAATAAAGATCAGAATAACAGAGAATATAGTGTTCTTTCACAGAAAGGTACATTTATTATCTGTGCATACATCCATACATTTATGTTCCATAACCACTTATTCTTATCAGGGTCGCTGCATGGAGCTGGAGCTGATCCCAGCTAGCATTTGACGAGAGGCAGAGTACACCCTGGATAAGTCACCAGTTCATCACAGGGCTGACACACCAGAGACAACCATTCACACCTACAGGCAATTTAAAGTCACCAATTAACCTTAATATATTGGTGTCCTGGGGTGTCCATCTATGCAATTTTCAAGGTCCAGTGTTGTCAGATTTCAGGCGCTCCACTCACAGAATATGGCAGAAATTGAATATGATATGTATAACTATGTTTGGATGAGTGCAATCACCTGAAAATATGAACTGTTATGTTTTTGTCAGCTTGCAATGAGCTCTCTATTCCTACAGATGCTGCAGGTCCTCTTCCACAGATTGTTAGATAGGACTGTTTGCATGTTTTGCAACCGCCGTAGTTTCTCCTTCATGCTAGACAGGAGAGGGTGAGACGAGGGGGGTGCAATCAGCAACTAGATGTCACTAAATCCTACACACTTTAATAGATTATTCTTGAGGTCCTATATGACGACGACAGTTAAAGGAGTGAATATTCTGCACTTTTATGAATCTTTGCAAAACCTTTCATAAACACAACTTTTACTTTATGTTGAAGTGAACATCTGATTGTTGTCTAATGTATGAGTAGAGTTATTTTTGCAAAGACATATGAGGTCAGACAGGACAGGTGGCTCCATATTAGCTTTTAATTCCATGAGATGACTATTTAATCATGTGATCATAAAGAGCATAAAGTTTCACATCACAAAATAATTACGTTGCAATGAATAGCAAACAGTGCTTGTCAAGCACAGAGTGCAAAACAATTACTTTTTTTGATCACAGGAACAGAATATGAGAAGAAAAACATCCACTACCACGTGAGTGTGGGGCCACATGATTAGTGGCCTTCAATCAAAAGATGTGGCAACTTGATGCTGCAAGACTTGATTTCTTACGTAATTAAGTGGAAAGTGGAACTTTTTGAGTGATGCTTGACTTGTGGTTGTTTACAGTCCCTGCAGACTTTAATTGGCTTTAATCAGACATTTCAGTGTTTGGGTTAGATTGACTGATCTAAAGATTGCTGAGGCTCTTCAGCTCTACTTAGAGTAAAAATCTCGATTCTGTCAGCCACCATTTATTTATACTGCTCGTCTATAAAAATGAAAAACCTTTGAATTATTAAACCAAAAAGGTTGAGAGTATACTGTATTCTTCCTCTGCCAGCTGAAGCATTTCTGTCATGCTTTGCTGTTTTGAAGCTTCTTCTCTTCAGAAAGAAAGCTCCCATGAAAATCCTGTCCTGCCCTCTGGATGTTTTTCCAATTAAACACCCCAAAACAGATCACTGGAACAGATGGTCAAAATACATAATCAATCATTAATTGTAACTTGGCTTCTGGTTTACTTATTTTGAACATGTTGTTCTCTAACTTCGCTCAAAAGAAGAAAATGAAAAGATTTTGGATTTGCCCCCAGCACTCACAGACCTACAGTGTCTCCGAACTCCCTTATTTATCTCAAGTTTTTTCCTGTCACTGGGTATATTTTATTAATAATAAGCATAACTTTGAGAATTTTCAGTAAGGTTTTGGAGCACTGCACTGCACAGGGCCTGCCCTCCTTAAGGTTGAGACATTTTTCTCCTTGCTGCTGCCGCCGCTGCTAATACTTTTAGTCTCAGGGCGCCATTTTACACCATAGACCATGGAATTCGACTTAATGTCCTGAACAGTGATTTGTTACCTCAGACATCGGCCTCAAACGGTTCAGATCACACCTTGCTGTTAGGTCACTTTCTTATGTTTCATCATCCTCTGCAGTCAGTGTGTGGGTTTTCCCCTGTGGGACCGAGTTCCACACATAGTGAACAAAACTTTACTTTGAGCTTTTCCTACCATCTTAGCTTATTGTAAACGGATACATACAATGGTAAAAATTCAGTTAGGGGATACTTGTATGTGTATAAACATGAGATAATTAAAACGGAGTCCTAATATTCTAAAAACAGATGAGTTGAAGGTAAAGACTGCTACATTATGAAGCAAGGTTTCTTCAGCTGTTTGATATTGTTTATATTGGCACACCTTGCAGTGCATTATGAAGCTTATACCATAGCGGAAACTGAGGAAGCTGTGTTAAAACTGTCACAAAGCAGAAGAACTGTTGTTGGACATTAGAAGAGGATGGTGTCCAAGCCATTGACAAAACTTCTGGGTGCTTTGGTTAACATCCTCACCCTCAGTTCCTTAAAGTGGGGATGCTAGCAAGGTTTCATATATGTATTTACTTTACACACGAACCATATTGACCACATGCATTTAAGCAACAAGCGCTCCAACTCTGTAATTTTTTCTTTGAACTTCCTGTCTACAAAGGAAATTATAAAGGTGTTGCGTTGTGCACATTGACATCTGTTGCTTGTGATCACCTTGTGCCTACATTTTAGCAAATATCCGCTCAGTTTCATAGTCTAACACAGAATGGGAAAGACTCTCTTCCACAGCAGTCAAACAAACACAGCTCTGAGATCAGTTATTCATGTTACTGTTATAACAGCCATGGTGACTGGTCAGAATGCGCTCATATTTGTGTTTTATTATCAAATATAATACAATATTTCTTCATCCATAACACAGCGTCACAGTAAAGACTGGTTAGTCTCTATATTATCAATAAAATATATTTTACATTACAAAGTGAGGGTACGGATATATTTTAAATCAAGAATCCAGTAAAAATCAGCTTGTGTGTTGATTATTTGTAAAGGATGCAAACAATAGTAACTTAATTATCTGTATCATCACACTGATCGGTTAGCATCAGAGCTCTTGAAATGTTTCACCATCGAAACATCAAGTTAATGTGCCGCTGCAACACAAATGAGCGTGTTGAGCTAGAATCCAGTCAGTGGCATCATCTTTTTTAATTTATTTCTTCCAGCCTCTGACATCATGAAAAGATACTTGTTGACCTGGCTTCTATCAAGAAAACCTTTGGTGTAGGCTAACCTTGCACAGAGCACAAATGTCATTGTGATCTCAGACAATATAACAAAAAGATAAAAGAAGTAGTGAAGGTTGAAAAATATAAAAGAGACGCAGGGTGAATGCTTGCTAAAGGAAAGGAGTGAATGCGGTCCAGCTCCGGCTTATATACCTTGATGATCCAGGCGTATTTGATCAGCTGATTACCCTCCAGAGTCAGCTGTTGGCCTCCTGAGCTCTACCAGGATTGCCCCACGCTCACTGTGTTCCTCTTGGTTAGCTCAATAGCTCTCTTCCTACCGGATGATGAGGTGCCAGCTCTGAATCCCATCAAACCTGATGATGTCAAATTGTCTCTGTGAATTCATGGGGAAGAACCTCACAGGATCTCCATTTCAAACCATAATATTTGTCTTGATGCTGCTGTTTGGAAGGCAAAGTGGTGATTGGATCATCAGTGTCAGGAGGTGGAGAAGGCAGGCAGGGTGCTACAGCTGCAGCTAGCTACACTGATAAAAGGGAGGCTGATTAGTAATTTGCCCTCATTTGGTTAAGAGAGAAGGGCTTTTAGGGTGACTTGATTGGATGTTGTGAACCAGGAGGGAGTTGCCTCTTAGATTTTAAATTTAGAGGTTAATGGAGGGAAGCGGGAGAATAAATGAATGGACAGAAGCCAAAGAGGTGTGGCATCGGGGGCATAATGAATGAAGAAATAGAGGAGCAATAATAAAGTGGTTCTCCAGATTAAACTTTTGCCAAGCTCCATTTATTTTGTTACGTTGCGGACACACAGGATATATGACCATTAAAAACAGCAGCGCTGGCAGCTGAACTCTAAATGAATGTTTTACACACATAATGAGATAGATGCAGCTTAAAGCGGAGAAATCGAGAAACTTTTTCTTTTTCGACTCACGTTGCACAATTAGCCTTATTCAGCACAACCTTTAGTAAACTATTAAACCTTGCTGCTGGAAATGTGACGATCTGAATCTCACTTTGTATGTAAATAGACCTGATTAATTCAGTCAATAAATACTGATAAAGAAACACATTGGATTGTGCTGACCTTAAGAAAGTTACCCTGTTTAATTTAGTTTTGCTTAGACAAGGGTAATTCTCATTTGCGTCCTATGAACAACCAAGCAACACGATATCTTCAGTTAGACTTTTTTTTGTGCTGATTATTATTACAGCATATTATAATTACCACAATGTTAATATTGTGTTAATTATTCACCAGTTATTAGCCAGTTCTTTGATTAAATGTTTGGGCAAATCATTTGACCTCCAGTGGTCTTAGGCTGCATTCAGACAGGAGCCGGTGGTCGGGCAAAAACTGAAAGGTTTTTCCATTCATTTGAGCGGTGGTCGTCCGTTTCGGCTCCGGCAGTCTGCCGCCGCAGGGGTGTCAGCAAAAAACACGTTACGACTTTTGGAAAAATGGAGCCCGACATCCTGCTCCGGCCACCAATCAGACGCTCGGATTGGATAAACCCTCCACAGACAGCCTGAAATTTCTCAGAGACTAAAGAGTATCCAGGTGGATACCTGTTCTGGATTTGTGGGCATGGTGGACCCTGGAAGAGGACAGATATAAGTCCTGTTTTGAGCTACAAAAACACAATCATTTTTATTTTTTAGATGATTTTACACTAGTGAAAGCATTTATTGTATTATATTAGCATTTTATATTCAATTTCTGCCATAAGTAGAGCCACCTAGATCTTACACACTGGATCTTTAAGAGCCTACGCTCTTCTGTCATCATACCAGAGCCGGGCGGTCCAACATGCTCATTATGGAAGTTGTGTAGGAACCTTGCTAATTCTGCAAAGGCCCTGTCTCCCCCTCGTGTCAAAGCAGTTGTCATCGTGTACAACTTTGAGGAGAGGATGAACCTTCCTTCTGGTCACGAAAAGAAAAAACACCATGAGAGTGAATTGCAGGAACAGCAGGTTCTCTCCTCTTCAAATCTGAGGTCAGAAAATGGCAGTAACATTAAGTCGTTGGCTTGCAGTGCATCGCTCTCTCTCTAGTCTGTCTCGCGAACGTTAGCTTGGCAGTGCATCTCGTGGTCTTGCGTGCGTGTGTGTAGGATGTGTTCTGTGACTTTGTGCCTGACAAAAGTGAGAGTGAAATATCACGGCAACGGCGCTTAGAAACTGCAGCTCAGATAGATAACAGCATCACGCAGGAACATGTGTTGCTATGCGCGTGAATGAAATGGGCGTAATGGTGCCTCTTATAGGCACACATCATTTTAAAACAAGATTCATAAACAATGATTATCTAGTCTCTCAGTCCAGGTTCAGTTCCAACATGTGTGCACATGGCAAGCCTTCAGTGTATTGCGAGTGTCTGTGTCTATCACAGTGCTCTTTATGGAAACAAACCATTCACTCTGTACTGTAATCCTTAAATATATGCGAAGTAATCTTTAGCAAAGAGAGGAGATCATTTAGATTAGATTAAGATTTGTTTTTATACAAGATTAAACAAGGAATTAGATCTGAAACAATGTCAGAATTATTTTTTTTCTAAAGATGTTATGGAAGAAATTTGGTTTACTGTGGTCTGACAAAGAAAAAAAAAAGGATATTTTTCTCCCTTCTTTACCCTCTGGTGTGTGTGTAGAAATTAAACTTCATGTAACATCCTGATGAAGGCATGGCAGCTCAAAATATCTGATGAATTAATTGTGAAAAATTGTTCTACTTTTTAGGGCAGCACGGCAAAAAGGTTCCTGATTCGCACCTCGGCTGGTGTCTTTCTGTGTGGAGTTTGCATGTTCCTCCCCATGTCTGCGTGAGTTCCACAGTCCAAGCACATGCACTTAATAGGTTAATTGGCTCTAAATTACCTGCAGGTGTGAATGTGAGTGTGAATGGTTGTTTTTCCCTGCGATGAGCTGGCGACTCGTCCCAGAGTGTACTCTGCCTCTCGCCCAGTATCGGCTGGGATGGGCTCAAGTCCCACCGTGACCCTAATGAGGATAAGCGGTTACAGATAATGGATGGATGTTGCGCTTGATTGATTTCTGTCTATTACACCGAACAACAGGACTAACGCCGCAAACCAGGCTACAGAGGGAGTATGGAGACTATATAGAATCATAAAGACGTGAACAAACTCGCTGCTGACTTTAGACAGCTTTCAACCTGTGAGAGCAGCTGAAGACAGACAGGAAAACAGGTAGACAGAGGGGACGACACACAGCAAAGGAAACGTCTGTGGATCACAGACCGGATTCGGAACCAGGTCAAGGTTATTTATTTGTATATTTTCTTATCCACCTTGTATATTGTGAGCCGCTGTAACAAGTGAATTTCCACAGTGTGGGATCAATATCTTATCTTATCTTATAATTGGTCTGATACATTTGATGTGGGCTTCCACTCTTGACAGCGTGTAAAGGTGGATTTCTCACATAAAGTAAATCTTGAAGCGATTCTGCAGCTCCAGCGTCATCATCACTGCTCGAGGGCTCCATTTTCAGTTCGCTCTTTTGCAAGTTCTAGATGACCAAATTTAAGATTTCGGTCAAACAATAAGGAACTCACACGATGACATTCAATTGGCGGCCACGCTTGCACGCTGTAAATGACTACACGGACCCACTTGACATGCTGGCACACAGTGCATGCTGAGATGTGATAATTACAGCGCCACACACATGCTCTCATTTAGACGTTTTGCGAACGTGTTCTGCGGTATCTGCCCTGCAACCACTCATTATGGGCTGCTGTGTTCCTGAGACCGTGTGAAGATTAGTAGCTCTGCAGATGCAAATGGATTTGCTCCTGGCTGATCCTGACAACCAGCAAATCTAGCTTGCAAATGAAAGGAAAATAGAGAACAGTCTGTCTTGAATGACTAATCTTAGCGCTTTGTGCGTGTTTGTGGGTGTTGGAATCTGGTTATTTTTTTTTTTTTCCTTTCTTGATATATTTTGATGGTGTTTTATTGATGCGTACTGCATTGACACTTCCACTGCGATGACTCAAAATCCCAAGAGAGACATTTTCAGTTTATTCATTCCTGGAAATAGCAAAAACGAAAGTCTGCATGGGGACGTTTTGTTAAAGAAGATGAACCAGGTGAAATGTACACACAAACATACACACAATCTGATGTGTGAGGCCAAAAATCTCTATCTGCATTACTGAACGAGCTGCATACGGTGGCAGAGAAAAGACACGTTGACACGCAAGCGTAAAAAATGCATATAAGTGTTCAGAGTATCTGGGCTCACTGACACTGAAGTGGCGTGCAGTTCAGATCAGGTCTAATGGGATTGCCTGGCCTGGCAGTCCAGTCCTTTTGGAGCATCAAGCTGTAGCTCTTATCTCTATGGCCTGATGGTCTAACCTCTATTTCCTGCCATCAGTCTTTCACACACACACACCTACACATAGACACACACACATACAGACACTATACTGACAGTCTTCACGGCTTTACTTCTTGCCATGTGACTGACTACAGCTGAAGCAGCTAAACTGCGGTGCGGGCCATAAATCTGTGCATTGGGAAGTGAGAGTGCAGGAAGGCAGTCATATGTTGGAAGAGTGTTAGAAATTGCACAGGAACACACACACAGCTTTTTTTTTTTAACCAATCTTCATCAAACTTTAACAAGTTTTTTTTTTTAAAAAGAAACAGGATTTTCCACCCAGAGCTTGTCCTCTCTTACCCACCTAATGTAGCGTCCTCAGTGCTGCTAGACGACAACCACAGTTCAGAGTAAATACAGAAAAATAGAGAGAAACAAGCTGACAACTGAACATCAAACTGATATGAATCTGTTTTACTCTTGGGCTGGTCTGAAGCTAAATTTTTAGAAATTCAGCCAAGTTTTTTTGCACACAAACATTTCCAAGAAGGACAGAAACAAATTAAACTCAGTGAGAACGACTTACTCCCACCAGCCTTCGCTTCACGGGAAGGAGCACTGTGTTTACCATTCTTGATGAGCTATAAAGGTCCTCTTCTACGGAAAAGAAGTACAGTATGTGGCGCTTAGATTGCTGCTTAATTAGAAAGAACAGCAGAAACACAAATATTGTCTTTCCTGACAAATCTCTGGCAGATTAGACGCTTCACGGCGGGCAGAACCACTTTGCGCGTGTCAACAAAAGTTACATTCTGATTAAATGCTCTGAGGCATTAAACACACATCTCATTGGATTATTTCACTTTGCGTCCATGTAAACAGTTAGTTGGAATCTCTAATCAAAATTATTTTAATCTTAAGAGCTGCTAATTATGCATTACATAACATAAATGACTTAACTTATGAGTGTTTGCTCTGTAAGAAAGCCCTACATTCAGGTGAAAACCTGAGACTCAGTGTTGATGATCAAATTTAGTTGGAAAATAAAAGTATTTATATTTCCTCTTGCACACAAAGGCAGATATTTCCCCTCTAAATCTGTGACTAATAAAAACAGAAGCCAACGAGGTTTTCCTGATCGAATGCACGCGCTCGTTTCTCTTCCTGTGCTGCTTCTGATAATGTTAAAGCAGCGGGATGTGAAGCTATGCAGTGAGCAATGTTCAATTACCAGCACATGTAAAACCGTTTAAATATGTTCAGAGTGGAAAGCAAAGATGCCTGCATTAAATGAGTTTTCCCTCTCCTCTGTTGTATAATTGCTGATGCTCAGACGTACTGAAGTACCTGGATGTCAGAAGTAATTGCAGTTTTCTCAAGATGCGGTAATACCTCTTACAGGACTGTCAAATCAAAAAGAAAATGCCTGTTTGGTGTCTGGCTTTGACTTATGTGCATGTTTCTGCTCTGTGAGGCTCACATTTTGTGAATGCTGTGAGAACATGCAGTCGAGGAATATTCGCAGGGTTCATCTCAGATAAGAAAACAAATCCAGACAATGCTTGCAGACTTTTATCTGTTAAAAGCTCATACACTGATTACAGTTGGTCAAACAAACAAATTCACATTTTTTTTGCACTGTGTCTGTGCACAGAAGCACATCAACCTCCATAAGTCCCCAGTGTTTTGTTCCGGTGTGGACATTATGGATTTCATGGTCATCGGTATCAAATAACCAAAACTGTTGAGATTCAACAATTGATATAGAAAAAGCTCCTTTTTGTGGGTTTAATGGCAGTATGGCAAAGAAATCAAACTAAAAAACAAAACAAAAACAACAACCATGCTCCAGGCGGATGTGTGCGTTGAATAAGATTTAACCTTGCCATTCAGGAGTTTCTAGAAGAAAAGATGGCAGAGCTGAATGGTAAATGTGTCAGAGGATCAGCCATTATGAGCGATTTGATAAGACAGTGTGAACTGTCAGGTACTGCCAACTTAACCGAGGTGTCGTGTTGTTGACGTAGACCTCTCTGAAGTGAGCAGCGTCGATCACACGCATTGGAAAGTGCCATAGAAGGGACCGTGTTAAGTACAGAAGATGGTAAGATGTTGGCTAAAAAGCAGTTTGTTAACAGGGTGCCACATTCGCAAAGCTTGAAGGAGGGCTGCTTTCAGCGTTAAATTCAACTTATTTCATATCAAAAACATAAAATATGCAGAAGTCGTCCGAGAGATAACTTTGAAAAGCAAGATTTTTCAGTGAGTTTGACGGCGATAAAAACACTTTTAAACAGCAAACTTTTAAACAGCAAACTGTTGCTACTTCCGCTCATTGTACAAAGTTCAAGTTTTTACTTTTACAATTTTATGGATGCCAAAACATCCACGTTTCGAAAAAAACGAATACCTTGTTCAATTTTTCCTCCCATCGATGTATGACGCAGGTGAATTTTGAGTAGGACTACCATAATCTGGAATCATATTGGGAGATACGTTGGTAGCAAGGCCGGCTTTCCCCCTTGATTTGTGTGTAATTTTAAATTCTAAACGGACATCATCAAACATCTGGAAAGAGACAGCTGCTGTTACAAAAATATGCTAGCTCATGTTAACTACTGAAATTAAAACCTTGGATGGATGGAAACATTTGTGCTTCAGAAACTTTGACATGTATGCATCAAGACCTTTTCATAAACGGATGTATTGTACAGTATGACAGTTTGAAATGAAACCATGTTTTAAAAACCTCATTTATCGTTGATTCCTGTAGTCTGGGCAACATGGTGAAAAGAAGGAACCACAAGCTACTTTTCTGGGTAAGATAGAGAACTTTGTGAGTACTGGTCTCAGGCCAGTTTAGACCAGGATATCTGTGAAAACGCCCAAAGATAAGCACAGTTTATTGGTGTAAACCGGACTGACGTTATCCAGCATGCATGTTTGGATAGGGTGCTTTTAAGGAGTCAAAATGTCTTCCAGGCAATCCATCAAAACAACTCTTATTTTGAAAAATCTTTACCAGAATTGCAACCACTGTTTTTTTTTTGTTGTTTTTTTTTAAACTTTTTGTCACCAGAAACATTTGGCTGTAACTTCATACAGAGATTCAAAAGCTTCCAATTCATAGGATACAACATAGAGACATTTATTTCTTGTTTTTCATACCCAAACTGCGTAGTTCTCCCTCCCATCAGCCCCAGAAAGCAGCATTGTTCATTGAACGGAAAACAAAATCAACTAAAAACAAATGTCACATTAGCTCCAGTGATATTCCTTAGCCCTCTGTCCTTTCCTTTGTCTTTCTGTCCATTCATCCAACCAATGGAAAAAAAATAATGCACAGGTGAGTGTGTGTGTGCATATGTGTGTGAAAATATCATTTGTAACAAAAACAAAAATATTGGTTTGAAATGCTGGCCAAAGGGGGGGTCAGCATCTGGGCTGTCTTTAACAATCTGCAACGCCTTCCCCCCAACAAATCTGACCAACTGAAGAAGTCGTCGCTTCCTGTTTTTTCTTCTTCTCCCTCTCGTCCCTCGATGCACTTCAGCACACACACACACACTCGCACACACAGGTGGTGGCAGGGGGGGGGAGTTTTTTTTTTTGTTTAGTGTCGTAAATCCTCAGCGTGTTGTCGGTAACAGCGGAGGGCTGTACTGTAATTCTTGGCAGGGTAGACAAGTTTTCAGAAAGCAAGAGCGGCGGAAACTTGTGTGGCGGCTCCTTCCTTTTGTCGGCCATTCTGGATTCTGTGCCGGCTCACAGAATCAGACGCGCGGCTCGTGGACGCACGGCGGGACGTTAATGAAGTTCTTTTGTTAGAGTTGAGCAAAAACCAAAATGTGACAGTTAATACAAAACAGGGAGAAGAAAAAAAAGAAAGGAAAATAGTTACATCATTCCTGTGTTCTTCAACTTTGTACTTGGTCACTTTTTGAATTCCATATATTTATATCCATATATATTTATATATATTTATATATTCTTTTTACAATTAAAAACACCATGGATTTGACAGACTATTTGGTTTCTTTTTGCCTAAGTAGAAGTGTTTCTCTTGTTTTTGTAAATAAATGCATGTAAATATTTTTTTTCTCTTTTTCCATACTGTCAGTCGGTGTAAAGGCGGCCACTCGAGAAGTGTTTGTATGTTTGTATCCACACAGTATGCATATCATCAGCACATTTTCAGAATTTCCATGATATTACATTTTTTTTTTTTTTTTTAAATTCAGCATTTCCATTTGTGTCCCACAGACGCAGAACACCAGAGTCTGTCAAACGCTGTCAAACCGAAAGTGAACGTCCTAAATCGTGTCCTTTCATTGGCTGCTTTGGCCCAGGTCTCTGTGTGATAGGCTGGGGCTGAGTAACTGGGTCTGCGTGGGTCCGTTACAGCTCAGCGCCCCAGTACTTCCTCCATTAAGGTTCAGGAAGCAAACAGTTTCTCTGGCCTCCACCAGCGCAGCCGTCGAGCCGCCGCTGTTGATCCCACCCTCCTCCTGCTTCCTGTGAGCCAGTGCCAACGCCCTGAGCTGCTCCTGCGCCTCCTCCAGCAGCAGCGCCACCTCGTCCTGCTGCTGGCCAATGGCGGGTGAGCAGGAAGAAGAAGCCAGCGTGGTGTGTGCTACCTTCTCTCGCCTCTCTCCCTTGCAGGGCATGGCTCCACAGGTAACTGACAACGCTGTGGTTGCCGGGGTGACGCTGGTTTGCATACAAGACACCTCGTTGTCATGGTGACACTGGACGGATGGGATGATGGGGATAGAGCAGGAGCGAAACGGAGGCGGAGGGGAGTGGCTGTTACGGCGTCCTGGCCTGCGCAGGCTGCGGGTGGTGGGACTCGGATCCCTGTGCTCGGGCGGAGCGCACAGGCCTGAACGCACCTCCATGCGGCCGCTCCAAGGCGATGACGTCGTCTCCATGGAAACAGGAGTTTGCATATGTAGGAAGGCATCTTGTCTGGGGTCGTCACATTGGTTCTCTCCCTGCATTTGGCAACTAAAAAGATGTAGAAACAGGAAGCGGAGGACAAGACAGAGACAAAAAGAAGAGAAAGGGGAGCAAAGGTTATTCAGCTGGAGTTCCTCACTTTCTCTGCCTTTGACAAACTACCACACTGAAACCTTTGCAGGATACACAGACGGACAGCTCTCCACCCTCTGCCATCTCTCAGGGTAACCGTGGATACTGAGACGGAAGAGGATGGATCTGACACCTTTCATCTCTTTATATCTGAGTCCACACACATGCACACAAATTTTCCCAAATCCTCAACTCCCTTATGTAAGTGAAGAGGTAGCAGAGAGTTCATTATTTATTTTATTTATCTAAGGACTTGAATTGTTTCAACATTTGAGCTACGTACAAGGACGAGTGAGGAAATCACGTGTAACTTGCAATCGACTTTATCTTTTTCCTTTTTAGGAGCTGTAGGTCAAGACCAGTTTCTTTGAAAATCCCTTTCTGAATCAGCCTTGCTCAGTGATTACATAACTGCACTGATTCAAGTTATGACAGGTATTATTTTCAATTCACGTTTTTAATCTCTGCCCTCATCATCCACCTTCCTCTTCTATCATCTGCTGTTTTTTTTTTTTTTAAAATATCTTCTCTTGTGTTGTTCAACCTGTCTGTTGGTTTGTTCACATATTGTTATCTGGTTGTTCATCAAATCAAGTTATCAACATATCCCCTGTTTGTGCATCCTTGCCTGTCTGTCCCTGTTAGTCTCAGCCTGTTTGTTAGCCGTCCTCCTGCTCAGCCTCTTAAATTACACTGGACGTTTTTATGTGTTAACACATTCACATGACACAAAGATTAGAGTTGTGCATGTGTTTACATGCAGCTGGACTGTAATGAGATTACTCCACAAAACCCGACCCTATGTCAAACTCATAGTTTGTGTATACAGTGGGAATACTAGCGTCAGTTTGGATTCAATTATTCTGGATGCAAAGATGCACCATCACGTTCTCCTACACCCCACGGCTCCCACAGTGATGCTTTCCCTGTGTGGAGCTTTGGTACGCATAGTATTTAAAAAACCCCATTAGAAACTGTCTTCTTTATGGTAACCCTGCAGAATAACATCAATAGTGAATGATTCTGTGCATCACGAATGATGTTTTTACATCCATACTTTCCACCTACTTCCTGCTTTGGCACTGAATGTAAATCACGAGGTGCAGAATGTAGATGTAGCTCTGAGGCTATAATGAGCTGATGTACACATGGTTTCTCAAGCAAAAATTAAGCTCGAGAAACCGGATTGCTAATCCAGGTTTCCTGTTTGCATGATGTTTAAAAAAAATCTGGTTGATGTGGAAAGTGGACAGTAACCTACTTCCATCCTTCTTGCGTGACAACTGCTATCCAGACTGATTCTGGAGTGATCCTTGACATTTTATTTGGCCAAATTGATGATCAGGCTTATCATTTGCCTCATCTGTTCAGCTCATATACACCTTGTTGTTACAGATCCTTGTTGCTAAGCCAACGACAAGCTTTACTTCCCATTGTGACTTATCTTATATCTCATATAAGATAACTTCTGTGTCCAGACATAATCCCTCTTCCCTCACTTCCCTCCATCAAAGACTCACCATGCCCTTCAGTGTTATCGCTGTCTAAAGCCAGTGGCATTCCAGAGCTGAGCCATATTTGTGTAATAATTCATAATCCTCTGCAAAAGACTAACCTTTTTTCGCCGTGTCAAAATCCAGCTTTGACTCCCTCGGCCTTGTAAGACCTCATCACACACACTTAACATGTCTCCATCAGGAGAGTCAGTCCAGAAATACCGGTAATGGTGGGAGGAGAAGGTGCTCTTTTCAGACTCAGAGGAAATCACATCGTTCTTTTATCGCCGCAGTATTTTTTCCGAGACAAAAAAACCACAGTGGAGATTTAGCGGGTCCACAGAGAGGATCCCGCGAGCGATAAGAGAGGATGATGCGAGGGTGCTAATTCCCAAGATAACATTCACAGACAAATCTCTCTTTTGATGTGTTGAAACAACAATCAGATTGCAAAAATCTATGAAGCAGAGTTCAAATATAGACCCCGAAGCAAAGAGGGAGCAGCTAGAGGGGTATTACAGAGGGATTGTGTGCAAGAGAGGTGAGATAAGTGACTGGGCTTTTATCTTTTACGGGGGCTCATTACATGTACAAGTGTTAACAGTCATTTTCATTAATCCGTTCCCCTGCAGATAAAAATATCTCATCTGTTTGGAGCTAAAGTCAAACTAAAATCGCTATGCAGCGTGATGCAGTGACCTTGTAACACTGGGGAAATGTTTGCGGAGAGAGGCAGCATTTATACATACATGTAGGTGGACGCCTACACATAGACACAAGCTGCGTCTGTTTACCTTGAAGGCTGTGTGTAAAATATATATCGCAGGACAAATTTAGCAGTGAGAGGGAGAAAGTGGCATGTTAAAAATCCTGCAAACAGTAGACAAAAATACAGAAAATGCATGCAGCCTCTCTGTCAGCCATTTTGGAGACAGCTTTATCTTAAAATAGTAGTAACAACACAGGACATTCTGTCTCCCTGTCAGCCATTTTGTTGAGATAACACTAGGCTTCTCTAACAGGCATGGAATAGACCGGGTAACCTTTCTTTAAAGCATTTTCTAACTGTCATATGCTATCTGCACACTCCTCTATCACATTCTTTTGCTCCCCTGCTGCTATTTTTGACTTCTTTTACTATATTTCTGAGCGCTTTACGTCTGTGTCAGGACGGATTCACACTGCTTGCCTCTCTCTATTTCTGTGTCTGCATCTCTCCCTCGGTTTCTGTGCAGTCGTGGTCCAAAGTCTCCATGGCAACCCACACTACCACACTATGGGAAAGCGATTCTCGTCCGTCTGCCTGTCCGTCCATCTGCTGTGAGTGAGTGAGTGAGTGAGTGAACTGAGTCCGCATGAGTGTGTGTATGTTCTGGATATGTGTGTGTGTGTGTGACCTCTTTGCCTTTCAACACAACCTGTTCATCCGTACATCCCAAACAATGTCTGCGTGTTTGTGCAGCATCTGTGCATGAGTGTGTGTTTTTTTTTTATGAAAGGGGAATTTTCATTCTGGTCAGTGGCATGCACAGATGCTCTTGGGGCAGGGGTAAAAACAACAAAAGGGTCTGGGGGAGGGCAGCATTTGGACAGCAAAGGACACTTGTAGTGACCAGAAGAGGATGGAGCCAACCTGAGGACACATGAGTGACATTTTGGCTGACCGGGGGACGCTTGGGGTGACCATATGACACACTGGCTGACCAAAGGATCATTCGAGGCCAATGGATCACTTCAGCTGAAGAGAAGGCATTTAGGACTCTTAGAGAACACTCGTGTCAACCAGAGTGGAACTTTGGTTAATAATGTGACACCAGAAGATACTTGGGGCAACCAGAACACATTTGACCCAACCAGTGGATGCCTGGGTCGGCCAACCAGAGCACACTTTCCTTGACCGGAGGACACTTCAGCTACCAGAAGACTCTTGGGCTGACCAGAGGGCACGCAGGGATGGATTTAGTTGACCAGAGAGGCACTTGAGTGGCACTGGGGCCAATGAGAAGAGCACTTGTGCTGAGGGGAGAGGCTTACTTAAGCAGCTCCAGTGCCCCAGTGACATTTGAAGCATGTGAAAATGAAGCATGCTTAAATAAAGATTAAAACAAAAGGAAACGTAAGCGCTCTGAGTAAAAAAGGGCATGGGTAGTCATCGCTCTAAACCCCTCCCCATAGCGTGCACATCACTGAATTCACCGAACGCACGCTAGTGTGTGCTCTTCTCGTCCTCTTTGTATTAGTATGCATGTAGGTCATGTGAAGCTTTATCCTGAGCCTCGACTGCTGGGACCTGAACGCTTGAAGAGAGACTTGCCAGTCCAGGTGGGTAAAGCACTGACTCATGACCCACCAAAAATGGGTCAAAGCGCCTTTCGCGTTGAATACATTTCTTACTAATCACTCGAACATATCATTTGCATATCCCCCGGCTGCTATGCACATGCAGTTTCGTCTGCAAAGTGTAACCCTACTATAATTGTTCTACCTACTAAGCCATTGCATTAAAGAGCTGAGAATCAGAATTTAGGCCAGGCATGACAAGATGCCTGAGAGGGAAAGAGGGAGTGAAGAATGTGGATGTGCAGCCTGTATCATGTCATTAAAAGCACCAGGCGAAGCGATTGGTTTGAACTCGTGCCACTGTACTGCAGACCACAACATGACGTGACCTTGTTTTTATCGTTGCTCAGCAGATTGGAAAACAAAAGGATGGAAGGGAGTAAAGGAGATTAAATAAATGAGAAATGCAGTCTTAAGAAAACAGAATACGGGCTTTGAAATATCCACGCTTGAAATTTTTTTGTCCATGGCAGGCCTGTATTTTTCAGTTAGTAGCTTTCATCAAAATGACTCAGCACATGGCGGATGCTGCACAGAAGTAAGGACAGAAGGGAAAAGAAAAAAGTCGTGAGGATAAAACCTTAAAATACTCTTGGTTTTTAAAGAGCTGCTGCACACTGAAATATATTAATGCCCTCTAATTAGACATGGCTGGTCCTCGCCTTTGCGTGGGTGATGAGTCTGTGAAACCATCCTTCATTTTCAAAGTATGCATCAATCACAGGAGTCTACACTATTACTTGGTATTTTTCATTTTTTGGCACCAGACTGCATTCTTTCCTGTGATGATGATCCCATGACCGACAGCAGACCAACACACACCGGAGAGTTAGCCACTCTCTGAGCCTGTGGCTAACACAGGTACGACACAGTGTGTCTGACAGCAGCTGCTCATGGCTGGTAAAGCTCTGACTACGAGCTCTTTGGCTGTTCTTGCGACACTGAGTGGTGGTCAGTCTGTCACTCTGTTTTCTTACATAACAGACATTTGTTGATCATTTGAAGTTCAAAAATATATATATTCATTTTCATCTTCTTCTCACCCTCTTTGTGCTTCAGCCTCCCTGTCAGAGGAGTCTGCTTCTTGAAGGTGTTGGTAGGCGGGGCCTGAATACTTGGATCCTCCAATCGGATTTAGCCTTCCCCTGGGTATGGGCGGGGTCCTGCGTGGAGCTGACCAATGGGCTGTCCGGGTTCTCTGATCCGGGATATGAGATAAGGAACCACTTCTGAGGAGGGAAAAAAAGGTCATATTGTTTAATATCTGATGGAATATGCTGTCATATATGTAAATATAACCTCTTCTCATCCCAGGTGAGTAGGACTAGGTACTTTAATTGTGTTGAATAGGGTCTAAATGTGTAAATATGTAATACTTGAGTAGATTTGAGTGGATTCATAAGCATCTACAAGATGTGTTTTTGAGGTGACACGGACAGAGAAGATTGATGGTTACTGCTAATCTTTTTGCTCATCAACTGGTGGTCTATCATGCTAGTGCCACTGTTCAGTCTCTGTTTGGATCAGGTTTAATTACCCATCGGTCTGTTTGCCATTTTTGGATTGGTTTCCCCTTTTTTTAGAGTTAATTTATGTACAAAGGGTTTGGGTAGGTTGACCTCTTGTAAGCAGTTAAAAGTATAATCAACATGTGACCAATGTTAAAATGCTTCATCAAATTGAATTTAGATGGAAACTGACCAGCAGATGAAGTGCTTGCCTTTTCAAGTCAATAGTCCAGGGAGCTAAGGAGCCAAAGAACTAAGCTCGACAAGAAAATCTTTAACCAACAACTCTTTGGCACATTCCTGGCTTAATTTCTAATACAATTATTTAGACAGTGGTTGAAAGTTGCTTTTTACTAAAACACAAATCTAGTTCCTGAGTTCCCAAAAAAGGTCCTGCAGTAGAAAACAGCTACAAGTTAAGAGCAGACGTCTGGTTAGTTCAGAAAAGTTGATTTGTAGCTCTTGATTCATTTGTATTATAGAAATCGGAAAGCATGGTGTTCGTGTATGTCGTCTTTGCTCGCATACATCTTCCAAAAGTGATTTTCGAGCTGGAATATTTGTAAGTACATTCTGATGTACTTTACTGAAGTAGCAAATGTCCTCTCCGGGCCGTCATTCATATTTAACTCTGCTGTTTAGAAGGATTTGCCTCTTCTATAAACTTCTATAACAACCAGTATATCTGCCTTTTTGTCGTATAGCCATCACAATTTAGCCCTTGTTAAAGTTGCTCAGATCCTTATGCTTGCCTATTTTTCTGCATCCAACGCATCAACTTTGAGCACGAAATGTTCACTTGCTGCCTGATATATCCCACCCACTGACAGGTGCCATGATAACGAGATAATCAGTGTTATTCACCTCACCTGTCAGTGGTCATAATGTTATGGCTGATCGTTTCAGCACATTTAGAAACTGAAATATACATGACAGGTAGAGAATATTAAGAGTTTTTAATATAGTCTCGCTCAAATTTTTTGGGCTTACTGATTATTTTCAATCTCTGCTTAGAATAAGGCGCTTACAAGACATTTAAAAAGATACATCATGTCTGAAACACAGTATGAGTCTTGGCCAGTTTCTTTCCCACGCCTAACATTCATAATCTGTAGTCATATCTCCCCTGATGTATTGTGTGGTCTGGTTTCAGGGGGTATTTTTGCTACTGTATGATCATAGAAAAATTATATGAATACTACAGGCAGCAGTGTGTGTCTGTGATCCTCTCACTCTTCTGTGACTACAAATTGACGGTGACACTCCTCCAGAGCATATAGACTGTAATATTCTAAATCAGAGTACATAGTTTAGAGAATATCACAGATCCAAAATGAAACTGACAGAAGGGCGGGATCGAGAGAAAAAGGCGCAATTACTCATCTGTCTGCTACTTCAGCACCACAGATGCTGGGTACTGATATTTCAGAGCCATAGATTCTAACTTTTATAAACCTCAGTCAGATAAAGGATTAGTGAGTCAGGCAGACTAGTCATATTCAACTGAACAACCCCTCTGCCACTACACACTCTCTGCTGCTAAAGGATGGAGCGTCGGGATGGCAGGTTATTAAGAGGGTTGCATTTTGGTCCTTTTGCTAAGGAGGATGGGATCCCCTCTCAAATCACCCATCTTCTTCCCAACACACTCTGTTCTCCTGACAATACAGTGTCCAAGGCTGATGAGATTGTAAACAAATAAACCTTGATCGGGTCAATAAGAATGTCATTTGTGGTGAGAGCAACAAACTGCCAGCCAACCGTGTGATCAACTCAGTGCAGAGAAAAGGAGATAGTAAAGCTTTGCAGGAGTTTAGCCCAAAAAAAAAAAAAGAGTGGTTTAAAAGTTGTCTGATAGTATTTCTGGGAAAATCTCCTCTCAACCGCTGACTGGATCCCCTTGAAAAAAGGCGATTAACCCCCAGCTGCTCCAGTGGAGTTGCTTAGCAGTTAGAGTTAGAAAACCACAGGTACCCTGAGAGCCTCTCCGGTGTGAATGTCTGTAACTGAACAGCGATGACAGAGAGCGAAGTCAAAAAAGAGGTATGTGTGCATTTTACTCATTTACCCCCTGTCCCAGAATCAAAAAATCACGCTGTCTTTTCACTCTCACGGATATGAAAACAAAAAAAAACTCGAGGCAGAGCTTAAAATAGTAGTCATTGAAAATATAACTAAAAATCTCTGAACCATCAAAACAAAACACCAATAGGAGGTCTGACGTACACACCTGATCTGCAGTGGTTCCCTTCTCTTTGGCTCAGCTCTGTCATTGTGTTTGTTCGTGTGTATTCTAACAGAAAATCCAGCCTTGGCAAAGAGCTGAATCCTAACTCTGTCAGAAGTAGGCAGTGGAGTGTGTGTCGGACTGTGTTTCTGCTGATGAACATGCCAAAGCACAGACAACTCTAACAAACCGCCGAGCAGCGTGAGGGAAAAAAAAAAAGCTTACTGGGATTTACATCTGCACCGGCTCATAAATCTGCGCTTCCTATTTTATCTCTGTCACATCTCCTCTGTTTTCATGACCGTTATAGATATGCTTATTAACATGTTTATAGCTTTAATTACAATTACTATCATTCTACCGTAAATCAGCAATTAGCTCTGGCTGCACTGTAATGTGGATAATTCAATTTCTCTCTTCACTGAGCCCCTGCTGATTATAGGAAGGGACACAGAAGTTGCCTATTGTTGGTATAATTTGCATTATTGTAGCTGCATCTCCAGTGTAACATTACACCTGCGTGTGTGTGTGTGTGTGTGTGTTATACCTGTGATGTTTTGCTGTGCCCCTGGAGCTGTTGGATGGCGTGGTGGAGATGTTGCAGTGTGCAAAGCTGGACTCACAAACATTTCCCTGGCGAGGCTGGGAGGAGCGTTTGAAGTACTGTGGAAACAAGCAAGAAGGACCAATAAAAACAATGTATGAGGAACTGATCCTATAAATGACCGTCAATATGTTAGAGACATTTTAACATCATGTGCTACAAAGTGATCCCACTCAGAATAAAACTTCTCCTCCTCCTCCTCAGGCAGGTTATATTGAGCTTTCTTAGATCTCTTCTGTTAACTCCCACAGCTCTTTCTCACACATCGAGAGCCTCGGGGTGGGGAGTGCCTACTGCCTTGATTCTGGGAACTGACTGTCAGAGACTAAATGGAGTCGAGCAGCGTCTATTTCTGCCTTTTGCCACCTTCCTCAACATCATTCTCGCCTTTTCGGGGATTGAGGTAAATTGCACTGTGCACCGAGAGCGGGAGGGAGGCTGCTTGACAGCTTGATAAAATCAAGAGCATTAAGGCTTCCGGTTGTGTCACAAATCTTCTACCAACAATGAAGAGTGGCGACTTCACCGAGGTCCAGATGTGTCAATAGTGGCTGAATATGTGGCAGATGGGAGAGAGATGAAGTGAAATGAGTGCATGGGATGGATTGCTGCACTGTTCACTGTGGATGTATTTATGATGGTAAAGGTAAAAGGTGATGGTCATATAGAGAGTCATATGAAACCATTTTACACGCCTGGTTTACTGTGACAGCCTTTTTCCATGCCTGAACCGAAAATCTATTGACTCCGAACGGTACAGAACTCAGCTGATGGCTGCCAAGTAACGTGATCACATCACTCCTGCTCTGTAGAATAGATTTTACTTTAAGGGCTCTTCCTTTAAGGCCTCTCTGCTGCTATAAGTCTTAAGAAGAACCATTCTTGCCAGCACATACTTTGAGATCCTCGGGCAGAGGGCTTTTGTCTGATCCACAGGCATGGTTGAAAACTAAACGGGCCAGAGCATTTTGCAGTCTGGGCCCAGAGGCTCTGAAATCAGGTCAGCTGAGTCAGTGAAGTGTCTTCTTAAAACATACTTTTATGTGAGCGCCTTTCATGATTTTACTTGAGTTTTAATTTTAATTGAACTTGAAACTTGAAATCTGGGAAGGGAGAAAATCACCTCGGTTGAACTGCTTACCGTAGACACGCGCCAAAATGCTTGGGAAGCATTGCCCATATCTTGGTTTGCAATTACAAAACAATGACGGTTACTAAAAATCTTGCTAACGACACATAATGTGAGCACGAATCTAAAAAAAAGGGATTTTCATTGGCGAAATGGCTCCGAAGACATCATCTTAATTCTACTGAAAAAATCCCCACAAACATAATATCACAGTCAGCCGCACTTTGCTCAAGAGCTGAGGATATTATATATGCCAAATATGTATGTATCTGTGTAATAGATTTTGTGGTGATTGCCTTAATTGTAATGTATAAATGCACATAATGTGTATATTAACCCAGCTCTCTGTTCTCATTGGCATCAAATAAGCCAGAAATAACACAATTTTTAATATTTAATAAGCCCATTTAAAGCCTGGATTAACCACAGTGGAAAAGTTGATTAGTAAATCTGTGCAATTAAGCTGTCAGTGCTTCTGTTCAGTGAAACATCAAGAAATATTAAGATAAAATGACAAGAGATGGAGATTTAAATATTACAAAACAGCCTTTGAAATAAATACCTCCTTTACCTCCTTTACTCTAACAAAAGTCACGGCTGAGTAAATAGTCAGTACGGTGATTTCTGTCCAGAACCGTCGCACGTACTTCATTTTGTTCAGACATGTATTCTTCCTATAATTCTCTACGTCTTTATTGCTTTTCATCTCTTTTCCATCCTTTCTCACTTCGACACTTATCCTCCCTTTGTCACCCCCGCTGCACTCTTGCTCTCTGGTAGTCGGTGGCGTTCAGTTCTTTGTTTTGTGCTTCGCAATGCGTTTGACGAGGCAGACTCCGCTGCAAAGCGGCAAACATCCGCTGTGAACTCGACAAAAGAACACAGGACAGCACAAGGAAGTGTTTCAGGCTTTAAACTTTAAAAGCTTTAAAAGATGTAAGGAGAGCAGTGCTGGTTTGATTTCCTATCTACAACACAAACGTATCTGTGGTTTGCGTCTATCTGGCTGTGACAGTTTTCTCTCCTCAGCATTATCGCAGCATTGTCTAGACTTTCGTAACATAAGCTATTTTAGTTTCTTGCTCCAAAGTTACATTCATGTCTTATCTTTATGCAGAGTTCTGGGGTCTGATGTCTGACTAACAAGGCTGTCACCGATGAGGTCTCTCTGCAGGACACCAGTCTCATTAGCGTCACCCATGCTGCCATAGTTATGTGACCATTAAGACATTTGAAGGCTGATTTATACTTATAAAACCATAACACAGGCTACTTTCCTAACTTGAATTGAAACTGTACTGAACTGATTCATTAGGAACTCCCATGAGACATGTAAATCTTTAAGCAGCCAAGAGGAATTTTCATTTTGGGTTGATTCTAGCAGCCCCTGTGGACAAAATTGGTCGTGTTTCTACCGCTTGTTAGTCTGATTTCAAGGGGGGAATCTGACCCAGTGGTAAGCATTAAGAGTAACTCTATAGAAATAACCAATCTATGTTGTTGCTTGTAGGTCATGTAGGTCATATAGATGCAATAAACTGAGGCAGCTGCACAACCAGCTAAAAACTCCTTGTAGCACGTTTAAAATCTTCGACTTCGACTGAGTTGCACTTTTACCCTCACGAAATCCGAGCCTGGCTTACCACATAACAAACAAGACCTTTAACCTGTAGTGTATCTCATGCGTTCAAATACCGCTCACCGATGAAAGTTTTCTTAACTACAGAGATAATGTGATATTCAAGGAGCTGATTTCACACATAAAGGTCAGTTTACTTGTTATGAGGAGTATTAGTCCTTGAAAAGAATTGTATAATTCCAAACAAGGGACTAAAAGTCTGTTTCTACTGCTTTCATTTTTAAAAATTTGTCTCTTGTGAGTCTGCCAACTTTCTGTGCAATCCTAAATCGCTTCACTACCCAGTTAACAGTGCACTGGGTATTGTAAGATACAAATAATACAATTATACAGTATTAATGTATTGCAAATCCAATGTGTATTAGGAGGTGAACAGTCCAATTTCACACTAATTTCTTGCTCTCTCTGCCCTCTTTCTGCACATCCAAGTTGCTAATTGATACAGAAGATTCGAGCGAAGGCAGCCTGTGATAAAACAGCAAAATATGAAGTTTTAACAGTGGGACATTATGCTAGAAAGTGAGCTCCAATTATTCAAACTGAGAATGAAGATCACTGCTTGCATTTGCTGTTAATTAATTCACGATTAAGAAGAAATGGATGGCAGTTTAATCGGCTCTGCTAGTCGTTACTGAAGGACTGTCCAATTTCACTCTCTTAACAATGCTTTTCTTTTACAGTAGCAGACAAAAAAAAAGTCTTGTGTTTAACTTATTTATCCATTACAGACTAATAAAGAGCTGCCTACCAACTAAAAGTGCATCTAAGCTGTAAATGCTGACGCTGTGCGGTTCAGCATCCATTTTGTTTCAGTTTGAAAATAGATTTCGGCTTTAGAAAGACTGCTCAAGGAAAAAAACTGTGTGCATGTGTCATACAGCAATACTGACTGTTTATAGAGGTCATCAATATAAATGCAATGTTTTCTTGCGCAGCTGCAGGCGAAGAAACTCTGCTCTCCAGCTCCATAAACGACGCACAGATACAACGGGTGAAAGTAATCATTGCTTTGACAGTGACTTCTGACCGAGTCTGGACGTTCGCGGTTCAAAGGGAGTATGTAATGACGTGTAATATATTAATGGATATGTGCATGTGTGTGTACAGTGTGTGTGTGTGTGTGTGTGTGTGCGCACTGTAATGGATGTTTTAATCTCTGAGATAGGGACTACAATACACCATATGCCTGTGGCACTGAGGTTTTTTAACACTGACAGACTATCCGGAGGGGACCAGGAGATGATTTTTATGATTTGTGCAGAGATGCTGGCATCAATAACAACTTTACAGCGTTATAAACACACACACACACACACACGCAGACACACCTTAGTCTCAGACCTAAGCATAGCAGAGCAGGGTATTCGTGTTCATGATAGAGACAGAGCAGTTTCAATCATATGGCAATGACAGATAGACTCTGTGGAAAACCTGTGGGATACATGACAGGGCGGTAAAACTGATTGATGGAGAAAAACCAGCTCAGTCAGAACAGCTTTTTACTTCACTGCTTAATCAAATACTTCCAACAAATGGCCCTGCAGCGCTAATCAGAAGCGTTCATTTCCCATATTAGGTTTTAAACCCTGGGTACTTCTGCTGCCTTTGTCATGAGGGTGTTGATCTACGTGTATACACGTGCTTAAAGGCAACAAAAAAAAATCCATATTAGAGTCAGATTAGAAAAATAAAATTGGGACTTAAAGGATCAGTGAGTAGGATTTAGCGGCATCCAGCCTTGTCTCACCCTCCTTACTGTAGAAACATGGTGGACGATGGCTTGTGGCATCTGTAGTGTTTGTAAGGCAACAATTCTTATTTTCAGGTGATTATACACTAATGAAAACATATTAAATTCCAAGGCATGCAGCAGAGATGTAATAAAGAATGAAAGAAATCCAACACAACAGAGTCTGTATGACACATTAGTGTAAGTGAAAGCTCCTAACACACACTGACCCCTGTGCTTTGTTACTCTGTGTTCAGGCGTTTTGGTAATTGATAGCCCGTAGACAGAGATCAATGGGATTCTGGGTGCGTAGGCACAAAATAAGCAAATACAATTCATTTGCATGTAACTTTCCCAAAGGCTCCTGTAGAAATTAAATAAACAGAACAAGATTTAAAAGCAACATTTATACAATAAAGATCAGGCTTGTTTTGCAAGCAACAATACATTCTGCAGAGACAGTAAGCAATAATCAGTAATTCATGAACTAGTGGTAATAGAGCAATTTGCAAAATAGGAGCCAAAGGACCGCTTTTAAATTGTTTCATAGTATGCTTTAATAGAACGCGATTCAATTGTAGATTATTCAGTTGGATTTTATTGAATTTTGTTGTCTACTCTTTATATTCTCAACAGATGAGATAATCATTAATATGGGAAATAATAATTATCATATTTATATTATCACCAGCCAGTTCAACAACTAGCTTTGCAAGCGTCTAGCACTGCCTATTTCGCAAGGATCCATGGATGAACTTTGCTTTTCTGGTGTGACCAAGCCGCAATGCTGAATGCTGATTATTCTCTCAACTACTGGATAAGAAAACAGGTGAGAAAGAATCGTCCAGCTCTGTTTTTATCTGGTAATTTAGCCAACAAGGACTTTAAACAAATCTAGAAAAGTTTAAAGTAACTGCTCGTGTCAGAAAGTCGTGCTGGAGTTGAGGTTGAGCCTTCTTTGCTGTGAAGCAGCAATGCCAACGGCTACAGACCCTGAAACTCCTAAAGGAGACCTCCAATCAGCCACCACAACCACTGGCTGCAGACTCTTTTACAGTTAGCTTGGTTGATGAAAGATGATGACGCATGACCTCAATAAAACAATAATGTTATACACATTGTAAAGTCTAAATACTGAAGCATTAAAGATGTATGAGTATAAAGATTTCGGTCTTGAGTTACAAATGCAGTGAAGACCGAGTTAAAGGCAGCATGACTGACATATATCTCCCATTCAGACTGTTGACCAACAAGAAGCTTAAAGAAGCATAAAACCTGATTTTTCAGAAAGTATGAAAAATGTATCACAAAGCTAACTGATAAAGTGCAGTGACCCATTTAAAGTTTCAATGAAGTTCCCAACTGAAAGAAGAAAGGGAATGAGACAGGTTTGAACATTCCTTTCATTGACTTTACAGAAGAAAAAAGATTTTAAAAAAGTAACATCAATGATGCCTAAAAGGACAAAACATTTGAAGATTTGAATAGAGATTCAAGTTATAAGTGTGGATCCACAAAAACGTATTTTAATATACTTCTTATGGCTGCAACAACACCAGTGCTTATATAAGTGTATAATTACACTACATTTTTAATAGGGGCATCACTTTGATTTAAGCATTTCCAATTTATGGAATATATGATATTAATCTGAGTAGACGGTTGGATTGCTGCCATTCCCTTGATCTTCATTTAGGTTTGGGAGGCCGGTTTGTTTGTCCTTGGCAGAGCTCTCAGCTTGAGAGTAATGCGAGGAGGCACACCTGACACACCGTCTTCGCAAACTCCAGATTTTACAGATTACTTTCAAGCTTTGGTTAGCTCTATCTCCAAGCTATAGTCAGAATGTAAGTCAGATTTCAAGGAGGGGTTATTCGGTTGGTTGCAATCTGCCACCTCACTGCAAGATGCCACTAAATCCAACAGACTGGACCTGCTTTTAAAAGCAATAGTCCGATAGCTATGCCAAGCTAAAAACTGGTGACGTGATTTAAATCTTCTCATATGACTCTTGCATAGTTCCCCGAAATGTTAAACCAAAGGATCAGTGTGTAGGTTCTAGGGGCATCCAGAGGTGCAGTTGCTTACCCTCTTGCCTCACCCTGTCCAAGTTTGTAGGAAAAAACTAAAGTGGCCATAAAACTGACAAAAAACAAAGAAGGCTCTATGATGAGACAGGCAATGAGAAACTAGTGTTTACTGCTGGTAGGAGACGGTCAGTTGTATCATGAACTGCTACTAAATTTGATCTCTACTTCATATGAACTGGATCTCACATACAGGATACAAATGTCTCTGCTTCGCCCACACAGGAGTTTATCAATCTTGTGTATATTAATTTGTTTATGATGGATAAAGAGTCTTTGGTGCACATAGTACACTTTGCTTCATTTTAAATTTAAATCATGCCTTTGAGGGGATGTACAATTTATCCAGTAAAGCCTTCTGTCAAACCGCCGTAGATTAGATAGGTATATGATAAACATGCAGCAACGATTAAATTTAATTTATGCCCAATGGTGCACAAATACATACATATACACAGACTCTCCCCCAAGGCGATGGTACATGCGGCTTTGACTGACATTCAAATTAAGGTAATGTTTTCCATCCCGGCTACTCTGCGGCGCACATCTGGGAGAGATGCGGTGACAAAGAGCGCTGAGAAGATGATGAATGACATCTCTAGCCAGCACCGTGCTCCCAAACCACTGAACGATTGCATGCTCAAAGACCTGTGAGCCTGATGCAAGTGGCCAGGTGGAGACAGGAATACATACCGATTCATATGCAGCTAAACACTGCAGGGGTGATGGATTTTATGATAGATGCTAATATTCTGAGGTGTTCTCTGAGTGCCGCATGTGTCTGATTTGTAATAATCTCTCCAGGGGCACCGCTATTAGATACCACATTTTAAATGTATATAACTCATTTCATTAGTGTATGTCACCTGAAAATAAGAATCTGTTTTCTTCGAATGAGCCTTTTACATCTGCAGATGTGGTCCGCCATGTTGAACTGCCATGTCTCTACAATAGCCCACAATGGACAAACTAAACACTGACGCAAGAAAGGACATTTTGTGTGTTTTTCACAAGGAAAGAAGGGTTTCAAATCCGCAACTACATCACTAGATGCCACTAAATCCTTCACAGTTAAGCGACAATCTTAGCAACAAAACATTTCAAATTTGTGCTGATGGCAACTAATGGCACACAAGTTTCTGGTGCTGTATCTTTATGCTGGTATAAGCAAACGAGGAAGATTCTTAATCACAATGGGTTCAAGTTAATGTCATCCAGAAAATCAACAGATTTTCAAGACAGCCAGTTTTCAAAGAAATTCAGTGGGAGCATCCTGAGAATACTGGACAGGTGTACATGCACAGACATCCATCGCAGGAAGGCTACAGTACTTTGAAAGAAAGTCAAGATGGGAGAAAGTAAAAACAGCATTAGTCACCTCATGCATTTGCAGGTTGGTGTTAGGAGTCCTCATCTTGGCATCCAGGGCATTCTGCAAGTTAGCAGTGTAGTTTTTCAAACTGCGACTCTCCTTCAGGTGGGCCTGGAGCTTCTCTCTGCGCCTCCTGAAGAGAGAAAAAGAAGGGATGATGCACAAGTGGAATGTATTTCAGGAGGGCTCTGACTGCTGAATGACTGTGAATCCTGTCTGCAGGTTTTCAAGTATGAGGATAAAGCACGTGCTCGACCAAAAGTATTTAACCTTGCTTTCACTGAAGAGGCCATCTCCATCCTTCATTAACATCACAGTAGTCTCTTCAAATGGCTTCTAGTAAAACATACTTTGAGTTCCTCACTGTCGTAATTAGGTTCTGCAATCAACTTTCCCACCAAGTCCCCACCTGCAACACATCTATAATTTTGCTCTATTTAATTCACAACAGGAGCCTTGGGACAGTTGCTGTGCCTTTGTGTCAGAGAAGAATGGCAGAACAGTACAGTACAGAACATGAAGCCTAAACTAGACTTTAAACTACCAACTTGTTTCCTAAATCTACAGCACGTCATGATGGCATGTCCACAAACGTAACATATGTAGTTATTTGCAGACCATTTTAAAGTCACCTTTCCCTGAGGAGTTCTCTGGCCCCAATACTGATTCCAATAGAAACTTACAGCAATTTATTTCAAACTCAAAAAGCAAGTATAAAGGAGGCTTTTAGGTGTGTTTTTAATGTTCTAATACAGATCTATTTAAGGAATTTATGTGCATTTATCCTGCTTTACTTTTCTAAAGGACACTAGGAAGTATCTACAAGAAATTTTAGACTCATCCACCAAAATGTTTTTTCAAAGAATTAGTTACTGCCATTGCAAATTACAGTACTGCCCTTGAAGAGAGAGGAGAAGAAGAAAGTTAGCTACTGACTAAAGGAACTTTCTATCTCCACTCCTCCTTCTTTCTTCTCTGCACAGTAACAAAAAAGAACTGGGACAAACTAGTATTCCAGTTTGAATCTTTATTTCTTGTGTTCCTATGTGTTTTTATTAACCGGTGGAATAAGAACACTAATATTTTTTTTACAAAGACACTGAAGGACTGAACTCACGGGTCTAGACATAATCGTGTTAAAGGAAGTGGAATAATTAGACCTTGTGTAGCAAACAGATCTGATTTCTCCAATCCGTCTGATTTTTTTTTTGACCAGTGCAATGACACTAGTGATCCAAGTTGGTGCAAGTACACTGGAAAGAAAACCCTTTTATTACAACTTCATTCTGTTGTGGCAGAGGTATGCTCATTATCGGATAGAGCCGATGGAGCCATTACAGTTTCTGCCTTGACTATGTGCTGAATGACAGCGATGTAATGAAGTGTTTACAAACAGCTCCCTCTCCACCGCTGTGGCACTTTAATTATATTTCCTTAGAAGATGGCTGCGACATTTGGTACACACTAAAGCGTTCACTTAATATGAAAGGTCCATTATCTCTTCTAAAGCCGAGACAAAGTCTGGTTGTTTATTTGATGCTTTTGAAAGCAAAGGGGTATGCTCGCCTTTTCATGTAAGAAGAGCTTTTGAAATCAGACTTGTTTGAATGATGCCAGTCGCCTCCAACATCACAAACCTGCTCTGAACGTAGCTCAGGCTGCATTTGATTAGTGAAACCTGTATATTAATATGAATGGGTCTGAACTACATGACCTAATACCATAATGGACTTGACAGAACGCTCAATCTCACAGGTCACGTTGCTCAAACATATTTCAGCACTTTTTTAATTAGTTAATTATGCTACTTATCATGTCTGTATTTGTTTGGTGGGACTTGTATGCCTTAATTAGATAGTGCCGGTAAAGAGATAACCGGAAATAAGGGAGTGAGAGATACAACACAAGTCAGATACAACTCAGCCAGACGAAGCAGTGATGCTGCAGTCAGCATCTTAATCCTTAAACCACGCAAGTGCTGCCTGTTCTTCAGAAGAGGATCCTTTATTATGATTAAAAACTAATCAGCCCAATGTCCTTTGGAATTAAGTCCATATTGGATGAAGTCTGGGCTCACTTCATACCCTTACAATCTGCCTGGGTATAGGAAGGATGTAGAGGGTACGGAAGTCTGGGCAGTGAGCCCAGCTTTCATGCAGGAGACTAGAGCTCATCTCCTGTCGGAGGCCACCAACTAACGTTCATATTTTTATGATTGTTCCCTAACACTAGCCTCATTTTGCCACAACCACGATCGAAACTTGACAGACTTGGTTTTAAAAAGTGTTGGCACTGGACTTTAGGTTTGGGGGTTTTTACTTCTGAGTTAAATATTGAAGTTCACGTCTGGCAACAGGGTTGAAATTAAGATAACTCAAATCTCTTTTCTCCAAAGTATCCACCAAGTGGTGTAAAAACATCTACCTGTACCCAAACACAAGAGGTTGGACTTGAACTGAAAATCACAAATGTAGCATGAATTTGTGAATTTAAGAAGATAATAGTTATTAGATAACTGATCTTTGTGTTAATGCAAACATATAACAATGGAATAATGTGGATTCTTTTGTTTTGTGTTGCGTGTTTACATCATTTTTAGACGTACTAAAACAGAATTATCACCTCTGTTAAGTTAACATAAACTTGTAACTTGATATTGGTTGGGATTTTTGTTTAGGTCTGTCATGTTTTGCCTTCTGTCTGTTCTTCAGAAAGTGAAACACGCGATCAGTTAAACTGAGGTGAAGTGACTGACTTCGGTCAAGAACATTCAACATTCAACTCTTCAGTCGCTTCGTCTGCAGGTTTTGGATCACTGTGTCCTAAAAATTCAGGGATTACGTATAAAAAAAAACATGGATGTGAACAAGCTGAAAAACATCACTGTAGCCTCAGTATCAATGTTTGGAGGAGAGATAGACATACAAACTGCACTGCAGGTTCCCTTTAAAAAGCAATGACGACAGCACGAATTGAAGAATCAGCGCTCTTTTATTTAGCTGTATTTTTGTCTGCATGCATTTTTTCCTTTCAGTGTGAGAGAACCTTTGACTTTATCTTTATTCAGGACACTCAGATTTGCATGAACACGTCCTCCTGATCTGTATGCATCTTCTCAATTGAACAAGCTAGTTCCCTGACTCAATTACAGATTCATTGAAAGAGCCTGTCCATCATGCCTTGATCCGATTATCTTGTTGTCAGGCTGCTCACTCACTCACATCATTATATTACAGAGGGAAGCCTATGGAATTACAGTGCTATCTATCACAGCCTATACTCCACGGTCCATATATCCTGAATGACAGACTGCCTGCGACATACCGAATGTTTGACCCAACCTATTGAGAATATAGTGTCTCTTCAGCTATGCAAAGTTGTCACGGGCAGGAATGGGTGTGAACCGTTTATATGGCAATTAATTTGCACACACAGAGCATGCACTGCAGAAATATGCAGATAGGGAGAGAGGGGCAGGAAGGAGAGAGACAGTACAGGAGCCACATGAGCTGACCTTTGGGTTATAATGGGCTATGAATATGTGTGTGCACATAATGAGATTTACAAATTGTTGCAAATACCCAGTCTGGGATTTCGTTCAAGATGTTTGATGCCTCAACATGTTCTATCGGCCTTCACTAAATTAACAAAATGTCTCCTTGGGCATTTCGTCTGCCCACACCCAACCGGGCTTATTACCAAATACTTTAACATTTTGCTTACTTTAGGACTTCTGCCATAAATATTATCGGCAAAGTAAGTTTGAAAGTTTAAAAATCATTGGAGTAACTTTCAGTTCAAATGGAAGCAAGAAAACTGATGGTTTGGATGAAATTACATGTCACATCAGCTAATTTACCTGACAATATATTCATGAGAAAATTTCATATGTCACATTTGTGCATGGCTGGAAAAATGCAATGCATCTAAGAGTTGTGTGAAAACGCCCAATTACAGTCCTTGAACTTTGTATGTGTGTGTGTGTGTGTGTGTGTGTGTGCTTTGCTGTTGCGATTCGTGTTTTTCCTTTACCTCAATTCAACCTTCCAAACCACACAACCTGAGCCCTTTTCCTATCCATGAAGGTCAGCACTACAGGGAACCTAAGTCAAGAAACAGATCCTGATCTCCTGGATAATTCTGAAACATGTTTAGTATCTTTTATTTTTGTGGTAATATAATTTTATAGTTGCTTTTTTTAATATCGTTTGTACACAGGGTTAATAAATTAAAAGGATAATTCTGCTGTATTACAACTTATTTCTGTAGTTCATTTGTACTGATCATGACAACTGATATCTAATTACCAAAGTCATTGGAATGTGAAAACACGGTAACGAACAGAAGACAAAAGAAGATGTGAACAAACCATAACATTAAAACTAATTTGGAGATAAAGCCGCAAGTGACATGTCAGTAGTAATTTCTCATCTGGCAGAAAACGTTTGTGCACGCAGCTACAGCAAGATGTTTGGATAAAAACTTACTGTGTTTGTTTGGGTGTTTGTTTAAAACCGATATGATTGTCTGATGTCAATGTCACCACAATCCCCTCAGCAACTAACCAAATGTTGTCATTATCAATAGGAATGAAGGCCAGTTACTATCATCCAACTGAAAATCAAAACAACAAGCAGCATTTAAAACAGTTCATTTAAATAAATCTACATGAAAACACCGTGGGTTTGATGTATATCTACACTATGTATGTATGCATGTTTTTGTGTGTTTTGTCCTCTCACTTGTTGCGGCAGTAGAGGGCCATGCACAGGGTTCCCAGGAGGCTGATCGCCATGGCGATGGATGTGATTGACAGCACCTGTCTCTTGTACACCTCTTTGCTCTCTGTAGGGAAACAAAAAAAAACAGAGGAAGGAGCTGCATTAATGTCTGTTTGGGAATAATGTCATAGGTCACTTACATCTGTCAGCATGTGTGTGTGAGAAAGGAAGAAGGGAAGAGAACGGTGAATCTTTATGAGTGTGTATAAATGTGTGTACATCTGCGCAAAAGCCCAAGTCAATATTTGCAGAGCTACTGAATTAATACTAAATTAATACTATACAGTAATCTCACCATAACACAGAATTAAACATGGTCTTGAGGTTTGCACTTACCCATTTTTAATCTCTAATATTACTGTTTTGTCGTACCCAAACAGCCATTACAACTCATCACACAACAGATCTCTTGAGGTGTCTTTCCTGTAATTACTTTTACGATAAATAAACGAAACAAAACTGAAATAAAACAACAACTCAAACACATTTACAATACACCAACACATATTTACAATTCTCCAGCAACGCCTGCTATTCTTAGTTACCACACAGCCCATTTTATCAGCTCTACCACATCGAATAATGACACAATAGACCGCTTTTGAAATGGATGCCACATGAAATGGAGCTTGAACACATGGAGACACAAAGAGTTATGGCATGGACGGACGCCATTAGTGGAGAAAAATGGAAGCTGTCCTGTTTGCTACGAACAAGTAAATCATGGTTGCCTTCGGGTACATTAATAGGCGATCAATCAGGTTTTATTTAGCGAGGCTCAGACCTTGGAAAAGCATGAAGATGACACAAGGTGTTGGGGTTTTACATTGAGGTGATTGAGACAAATTTCTACTGCGGTCGAGTTTGAATGGCCACTTTAGTACAAAAAAGATAAAGTTCAGTTACAGCCGCCGCGCCCTCAGTGCGTAAGCGCAGAAATTCACTGCGGAGAGCTGCAGAATACGACCGCAACCTTCTCAGCTATAGAGCAGCGCATCTGCAACCACTGCGTCTTGCTCAAGGGCATCCTGACAGCAGGCAATGAAGTGGAGTGTTACTAATTCATGACCACATCCAGATTTTTTAAGCCTGTCTGGGAATTCAAACCAGGGATCTGTCGTATAAAGCTACTGATGCCCACACAGATGCTGCATCACCTATCAGACACGCAGCATGTCATACAGTCTATTAGTCCATTGCCAGTGCATCTTTTTCTGTCTCCTGTGTCTCTATTTGTCTCCCTCCATCTATGTATAAGTTATGTTTGCGGTGTTGTTTTGATGTTTAATCAGCCTGAGTCATCACATTGGCTCATTGGCTATGATTATATCATTAGAGGGAGCTGGGGGCTGTCCTACGGGAGCATGCTGAGGTTGAGACAGACATGCAGAGTAGGGAAGAGAGAGAGGGATGAGGAAAGATATGAGGAATCAGACAAGGAGGCAGAGATGCACTGATCTCTCTTCTTCTGTCCTGATACAGATAATGTTTTTTGATTTAAAAAATTGTCTTGCAATGAATTCCAGTGTATGCACATACATTTTATTACTTTTATTACTATATATCTCAAACTGATCACTCCTTAAAGGTGTCCTCCATCCTCCAGCAATTTAACATTGCACTTCCATAATGTTTTCAGACTTGCAAGAGTCTGAATAAGCAGAATGTGCAAGGATTGAGCCCCCAAAAACATTTCACTCGGTCCTCCCTGATAACTGCCTTCATTTTCCAAATGTTAGCGAGCTCTCTCCAGAGCCTCAAAAGGCACAATTTACATATTTGTTTCAGCTTACATGGTAATTTGACAGAATAATCTTAACCTTCATCCAGATCCATTTACTAGCTTCTCCAAGAGCTTTGAACAGCATCTCTCAGTTGCCATTGGGACATAACGTGTACAAAGTGTGAGCAAACAACCTCCAAGTAAGTGCAGTTTGAGTTGAGAGTATTTTGTCAAATTATACAAGTTTTTTTTTTTTCCACAGGAGTGAGCGACAAATAAAAGTGTAAAAATCTGAGTTCCCGTAAAAGGAGAGCTTTTTGTAATTTTATAATAATTTCAGCGTCACAGTGACAGAGAAGGAGTACTTGATGCGGATTTGTCATGTCTGGCTGTCACCCTGTTTGTTTGATAACAGTATCAGCGCTGATAATGACTCTGTGTATCAGAGGAGACTGTCGTCCCGAGAAAAATGACAGCATCAGTTGTTTCAGCAAACGCCTTGAAGCTACATCCTCAAGGCTTCCTGACACGGGAGACTGCTGTTTGATATTTGTTTCCCCCTGACAGTCAATATTTCTTTTTAACCATGACCTTAATAAGTAGGTATTTAAACCCAAACCACAATCTTTCCATAGCCCTGTCCAAACCTTACAGAACCTTAACCAGAGTTCAGTTTTGCAACAGCGATTTGTAGCAGTTCTGGAAGACATTGACAAACGATGCAGACCGCTGATAATGATGCTAATATGTTCGGTTCTGGAGGGTAATTACAAACGATTGGAAAGGTGATAGAAGAAAGGGTTGGAGGAGGAGAGGAGCAGATATAGAAAGTTTTTCATCTGTGCCAGAAAATGAAAAAAACACTCAACAAAAGTCTTTTTATGGTTGGCTGAGGTAGAAAAGATGTCGCTCTGACACTGTAAACAAAAAGTGATGGAAACAGATTAAAAATAAAAAAAAGTAAAGATGATGCTGGGGATTTAGATGGAAGACAAGGACAGGGATTGAAACTCTAACTTGTGACTTGTCCTGTCTGCCACACTATACATATACTTACACACCCACAAACACAAATTTTACTAACACTTTTTTTAGTTAGCGGGGAAAAAGTTCAGTATATCACACAGAGTCAGACTTAAATCTTACTATACTGCATGCATGCAGCACGCTTGGTGTGAGGCCTATCATAAATATGTGGCCAAGGTCAAAAAGTACTTCAACCTCACCTCCAACCCTCCCACGTCCTTATTTGGACACACCGACGCTATGCACAAACACACACTCCCCTTGATGTGAATAAATCATACGACTCGGGAGAGGAAAAGCATGTTCATGTTCCATCTGTGGGGCCGCGAGGTCACGTCTTCTGTTTATTTTCACTTCAAAACTCAGTGTTCTGCCCTGTAGAGCCCTCTGGTTGCTTATTTACAGCAACATTAAAGAAAAAATATGATAAATATTTTACACTAAAGCAGCAGCGCTGTAGAGCTGCCGCCGTGACCTTTTTGTACGCATGTAATCATATACATTCAGAATGTGTTAACAGCAGCCATGTTTCTATACAGGTTAGATGGGTAGAAATCAATAAGTGATGTAGTGAAGTGGTGAAATATGCTTACCTTTTATCCAACAAAGAACAAAGCTTTTAGCCTTTGTTGCTTTAACTTGATATAATAGACACAAAGAATAGTACCTGCTGAAGTAAATGCAACACATAGGCTGATTATTGAATATCTCCATCCATATATCATTAATAACTAGAAAGCTACATTCATACATACATGTCAAACAGGTCCAACCAACTTGTTTAGTCCTGACTTGAGATATGTTTTGTCTTGGATTTGATCTTTCCAAATATTCTAGTTAGTCTTGACCAATGAGAGTATAAAGAATGGGCAGCACATGAGTGACTGAAGCTGAAAACATGTGGCGCTGGTCGCCACCACGTTGGCTGTACTGAATCTTCCACTTCCCGGCTAATCTGAACATCAGCAAAAGATGTGGATCGTTACTGGACGTCCGGCGGGCCAGATGATGCCTGGCTGCTCTAATAAGCCATCTGAAATCAATCAAAGAGGCCACGCTGTTAATAATGCGTAGCTTTAAACCCAAATATAACTTGAACTCGACAGATATAGTCTGTTACACAGGATAACCTACAGACCTCACGAGTGGCCATCTTCTCAGGATCTACTTTACTCAAGATGATGGTAAGTGTGTGAGGTCAGCAGAACTCTCTGTGTCAGATGTCTCAAAAAAAAGTGTAATTTTCTATGAACCTTTAACCTACTATCCAATTTCCCCGTCGTCAAATCTTTTCATCATAAAACGAGTGAACAACCCAAAACAATTACAGCGCGGTCAAATTGTTGGTGACAGCGCAGACACATGTACTCACTACAGAGGTGAGTAAAGTCCGGGGACAGGCTGAGGTGGCATTTTGAGAGGCACGCTGACTCTGAGCCCTGGTGAGAAGGCTTAGTCTGCATGGTGGGAGTTCATGACACATAAAGAGAAACAGAGGACACGTGAGTGCTCCAGGACAGCGGTTTCCATCATTATCAGATTATTTTGCACCAAAGTTATCAAAATCTCTTTTTTGCAACAACAAACGAGTTTCCTGTTCCATCTAGGCAATATTAGGACGTGTGATATCCTGATTTTGAGTCACAGGCAGTGCCAGGTTTCGTGAGTCATTATCGAATGTTTTGGACATATGGACGAGTCAGACTGCTGGCAGTCACTGACACTGTCAGGGTCTGTTGCAGATATTAGGTTAAGGTTTATTAAATTGTGTTGCATTTGCACAATTATAAATTGAACGGTGGCTTCTGGTTTGAGGGCAGTAAAATTTAATGTTTTGTGGCAGCGCTTTGGAATCGGTTCAAGGTTGACAGAGTGGCAGAATCCGGATGAATGATGGTAAAAGGTCAGTTTTGGCTGACTGCTGCACAAACAATCAGAGTAACATATAAACTATAGTTAGAACCTTAATCACAGCTAAGCATAATGTTATTTCAGATCAATGAGGTCTTAGGTTCTGTACAGATTTGCAGCCGCCAGACAGATCAAATATCATTAAACTGAGGCACAGCTCACTGCTGCTTGAAAATAAAACTCACAGACGAAAAAATGAAGTAGTGGACTTCATTTCCATGAGCTTAAGTACTGATAATTACATGTTCAATTAATCAAAAAACCTAGCAATCATTTCAATGAAACTTCCAGTGTGTTCTCAAGTATGCGGGTCATGTAAGTAAACTGCATGTTGTCAGCAAAATTTCTACAGGTCAAACTGTGCCACAACTGGACTTGAAAACGCCCAGCTCGAGGTGTACCATAGCGCGGGTCAGATACCAGCTCTGCTCTGTACAACATATCCCCGTATCTGTGTTGAGAAGAGCTGAGATTGACAGGGACGGATAAATAAACGGAAAGACATAACAAGTATGAGAAGACAACAGAGCACACAGGAGGGAGGGAATGGATTCTCCAGCGATTGCCTCACAGCCCTGAGCATTAGACTTTTCATGCCCCACACAGACCGCTGATGGAGGATAAAACCTTTATTTATGCAGGTCTGCTGTGCTAGAATAAGCATGCTCTCTTGGCTGGTCACGGTCCTTTCCTCTATTACTCGGATGGCTTTATTCGGCCATTTACATACTGACTATATTTAGGAGAGCTGGGACCATTGTTTCAGCTGGTGATTCTCTTTCTATCTTTTCTTCTTCTTCTTCTTACATAATTCTCTCTTGCTTCACGGTCTGATAGATGTTATCCACACCTTCATTTCCTTCTGAGACTATCATTGTTTGTTGGTGTTAGCCAGTCAAAGCGCTGCTGTGCTGACTACTTTACTAGCTTCCAGCATGGCATCAAATTGATTTTAAAATACAGTTTGTTTGTCTGCCGCATCTTGTGCATCACACCTTTTAACCTCTTGACTCTCCTCCTCAAGGTTTCTGGTCAACTGAGGTAGTCTGAACTAAAGCTGTCGGTTGTGGTCTAGGCTGAAACAAAAGCCTTTGCTTGATACGCCTGGCTAGTAGACTGTGCAGTCCCCTCTTTCTGACTGTAATAACAGGACTGCCCTGACAACTGAAGCTTCAAAGGCCATATTCATTTTGTAGTTTTTGGCCTGTATCTGTGACATGTGTCCTTACACTTCAGATTTTTAGCCTTGCCATGAAAGTTTGTTGGATTGTGCTTTATAAATAATGCAACTTGACTTTTAAGATGGTGGTGCAGCTGTTGAAATATCTTAAAAATCTGCTGTCCCTGCTGTGGCTTGCAAAGCTAGCTTTACAAAAATGAAGGCCCAAGATACGTTTTATATTCAGCAACCAAGTGTATTACTGGTTTGAAACTAAAACCAAAAGAAAAGTTAAACTCTTCTTAGGTTTGAAAAAAATGACCAAAATTGGCGTTGAAGGTCTCTAAACCTGAACAAGCGACTCTGCTACTTGTTTTTCTATCCTGTATGTACAGAAAGTTCTGCATTTTATGTTTCTGGTGGCAGAAGTACCCCTTTATTTGAAAAGAACAAAGCTGCACCTTGAGGAATTCAAAACTCACACAAAAGATTCACAGGAAAACAGCGACGCTGTTTGATTGAGAAGTCATCTTCGTGAAGACACCAGAGTCATTGCTGCTTCGCTCGTGTCTCTCTGTCTCTCTTCTCTACTGTCACTTATCTTCTCTTCTCGTGTTTGACATTGAGCAGAACAGACCTAATGTTTTGAAGACACAATGCATTCAAGGCCTCGTCAAAGTCAAGAGCGAAACGAAAACTTTTTCTACTTTGCCTACACTTCTAGAGGATAACTGCATGACATAAGTGTCACTAACTCCTATCACTGCTGTCAAGATGTACTGTATGTAAAACCCAGCTCCTACACCTTAAACCCTCGGATGGAAATAGAAAATCAACATGACTTAAAATCTATCCCACCCTCTAAAATAGCTGTCTGTAACACTTTGCTCCAACATTGATTTACAACCAGGTGGAACATCTTCCAGTCAGAGCTCAGTGATCTCTGATGGAAAGGAAATATTGATGTCCACATGAGTGACTGACTAGATACAGTGAAAATGTCTCCCCTTTTTGCCAAGCAGCATAAAAAATGTATAAAGAAGAAGGCCGGATCCAAGAATTCTTGAATATATTCTCTGTTTCATTAAGTCATGGGTGGGTGGTGTCCGATATGGAGAGATCTCAACCTTCAGACGCTTCTTTTCTAATTTTAACCTCAGAAACTGACTCTGTTGGAGGGGAGCAGTTCATTCTCTATAAATCATGCATAAGGCTATAGGATGTCTGTGGAATAACTACCACGGGATTAGAGTCTATTGCAATCTTATACACAGTTCTGCCATAAACTCTACGTTTATGATGTTTGTTGACAATGTCATAAAGGCGTTCATTAAATAAAATAATGCACTGAGTGCCGTTATATTCAGAGATGTGACTAATATTCTGAGCCCTCATATATAAGTAATTAATGAGGGCAAAGGAGGAAACACTGAATATAATTTTAATAAACTTTAATTTAAATTATAATTCAGTTTTTTATTTAGTTTTCTGAAAATGTCACCCAAAACTGAACATTAAGAACTCTGTAAAAATGTTGCTGGGTTGCATTAGATTATACAGGTGCATATCTTAACTGATTAACCATACTCAGAGCTCCATTTTGTGACATTTGTTATTAATACATCCATTTCTGTCCATTTCCTGCGACTGCTTATCCTTATTAGGGTAGCCCTAATAAGTTTGTTACAACTTGGGTCTTATTTTTTTTATATATATATATATTTGATGGTTTCAGTCATTTTTTTAATCAATAACGATAAATATTGCTAAGATCTGGGAACACACAGTAACAGATTAGGAAACATGAGCAGTCAGATGATCAGATATGTTGTAAACAAGATGAACCAGATTATCTGAGGCACTTTATTTAAAGTTAAAACTGTAAGCACACAACTACAGCGAGTACAAAGTGGGCCAGTCTGTTAGAACATTGACTGATTGTCATGTTTCTTGCCAAATCTGATGTCTTTTCATCAACACTGCCCTGTTCCCAGATGTCAGCAACTAATATTATTACCACCACTAGGTATAGCCCAAGCTATCAAAAATAAAGAAATAAGTTCTCATGAACCAGAACTATACTTTAAAAGCCCAGTTTACAAAAGAAATGGAGCACTGCATTGGTTCAGACAGAGCACTGAAGTCGTGCTTGCATTAGCCGTAATAGCAGATTTAGTCATGCACCAGCAGTGGCTCATTTACCAGCTGATTGGCTACTAGCTGAGTAGCATTCAGGTGTAGACAGTGGACTTTACAACACACTGCTCTGCTTATAATCCAGTGCCATTTGTTGCTTCACCTCTGACCACCCCCTCCCTTACTCTTGTTAAGTGTTAAGCTTTTGGTTTTGTTGGCTTTACTATGATTTAATGTTCCTGTATGTTTTCATTAAAGGGGGATTAGTTGGGATTACTCCGGATTCTTCTCTCCGCCATATCTAGCCAGTTTCTCGGAATATAACTGTCTCCGACAGAAATAATATCAATCTGTGGATGACAAGGATTCTTCCAGATAATGACATGGCATCAGATGCAATAAACAGATTACAGGAAGAAATGTAGATGATTTCTATAACCCACACCACTCATCTTCCCCACATGTAACTCTTTTCGCAGTATGTATTCATTTAAGTGAACTAATAACAGAAATCTGTAACAGTGAAGTTTCAGTGATTTGGTATGTGAGCCTTATACTTTCTTCTTTCTCAGGAGAAACAGCTTCCAAAGCCACAGACATTGACAAGCCAGGGTTGAGTGTGGGAGGTGCTTATCTATCTGTGCACCGCTTAACACAATGCTGGGAAAGACATTGGCAGGACTAGAGACGTTAGCTAGGCAAAGAAAATGTGGCAGCCTGAACAATGTTGCTGAGGCATAAAACCTCACAGTGAATATAAATGGAAAAAAAACCCCTGCAAGATAGTCCTGTGGAATAGATCATCTGTCACTGCCAAGTTTGCATAGCCTCAGCAAGTTTCCTGGGAAAGCTTTTGTTCGTTTCACTGAAAATGCAGTGGCCTTGCATCAGGAAAAAAAAAAAAAAAGAAGTGTGGCACTTCTTGTTCCTGGGAAATTTCACTTTGAGAATGCAAGGTGATTTTTTTATGAAAGCAAATGGAGGCTTTACTAACCTGTCTGTGTGGAAAGGCCCCAAATTATAACAACTGAGAGAGTGAGGGGTTCTAGTTAACAACAAGCCTCCATGTTGTTAACTAGCGTTCCTGAGCTGTGATACCCAACGCAGGGGCTGCGAGTAGAGCCAAGAACAGGAGAGAGGAGAGCTTGGCAACGATGAGGAGGAGCCGCTGGCATACACCCTGTGCAGCCTCGCAAGGCATGTGCATGGGAAACACACAATCATTGGGCGAATCTCATCTAACTCGCGTAAACAAAAACTAAGGACTTTCGAAAAAAAAAACACACTTTTGAACATGCGCCATGCATGTGCACACACACACACACACACGTCCTAATGAGGAACGCATTTGGTAACAGTGCCAACATCATAAAAACTCCCTCACTGTACCCTGCCTGCCTCTCTGTTCTCACTGTTTCCAAGGAGACTGCAGCACATTGGTATTCTGAAGGGACACTTCATAAGCAATTGTGAGAGAAAGAAAGAGAGGGAGAGCAGGAGCGAGCGAGAGAGAGAGAGAGAGCATAAAGATAGAGATGGAGCAGAAAGTAAATACATATATGTAGAGAGAACAGAGAGAGATAAAGAAACTATATTTCAAAGAGATGCTGTACAGCATGTGCGCAGAGAAAGGTTGATGGCTGCGGATATATGTATGTACATTTATACAGATACCATTCATCTTCACTTCAGCTTCCCAACAACAACAAAATAGCCAGTACTCAAGGTGAGCTTATCTTTATCTAATTTTCCCCATCTGCAGTCACTGTTTTAGTTCAGCAGAGGGCAGTGGTGGCGCTGTAGAGAGGAAAACAACAACAGCGCTTCCCGGTTTTTAGAGAGTAGAATAAGATAGCAGAAGTAAGGTAAAGCAGAGATGACACGCACTAGTGAGCTATGAGTGTAAAGTAGAAATTCAAGATAAGATGTTTGTCTGAGAGTGAGACGTTCTCTCGGTTTTCTGAGTTGTGTTTGTGTGTTGTCTTACGGTGCGGCAATTTTCTGATGAAATACTAGCAACACACCAATCAGAGTAGAACTTGAGTTGAATAAACTAAAGCATGGTCATGTTGCTGTGTTGTATGCTAGTATCAGAGTTCTACGTGTGCAGTAGCTCGAGGATTGAGTATAGTAATCTTAATGGCACTGTGCAGTCAGTTATTTGGACTTTTGAGTTGTTTAGTTTCAGACATACTTGCCAACCCGATTTGCCCTGGAGACTCTATTATTGCCCTCTCCTGGTCGTCTCTTGTATTTCTCCTGATTTGTATATACACAGTATATATATATATAGTTGAATTTCCATTATCACAACCTGTTCCTGGCGCTGTACAGTGTTCATATATGGGAAATGTAAAATACATGAGACACTGATGTGACCTGTTATGTATGTGGGATGGAGTGGGATTCAATATATTATGCTGGACGCACTCTGCTGTGGGCATGCTGCGAATGCTGTGTTGTGCGATGGTGTGCACAGACTCTCTACAGGCAGGGGTAAAAACGAAGTGAATGAATGAAAATGATTGAAATTGTTTAGGAAAGAGGGGCAAACGATTCTGTATTCTCTCTTGTGAAATGCGGTGCAGTGTACTTATTAATTTGCTACATTCATTCTTTAAAATCACCAGAATATAGGAAATAAACTGTCTTTGAAGGGCTGTCTGTCTTTGAGGGCTCAATGTTAGCAAACATGGCTCCAGATCATATTTAATAGAGAATAATCAAATGTTTTCCTCCTCCCGCACGTTGTTTTATGATGACTAATAAGACAACGAGACTGAAGTCAGAACAGAATAGCAGAGGACGCGCAGAGGATGCGCTCAGGGGCGTCTCATCATTTGAGAGGACTGATTCACTCCATCTCTTCATCACTTCATATAGATAAGCACTGAGATCTCGCCACACTCCATTTAAATGGTATATGTTCTATAGAGAGCAAGCAGGTGTTCTGGTATTTTCATTCCTCTCTGCTTGAAAAGTACCCGGGTTAATTACTTGTGTATAAATATCATGGCGATGTTTGACGATGATTCATATGTGCCATGAACAATGAACGCAGTGTATATGAGCAATTACACAGTACAATGTTGATCCAATATGAAGCCATGTGTTGATGTGACTCATGCAGATGTAAGACAAGAAGAGCTTCCTTACCCATAAACTCGATGCCCAGGTGATCTGTTGTTTCAGGCAGCAGGGAGGAGAGAAGGAGGGACGAGGGGGGGGTAGAGGAGAGAGTGGAGAGAGGGAGAGAAAATGGAGTCATTGTTAAAATAGTGTACGTTAGCATTGTGTCACAGCGCATAGCGAGATCATCACTGACTTCTTTCATGTTGGCTGCTGGATCTGTATTTTATCCGCTGTCACACTGAGTCAGAACGCACACGCTGCTAACGTTACAAGAAATGATACACGACCTCACGTGTTTGTGAGGACCCTCCATGATGATAATGGACCTCTATCTTTATCTTAACCTAGAACCTTAATCAATTCATCTAAATTAGTTTCTCACTCTGAGATTTTTCAAAAGGTTGATGCCCAAATCAAGAATCGGCAACATTTGAATCAAGATCTGATGACACTTGTGAGGTTGTTTGCACAAGCTGTGAAACCATATTCACTGAAGTGTTATTGTTATTAAGAATCAAAGTACCTAAAAGAGTACTACATTGACGTGGCACTGCACTATAACATTGTAAACACTATCAAAATCAGAGCTTTTTTTTAATTCTACATCTCTTTTTTTCTTGTCAATACCTGGTGCCTACATTACCCACAATGCAACGTGACGGCTGCCAGACGGGTCGGTGATTTTCATGTGCATGCGAGTACGCACTCAAACGCAAAAAGGTGAACACAGTGGACGCCTACACAGCATTAATTTGGAAGCTTGTGCGCATTCTGCTGCGTGAAACATGAGTGAAACCAGAGGTCAGAGGTCATTCTGGTTCATCATGCATGACTCACATTGTGACGCTAAAGCTACAAATACATCTTTGTTGAGTTTTTCCTGCTGAGTATATGAAAGGAGAATTTGTAACCTTTAAAGTACTGAAGTGAAGTGGAATTTCTGACTATTAGTTCATCCCTAAAAAGAAAAAAAAGAAAAACATTTGGCTTTGACTGAAACAAATAGTTTAATTAAAGCAGCTGTGAAGATTACGGACATTCCCTGGGTTTTAAAGCACTGGAAATATCCAATTCACTAAAAATAATCGAGAGGAAGTGCTTTCTGTGGTGCCACCACTGGCTTTTACCACACTGACGGTGACTTTATCTCCTGAGTGGACCTGCCCTAACATCTTAGAGTGGGTGAGCTGGTCTTTCTAATGCGAAAAGCTCTGTCCAATCTGCCCTCAATCTTTTCGGCCAATGTTAGCACGGATGTAAGCGGATCATTTTTCACTTTACCAATGACCCAAAGACCTCTCTGCTCTCCCTTCTTCATTTCTCCCTTCAAAAATGTCTGTGATGTGGGACAGGAGAAGATGAACAAGATAACTGCTACTCCCACATTAAAGCTTTTTCAAAAGTCTGTGTTCAGGTACAGCATATTTGTCAACCATGCAGTTTGACTATAAGCCTCGAAGAAAGCCTGCTAAAGGAACAGCTTTAGGCTAAATCCAAAGACTGAGAATTCATACATTAAAATGATTGATGCAGCAAACCAACAAAATCAAGACCAATATATTTAATAAAGAAATACTACAAAAATATATAGACGTGTACTTATTTGTATGAAAAGTACGAAAATTGATATGTACATTAAATACTGAAGAGTTTTCTAAATTACAGTCGTGAAACAATGCCTGAAAACTAAAACTTTAATAATATTTGGTTGTAAGCTCGGGAAGAAGTTTGTACTCTTGAGTTTTTGTTATTTTGGCAATTTTTTTCCCAACAGATACTTAAAACAAAACTTTATATATGAGACGTAGGGATACCATTTTGTTTTGGAATCTGTCAAAAAACTATACATTTATTGTAATATTGTAGGAAGCATGGAAAAATGGGGATTTCAAACAATGTATAAAATTTGACTTTTGCAAAATGTTGCTGTGTTGTGCGTCTGCCAGCCTAGCACAAACGAAACGACCATCATTTATCTTTGTTTGCCATTAAGTCGACACTTTTATTTAAATTTCTCAGCGACAACGTGAATGCATCTATATTTTTAGACTTTGTAAATCCATTGACCTCTACAGAACCAAAAGAAAATAACAGTGTGATCTGTCCTACGAAATTCTGCAGTTTTGCAGTCCTTTGTGCAGATCTATAAGCGCTGCTACTGCCAGGGTTAGAAACTCAATTTCCCATGGAGCTCAATGAGTAGAGCCTAGCACTAAAGCTGCCAAGGTTAGGGATTTCATTTTCTGTGTAGCTTGGTGGGTAGAGCATATATCAGCACCAGCACTGTCAGGATATGAGCTTCAGTTCCCATTGGGGCCACCCATACTCAAGATGTATGCACTCCTGCCACTGTAAACCACTTTAGATGGAAGGCCCCACAAAGTGTCATATGTTAAATATGCTCTGTGGGAACTGATGGCCTTTGAATCATTATATGGGCTGACAGATAACAGATCCAAAACAGGCTAGGAACTCTCCAAAAACTGGGAGAAACGCTTTCACAAAAAAGGATATTGTTTTCGCATCACAAAAGGTTTACCCAAGGGAGGCACACAGCGAGGAAGGTAGATTTCTGACTCCGAAATAATGTGGAGAGAAATACAGCAATGACGTTGAGGTGAATGACATAGAAGGAGATTTTAAGGCCACAATACAAGGTGACAGACTTTACACCAGCAGGGATGATCTGGATTTGCACTTCGAACATAAAACTTCTTGCTGGGTATAGCGCTGGACTCACAGCATATATTTCCTCCCAGAGTGAAGGTTTCACTTTCAGCTGTGGTGGAAGACAAATCTACATTCCTACAGAACTTAAACCCGAAAAAGGCTAGTTTCCAAAGCAACCAAATATGCTGGGGCTGAACTGTGGGCAAATCAGTGTAAAATGATGCACAAGACATGTAGAAGATTCTTGCATTGAAATAGTTTGTGCAAACCACTGCAAAGAAGATGCAATCAAGAGCAACACGCTCATATTTGTGTTACTCTGAAAGCAGGATGGAATAACAAGTTATGCATTCACGTATAAGCAGCATTTTGATGTCGTTGCAGGAGATAATGGGGTTAATTTAATCTACTTTAAATGGTTCAATCTGTTATGCATCATATTTTATAAGACCATTACAGGTACAGTTGGATAAAATAGAAACACTCCGTACTGAATAGAAGGGCTCATTTCACGTGTTTACATTGCTGATTTTTATATTTCTTATTTAAATACAACCAAAGCATCGGCCTATTTTAATTAGCCATTAAAGAAGATGTTTTAAATTGCTAAATATGCTGATAAAATGCTGAGTATAATCACGTGTCTAATTTATTCCAGTCCAGTGCTTGTTGAGACTATTGCATATTTCTGCTGTTTGCGGACATTGAACTTGACATAAATAGACCGTAAAGCCTTTTGAAATGTCTAATCCTTCTCACATTTGCAATATTCTTGACAAATAAACCACACAGCATACAAGATGAAAAAACTAAGCGAACCAATGCAGCATTTTATGTGAAAGTAGATACTCCCCAGCGTGTCTGTGTGTGCGTGTTTGTGTGTCTGCAGCCTGAGGCGGAGGCAGGTGTGGGTGGCAGGGAGTCTGTATTGTGTCGCCCTACTTCCCCTCCCTGTGGACCCACACATGGGGATAGGTTGAATATCGGTGTATGTATGTCAGTATGCATGTGTGTGTGTGTGTGTGTGCTTCCTGCCTATTTCCACCTCTGGAGTGAGCCTCACAGTGGAAGACAGATTAGCTGACCTCCACTGGGACAAACACCCTGCTGATTTACAGATCTGAAAACGCTACCCTATGTATCATATTTTGCCAGGAATATAGGCCTATTATGAAATTAGCATTGGTGGCGTAACATAAGGCATCATAAAACTAAACAGTAGCCCTTATGTGCTTTATCCAGGCATTAATCAAATTCAGGGCATATCTAAATTACCTGTTTAATCTAACAAAATCAATTGGCTAAGTTCAATTCTAACCATGAGGAAAAGGACATGAAATTCATCCACACATGTTGAAGTACATTTCATTCCTGAAACATGACTATGGTAGGTTTGTCTCTCTTTCATAAAGGCTGCGGCCATGGTTGGCTTTGTTGCTGCGTTTGATGAATATAGACACGAAAGCACGAATACTGACCAAACCACAGTCATCAACACAGTTGATTGTGAAATTGGCTGGCATCTGTGGGGCTACCTTGAACAAATTCACACCTAACCATCAATCAGAAAATGTCAGCCTCTGTTGCTACTCTTATGTTTGATTAGGATAAATAATTACATGTGGTGTGCCACAAGGCTTAGTGCTCGACCTCATGATATTCCATTAGTAACTATACTTTTGTCTTTTATATGTATCCTGCATACAAGTTCCCAGCTCATGCAGGCCTTTGAAATGACAAAGGTACCTTTTTCAAAATAAAAGAAACACACATAATTCTTAAACATATTTTAAAGTTTTGTTTTCGTTATACATTTTTTATTGTTGTCAGGTATTTTTATATGTGGTTTGACTTTTCCTGCGCTGTTATATCAGTTAATACAATACGTATTATTCTCATCATATGTTTAGGGGACTTGTTCATAGCTTTTGATCTCAGAGGTTTTACAATGCTTTACATAATAGACTCATTATAGACTTCAGTGATTTCTTTTTCCTATATAAATCCCCTTTTGTTTAATACATATGATGTTTGTGTGCCTCCAAATGCAACGCAACACACAAAAACACACATAATCATCTCTTTTACTTCCCTCTTTTCAGATAGAAAATGAATTATTCCACAGATGGGCATGAGGGACTGATTGCATCATGTTCACATCTCAGACTGACTGATAGCTTCGCTCTCCATGTGTGCAGAACAGAGAATGCGCTACATGCTATTTCCAATTAGAGCTCAGCACTCTTTAGAGAGCGGGAAATAAATTGATATTTTGACAGATGGCGGCTCTGGAGGAGCCGAGGGGAAAACTAAATGATCGCATTGCATTGTCCACTGTTCAGCCTTGATGAAATACAATATGGATAAGTCACACAATCATGTGATGCAACAGAGAGTCTGGATTTCTCACTTTAGCTCTCTCTTGCTCTGTGTTACACAATTTTTGTTGTTTACTAGATTTTGCAGGTGCATGTACATATCTAGTGGGATCATCGCTTGTTTTTGTGTAGTAAATTAGAATATTTGAAGTATTTAGTAGTCAGATTAGACGTCATGAAATCCCAACATCCCCTTCAAAACTGCTTTTTGTGTGGTAAGAGAGTAAGACAACATATGTGAAACATTTATCTCATCATACTGACAAAGCTACAGTAACTGTTGCCTGGAGGTTTGCACCCTGTGGGTAATATACTTGAACCTGTCATTGTGGTTTTATTTGAAATAATTTTCAACCGAACAAAACATTTACATGCAAAATACTTGCAAAACAACAGCAGCTAAGAAAAGAAGTCAGCCCGACAGTGGTTTAGCTGCCTTTCAAATTACTCCTACATAGTTTTCAGGTCACGTGTCTGCCCAAAGCCGAGAGGAGCATCCTGTAGCATGCTACCCTCCGACAGATTAAAAGCTGCATGTGCAGAGCACAAATGTGTCAATCTATTTGTTGAACAACAATCTCATTGTTGAATTTGAACGCTGTCTTTCACTAACCAGTTTCATCACTTCATCATGTTCTTTCTACCTTGGATTCCTCTTTGTGTGTGTGTGTGTGTGTGTGTGTGTGTGTGTGTTTGCGCAGCAGTTGCTATGGCAACAAGGTATCTGTATCTTCTGACCTGGCAGAAACTCTTTCATCTGAGCTGTCTGCTCTGCATCCATAAATCAAAGTGGTCGAAGCGACAGGCCCGGGGAGGATGAACTACTTATGTCTTACTTTACTACCTGAAACGCACTCAAAGTAACGCCACAGGAATGAGCAAGAACACAGATTCGGGAGTCATTTTCATTATGCAGGATGCTGAAACTTACAGAGAGAGAAAGGGGGGGACAAAAAGCTTTCAAGCTTCGCTAAACAACTTTTTCATTTTAAAGATGATTCTACCTGTGATGTGAAAGGGAGAATTGTCACCAACTCTGCAGTTTCACGAAGCCTTTTAGCCTCCGTTAGTTGATTTGGTTTGGTTTCGTGACACATTCTCTGTACTATTTCCTCTTTCCTCTCATCGACCTTTCAGGCAGCAGCCGACAGCTGTTTTCAGCAAACAAATTCTGATCCACCCACTGTAAAACCGCCTGCTCAGCAGCAAACAGCAGACAGAAAAAAAGTTAGCGACTGGCAGGTGAAGAAAGTGGAACAGATCAGCTAAAGAGACAGGAGAGCGAATATTAAACTTAGCATTAATCAGTTGGGCAGAAACATGACTCTAAATGTATCTCCATATTAACAAGATACATAACAAGCCGTCAAGATGATAATATGTAAGAAAAATAAACTCCCGCCATCCGAGTTATTTCAGTATTCCTTTGATTCACTGGTTTTCACCTTAAACCAGCCAACTGTACTGGGAATATAGCAACTAACCCAGAGTCTGATCAAACAAATTATTCCTGCAATAAAATAACATCATGTGCAGCAACATAAAATAACCGGTAGCAAAGCAAAAGTGCAAGATGCAGAACAGCAAGTTGGGGAGCCATAACAAACCAATTTAACCTTCAGTGCCAAAACAGGCATAAAATATAATACAGACCATAACTGCAGCAATGTTACAACAACAATTCTGTGACTGAACACACAACATAAACACACATTGGGTTGTAAACAAAAAAAAATTACATTTATTTGTTGCTTTTACTTTTTGCAGCGCATTTATCGCTCTATTCATCTCTTTGTCTTAATCCCTCCATTGTCTTAACCCTCATTTTAATTTTAATTGAATTGATGTTGTCTGCTAGAATTTCTATAGAGCTACTGTCAACCATTACGTGATGAAGTGAGGTTTCCACAACAAAGAAGGTTCAATTCATTTAACTAACGGTAAACTACACAGGCATGCAAGAAGTAAATAGACACCTTCATTCAAATTCAAATGAAAGGTGTCTATTTACTTCTTGCATGTCTGTGTATAGTTTAAGAAAATGGCCAAATGATCATCTATGGATGCAACAAAATCAAAATAAAACCAACCTGAGTTAATGTAGAGCAATCTTTGAGCACAGTTTACTTCCATCGTGCTGAAAATGTCACATCTCTATAAGCTTAAAATAAAAGGTAAAATCAAAATGCCTGATCGGAGGGAGTTTTAAAAATCTCTCCATCCCTGATTACAACCTTTAACTACCCACATCCATGCATTATGTCCATTCATTCCTCTGAGCCAGGTGGGTGTTAAGGCCATTAGCAGTCAGCTAATGCACACACACGATAACTCAGCGCTCTGATTTTTTTGTCTTTAGCTAAAGAAAATGCAGTCTTCCCCTCCATTTAACAGTAACCTCCCTCATATTATTTCCTGCTCGCCGCACAGCATTGAAGCAAAGTGACACAAAATGAGACGTAAAGGTACTTTTAACTGGCTTTGCTTTTGTTTGGAGTTAGAGGGTTGAAATCATTTTTTTCATTCTCAAGTGAACTGAGTGAACCTTTTCATGCTGCACAAGGACAAATTTTACATTAGCCATGAGTGTATTCACAAATATGACTGTTTATGAAAGCTGGAAGAAAAGTCATGTACAAATTTTAAATGTCAAAAAATAATCCAACGCTTTATCTTTTTGGACTGAGATGGGATTCAGTCTCATTTAGACTTGGAGTTGATTGGTCCAATCTGTTAACGCTACTGTTCATAATACATGCTGTTCAGCGGGGGGAGAAAAATAAAGAAATAAATAGCCATGACAACTTCTGAGTCACCGTGGGAACGCCTACAGGAAATGTCAATCATCATCAGGGTCGGAACACATCTTCCTCTCTGGGCCTTAGGCTAAAACCTACACATGCACTCACACGTTACATTTGTGAGGGCTTCATATTCATCTTTTTCATTCCATTCATTCCGTAACTCCTTGTACCCTTCTAATATCTTTTACTGTTATGCATCATCAATTTGTGCTGTGCAGTGTGTTCCTGGACTTGTTTTGTGGAGTTGATGTGATTTATCTTTCTTGATGTACCCACTTTTCCTCATCGTGCCTCGTCTACATCTACTTCAAGCTTGCACTTTTCCGTAATTTCTTCCCAGAATGGCTTTTTAAAAAATATCCATGAAACGGGTGAGAGTTTGTTGTGTTCAGCTACGGACAAAAAAAAGTGCAGGTGGAAGGAGTAAGAGCCCAAGTTATGAGATTCAAAGAGTAAAAGTAAACAGGTATTTCCACTTTAGAAAAAGCACTGTGCTGTGTGTTGCAATCTGGTTTGGACTATTGAGGCGCCTGTTGTTATAAAACAAGCTGATCCGCCTTTTTCTTCCTCAATCGATTTCTTTCTGCATGAAACTTGAGAGTCACAGCAAAATTCGTTGTTTATCTTTTTACTCAGCTCTGACTCAGACACCATCATCTATCCTTTATACCGTTTATACATGGTTGAACATGTTCCGCTACCAAACTACTCAGACTGCTATCTGATTGGCTCAGTGTGTACAGGGCATACAGGGAATAACGCAGTCGCAGAGCTGAGATTGGAGATCAGATGGTCCCTTTGTCTGGTGTCAAATTCTAGCTAATTATCGAACAAAATAATCTGTCTGTAAATGAACTTTTCAACGTCAGAAACAAAACTCAAAGACGCGAGGATATTCAAGCGTTGCTCTCGTGTTATTCTCAGTTTCCAGGGTAATAAAAATGAGCTATCAAAGAGATTAATTTTATGTTGATGTTGATATTTAATGCACATTAGTCACCATGTAAATTGCAGCACCCTAATCACTCAATTCATCATTATTATACGTCACAAAATCTTACAATTTTACATCAGATAGAACACTTTTTACTTATGAAACAGTTAAAACTGAGTTTCGAGCTAATTATTTTGGCTAAAATATAGCATTTACTAAACTTTGTGATGATATATCTCAATAACAAAACATACCTAATGACGATTAGTAAATGTTGGGACTTAATTAGCGTCATAAAGTGTGCCTCCTCACATTTCAAAAGGGAACTATACGTCTGATGAGATGACAATTGCAGAGATGTAAAGGAGGAATTGAGCCAGCAAGCCTTTAGATGCAGCACAGGAAGGTCAGCCAGTGAATCACTCAAGCCTCTGGGGCTTTCTGGAAACCAGGAGGATGGAGAGAGACAGAGAGGAGGATGGCTCGCCGACAGGCTTTGGGAGGATGAATGAGTAAGAGGGGGGGGGGGAGGTAGAGGAGAGTAAACTGTTCCCAAAAGCGATGAAATGAAGAAGGAGGCATGAGTGAGAGAAAGAGAGAGAGAGAGAGAGAGAGAGAGAGGCATGTTGGAGGAGAGTTTGGGTAGTTCTGGTATGTGATAAGGAGAGTTTTAGTAAGCAGCGCCTGAAGGACATGATGGACTGACAGAGAGATAGAAGAGAGAGGAGAGAGTGGAAAGATAGCTGGACGGTGACAGACAGAGGGCAACCTATGATTCAGCAGGGCAGGGCGCGTGTCATGTACTTAAGACAGTACAGTTTGAGGCTGTCACTCCCCCTCTCTCCTTCTGTCCATCCTCCCCTTCGCTCGCTATTTCATTACCCAGAACAAATTCGAAATGCCAGATAAATAACCAATTCCACCAGTCTCGACCTGGACATTTTAAGGTGGAGAGGCTTGAGAGGCAACTCATATGGAGCAAGGGAGGTTTAAACATTAAGAGACCTGCTTTGGGAAGACTTCCATTTTAAAGTTTTTCTTTTCAAAGTTAGCCTCAGTGCTGCTCAAATTAGACTTCTCTCATCTCTTGGCCTATCAAGATAACTGGAAGCCAAAGACATAATTATAATACAATAGCACAATAATGCAATGTGGTTATAAATACAGTAAGCTTGACCACACATCTGTAGTGGAGGAGTAAAAGGAGATGTTTTTGGTTCAGAATGTAATCAAGCAGAAGGACCAGAAAAGACAGCAACATGTTGCTGCAACATGTCTTCATTGTATGTATGACATACAGTTTATTGTATGATAAGCTGGTATCATGTTTACCGTGACAGGCCTCATCATCTCAGATTTTTTTTTAAATGATTTAATAGATAGGTCTGGTGTTGTGACTCATGGACAACTGCTGCTTGTTGACAATCTAAGATTTGTTGGTGGAATTAAAAATGAGATCAATGCAGCTGCACAGTCTGTTGTAAGTCGACTCAACAAGCTGTAGGATTGTCCTGACACGAACCGTCCTTCCAAAAGCAGAAACAACACCAACAGAAAGTTCAGGTAAGGTAATTTAAGTCGGAGTAAATAATGAAGTAATGTCTGATTCTTCCCGCTGCGTTGGAAAGTAAATCTCCTTGGATGATTTTATGGTACTAGGTTTATGAACAACCATTGGTAAGAGGGGAGTCAAAGACATAAATCAGAACTGTAGCGAATTCAGTCATTGCAATTGGAAACAAAACTGCAATCCATATTTGTCAAGTTGATTTAATACCGACCCAGAATCCCAAAATAAAATTAGCTTCAGATCACTAAAGTCCCAAGTATTTTCTAACTCCACTCCTTTTTTTTTTTCCTGTCCATCCAAGCGCTTCAACTGCCAGTCACCAACACCATCTTTGTAGAAAATGAAAGCGACTTTAACTGAACTCTACCTGAACCAACTCCTTCAACTTCTCCATGAGCCATTTCTCTATGATGGTATAATAAGAGGTTTGTCGGGGTTGTTTGGTTAGTTTGAAGCCTGACATCACTCTTTTCGCAGGCCAAAATAAAAATCTGGTCCGAAGATGCTGCAAAAACAGGAGTGAGGGGGACAGTGAAAGGTAATCCGGGGAATTTTTATCTCGCCAGCTATAGAGGTTCCTCTTAGTGAAGTGTGGTTTAATATCGTCACACAACCCGAGCAGTGATCCTTGATCAGTTCCTCTTGTTCTTGGAGGTTTAATGACTACAGGCTCTGGAATAGAGCCACATCCAGGAGGAGCACAGACAAAGCAGCGTGTCTTAATGTACCCAGACAATCGTCTCCAGACTGAGAGGGTGGAAAGGTGCGATGAGTTCAGTCTTATAAAGAGAAAGGAAAGAGACAGACAAACAAGGCCAGGATGACAGGATTTAGAAAAGAAGGGTCTGTGAAGTAGAACAGGTAAGTTTAGACGAGTACTAATACTACAGTGTATAATAAATATACTGAAATACTTTTGAATGTTTTTTCATCTTTTTGAAGCACTTATAAAATCACCCAATTACCGTTTCTGTTGTGCATCAATAATGGAAATTAAAAAGCTCTCAAAGACTTTGGTAAAGATCAGTTTCTACTGAAATAAAACAAAATCTAAATACAAAAGAAATGACTTAAAACTGCAAGTTACAGCTGGAAAACTGTACTTGACTTTTGTATAACTTATTGTATCTTAACTTATTAATTTACAACTTACTGTATTGCAGTTAAGTAGCACAATTTATTACTTAAACATCTAAACATGAATCAGAAAAGTAGTAAGACTCCTTTTAAAAATGAATGTGAAAAAGCAGATCAATAAAAAGCTGCATGCATAAACACAGCTCTTTATTATTTGGAGCTTTAATGTTGCATTATTCTTTCTTTAATATCACAAACAGGGAAGTGCAATTGGGCTTAGCCTTTGCCCATTGTTTCTACAACATAATCCAAGCCTCCTGTCAGCAATATAGACACCTCTGTGTTACACACTGTGAAGCGCGGGCCAGTAATAATTCATGCTATTGATGAATCAACAAATTTAGAGAGAAAATATGAATCGATAGGCAGTGAGAAGCAATAAAAGATGAATGGAAAGAGAGAGATGGCGAGAGATACTAAAGTGTTGGTCACTCCGGATGCCTCTGTCTTTACAGAGATGATTTGTACAGAGATGGTGCTTACTTAATACCATCACTTGCACTGTCCTCCCACTGACGGACAATCACACTATCCTCAGTTGTCAACTGGTAAGGCTTTAGAGAAAGAGCATTAAAAAGCCATTTGGACAGGGCAATTTTAAGTCATTTTGCTCCACTATTGCTCTCATCCAACTGTTCCATCACAGAGATCGGCTGGCCATTAGCACGTTTTCCACCTGCGTTCGTGGCAAGTTGTCATAATCGTTTAACTCACTGGAGCTGGTGTTAGGAGGACATGTCATTAGATGAGACAGTTGCTTAAATCGCTAAAGTTGTGTGTTTTCACTCTCGCTCTCTCTCTCTCTCACGCACACACACACACACACTTCTGTTAAAAGTCTTAAAAGTCAAAAACCAGCAGTCACAGCGACGAAACGACGCAACAGAAATGACACAAAAAAATGTCACGAGGCAGCAAGAACCAGACGTTCACAGCAGCTAAATTTGAAAAAAGGGCGGCAGGAGTAACCCGTGTTTTCCACATTTTGCTGCCTGTGCAGAAAGAAATAACTGAGATGATGTTAAAATGACTTATTCCAATGAGTTCAGCGCTACTATGAATGCATAGTTTATCACTTTACACAGATCTTTTGCTGAGTTGATAATTTCAAACAAACAAAATGATTTGTGTACACAACAAGTTGAGATATAAAAATGACGGTTCATTGGAAAGGACATTTAATTTCTCTAAAAACTAGTTTCCTTGATTGCTTGATTCCTCTCTCCTTTGCATGTTTTCTGCATCTTCAGTGGGAAGATGCAAGGTAAAGACCACAACTAAACTAGACTATGCTAGCACAGAGCCATGCCCCCTCACACCCCACACCAAAGCTCCATCAGCTGACTTTGGTTGACAGGCTAAAGGGCAGTGTTGCATTGCTTAATGATAAATATATGGGGAAAAGAAAACTGAGAAGGACAAAAGCTTTAAGCAGCAGATGGAGAGAAAAAGGAACACAAAGCCAGACGAACATGAAGTATGGACAAAGAGGGAGAGAGAGAGAGGAAGCTAACAATGTGCCACTGTGAGACAAGGAAGGAGAATTGCCTTGCCTTGTTTGCCACCCTTGCCCAGTTATTAATGACCTGTGACTGGAGGGTGGGTGCAAGCAGCGGGCACACCAGCTTGCACTGCTCAGGGATAATCTGCATCCCACTGCCATATTCTTCACTAAGCACCAGCTGACAAGACCCATACTTCACTATAAATTGGGCCTTCCAAATCCATTAGGGTCTGTATGTGGGCACAGCCAAAAGTCTTGATCAGATGCTCGATGGAAAACAGGACGACGAATGAGAGCAAACAATGCCGCGTTGTGCGGAATAAATTACAAAGTTATTGTTTTTAATAGCAGTCCAAAACATTTTACATTCACTCGTGTAAATATTTCTAGAAAGCCGAGTCACACAGGAGTGCGCGCCGGATGAATCGCTGCAATCAATATGAATTTCTGTTCTTTTCTCTCCCTCTCTTTTCTGATTGCTTGCTATCCCTGTCCATAGCAATAGACAAGTGGAAGGTAAATTGGCCTCAGCAATCAGCATCCATTAAGCCCCGCTGCAATCGTCAATTTTGCGTTTGCCACCGAGTTCACCTGCAGAGGGAGGAATAATATATAACGATATAGATTTATGTGTTATTGTCCACATCAAAAAAAGAGATGAATGCAGAATAGATTGTTGTTGTGGGCGGGAAAATGAAGAAGAATCAGTTACTGACAGATGATGACTGATGCCAGACAGAAAGCACAATGCATGTGATTAACTTTGATCAACCTATAGACTTCAGCACAAATGCAATACTTTCATCTCGTTGTGCGGTCACAAAGATGACAGTAATACTCGTGAATCCACGTGTGGGTGCATATGTGCACTCTGCAGTGCACTGCGTGTTAGTGTGTAATCTACTGTAGTCTTCACCTTCGCCAGCTGCAGCTCACAGGAATAGCAGGCGTGGTAATGGTGCTCAGTGATACGTTTGTGCGTCTTAATTCAGTTTAAATAGGCTGTGGGCTCTAATGTTTAGTGTCGCCGCTGCGAACAGGGTGGAGACTGAGCATAGGTCGAGATGTAAGCGAGCCGGGAGCAGCCCTGCTGGTCAATGAGTCACACCTGCAGCTAATTAACCTCTGCCTATACGTGTGCTTGAATGGAAGCTGACAGGAGAGGGCTATCAGTCGCAAGCTGCCAGCACCATGCTGTGCACCGGGAACCTGTAAATGCTGGGTGTAAATGGCACCTTCGGCCCTGAAAGTGGAAGCTATAATTAGGCTGTGGACAGGTGAACTGTTCAAAAAAAAAAAAGGCAGATATTGAATGTAGCAGTCTCTCAGCAGTTATGTGCAGCTCAATTTATGTATGCACAACGAGAGAACACACCTTTCTTCATAGGTTAAAGTCTGAAGTGAAAGTGAAATAGAAAAAACACATGTTGGGAATCTGAAATCTCCACTAGCAACAGTCCCCCATCACCTAGTGTGGTCAGAAGTCAGTTTTTTCATGCAGCAAGCAACTCAATCAGACAGTGTGCAAAACTTTGCAGGCACATGCAGGAGGACAGAACCTTCCTGGGAATCTACTGCCACCATCTCCAGTAGCAATATTTTACTTTATTCCCACCTTCCCTAGCTCTCGCTACAAAAGAAGTACAGCTGGGAGAGGTGCAACCAAAACATGTGATCTTGTACCTGCTTGTAGGTCTCAGCATGGGTGGACATCAGTGACAATCAAAGGGTAAAACTTGACTGAGAAGAATCATAAACTTTGACACGCCATGACTGTGCTTTGGTCACTGCGGCGCCATGAGAAGTCACAGCTGCCCTCGCAGCCAACAAACAAAATGCTTAGAAGCCAACAAGGTCACATCTGAGGACACAACAAGACATTTTTCAAAGGCAGCTACCTTGTCCTGTCCCCAGGGCTACCGATTCTCTCATCTTCACTCTGCTGTGTGCATCATATCTTCTCATGACGCTCTGCCCTTTCTCTGTGGTGTATATATGTGTCTGCTGTGCTGCTCTCAGAGGGACCTCAATCTCAGATGAGTCTCAGGGTGAAGACATGGTGGCCCTGCTGACAGGCTACAGCAGCCCCTCTTGTTGTTCCTTTATGTTTGAGCCATGATATGGTGAACTATGGCATCATTTTTCACAGCGGACACTTTGACTCGGCAGGAAAAGTACAGATGCAACCAACAATGCTGATAACATTTTGGTGGTACGCCATTCCAGTGAGCCATATGGACTTTATGCAATGCAACCTTTGCTTTTGACTGCCCTCAACTCAAGCTATTGGTAGGAATAGCAAGGTGTCCACTTGACTAGGCTTTGTTGCAATCTGAACTGAGGGAAATTACAATACTGTACGAGTAATCAACAAACTTGGTAGGTCCTATATTAAAAGAGATCAGAGTTCCTGTGTCGCGTTATCATACATAAATCTCAGGGCCAAATGCTTGCCGCCTTTATACAAATTTGCACTTACTATCTGTGTGTAATTACAGTCTGATCTACAGTACAGCAGCAGTTTGTGGATTATGTTACTAATTGTAATCCAGTACAGCATTTTGCTTGAAAGCACAAACAAATAAAGAACATCTAGCGATGGAGGGGTTGGTGAACACTATTAATGTGTAAGCCGGATTCTTTTCATCTGATTTCAAAGAGACCTCCTGTAAAGAGAGACTTCTTTTGTTGTTTTTAATGGGTAGTCTAGATGTGAATGCTGCCATTTTCTTCACCCTGGACACATGCCAATTAAATTAAAAGTAGACTGTGGCTCTCCAGCTAGAGCTTCATACAAAGCAAGTGATATTTTTTTCTAATATTATAAAGTACAAAGTTGATCCAGGATTCAAAGGGTTTCAATCTGCTCCGAGTGACTGTTAGGCATTAAAGAAACTCACATCTTTCACATAGACCCCTACTGCCTTTGGTATCGTAGGGATGTCAAGCATGCAGACTTGACAGTTCTTTATCCATATCCTGGTAGGATGGATTTGCCTTTCTACAATAAGCCAGTATAGAAGGAGGGCTGATACCAGAGCAGACGCCAGAGACGTCAAGTACTTCTGAGCGTTAAGCCAGCTCTTTTCCTCCTCGTCTTTCAGATGGTGTGAATTCAACAAGATGTCTCCCGAGACTCCGCTTCTCACTTCCCGACACTGTGTGGGAATGTCAGGATGGAGACGCAACCATGCAGAAACACAAATGCAAAAATGTAGAGCACAGACACACACTCTTGCACACACAAACAAACACAAAGATGCACTTAAGGAAATGTGCCAGCCTGACTGGCGAGAAAAAGATACAAGCTAGTAGCCGCTTTCGCTTATGGATCTGAAAGTAACGCAGGAACTGCACAAACCTTTACTGGGATTTTTTTTTTTTTACACATGAGGAACCGGAGATGGAAAACAAATGGACAATTTGTGCCATACATAAGTATATCCAAAGCACATAACAAAAAATGATAAGAAACAATATAAATCTATGCAAAAACCACACAAACTTTCAGCCTCAACTTTTTTCTTGAATCATCAACATTCTGACTCAATTCCAACAAAAATTTAACTTTGTCTCTCAGTTGGATTGCCAAAACTCAATTGAAGTCTTTTGGGTCTGAGTCCAAGTCAAGTAATCCTTCAGGTCCAAATGCAGCCAGTTAAAGTGACACAGCATTTTAACATTGTCCCATCAAAGCTGTTAGATTGTATCTTTGGAGACTGTACCTACAATACAACAGAATTTGCTCTTTCTTCACCTGACCAGAGCCTCCATTAGAAGGTATTAGAAAGTCGATGTTGGTGGAGTCAGCAATGTGACTTGGTCGTGAGAAACCACTTCGCATCTCATTTTTCTTTCTTTAACCTGACCTAATATTTACTCTCTTTTACTCTTCGTAGAGTCTCAAGTAAACAAAGTCTCAGTGCAATCTCAAGTCCTCTCAGTCATAAATCTGCTATGAATTGCCGGGTGTTCATGCTCATGTCCACTTATTTGCTTGATATAAAATGTTGAGCTTGTGGCTATTATTGACATCTTTGCACTTTGCTAGACCAGTTTGCTCCCACACACCTACATAATCTATTTATGCCTAATTTCCCACGACTTTGCTAACTGATAAAGATATAGTACTACTACTTGGGCAGATATGTGATTGATATTGATTCCTCAATTGTCTAAAGGTCAGGGTCAGCTACAGAGCATCACCTATGTTCACTCTTTTACCAAGGGAACCCATTTCATACTATGTTTACTCACAGAAGATCTCCTATCCTTGTACTCAACTGAATAATATTCTATTGCAGGCATCACTGTGAGGTTAAAGCAGAAATACAAGTATTTTAACACGTATGACATGCTCAGTGGAGCATTACTGTAACAATCCAAGGTGATTCGCATTGCCCTTGTCACAACAGTTAGCTCACCGCAAAAGCATAAAGCTTTAAAGCAATCTCACTTTTATGCTTCCTTTATGTCATATGGATTGAAACATGCATATAACGTAAAACCCGGGGTTGTATTCTCGAGGAAATTGGACTTGCATGATTACTGCAGTGTTATCGTCTGTGGTGCACACAAACCTGCCAAGCATGAAATCAGATAGTGTAAAGATAGTGTGAATTAAATTTGTCTTCAGATTTAAATCTGCAAATCTCTTTCTGTGTCTATGGTGTGTGATATGATGCATGTACTGTACCATAGATGGAAATATGCTGATTCTGACTCTGCCTTGCAGCGTCATAAAACTAGACGGTCTTGGCTCCCAGGACTTCGATTCAGAGGGGTTAAATATGTTTTTCAATGTGGCGGAGACAATGATTGCGGAAGGCCTATGCAGACGAAGAAAGCAGTAAAGAACGAGATTGAGGTAGGGCAGGAAGAGAGCGGTAACACCGTTCAAAGCCAATGCATTCTGAGTGTAGTCGACGTTAGCTCCTGAATACTGCATAATCCTGTGAAAGTTCCTCAGAATGGCTAGCGCCAATCAGCAACCTCCCAGTTTGAACAACAAAAGATGTCTGATAACAAAAGCAGTCTGAACCGCGTTTCTACCGCATTGAAAAGATTTGACATACTGTATGTAAGGATGACAACAAAAAGCCTTTGTTGCTCTCTGACAGATTCAGGGGAAACCTAAATAAATCTTTGATCTCAAACACATCCCATCAAGCGAGTTTCCTGACGAACTCTGTGCTGAGCCTCAGCATTTTGAGAACTAAATGCACGTCTGTGGGCTGTGTGCAACCCCTGAGATGTTCTGTCTCATTCAAAGTTTGCTTTTTTTTTTTTTACATGAGAGTATAAAAGCTTTATGATTGTGACCTGGTTATGTTTGGCTACATCACAGCTCATCTTGGACCCAGAATGTGGCGTGAAAGCTCTCCAAACACAAAGAGTTTTTATTGGTTTTGATGTCTGTCTGAAGAGGACCTTAAGGTAGAAACATTTCATCAATAGAAAATATTTTTGGAGCTTTCTTAATCCAATGTTTTCTTCTCCTTTTTCTTTTGTATGCTGTTTTTATTGGTCCTCGGTCCTGTAACCAACTACTTTGTACTTCAACTACCACCATTTTCCCTCTTGTCATTGAACGTAACCTTACGGTTCTTAAAATCATCGTATTTAACACTGTCCAACAGTATTACACATACTCTGTATCAGTTTCTTACAACTGTACAATTAAGCCATGTTTATACTGAAATAAAAAGTAAACTCAAGACTTTAAAATGTTAGCGTGTTGCATGTATTCATGTCTTGCATTTCATTATATATGTTGGAGCCTTTTAGTCAATACTGTGATGCAGTTTTTAAAGCCAGTTTTGTGTGTTCTGAATAGTTTAAGCATTGTGCTTCTTGCATTGTTCAAAAGACAAACATTTCTCTCTCTCTGTCTCTTCTATCCCGCTCTCATTCTCTTTGTAAAGCCATTGGAGTCATGACTCTCCTTTTGCCCTCTGAGACCGTGAGACAGTATGATAGCCCAAACCAGAAGATGTGTCAACTTTCATCCACATCTTTCCCCCCTCGCCCGTGCCCTTATTTCCCTTCCATCGAGACTTTAGCATGCCAGAGGTCCTTGGCAGCGTTTGTGTGCCCTGTTGGTGAACCTTTTTAGCTGGCACAATTCAACCCTCAGTCCATCTGAGACCAGTGCCACTTATGTTAGGAGATGAGTTGGACAGAGAACTGTAGGCTGGGGAGAAGGGATGAGGTCTGACGCTTGGACAAGATGTGTGTTGAGGAAAAGATGGCACGGAGGAGGTTAGCAAGAGACAAATAGGGGGGAGAGGGTGCCGTCAGGTGGGAAATTTGGAGAGGGGAACAGGGATGTCAACACTGAGGCAAGCTGGAACACGAGACACAAAGGTAACCCAGGAAATTAGGATTTGATGAGCTATGAGCAAAGGAGTCAAGGACCGATGCTGTGACAAGATTATCTGAGGGGTGAGGAAAGAAGAGAGAGGCCACAATCTGCCACTCTTCTTTCTCAGTTTTACACTTACCAACTTTTTGTAGCAGGATTAGTTGAATAAAATGAGGAAAAAAAGGAAGAAAGAAAAAGTGGTGTTACTGAAAGAAGTAATTCATAGCCTATATGACTCTCTGTTTTGGAGTAGAGAACAGAAAACAGGTACTTATCAAAAATAAAGAAGGTATAGTCGAGAGAGGGATCGAGCAGTGAGAAAAATGACCTGAAAGTAGGCCGATCAATTCTAACTATCAGAAAATGAATTGAGGATAGAGATTTGGCAGAGAGATGGGGGAAGTTACAAAGAATAGATGAATGAGATCAGAAATGAATGAGGTAAAGTGTTGTGAGCTAAAGCTGATACAAACAGAATGGTGTAGGGAGAGATTTGTGTGATGGGGTTTCAGCCAGGATACCAAAGAAGACTTTTTTTTAAAACTCCCAGACAATTTATATGGAAATTCACCTGAAAGAGTTGCAGATTAATAGATTAATAATTAGCAACTCTCTTGGGCAAGAAAACCAATTTGAGGTGATGGTTAAGATTTGGTACTGAGAACAGCTTTCTTTTTGCTTGTTGAAACTTGATTCATTCCACCCCTGGAGCTCACGGAGAACATTGTTGAGCCTTTCAGGCTTGTTTTTTTCAAACTTAGAGAAAGCCAGGGCATGCAGCTATTTTCTATTATTTCCAAGTAAGGATGGATTTTGTAACCCTTCCTCATAGTTGTTTTGCATTGCAGTTATTTCACCGCTCATAATTATGTAGGAAGCTTCCTGGACAGAGCTGGAAACCCTACGTGTCACCACTCTTCAATGGATAGATCATGTCAAGCCAATCAACATCTCTCTGACCCAGAGGGCTCCCACAGAAGTCATGTCAGAGGATAGATTTCCAATCCACCTTCAGACTGCTAAAGTACAGCGCAGAGCTAACGCGGGGAGGAAAATGAAGAAAGCGAAGACAGAGAGCAGAGGTTGGGATATTGGGGTATTTGCCCTTTTCACAAAAGGGCAATACTAATTAATAATTTGTCACTTTGACATTGTTACACATCACGTACTAACAATTGCATTTACTGTTTTTGTAAAATTTTACCATCATTACAGATTTTTCTCAGGTGAAATGGTGTGTTCACAAGTACCTGCTGCTTACAGACCTTTTTTTTTTTTATACAAAGTATAGAAGTATATATACAAAGAATAACTTAACATATTCCTTTCCCAAATTTGCAAGAGGGAATAAGTAATTATTGATATAATTTGTAATAATTAGCGTTTTACCTCAAGTAACAAATATATTCTATTCTAAATATACTCTTCAGATTGTGCCCATGCCTCTTTTTTGGTTGGTATGGTTACTACAGCAGCTAGCTCAAAATAGAGTCTGTTTCTCTTTCTATTATATCTCTGTGTGTGATTCCTGTGTGTGTGTGCCTTGAGGATGTTGCTGACACCTCTAATGTAAGGTTGGAGGTAATAATTATAATAATAATAAAAAAGTTTCCTACAAAAATGTGTTTTGTGTATTGTCATTCAAGGATTATGCCCACTTTAGAGATCTCTGGAATGTCCATGTTGCCCTCATAAAACAAGTAATACTTTTATTGTTTATAAACAAAGGAGGGCCCCCTGAAAAAATCTTGTTTAGGACCCCCTGCTGTCCAAAGCTGTGCCTGGACTAAGCTGATAAAACTTCAAATACAGTAGATTCTTTGGCTCACGGGCCAGTTGACTCGGCAGGTCAACGCTTTGAAGGAATTACCATTACACAGATTAGATGATGCCTGAGGCTTCTTCACAGTGATCAACACATACAATAAGCAACGCAATCAACGACCATTTCCGTCTGACATTTGACAGATCGTTGAAGTGATGAGGATGGTCACAGTTCTTGGCTACCAATACATTCAGGTCAGTAAGTTGGCTGTACAAACAAAGGAATGGGTGTCACTTCAGTGAACACCAATGTTGTTATAACAAGGACAATTACTCTAATACTTGCTTGGAATTAAAAACCTCATTACGGAGACTTAATTAATGATCTGGAAAGTAAAGGATATTAACACAGAGAAAGTGATAACAATGTTGTTGCATTTGCCACATTTAATCTACATGTCTCATTTATGGCACATTCTCCACTGCAATCACGTAGAACATTTTTTATTGATCATTAAAATTTAAATTTCACAATATTACCATAGAGGATTTTTTTTTTTTTTTTTGACATTGGACTATTATGAGGTAAAAATCCCCAAAGGCACAACACTGTCCTTTTACGGTAAATGGTGCTATTACAGCATGCACCTTGTTAGTAGAAAAGTCACAGATAAAGCTATTGTACTGACACAACGTTAGTGCCCGAGTGACAAGGTTGCATATTTTTTTTTGGAATGAGCTTAGAGGAACAGGAAATTTAATATGGCAGATAGTGAGCAGTATGAACAGAAGTTAGGGCAATTTGTGTTCTTTCCTCTGCTATATGACATTGAGAGGACCATGTCTTTGGGAGATAAAGAAATGGGAGAAGTGACATTAGTCTGAGTAGGAGAGGGTATTTGAGAAAGCAGGCGATAGAAGAGAAAATGAAGAGGTAATATGAGGACAAATCGTAAGAAACAGGTGAGGAGAAAAGAAGAGAAACGGTTGATATGCTGTTAACCCAGCAATTATTACTTTAACATCTCCAATTAACCAAGCTCAGTCTACCAAGTTTACAACCAAGTCCAGTTAACTCTTCTCAAAGAAAGATGACCTGGACGACTAAGAACCTTCACAGACTTTAACATCAAAGAAAACTTGATTGTTTGGAATCATCAATTATGTATTATTAAAGGCCGAAGGATTCTGCAATTCAGTAAAAATATCTTCTCTAACCCTAACACCTCTACAGATTGCCAACAAATTGAGACAATTTCTTTTACACAAATGCAAGAAATAACTCCGCGTATTAATTCACAAAAGGGGTCAAACGATAAAGAACCTAATGTAGTTAATGTTTCAAAGGGTTTATAAAGTTTAGCCTAACTCAACACCTCGCAAAACTTTTTTTTTTTTTTTTTAAGGAATCTGGTACTTTCTCCCTGGGTGACAAAGGAGTTTATTGCAGTTTAAATTGTGCCCCTGCTTCCTTTTTAGGCTGGTTATTACAGCCAATAAAACAAAAAGGGAGGAGAACATGAACAGGTAATAACAGGATAAATTATAAGAAAGAGGAGAAAATAAAAGAAGTCCGAAAAGCTAAGATCGAAATGCTGTTATTATTATTTTAGATATTATTAAGATTGTTTGGAAATGAATTGTATTTTTTTTAAGGCTCAAGGACGCTGTAAATGTAGCTTTTTTGTATTACTATTAATGTTTTCATCTATAAGGAATTCAGTAAAATTCTTGTTATTTTTCTATTTTGCCCTCTTCCTGTTTCACTCTGTGTATCGACGCATGTAACAGACTTTGGTTTTTTAGAATTAGACCCACAGCCCTGCTGGTTTTTTAATCAGAGACTGGGATTCCAGGTGATTGCAATTAGTTTAACTGCAATTATCTAGGTGGTAATACAAAAACAGCAGCACTCTGACTTCTTTCTGAGAACCTGCATTAAACCCCACTGATATAAGATCTGCATATTGTGCATGTAGAGGCACCATGCACATAGGCACTTTAGTTTTGGAGCACCAATATTATGACTTGCAGAATTTTTGAAGAAATACCATATATGTATAGTTCAAGGGGAATATGCAGTAAGTCAAATTTCCAGCTGTAAAAAATATTGTATTTAATGCAAACAGCCTATTTGAGTGCTCAAATCGTCAAGTTAATATTATATATCAATCTGTCTTGTAGGATGCTTGCACAGCAGAGCTGAGGATTTAGCAGCGGGAACACGTACAGCAAATGTTGGTGTAAGGTCATGAACATTTGATTTTTCCTCATCCTTTATAAATGTGGATCAGTACTTTTAATATTTCCTCCAGTTAAACCTCATCAGAAGGATCTAAGAAATATGACCCCTTCCATTTCCTGCATATTTACTTTTATACATTCAAATTTGATTTATGATCCAATGGTAGATGTTGCTGCATTAAATACATTTTAGCAAATGTGGAAACTTACTTGGGTCAGACAGGATGGAGTCAGTCTTGGGCAGAAACTGGTCACAGCGGATTCCCTGGTAGCCTTCTCGACACCTGGCGGAGAAAAAAAAAAAAAAAAAGAAACAAGAATAAACCATCAGTCATGAAGTCGGTTTGCCAGGGAACGAATGCCACTACAACTGATGTAAATGCAAAAGCTGCACATAAACTGCCACCTCATGTTTTGAGACAAATGTAGGTAAGGCTCAGCCGTTGTGGAAGTGAGCTGAATTGCAAAAAAGTGCAAAGTAAGCCATGCTGACAGGAAGAAATGTATAATGTAGTGATCTTTACAGGCGGAAACCTGCAACGGGAAAGTCTTTCCTTGAAGAAGACATTTGTCCTTTTCAGCCAAAATCACAAATTGGAGCTGCAGCAGAAACAGAGCATCCAATCCCCATTAAGTGAGGCCCTATAACCTTTCTCTACGTGCAGCTAAATGAGTTTCAAGTTGCTTGCTTGGTCAAAGTTAATCTTCATAGAAAACACCAAACTATGAATCAAAATGCAAAAAAATTCTCATAAAAAAGCAAGAAGTAAGAACTCTGCTAAAGTGTAGCCAAATTTGCCAAAGACGATCAATCTTGCTGGAAAAATTACATCTTTCGTGCTCAATTAATTAAACACACGTTCCATTGTACCTGGATAGTCCTCAAACTTTCAAAAAAAAACAAAAAAAAAAAACATCAACTGTTGAATTTGATTGGCACGTTTGTGAGGGTGCCAGTCAGTCAGAGATCATTAAGCAGCTAATGAGTTCTGAAATGTGCTGGGCTGTTCTTCAGAAAATGTCCTAGGAAAAGGGTATGCATTGTGAGGATTTGTTTTTAATTAATTTCAGCTCAATACACATATCTTTATCAACATATTTAAGTGTAACTATGTCTATGCAGTTGCATGGAGGAAGCCAAAATGCCAGTGTGCAGTGTAAAGTTTAATTGCCTCAGTTGGTTTAGATATCAGTCTTTGCCTCTGGCCATTTGTACCTTGCTCGCTGTTCTGTTTTTTTTTCTGTCCCTCCTGAGGAAAATGCAAGTCTCATACATGCAAATAAAACAGAAACTTCAGCAACAGAAGTAGCTGTGTGTGCTATCTCTCCAAATTTGACCCTATATGTATTCAATCTATCATTCCGTCACTTTCTCAACTATTCCCTTTCACTAAGTCTCAATTTTCGCTCCTACCCAACCTGCATCCCAATTCCTCCCCTGTTTACCCCTGTGGCTTTGTTTCAGTGACACTGCTGGAATTAATCTGTATCTGCTCTGACAAGTTGACAGCAGAGCAAATATACATATCCCAGCGGTCCCTGCTTTTGGAAGCCTCCAGCTGAGAGAACATGTACGTCCATCCAGACAAAACAACAGAGCTGTGCATAGAGATCAGGCTTACAAAAGAATGTAGTGTGACATATCAAAGATTTGTTCTCTGTATGATAATGGCGACCCTCTTTTTGCCTTTTCATACGGTGAGTGATTTTCAATTATTAAACGAGCAGCAGTAGGGGGGGGGAAAGATGCAATCGGCTATGCACGCCAGTGGTATGCTTAAAGAGCATCTTCACTGTAGGAAAGGGGGCACATATGGTGAGACGTATGGCGTTATAAGTGAGTCTGTGACACTGATTCTCAGTCTAAACAAAAAATTACAAATATGCTTGATTTCTGAGTGTGCTGTAGTACACAGTAGCATTTCAGACTGACAGGGCCACACGCACTGTATTGCATAATTTCCTGTAGTACAAAAAGGATTTCTTGCATATTAACAACAACAGCAGTATATTGTGACAATGAGTAATTGGAACATACAGTACACAATTAGTATGCTGCATGAAATTGGACGTGTCAGCAATCAAGTGTGGTATTAATTGGCCTTTTTCACAGTAGACATCTTGGCATGTCGTAGCGGGAAAAGCACAGTTTTAATTGATAACGTTAACAACAACTGCATTGTATGTAGGTCAGTGAGTTCCAGCGAGTTCTGGTATTGTGTGTACTGGCTCACTGAGCCACATGCCACTTCACATTTGACAAGTCCAAAAGGTGGAAAATGTCTCTTGTGTCTATGTTATTAGCAACACCTGTGCACTTTTGACAAGTTAAAACGTCTGCTATGAAAAGGCCTTTAATATATTTATAACCATTTCAGCTTGACGAGTACTGCACATGAATATTAATTAGCATTCGGTGGTAAACTGACATGAGTTCATCACTGTAGATTAATTGTAGCCTGAATGCAAATGGACCGGTTGCACAGCAAACATTTTGACTTGTCAAAGCTGGGAAAACACAGGTAACAGTACCACTGAGTGTCCCAGTGACAGTGACAGCGAACCAGCATGCGCAACAGCAGGAGCTCCCCTAAGTGGAATGCAGCTATCATTAATACGCCTATGAGTTTCCTCACATGACGTGAAAATGTCTGCTGTGTAACTAGTCCATTGTGTCTTAAAGTTCACACGGTATTCGCCCGAGAACAAGACAGATTTCTGTTTAGAAAGGTAAACACTGGTTGTCATAGTAACCCAAGGGCATATTTTCCGTTTGTCAAGAATGTGCTTTAACAAACAGCCGTCATGTTGTACTCTCTACGTATGTATGAGGGCTTCTCCTAGTCACCACATCACCACATTTTTACAAGAGAGGTTGACAATGATTATACTTGCATGCCGAAGCTTCCAGAGTTTGGAGTGAACGGACATAACACTGGTTCACTTGAGCAGGACATTTTAAGTGTGAGGGATTTTTTTTTTATTCTAACATCTTTCTTTTATTCAGCAACTTTTATGGGGACACTGACATCTTCTCCTTAAGATAAAGAGCAGCTGTAAGGTTTGTGCTGACAGCAGGCGCCATCCTGGTCACTACTACGTTAACCAACTTCAGAGGACAGGGCTGCCTCACTCCCTAGACACAACAGATAGGGATAAATAATAGGGCAAAATAAATTTCCTTTTGTTTGTAGGCTCATGACCATTTGTGGACAAAGAGTAGTTGTGGCGCTGTTCAGAGAGGACAGCTTCTTCAGAACCGAGGCGGCATCATGTCATGACAAGCGTACTGATAAATCCTCCATCGTCCTTGGACAAGCGTAGACCTTTTGGACATGTTGGACTCTTTCTCTCCACTGACTGAATTTGACCACTTATATATAGAATTCTCAGCAACACTAAGTTTCAGCATTATTGCTTGGTATTTCACACCGTCTCCAGTTAACGTGAACAAACTCAGTAAGAGTATTGCAGATCAACAGCAACACGCTGTGACACCGTTCTGCGAGACCTGAGTGACAGTGGCAGTAACGTATCACCCCCTCTACGTGGTGAATATGAGGTGTCCTTTGCAGACTTTGCATGCCCAGAGATCCTCTCTACTTTCCCTGAACAAATCCCGGTTTTAGGTGCTGTGAGTTGCATTTTGTCGTACTTAATTCTTGATTACTGGTGCTGTTGTTGAGGAGCATTTTGTTGTGAAATGTTTGTCTTTAACTGTAATGTCCTTTTCGGTTGTGGACGTGTTTGTCTGCCACCGACACAAAGAGAATCTCAGATCAACTCACCACATCACCTCGATGGCAGAGTGTAATTACATCAACTACGCTGTTAAGGAAGCCTCAACAATCTCATCATTTATCAAGGCGTTCGTATTGCATGCCTGTAATCCGAGTTTGTTGTTCTCAGCTTTGACTGTTGCGATGCGTGATGCCAAGTATGTGTTGTGTGGGAGCAGGAGAACAAAACAAACACAAACAAACACGGTCGTCTTGTTATAAAGACGCGGTTATAAAGCGGTTTAAATGTCATCAGCTTCCTTATTGGACGGTTTAATTCAGGATCAAAGTCTAATATGTCAACAGGTCACAGATGGACTTTTCTCTGTGCTAAATGTGTGGTCATTTAACATGTCCTCTTGCCATTATGACCTAAGCTGGCTAAACTTTGACAGGCGGCGACCTTTGTCACGCCAAGTGGAGGGGAAGAATGTAATTAAAAGAATAGAGGCTTAACATAGTGACATTGTCTGGGTGTCATTCTAATTAGCGGGTGCTGTGGAAGTGAGGAGGAGCATATACGGCGGCGAATAAATTGAACATGTCTCAAAAAGATACTTTGAGGCAACAAAGATCACAAAAGAATTATGCACAAATGTGTAGACATAGCCTCCTTTTGAAAAACCTGCTGTAATATCATTCTTCATCATGTCTAATGCAGTGCAGCATATGAAGTTATTGTATCCAACAAACTCCTCTTCTTTGGTCTATGTGTTCCCAGCAGAGATCAAAACACTTCAGAGTATAGCTGCATAAAGCTCGGAGGAGTAAGTCTAAGAATGGATGAGAGGCAGTCGGAGGGTATTGAGGAGTTGCGTGCCTTCTAATTAGCACCGCAGTCATTAATTAAAAGAAAACAGGACGAGATTGCATGTGCATACATGTGTGCGAGCACGTGTACGTGTGAATCTCTCACGGATTCACGAAGCAGCACAGAGCAGGGGATAAATATAAACATGCCGCCTGCCTAGAGGATGATGAATTTCTGCAAAGGGAAGTGTGAAAGTACGCGCGCTGGTGCACAGAGACACACATACATATGCATGACGCAATGTGTAGGGAAAGAGCACATCCCATTTAAGGAGTTCAAAAGTTATCCATGTATGTGGGCAAACCATGATCATGATTTTTACTGTTATGTAAACTTAATATTCCATCTGAAGTGTATTTTACGATTCTGGGTCACTGGGATGAAGCAAAGATGCGCCATAAACTTCTCATCGACAAATAACTTAATGACATTTTAGTGTACCACCACCGAGTGTGTTTACATGCAAACACCAGTTACGAATTTTACAATCTTGGAACCACTGGCTATCATCTGACAATGATTTAGCCTCTGGCGGCAGTGGCCAGTGTTTCTAGGCTTCTGTTTCTGCTAATCTCTGTAAACAGATATCTGCATTTATAAACTGGAACTGGAAAGAAAAACTCTAATTAAAAGCTAAAACGTCATCAGATGATAGCCGATGGGTTCAAAGATTGTGTTATGTTCCGTCTCTCTTGCTCTCCACGCGGACTGTTGCAACCAAAGCCCGCTCAGACATGATTGGTCAATACTACTCGGGCTACAAACCTAAACCAGAATGCTTCCAGTGCCAAAATCTTGGTCCCTTGTCCACCCATTCTGCATTCATATGCACATATCTGTTTATAGAGATTACGCATTGTACTCCTGGTTTCATACATACATAAATAACCCAAACCGAAGCAAATATCTTGTTTTTTAGAAACAGGCAACAAAGAGCCCACATTTGGAGGTACAATTTAGGTTTTTATTTAGCCTTGCTCTCTTATTCAGGACACTCACACAGTAACATTCACACTTTGAAGCTGAACAGCAGCACAAGTGCTTTGCTCAAGGATGCCTCAGGGATTTATCCTGCAAATACAGGTCTGTTGAACTGTCTTTAGGCTGCAAATTATGCATGCTACAATCACAGTCTTTAAAAGCACTGTTTTAAAGTTTGATCAATCGTCTGATTAAAACTTTTCACGGCATTTGAAATATGCAGATCTGTAGGATATCGGGAGCTTGATGCCTAAAAACGACCAAATTAGAAGAGAATCAGGCTGACGGACAACTTCAATTGTTCACTGTCCTCATGTTTTGGCATAACCTGCGGTGCTGTACAGTCCTGATATTTATAGAATGTGAGCAATGCAGAGAGACTGAAAATGAATGAAGATAGATTTCTAAAATGTCCTTCTCTGTAACACAATTGTTATATTACTCTTTCTGGGCTGGTACAAGACACAAAAACATTCATTGTAACCACTGATTCCCCCCTCAGACACTAAAGATGTAATACAAATAAAATAATGAGGTAATTTTCAGTGTCAAACATCAAAAGTATTATTAGAGATCCAAACAATCCCTTCTCTCTCCTTGGCAGGGCGGCCATTTAGACCAATTTAATACAGTGCAGCTACACAGCAGTGTGAGGCTCAACGGTCTATTAAAAGAAAATATGCCACAGTGCATTGGTCAGGCTGTGACAGGTTGGTTCAATGATCTTCACATTGTGGGCTATTTTCTCAGCATGAAATTCATTTTTGAGCAAAATGGCTGATACGCTTCCAGTAAACAGGCCAACAAATAACAGGAAATAGCCGAGAAAAAGCGTTGTTTCTGTCATGGTTGGAGCCTGACCATACAACAATCTGCTCAGTGAGGATTTCAGAAGATAAAAGCGACACAACTTCTAAATTAAAATGGTTCATGCATCATGCATTACATAATGCTTGGTCACGCTTCTAATTAACATGTGGAGGTTCAGTCGAATATGATTTTGTAAAGATGCAGGGTGACAAATGAGGTGAAATTTATACGGACACAAATAGTTTGCAACAGAGAGAGGCAGACATGGCTCTACTTAAAGAAAGGTTCACAGGGGTCTTATAATATTGGGGGGTTATTATTCACAACAAGATGCAGAGCAAGTATAAAGTGCATCTAATGTGAAGGCTTCTTGATCTGAAGAGGCACAGTCATTGCTCTATGAAAATTCTTTACCAAGTATTGGATGCGATGAAAAACACACATGGCGCCCCATGTGTGACGGACAGGAACAGATGTAACAGATATACTTTCATCATGTTTTTTGTAATTAGATTTTAAGCCAATAAGATGAAGAAAACTGTTTGTTACTGTGGATGCTCAGGAAAGTCATATCAGTTGATGTATCAAATCCTAATGTAATCCAATATGTTTGGCTTTAATAGCAACTTGCTGCTCGGAGGTTTGTTTAAATCAGACCTGCAGACAACCAAATACAATTGGCATCCCGGACTTCAAAGCAGGCCTGAGATGATTACTTTTCTGCTTTAATGACATTACATATCTCTCACCCGTATATGTTTCCATTGATTTCTCGCTTTCTTGATGGGGCAGAAAATTGAAATGAAAATCTAGCTTCTTTTTTTACCAGACGGCGGTGAGCGTCTGGGGCGCCATGTCTCAGCCTGAGCGTTTATGAGAAGCAAGCATGGTGTGAACCGGCGTGTGCATTGTATGTGTTGCTATGCATATATGTATGTGCATATGTCTTTGCATATTTGTGTTTCACACATACACCAAAAGAGAGCAAGCTCTCACACCTCACGGGGTATGCAAACGTGCATATCCAAGTAAACAACATAATTGAACAAAACCAAACGCTCATTCGAGTGCAGCTCTATCCATGTTTAGATGGGCGAAATGGTAAAATGTGGTTGTGCTGTCATAGATAAATCACCAACAAATGAATTATGATGTAAGCATATTGCAAGTGAAATACCAGGAGCAATTTGACTGGTCTGTAGAGTTAGGCTGATCTTAGTTTTAGTCTTAGTCTAAGGCAAGTGGAGTTACCTTTGAAACTCTGTTTTCGATGTCATCTGCTGCACAACTGCCAAAAAGATGCCAGCGCTCAGCTCAAACAATGCAAAAGGAAAGAATAATGCTATGGTCACACACATGGTGAGATGCCTCCCGTTCACGCCATTCTATGCGAGCGAAGGGGCAAATCAAACCTTCATTTTCAGTAGCAGAGCAGAATTCGCCTCCACCAATCGCAAATATGTGTGTGGCTGACCTCTAAACCCCTACTACAAACCAGCAAACAGATTTCCGTGTGCATCACATCCTGTACTGCCTCGACAGGCCTCTGTCACTCTCCCGCATTTGGTTTTAAGGCTGCAGTAACCCAATGAGTTTATTTTTAATTTATATTGTTGGACATTTTATGCCTTTATTGGATAGCCGACAGCAGACAGTTGACAGGAAATGAGAAGATAGAGTGACATGCAACAGAGGTCCCTGGCTGGACATGAACCAGGGATGTTATAGTTTACGGTCAGCGCCTCAACCCCCTTGGCCAGGGTGCTCAGACAAGAAGATAATTGGCAGAATGGTCAGTGCTGAGCATCTTAAAGTGGTAGCTCATTTTGCCATGTCTTGGGGCCATGATGCATACCAGATTACTCATACTTGTTGTATGCAACCAGGGAATGTGGATGTTTTATGAGAATATTTTGGATATTAGGGATATAAACTATAGTTCACCATTGTGAAACCAGTTCCAGAAGATGCTCTACAGTCTTTCCTCTGTTGCTCCACCTTTAATTAACATACTACATCACTATGTAAACCAAAGGGAGAAGACATTTGGCACTACATACTGTACGTGTCACCATGCATCACCATGACAAATCTTTCTGTATGTGAGCATTCCTTTCTCAGTGCATCAATAATTTTTCCCATGATCATTTAGATTCCATTCGATGAGGTTGCTAAGTTATATTCAATGGAGCAAATGGTGGTCTAATTGTAGTCCACACCAATTCCAGTCTAATTTCTCCAAATGGCTTTTAAGGAGTTATGAATAGATATTTTATGAGTAATCCTGAAATTTCCAAGGTGAAGAAGAACATGTCCCTTTGCAGCAATTTAAAAGTTGGATGTCGGCGCTCTGTGATGTTCCCTGGTTTTCCATTCTGTTAAAGTGTAGGCATGACCCCGTTGGAATGGAATGAGGAAAAACTTCAATCTTAGCTGCAGTCTTGAAGTTTATATCACGACCTGAGCCAAATCAGGTGTAAAAGCTAGGAAACCGACCCCCTAAAAGCAAGTCGGTGAAAGATTCAGTTATTTAAATTTCCTGCCATTAATATCTCCAAGTTCACAGTCATCTCTGACACTTCCTGCAGCTTTCTCTCTGGATGTTTTCAGTTGTCGAGCGCATCTGACTGCTAAGCTTCTCTTGTTTTTAAATAAAACATGCCACCCACTGAATGTTGCATACATGCCATGGTGCTTGAGTGTGTGCCCTTTCCTCCCATCTCACCATGAGTCCTGTGAAACCTCACCTCCACCTCGCAACCCTTTCAAGAAGGGCAGGAAGTTACTAAATAATTTACAGCTCCACCTAGCCGCTGATCCCAAAATTAAAACAAAAACACTTTCCCTGATGTGCCTCATATTTTATTCTTTATTTTCTTACCACTTATCTCTCACCTCAGTTGCCCTTTCTTTCTGCTCCTCTAACTCTCCTTTACGTATGCCCTACTCTATTTAACCAGAGCACTGGGATAAAAGACACCCATTCGTGGAGGCAAGAGGAGGATATTTGGTACCACATAAAAGAACTGTCTTCCACTCAACTTGTTATACATCTGACAGCCAAAAAAAAAAAAGCAATGCTGGATTTGTTCAAGCAATACCTCTTGGGAATAGAGCAAAAGTGCCACATTAGTTCATTCGGCATCTCTCAAAGAGTCGGTAGCACCAGACAGCAGAAATGAAGAGACGCATGAGAGACAATAAACAACAGAGGATATCTGTCCTCACCAAAATGCGAGCATTGCTCATTTGTTTAAACAGCTTTAAACAACTCATGCATGTCCTGCTGGCAAGCAACACCTTTGTGCTAATGTAAAGAATGACTGTCCAGAGAAATCAGAGCAATGTCCTTATTGTTTGATCAGTGCATGTAAGACGTCAAGTTGGATACACGCAAATCTAAGGATCTGACTTTGACAGCAACGAACTTCGATCTGCGCCCTGCAGTCACTGTAGATTACTACTACTATTGATCTGTATCCAAAATTATATGCATAAAGTTACTGTGGGGAACAGAATTAAATATAAAATATAATACATCTGCCAATCTGCCATGGTGCTATTGAGGGATGAAATCTGACATTAAGCTGTTTACCTCGAGTATAGCGCCAGGTTTACAGTAGATTCCATTGCTAACGATCATTGTTAACTTCTCAAATAACTGTTGCAGCATCATCCACTTTGTGTCTATGCACATGCTCAGTGTGTACAGTTGTGCTTTCACCAGAATATGGCTAAATACACAGCTGCTGTTTGTCGCCAGCACACTTAGCTGTCACAGGTATGGGTACATACTGCTAAACTGGTTGCGAATAACAAATGTCACTGAAAAAACTAAGTGAATCCAAAACCCCCAGAGAATCCGAGCTGACTGCAGCTGCCGTCTTCCATGAAGAAGCAAACTCCGACCTCAGAGAATTTCTTTCACCATGGCCACAATCTTTTCTTAGCCAACCATAACCATGATCAAACACACAGCAGGAACAGGAGAGACAACAGCAAACACTGGAACAAAAGAGAAGATTGCAGAGGGTAGCACAAACATGTGGATTCTCTGGCTGCTTAGTAAAGTCCTCCCTGCAACACTTCAGCTCGTCTCTCTAGTTCAGAAGAAGTCACCTAAGCACCTTTTTATACTGTAGAAGACTATCATGCCACACTCTATAAATACATTCCTCTGTGTTATGCAGCGATCTTGATATGGACTGGAAATACCATTAACGGTGAGATAACACTTAAATCCAAACCCTTATCTCTTTTTCATTCTGCCCCCTCTCTCCATTTCTTTCCACAGTCTTTGACTCTCTCTCTCTTTATGAATATTAACACTTTATCACTTAGACCACTTATCTCTGTGCTTAATAATTCCCTCCCTCTAAGTCAGTTTGATTAGTGACATTCAGAACATATCTCTTGCATCTCTCCGTTGCATCTGAATGTTAAAGGAGGTGCTGAGGTACTTAAATCGATTAAATTAGCTGTTATCTCTGCCCGTGACAAGCAACAGGTTTTCACCCCGCCTCTCCCAACTCCACTCGGCAACATCAACCTGTACAGTATGCACAGACATTCATGCACATAAATATTATCCAAGGACGATCATACGGCGTTTTTACATGTGTCATCAGTGAGTGATTATGGGGCCTTCTTCTGGACAGTTTAACACAAAAATAAAATGACGTGCTTCCACGTGCTTTTCCTATGAGTCTGGGGCTTCTTTACTGTACATGGTTTGGGACATTAAAGGGAAATCTTAATGCTACAACATATTTTAGACAACATCATGCTTTTAGCCTTGTGTCAACGACCAGGGAACATCCTGGTGAAAAATCGGCAGATTAATGCCCATAGTTTTTGAATGACGTATTCATCACTTACACTGTTACGTCCTGGTGTCTACATACTTTGTTCTGTTGTCCACATACTTGGGTATGTAGTGTATAAGGCTGGAAAAACTGGTCACCGTTAAGAGTTGTTTGGAGCAATCTGACTAAAACACAAACTATATTTTCTTTGCCCTGTCCTCTGTTATAGCATATGCTGATAAGACATAATGTGGCTTTGGCAGTTGAAACAATGGGAGTGGACTTGGCCAAATGAGGTACGTCAGGGGTGGCAGCTTTATCGCATCCTAATTTTAGAAAATATACCGAAACACCCAAATGCCAAAGGAGGATTTATGCAGGAGAGCGTGCAGTTTTTGTAGAAAAACAATAATCTCATGAAAGCTTTGACCTTTGGATAAAATTAAGCAGCAGGGAAGTCCGTCAGGGTAATCAGATAATTAAACTCGCCCCTTTTGGCTTCTGTTTCGGATTATTTAATGTCCCTTCGGAAGAATTTTCTCGCCGTGAAAGTGTCACTTGCATGCTGCTGATCCCATTAGAGGGCACGGCTAAGAATGCATCTGGCAAGGTTAATACTTCACCAAGGAATTTTAAGTTATAAACCTTCTGGAGACTGGAATTCACTTCATCTCCCAAATGTTGGTGCTGTTTTTTTACTGGAAGATTGGGAACACTGTTATTTTACATGCAGATAATGCACTAAGCAATGAATTAAAACAATTTCCAGATGCAGACATTCCTTGTTCCGCAGTGCAAAATGTGGCCCTCTGTTTGTAAATAACACAAAAGCCACAGAAAGCAAAAACAAGCGAGGGATCTATTTTGTCATTATTTCTGACCTGAAGCACTTGAGTGCATGACCAGCTGAATTAAAAACTTCAAAACTAGGAAGGAGCTGCTTGTACTTGTAAGCAGCATCACACGTGCTGCAAGCCAATTATTTTTCGAGAGGGAGAAGTGGTCCACGCGGAGCACAGGAAGTGGCAAAGCGAATGCCGGCAAGACAAAGCAGATGCTGCAATGTTTTACCGCGCAAACAATGGTTCCCACCAGAAAAAAAAAAAGGTGTGAGTGAAGATTTAAAGATGTAAATTAGGAAATGTCAAACTTGTTCCTGAATCCAGTAAAACTGCTCAGTTCTTGTTAAGTATCAGGACATCTTAAACCGTAATTTCTTCTTCTTTTGTTTAGTGTTTATCTTCTGAAACAGTTCGAATTTTTGATATGTCCTATCCTCTTATATTTCTGGTATTATACAATGTAGCCCTAGGAAAGGGCCACTAAGACTTTTATGATGCATATATTCAATCATAAACATATTTGAAAATGTGTTTTTGTTTTATCCATATGATGTGGCCATATGAAGCTCCATTACCTCCAGATAATATAGAAAAAAATCAGTTGAATCAAAACGCAGCCCGAGGCTATAGAAAGGGATTATGTGACAGGATATAACCAATTTTCTGAGGATTATTACCCAACAGTGATGATTAAAGACTTTGGCACACACAATTTCCCAAACCGGAGAGATAGATGTCAAAATCTTGACAAAACAATTATTATCCCAGCTATGGTCTATTCAGTTCCTAAGAAATCACACCTGACAGGTGCTCATTTCAACCGATGGCTTTTGTTATACTCCACAGCTAACATGACAATACGAGAATATGAAAAAATCCCAAGATGTCTCTCTGAGAACTAAAAAGCTTTGGCTTTATTAAAGGATCAGTGTGAAAGATCGAGTAGTATGGAGGTGTAGTTGTTGATTGCAACCCCCTCCACTCACACTCTCCACTGTAAAAATTACGAACATGGTGAACATTGTGGAAAAGGACGTCGTCTGTGGGTATAAAAGGCTCATTCTTAGGCAACAAATTCTTATTTTCGGGTGATTATACACTCATGGAAACATAGTTGTGTGTATTACATTCAATTTCTGCAATATTCTGTAAATAGTGCCGTCTAAATCATACACACTGGAACTTTAAAGTGGCAATAATCAATATTTTTTGTAACTGCAATGTATGACAAATATGCCAATACGAAGAAGTTAGCAGGCGTTTTTTTTCTGGCAACTGAGAAATGAGCTAACAGACGATCACACAAGGAAACTTGGCAGGCAAAACAGGAGAGAGGGGGATGTGATTTGCATTCATTCACACCTAAAGTTACGACCTCAGTGTAGGTGTTTCTCTGCCGTTGCCCTCCGAGTGAACTCTCAAAGAAAGTGGGACTCCTTTCATGGGCAGACATGTTGGATAAAAATGTCAAGTATATCCCCATCATCTGTCACTCTTCAGAAGTGTGTTCCCACTGAATTGCTATTTTTAACTTGTGTTTCATCCTTAAAGACAGATTTTACTTTACGGAGCTACTTGACAAAATGGCAGGGAACAACCACGAGGGAAGAACAGGCAGACTCCACTCTGAAAGGCCATGACCCAGCCATGATCCAGACTACTACTGTCAAATCATGTACTGAACAGTATATTGATAAAAAAAAATGGGCAAATTTCCTTTGCAGTTGAGTTGAATTTAGACTATGATGGTGTCCAAGTAACTCCCGTGTTCATTCTTACTGTTTCTTACATAACAGTTTACACTATCGTGATGAGTAAAAGAGATTTGGGACAAATGAATCATCACTGACAGATGCTATGTTGCATAACTGCCGTGTCATGTATTGTGCATGTCTAGGAAAAGAAAATCATTGTGTTCGGGGATCTTTCGCAATATGTGGTGTATGCCATAGACAATAGGTTTTCACTTTTTGCACAGCTGAGATGAGTTGTTAGTCTACAAAGGATGTTAGAAAATTCTTAAGAAGCAGTTGGAAGGTGTTTCACAGTACTTCAGTCATATTAATGATTTTGAGGAGAGGCTTCACATAAAAGCTCTCGTGCCAAAAAGACTCTTGAGCACATGACACGAGAACTGGAATTTCTGTACTCATATCTGGACTTATTCTACCCGTGACGCAGACAGATTTCCAATTGCGCTAATATGGTGACTGATGTCAACTCGTCTTAACCGGAAAAAGAAAACAATGATCAGAAATCTTGAGGTCATTTCAAGTCTTGAACAAGGTTGGCCTTGTCTAAGCTTGATTTTAAGTGAAGCAATCAACCTCTGCTCTCACAATGAATCAAGGAACAAAGACTAGGAATAAGAAGAGAAGGCAACTTTGCTAATTGGCGGAACCCCTTTAGTCCTCATCAGTTTTAATCTGGAGCAACAGTACAAAAGGTTGCAGACAGTAAAGAAGACCGTGAGTGGAAGAAACTAGCAACAACAGAAGAAGAAAGTGAACCTCTGAAAATCTGTTGTCAACAGTATTCTTTAGGGGAGGGACAAAAAAAAAAGAAGAAAGAAGTTTTGTTATGAGGACAAAAGGGGCAAGAGGAAATAATTAGTACATTACAGGAAAAGCTGTTTACAGACTTCCGTCGTGCCGCAGGACTGGCAACACGTAGCGGCTTATGTGACC